>CM077150.1:125711225-126311225 GCA_039583875.1 Platanthera guangdongensis
GTGTTCTTGAAGATCCAGCCGATGCATGGGGTTTCACGAGTACGTGGTCGGCGGAAGAAGCTTAGCCCGAGGTACATGGGGTCGTTCAAGATCCTGGAGCGGATCGGTCCATTAGCTTACCGACTGGAGCTGTCACCGGAGCTGGCCGGCTTGCATGACGTCTTTCACGTGTCTTCACTCAAGAGGGCTCTACTACGCCCGGAGTTGCAGATTACGGCCACTGATGGGCCGGTAGCTTCGGATCGATCTGTACATTTGGAGCTGATACGGATCGAAGACCAGGGGATACGAGTCTTGCGCCGCAAGAAGATCCCGCTAGTCAAGGTCCTGTGGAGGAACCACGGACGAGAGGAGCATACTTGGGAGCCACAGGACCTGATGCAGGAAAGGTATCCAGAGCTATTTAGTCAGGTATACCTCACAACCTCTCAACATGTTCATTTTACTTTCCTTTTTTTTTAAACTAGTAAGGCTGCCCTAGGAAGAGTAGGGGCTAATCTTTTGTTTATTGGGATCTTGACTTTGCCAATTGGGCGAATTGGTCGTATATTTAGGTTTTTCCCTTTGAACCCCGCTTAGCAACCATGGCGTCGAAATGTAATCTTCCACTTCTTATGGGATGTTACAAGTTTCTTTTCTTCGGTAGAAATCCCCGTAGGCCTAACCTGGATTTCGGGGACGAAATCTTTGTTTTGTTTATTGGGATTTGTAACATCCCATTTCCAACTAGACCCCTAAGTGTGGTTATTGGCCATGACTAGGTCATGACCAAACCCTAGGAAGCCCAAGAAGACCAAGGAAACCTAAGAATGTGGCTGAGACCACTATGGTGTGCAAATAGTAAATTCCTGAACCTTTGTTTAAGATAACCATGGGGCATCACCAAGACTTCAAGACCCCACCATGTTCTCAACAAACCATGGTAGGATCCATTAGATCAATAAGGACCCATGGATGGCAGTCAAAAGGGTTAAGTTGACCCAAGTCAACCCTAACCCTAAATGGGTCAAACCAACCTACTTAGGGTCAATTGACCATCCCCAAGCCAAGTGGGCCGCACCCAAGCCCACCTAACCCTAGAGTGAGGTCAAAGGGTCACCTAGGACCCATTGGGGTCCACCCAAGAGGCTGAGTTGACCAAAGTCAACTCTAACCCTAAATGGGTCAACCTAGCCTACATTGGGTCAAACTGGCCTACACAAGGGCTAATTGAAGTTCCCTTAGCCAAGTGGACCCCACACATACCTTCATAACCATAGTGAGAGGCCAACGGGTCACCAAGGACCCATTGGGGCCAACCAAAAAGGCTAAGTTGACCAAAGTCAACTCTAGCCCTAAAGTAGTCAAGGTACCCTATTTAAGGGTCAAGTGACCTCCAAAGGGCCAATACAATCCTACCTAGGCCTTAGGGGAGGCCAATGAGTCACTAAGGACCCATTTGGGCCAACCTCAAAGACCAAATTGACCTAAGTCAACCGTAGCCTAGGTTTGGGTCAAGCTAGCCCAAATGGGCTAACTCAAGCTCAAGCCCAACTCACTTGGGCTAACCATATTTTGGTGGATGAAATAAACATGTGGGCTGCCAATATGAGGTTTACCAGCCAACTTAGTGACTAAGGAGAGAGAGAGAGAGAGAGAGAGAGAGAGAGAATCTCAAAATTAAAGAATAATTTAGGAGAGAGAAAGGGGTATTTAAGGGTGTTTAAGGGAAATGAGCCACTTGGACCCATGTCCATCAGCCCCCACATGGGCTGGCCGACCCATTGAGTCATGAGAAGGAGCTGGAATGGAGTGGGACCCACCCATGCATGCTTGGTGACAAAAACAAGGCAAACCCACCACCTTGCACTTAGGAATTATCACCCTCCCCTCCATACTTCATCCTCTCACTCTCTCCCTCTCCCATTTCAGTTTCACCACTCTCAGAACGAGTAGAGCAGCAGCAGAGATAGAGAGAAACCAAGCTTTGGTCGTGAAAACCAAGGGAGAAGCGCCGCCACCGCCGCCATGGTTCCCCGCCGCTCCTCACGTTGCAAGGCCGCCGGGAAGGTCCTCCCTCACCTCTCTCTTCATGCTTAGATCTTAGGAATACCTAGGTTAGGGTTCGGGATCGAATGAGCCCGAGCACAACACCTTTTTTTCAGCCATTAATGGCGATTTGGAGCTCTCGGGTGAGGTGGCGCCGCCACCTCCGGCCGCCCTAGCCGCCGGCAAAAGCTCGCCCCCACCACCGTGAGGGGAGAGGAGAAGTTTGCCGGTGGAGGCGCCGCCGGAGGCGGCCGGGAAAAGGCCCGTGAAATTCGGGCAGAAAACCAGTCGAATCGGAGAAGAAGAGCAGCAGCCGTCCACCTGCTTTAAGATTAGTGCCATGCAAATATTAAATCCTGGTTTTATTTTAATTCATGAATAGTGTTATTTTCTGCCCCTTTTTAAACCGAGTTTTGCATGTCCATATTTATGCCTGTACAGCCATTTTCATAAGAAAGTTCTCAACATGAAATTTGTAGGTCTTGGAGTCACCTTTAATTTGACATATTACACATAATTTTGGTTAAGTGTACTGCCCTATAGAGTCTATTTTACCTAGGGCTGGTCCTAGAGTAGGGCAGAAACTAAAATGGGTGCCCTGCCCAAACCCTAAGTCCAAATGGGCTGAAATTTTGGGCATATGGCTTAATTAGGAATATCTAGGCCCTCCCCAAAAATGGAAATTTTTGGGGAATAATAATGCTATAGTTTTAGTCCAAATATGATAATTTAAATTTTGTTGATATTTGGAGCATATCAACTCCAAATGCCCCAAATTTTGGTGGCCTGCCCTTAGGGGTATATTATACCTATGGTAGAAAAATTAGACAATTTAACCCTCTGCATGTTGAGATATCTCACATGCAAGATCTAAAAATTAAATGGTCTTGGGCTGCAAATAGCACAAATGCAGAAATTTGAAAGGGATGCCCAAGCCCATCCAGAGGCCCAAATGACTTGAGATTTTGGTATGTAACTGGTTTAGGGCATATTTAGGCCCTGCCCAAAAATTGGGATTTATTGTAATTAAAATTATGGTGAAATTACCAAATTACCCCTAGGTTTGTTTAGGTGATTCTTGGGTTAATTCAACTCTAAAATGCCCCAAATTTTGGTGGCTTGATCCTTCAGGACATTATAAATATATGTTTTTAAATTTCATCAAGTTTGGACCAATGTATGGTGGGTAATCCCACATGCAAATGAGGAACATGCTTAGGCTTGGGGTGCCAATAGTAATTTTTGAAATTTTGAGTATTAGGCCCATTTGGATCATGCTAAATTCATGTAATTAATTTCAGTGGCCTATTAGGATGAGTTTTACCCCTCACTGAAATAATGGGATTTTTGGAATCAAAAAAAATCCCATTATTTGGAATTATTGAATTAATAGAACTTTT
The DNA here is from genome assembly GCA_039583875.1 of Platanthera guangdongensis. Taxonomy (NCBI): domain Eukaryota; kingdom Viridiplantae; phylum Streptophyta; class Magnoliopsida; order Asparagales; family Orchidaceae; genus Platanthera; species Platanthera guangdongensis. The sequence continues at coordinate 125,714,654 of CM077150.1, forward strand.
GAAGAATAAATGTTGAAATTAGGTTTGTCACTTAGTTATTTCCCCAAATTTTGTCAAGTATAATATCATGACATGTTTAACTCCTAAAAAATTTTGTGTCTCTATTTGAGGAATATTGATAAGAGGAATGTGGTAATTACATTTTTGCCCTTATTTCATTTAATTTAGAATTATTGCAAATACTCAGTAGAAAATTATGAAAAAATTATTGATGACATATCTGAGTATAAATAGCCTTGATTAATTTTCTCAGCAATTTTGGATGAACCACAAATTTTTAAATCTTCATAATGGCATTTTGGTAAATTATTTAGAATTAAAAGTTAATAGCCATTGTTACTTGAAAATTAGTGAAATTCTGGTTGTGGCACTCTTTTAACATTATGAGCTTGCTGGAAATTTCTTAGAATTTTTGGAAATGAATTCCTCATACCTCCTTTGAAAAATATCTAATAGGTGAATTTTGAATTATTTAGGAGATAAATAGAAAAATTGAAGAGAAAATTATAAAACTTGGCTGACAGTATTATTTTACAATTCTACAACTTATGAAAAATTCCTTGGGTCAGTGGGATCATAATTTAAGATACTTCATGATCAACTTGGCAATAATTGGCATTTGTAAGAAATTATTTAAATAGGAGATTAATTGAGAAAAATATAATATTCTGGAATTTAATCATTTATGTCATGATAGGACACCAGTAATAATCCTAGGTCATTCGGATGAAAACTCGAAGGACATCCTATCATGAACATCACTCAGTATAGGTCGGTCTGCAAATAGTAATTTGGGGAAAAGTTGTATTAGGATAAGAGTTGGAATAGGGTGGAGTTAGTCGTGTTGAATTGTTTGGAATGAAAGTAGATGAGTCACCAGAGAAAGTTCTAAGGAGTGGTGGGAATCGTGTTGATGTGTGTTAGAAGATAAGCGAGTTCGACGAAAGATCGTCGTGCCCGCGAGAGTGAAAGGTCTAAACTACCTTAGGATTAGCCTATCGGAATATGAGAAGGTAATGGGTAAAGGAAATCAACCAATAATATTAATAAGTACCTTGCGAAAGGGAACGCTGGGCGTAATCCCAACACAGTTCCTAGTGCCCCTTGAGAGCCCTTCACAGGGAATACCAGGGGCAGTCCTGGGTTAACGTAAACCTTAAAGAACAAATCAAAAGAGTAATTTAGTAAATAGGGTTTCACACTGCACTCACTAGTTGGACAAGTATTGGAAATGGTTAAGTCGTCCCGAGGTGTTCAAAGGGGCGCCATCCCGCGGTGTTCAAAGGGATGAGGTTTGGAATAAGAGATGGACGTTTCGGTCCGGCGAGCTTTGGCTCGGTTGATACTTGTGACGGACGGGATGGTCCGGGGAGCTTTGGCTCGGTTCTGATACGATAAACTTGCATGTGCATAGAATCTAGTGGCGGGGCATGCGGTACTGGCCGTTCGTCACACCGATGGCAGTACGGTGCACCAGGCGGTTGTGAGAGTTAGAGGGGCCAGTGGGTTGTTTTACACTGCGGTCTGGAGGACGACCCCCGATAACGCACATACCGACCCAACAAGACTGACGGGTTGTCAGCAAAGTACGTACGCGAGACTCTAGAGTGCACCTTGGACGTGTACAGAGGCGTATGAGAGGGGTCTAAGGCTTGGTAGTGTGCATACCGGCCTAGAAGTGGAGACGCCCGCTCCGCTGCTGCCGTAGCCACAGCTGGTGGTACCCGAGAGTGATGCTAGCTCTCAAAAAGTGGGAACTAAAGGTCTGTGATCACAGAGTCGTTGTGTGTGTGTTGCACTTGCATGTCCATCATACCCACTTGCATGTCATAGCATAATCGATTCATTTAACCCTGACACCTAAAGTATAAGTGGTATGGGACGCTTATACATTAGGCCCTGCAAAACGACCCCTTGATCTATAAGCTTGTGTGGGCAAGTTTATAAATTAAGGTTATTTCAATATTTATATGCTGCTTGTGATAACCGACACCCCAACGTATAAAGTGGTATGGGACATTTTATACGATGGGAGCCTTGTAGAAGATCCCTTGGCTTATGTGTATTCACATAAGTGAAGGTTATATTCCTTTCTTACTTTACTCATTATAACCTGATTATAAATTGCTAGCTAGGTCCCCCTGTCACCTGTTTTTGATTTCTCTCCTCTTTCACGTCCTTTCCTTTCTTCCTCCCCGCTCGGTGCCTAGGAGCATGGGGGAAGGGGTGGGGGACGATAGGGCTTAGTCTTTTAGACTAATGGTTTTCGAACCACATCATATTAGGGGATCGTGGAGCCGAGTATGGAGGAGCAGCCCAGGAGACCGGTGCAGTTGGAGATAGGGCAGTCTAGCTCAGGAGTACAGCCAGCTGGGACCGTGAGTTCCGACTTCTAGTAGTTGTTTTGTTTTGCTTCCGCATGAGAGATCTGTAGTGAGGATATTGATGTACCGGGCTTCAGCCCTTTTTATTTCTGTACACTTTACTATTCTATGGACACTCCCTTCATGGAGATTTTTATATATATATGTGATATGCTGTGGACTTGTCTTCTCTTGTACTGCTACTTTAGCGTCAGCTGCGATCGATTTGGCCGGCAGGATCGGCGTCTTGTAGTTTCGACCTTCCCGGGTGCGAAGGTGTCACCGCAAGGCGGCGGTTCTGGGCCTAAGACCCCGAGGTTTTAAAGGAAAAAAAAGAGGGTCTTACACCCTAACCTTGCCATAAGGGTATTTTGGTCAAAAACTGCACTTTGGGTTTTGAGTGGCCAAATCACCTCAACAGAGGTTGAAATTGGGGCCACTGGCTTGGCATGGCTTTTAGAACCACCCCATGGAATATGGGGAAGATTCGAATAGATTTACCCTAAGATCTAAGACCAAACCCTAAGTAAGGGCTTTTGTGCCTTTTGAAGGGCAGGAGTCCAAAAGACCTTGAATGAACTTGAATATTGGTGGGGAAGGTATTAGGGTAACTAAAGCCCTCTGGTAAAAATATTAGGGGATTTGGGAAAGGGTAGACCCCACAAAACCCTAACCGTAGTTTAGGGCACAAACATTGTAGTGCTAGAATAGATTAGTAAAACTCCTTGAACAATAGTAAAATTTGGGTAGTGTGGTCAAAAGGATAGGTTGAAACTCTAGTAATTTAATTGGGAATTTTGGATCAATATTCTTAGAACTTCCTTTGTAACTCATGGATTGCCCTAATTAATCATTTGGTCATTATGATCACACTGCCCTTTGGAAGGTCATGAAAATTTGGCATAGTGAATTTTAGACATTATTGCTCCTGTATGGATTTTATTAGAATTTTTGAATATATTTTTGCAGTACCTACTTCACAAGCTTATTAACTTGGAAAATTGTTCAATAATTTGTTTAGAGCTCATTACTTGCTAATAAATTATTAAACTTGACCTAGAGTATTTATATGACCATACAATCATCCTTGATGTTTCGCTGAATTTTTGGTAGTATTCTTGTTGTACTTATCTCTTAAAATGTTTTATTATGGGATATATTTAAAAATTAGAATTAGGGGCTTGAAACTTGCTGAAAAAGTAGGAGACAATGGATTTTAGTTTAAAAATTAATATTTTATTTATCATAAATTTGGTGGAATATTTGCTTGTCTGAAATTGGTACTTCATATTCAAACATGGGATTTTTGGATAACTAGAATAATTAAATAAAATATCAGATAATTAGGAAAATTATGAAATTCTGGATTTAGGCTAAAAAGGTCATGACGGCCCTCTAATAATTATTATAGGGGTACTGAATGATTATTTTGAGTACCTCTCATGTTACACATCATATAACTTAAGTGGTCTGCATTTAGTAAACTGCAGGAATTAAGTTGGAGTATGAATTTGCGCACATTAGTTGGGGTTAGTTGTTTGCTGGGTTGGATGAATAGAAATGAGTTCATTGTTGGAAGTTGGGATGAGTACGGTGTTGGATTGGCTAGTGTTAAGTGTGCTCGGGGTCGACGAAATATCGTCTTCCCCGTAGGAGAGGAAGTGGCAATTACACTAGGGTTAGATCCAATACAACATTTAAGGGACTAGGAGTTGGGTATTAACCAATGAGAATAAGTGCCTTGCAAAAGGGAGCTTTGGGCATAATCCCATCGTAGTTCCTAGTGCCTTCGAGAGCCCTTCACGGGGAATACCTTGGGCAGTCCTGGGCTAGACCTAAACTGTAGGCAAAAATTGGAATGCAAGAGTAACTAATAAATCTAGGGTATTACCTTCACAAACCTCGATGTCTCGGGGAGATAGGTTGGGTCGCTCGGGCAGTAGACCCAGTGGTTTTGGTGATGGGCAGGTTAGCCCGGTGAGCTTTGGCTCGGTAATGGTTTGTGATGGGCAGGTTGGCTCGACGAGCTTTGGCTCGGTTGTTGTTTATGACAGATAGGATGGTCCGAGGAGCTTTGGCTCAGTAGATGATACATAAGGTTGCATGTGCATAAGGTATAAGGTGGTGGGTCTTTGGTATTGGAGGGTCGATGCACCGATGCCAATACATTGACTCGGCAAGTGTGGTTTAGCACTTGGCCAAATAAAGTCCGCTGCGCCAGCCGGCAAGAGTATGCTAGAGCTCCGCTTAGTGCACCAGCATTGAGGCGTACGATTGGTCTGACTGGTTGTGCAATTACCGATTTAGATGTGGGCGAGGCCCAACCCACCGCTTCCGTTAGCCACTATGGAGGTATCCTGGGAGGTTCGGCTACAGAAAGGGGGAACTAAAGGTCTGTGTACACAGAGTCGGGTGGGTGAGTTTCACTTGCATGATCACATCATGGCATAATTGTATTTCATAGCATAATCATCTCATATAACCCGACACCTATTATATAAGTGGTATGAGATGCTTTATACAATAGGCCCTGCAAAACGACCCCTTGGTTTATAAGTTCGTGTGAGTGTGCTTATAAGTTAAGGTTTTTATTCAGTATAATATATGGTTGCTAGAAAACCGACACCCTATCGTATAAATTGGTATGAGACTTTTTATACGATAGAAGCCTTGTAAAAGATCCCCTGGCTTATGTGTTTTCATTTAAGTTAAGGTCACTTTCTTTCTCACTTTTTAATACCTTATTTACTGCCATATATATTATTGAACTACTAGATTAGCTCCGCCGTTACCTGCATATATTTGTTATTCTCCACCTTCATGTCCTCTCCTTTTCTTCTCCCCGCTCAGTGCTTAGGAGCCTTGGGGGAAGGGGTAGGGGATGATAGGATTTAGTCCTTTAGACTAACGGTTTTCGAACTACATCATTTTAGGGGATCGTGGAGCCTAGCATGGAGGAGCAGCCCCGGAGGTCGGCCCGCTTGGAGATGGGGAAGTCTAGTATCGGAGTTCAGATGGCAGGGACTGTGAGTCCTATTCGCTACTAGTTGTTTTAGTTTTGCTTCCGCGATGAGAGATTTGTAGTGAGGCATTAATGTACTGGGTATGAGCCCAAGATTTTAGTATTTCATTATATCTGTGGGCACTCCCATCGTGGAGTTTATTTACTATTTATGTGATTTCTGTGGACTTGCCTTTATTATTTTGCTACAGTTGTGATCGATTTGGCCGGCAGGATCGGTGTTTTGTAGTGATGACCTTCCGGGGAGTGAAGGTGTCACCGCAAAGCGGCGGTTCTGGGCCTAAGACCCAATGTTTCAAAGAAAAAAAAGGGGGTCTTACAAGTGGTATCAAAGCGGACCTCGATCGACAAGTAGCAGTCCACAACCCTGGGTCACCCCCGCACGAGTTTAGTTTGGGGACAAACTAAGCAGCAGAAGCAGTGGTGTGCCCATATGGAGGATCAAATGTAAATTGTCCATGATTAATTAGTTCTGAGTCGATTACTTACAAATTGATTTTGTTACGCAGCCCCCAGCACAGCCTACACAACAGGGCAGAGTCCAGCAGATTCTGAATGCTGCACCACCTTCCCAGGTCCCCACTCCTTTCCTATAGTCAGAGATGGGGTATACTCTGACATCTATCCTGGAGGCTTTTAGGGCTCAATAGGTTCCAGCTCCACAGCCAAACTCAGGGGCCAACTGGCTGAGTATTTTCCGAGGACTTTCACCCCCATCCTACTTGGGGACAGAGTCGGCCATTCAGATGGTAGAGTTGCTGGACATTATGTATGAGATGCTGACTGGGATTCGATTCCCGTGGGAAGAGAGGGTGCCCTTGGTCGTCTCTTGCTTGGAATCCCATGCCAAGAGGTGGTGGAAGAAATCGCTGGACACGACGTTTGCTGACAGAGAGGTTGCAGAGATTACTTAACGGGAGTTTAGGGACGCACTGTTTGGGCATTTTATCCCGCAGTCGGCCAGAGATGAGTTGGAAGATAGATTTCTACAATTGAGACAAGACAGTGGTGGAGTATCATCGGGAGTTCAACCATCTGGCCCGGTTTGCGGATTCTTACCAGTTGGATGAGGCAGGTTACACTAAGATGTTTTATAAGGTCCTATGAGAGGATCTGAGGGAGGCTCTGTTGTTCATGTCCGACGGGCCTATCCCTCGGATATTGGAGATGGCAAAAAGGATCGAGGCAGATTGACATACTACGCGAGGCCGGAAGCGGCCAACTGAGGATCAGTGCAGGGGAATCAGGAATGATCAGCAGCGGGGCCGCGTCACCGATGGGAGAAGAGCAGAAGACCAGCCTCAGCAAGAGGTGAGGTAGGAACAGAGGGAACTAGTAGTGGTGGCACCACAGCCACCTCAGATGCGGGAGGTGCAGTGACCCGGGGTATGGCATATCCCCCGCCAGAATGATTCAACTGTCATCAAGTGGTGCATATCTAGAGGAACTTCCCTATGAGGGGGGAACCACCACCAGCACCTCCGGCTGCGCTGCCAGATCAGTATTTTGGAGGTCGAGGATGTGGCCGAGGTCGTGGATACCATGGCAGAGACCACATATAGGAGAGGGAGCAAGTGTATGCACTAGATCTGACTCAGCAACGGAATCCGGAGCAAGTGATCACATGTGCGCCGGTTAATTTCAAGTTTTCTCTGTCTTTGGTAATTAAAGTTATGGTTATAGAACTGATAAACTAGGAAAGAAAACCACAATTAGATTTCTAAGACTTTACATTACCCCATGCATAGTTCTCATCTGCGGCAAGCCCTCCTATACACTGTTCGATACGGGTGCTTCACAATCGTTTGTGTTGGAGGACTTCGTGGATGGGCTGGAAGGCGTGGAGCGGTTCACTGGCTTGATGATGAGTATACGACTACCAGACGGATTAGAGCTATTCACCACTGCCCGTTGCAACATGGAGGCGGAGATCGGTGGAAAGATATTTGAAGCACCAACGACGATCATGAAGACGACAGTCTTTGATTTGATCCTGGGAATGTCATGGTTGCACTGGAACCATTCTCAGATTGACTGCATGTCCAAGAGTATTACTGTGAGACATGGGGATTACTACATCATCATCGAAGGTATTAGATATATTCGCCCTCTCTTGCTTTCATCCGTGCAGGTCGTCAAGGCCCACATGTAAGGGGGGGGGGAAGTCTATGAGGTGATGTTTGAAATGGCTGAGGCCAAGGGTTCCATCTCGGATATCCCGGTGGTCCGAGATTTTGTCTACATATTCCCAGAGAAGCTATCAGGGCTACCCCCACATCGGGAGCAGGATTTCCGGATACAACTAGTGACGGGGGCTAAGCCGGCATCTAGAGCCCCTTACCGGATGGCCCCGAAGGAGTTGACAGAGTTTCGAAGCCAGCTCCAGGAACTAGTGGATGCCGGATTAGTCCGGCCAAGCTCTTCACCATGGGGAGTGATGCTAAAGATCACGGCAGTGAACCAGTCGCACAAGTAATATAAAATGGGCGAGCTTTCCCAAGTATCGATCTCTCAAGGAACACAGTAAGGTGGAGTTAATTTTGAGGAGGACTTGAGATTGAAGTCCTTAGGTCGGAGCAAACTAAGATGGGTTTTGATATTGCGGAGAAAGAAAATAAAACACTATCAACTACTCCTATGCAACGCCGCTATGCGATGCTTCGCCAGGCGGGATGGAAAACTAATCTGGCTGCTATGCACCAAATCACTAGGCGGTTGGTCGAGTAGGCTTGCGGATGAGGTGATGAGAATGGCGGAATGAGGGTCGTGAGCACCTCTTCGCTACGCACGCCACTAGAAATTGCTAGTGTGGCAAGGGTGGATGGTGGTGGATGAAATATGGAGCTACTCGAGCAACTTAGGCAGTAAAATGAAATAGGAATCACATAGACATGAAACACATAACATATACAACCAAAGTGCACTTCATCAATATAAATAGATTTAAACACCAATATTCAACAAGAAAGCAAGAACAAGTTAAGAGATCGACCGAATTCGAAGTCTTGCTGAGAATTCACGATTGGAATCGTCGGGTTGTCAATCCGCGTCCAAGCTCGGTCCTCAACTGCGTCAGGGGTAGAGAAGGGCTGTCACCACCTTCCAATGGCCTGTATTCTTCGTGTCACGATAGCAGACGAAAATTGCAAGATTCCCTTTACTTGTTGGCGATGGAGTCAAACCCTACTTGAAGCTCACAGATGAAGGAGAAGCCCGAGAGGAAGCTCCGGCTTGGATTTGGCGGTGAAAGCTTGCCCGGAGCACCTCCCTAGGGTGGACGATGAAGGGGAACGACGGAAAATGGCGGAAAACGGCGGAGAAATGTCGAGATACCAGCGATTCTCCTTGAATTAGGGCGATACCTGCATATTTATAGAAAACAGAAATGAACAATGCGCACGATCACGGGAGCAGGACCAGTGGTCGTGCGCACTATGTCCAGTGATCGTGCGTACTGGCATGGCAGATTAGGAAAACGAACTGGGATAACGCGCACGAGAAGTGGCACACGACCAGTGGTCGTGCGCACTAAGTTTAATGGTCGTGCGATTACCCCACACAGGACTCCATAAAAGAGGAATCAATGCACACGATCAGTGGCACACGACCGGTGGTCGTGTGCACTAGGTCCAGTGGTCGGGCGATCACCCCAGGCAGATTTTGGAAAACGAAGAGTAGTGTGCACAATCAGGGGCGCATGACCAGTGGTCATGCGCATTAGATTCCATGATCGTGCGCAGTATTCCTGTTTCACAACCTTCCCGGAACACGCACACGACTGCTGTACCGATAGGAAAAACAATTCACTAATCTGTGCAGACATTCCAGGCAATCACAAAAAAGGAGTACAAACAATAAAAGTAACAAAATACACAACCACGGGCATAAATGTGCACTTACTCATAAAATGGACATAATAACAAATATGAACAAATAATGCTCTAAAGTGAAGTGCATCAACGAGAAAACAAGCCCAGATGAGTCCAAAAATAGGTATATAAAATGGACTCATCACACCCCCAGACTTAACTGTTTGCTCGTCCCGAGCAAACAAAATCTAAGCACATAGGAAAAATTACTAGCTAACAAAGAAATTGCGATACGGAGTACCATGCGAAGTCGCATGCTCGCATGCGTAAAAATATAATAGAAGAAATTTCTAAGTATGCAGAATAGTTTATATTTTTCACAATGCGTATCAACATTTTATTATTACTCAAAAATGGAATCACGGTGAATCATCCGGTCACGTGTAGGTAGAAAGTAGACTAATCGCTATGCGAGCATTGCCAAAGATCAGGGCTCAGGACAACCTCCAAAGGAATCCACCAATGTTGGTGACCATATGCTTGCCCTTTCGCATTCTATCCACGGCACTGGTTTGGTTCACACACGAATCAGTAGAACTTTAGGTAAAGAGATGGGGCTTGGGTTTCGGTGAGGTAAACCAAGATAAACAGGAAGGCTATGCACCTAACCCAAATGAGCTTATCAAAGAAAGAATCCATCAGCTAACCAAAATATATGCGGGTACACCACACCCCAAACTTAACATTTAACAAATGGGTGTGTGCAACGCCTACTTCAAAAATACTCACATCTCAAAAAAGATTTTCAAATTTAATTTTACTTTTCACTTTTTCACAATTAACATCATTTTTCTTAACTTTTCTTTCTCTTTTTCAAATTGCTTCTCTTTTAACAATTTCAGTAAATATAAGCTTTAGAGCACATCCACATATTCACATGTAAAAACACCACATAAACACCCCAACATGAAAAATGTAAAACTCTAAAGCTCGACTTGGGAGGGCGACTAGGATCGGCTTTGAGGCTTTGGTGAAATCATGGTGGAGCTGAATCAAACGTAGGGGTAGGCACAATGGGGCTAGCGAGGATAAGACGTTAGGAATGGTACAAAGCTCAACCGGGCCAAAATGATGGCCTACATCCCGCTCATGCATGACTAACCTATACCCATGCTTCAAGAATAGCTTGGGGGCAAGTTCTTAGCCAACGAGAAAGACTATCCATCCTCCCGACTCGAGCAATATGAACCTAACGGCCGTCTACACACATCCCTAAGCTACCGTCGGATTCACAGCGGATTCACAAATTTTTGAGTAGAATAAAAAGTATTTACGCAATTAGAAAAATATAAAACTATAAGCATACAAAAAAATTAAATCTACTCAAATTTCTACATGAGACGAGAGCACTCGACTAGGAGCACAGTAAGGTCAACATTTTTAATCCGTCTCATAATCCTATGTCAGCACCATAATTTTCCCAAATCATACAAAAGAAACGAGTTTAACTCGCAGCACACAAAAAGCTAAGCACGCGCAAAAGGTAACAATAAAAGTCAAGAGATCGACCGAATCCGAAGTCTTGCTGAGGATTCACGATTGGAATCGTCGGGTTGTGAATCCGCGTCCAAGCTCGGTCCTCAACTGCGTCCGGGGTAGAGAAGGGCTGTCACCACCTTCCAATGGCCCGTATTCTTCGTGTCACGATAGCGGACGAAAGTTGCAAGCTTCCCTTTGCTTGTTGGCGATGGAGTCAAACCCTACTTGAAGCTCACAGATGAAGGAGAAGGCCGAGAGGAAGCTCCGGCTTGGATTTGGTGGTGAAAGCTTGCCCGGAGCACCTCCCTAGGGTAGACGATGAAGGGGAACGACGGAAAAGGCGGAAAATGGAGGAGAAATGTAGTGCTACCAGCGATTCTCCTTGAATTAGGGCAAGACCTGCATATTTATATAAAACAGAAATGAACAATGCGCACGATCACGGGCGCACGACCAGTGGTCGTGCGCACTATGTCCAGTGATCGTGCGCACTGGCATGGTAGATTAGGAAAAAGAACTGCGATAACGCGCATGAGTAGTGGAGCACGACCAGTGGTCATGCGCACTAAGTTCAATGGTCGTGCGATTACCCCAGACAGGACTCCAGAAAAGAGGAATCAATGCACACGATCAGTGGCACATGACCGATGGTCGTGCGCACTTGGTCCAGTGGTCGTGCGATCACCCCAGGAAGATTTTGGAAAATGAAGAGTAGTGCGCACGATCAGGGGAGCACGACCAGTGGTCGTGCGCATTAGATCCCATGATCATGCGCAGTATTCCTGTTTCACAACCATCACGGAACACGCACACGACCCCTGTACCGATCGGAAAAACAATTCACTAATCTGTGCAGAAATTCCAAGCAATCACAAAAAAGGAGTACGAACAATAAAAGTAACAAAATACACAACTACGGGCATAAATGTGCACTTATTCATAAAAAGGACATAATAACAAATATGAACAAATAAAGCTCTAAAGTGAAGTGCATCAATGAGAAAACATGCCCAGATGAGTCCGAAAATAGGTATATAAAATGGACTCATCAGAGAGCCCCAGTCTTGTTCGTCAAGAAGAAGGACGGGACACTTAGAATGTGCATCGACTACCGAGCACTAAACCGACTGACAGTCCTGAATACCTATCCACTGCCAAGGATAGATGAGCTGCTTGATCAGCTGGAGGGCGAACATTTCTTTTCAAAATTGGATTTGAGTTTGGGCTACTACCAGCTGCGGATCCACGAGGAGGACATTCCGAAGACTGCCTTCATTAGCAGATATGGGTTGTTCGAATTCACCGTGATGCCTTTCGGGCTCAAGAATGCACCATCGGCATTCATGAGTATCATGAATCGGGTGTTCGAGGCATATCTGGATGTGTTCGTCATTGTATTTATAGATGACATCCTCATTTAGTCAAGGATAGAGGAGGAACGCACATGACATCTGACGCTGACCGTGGAGAGACTGCGGGAGCACTAGCTTTATGCAAAGTTCAGCAAATGCCAGTTCTGGCTGAGGGAGCTGGCTTTTCTAGGCCATATCAATAGTGGTGTAGGGTTGGCAGTGAACCCAGCCAAGATTCAGACAGTTCGGGAATGGCCGCAGCTGAAGTCGGCCACAGATGTGCGGAGTTTTATAGGACTTGTCGGTTACTACCTAAAGTTTGTGGAGCGATTTTCTCGTATTGCCCTTCCACTCACATCTCTGATGAGGGAGGATGTGCCCTTTGTCTGGACCTCGCAGTGCGAGGTGGCTTTTCAGGAGCTGAAGGGTCGACTCACCTCGGCTCCTATACTTGCCCTTCCTTCGGGCAAAGAAGGATTCCAGGTCTACACCGATGCTTCCAACCAGGGCATGGGTGTGGTGCTGATGCAGAATGGTCATGTGATATCATACACTTCTCGGCAGCTGAAGAAGCATGAGCAGAACTACCCAGTTCATGACTTAGAGATGGGAGCAGTCATATTTGCTCTGAAGGTTTGGCGACATTATCTGTACGACGTCCACTGTGACATTTACTGTGATCACAAGAACTTGAGATAGGTGGACACGCAGAAAGAGCTGAACATCAGGCAGAGACGATGGGTGGAGTTTCTAGCAGATTATCAGTACGAGATGCACTACCACCCAGGGAAGACGAATGTGGTGGCAGATGCGCTAAGCCGGTAGGCCGTAAACTCTAGAACAGGATTGCAGTTGATGGCCTTAGAGTTAGTCAAGATGTTAGAATAGATGCAGATATCCTTTCTATCCAGGATCACCCTGAGCTGTACCGGGAGTACCTAGGGTCGTTGATTGCACCAGATGACATTCGAGACTGAGTCAAAGATGGGCAGAGGCAGGATGCCCAGCTAGAGCCGATATTCCGAGCCTTAGAAGCACGCACTGCTGAGGATTACTCCCTGAGGGATGGTCTAGTGTGTTTCAGAGGATGAATTTACATACCAGAGGGAGGACAGGTCCGGGAAGATATCATGACGGAGGCTCATTACAGTCGGTAATCAGTACACCCGGGAGTTATGAAGATGATTGCGTACCTGGAGAAGACTATGTACTGGCCAGGCATGACGAAGGATATCACCTACTTCGTGACCCATTGAGAGGCAGGCCAGTTGGTGAAAGCAGAGTGCAGAAACCCCGCAGGATTATTGCAGCCACTCCTAGTGCCGGAGTGGAAGTTCGATGATATCGCGATGGACTTCATACATGGGCTTCCCCGATCACGAACGGGAAACGATTCGATCTGGCTGGTCATTGACCGGCTGACGAAAGTAGCCAGATTTATTCCGATCAGGAAGGACGACTCGGTTAGTGTGCTGGTTCGGAAGTTCATGGAACAGTTCGTCCGTTATCATGGCATACCCAGGTCGATTGTATCAGATCGGGATGGACGGTTTACGTCCAGGGAGTGGAGATAAGTGCAGACGTACTTGGGCACTCGGCTGACATTCAGTATAGCCTTTCATCCCCAGACTGATGGGCAGAAGGAACGCACCAATCAGACTTTGGAAGATCTACTGCGACTTTGCATATTGGATCGCGGTGAGCCTTGGGAGAAGTTATTGCCACTGATCGAGTTCTTATATAACAACAACTACCAGTCCAGCATAAGGAAGGCTCCTTATGAAGCCCTGTATGGACGGAGGTGTAGGACTCCACTGTCATGGATAGAGGACGAGGATGAGAAGGCTTTGGGTTCGGAGTTTGTTGAGGACACCGAGGCTCAGGTGAGGATGATACGGGACAGGATGCTAGAGGCACAGAGCCAACAGGCTAAGTATTATGACGCTCGACATCGTCAGGTAGAGTTCCATGTAGGGGACCGGGTGTTCTTGAAGATCCGACCGATGCATGGTGTTTCACGGATACGCGGTCGGAAGAAGAAACTCAGCCCAAGATATATGGGGTCTTGTAGGATCCGGGAGCGGATCAGTCCCTTGGCATACAGGCTAGAGCTCCCACAGGAGCTGGCAAGTCTGCATGACGTGTTCCATGTATCCCCTCTTAGGAGGGATGAGTTGTAAATATACGTGTTTTTATAGACATTAAATAAGATGTATTCGTTCTTTTGTAATTTTTAGTTGTTTTTGCTTAATAAATTGCTTCCTTTTTGTAAATATTTCTAACTTAAAGTTATTTTTATTTTCTGAATTTTTCAGGAAAAATTGCCAAAACTCAAAGTACACAACCCCGTGTACGTTACTGTTGTCACGCCCGTGACCAGGGCGTGATACGTCAAATTCCCGAGAAATGACATTTCTGAAGAAATCGCGTGACACGCCCGTGTCACGCCCGTGTCACCCAAGTCACGCCCGTGACCCATGCCCGTGACCATCCAGATAGACGAAATCGCGCTCAACGATCGTCGACCAGCTGACACGCCCGTCGACACGCCCGTGTCCCCTGACACGGGGCGTGACCCAAGCCGTGACCACTCCTTTCGATGTTTTTCGCTCGACGTTCGTCGAGCCACCCGACACCCTAGGTCACGCCCGTGACCTAGGGCGTGACTCCCTACACCTGGCCGACCAAACTGCCCGCAGGCCGGCAACATCCGAAGTCAACAACGCCATTAATCGCCGCACGACGACGCCCACCGTCCGCCGTGACCTGGGGCGTGACCGCCGTGATTTCAGCCGCCAAGTCAAATCTCAAATCAAATCGGACGGCCGCCATATGTACAGTGTCGACACGCCCTATGACACGCCCGTGTCAGAGGGCGTGTCCGATGAAAAATTTTCTCTATAAATTGAACCCTTCTGTTTTGAGCTGCGTTCCATTTTTTGGATCCATTTTGCTTAGGGCTTTGCTGTTAGTGCTTCCAAATGCTATGTAAAGTTGTTTTCTCCCCTCTCCTTTATTTTTAGCTTTGTAATCTCCTGTTTAGTTCAATAAAATTTGTATATTTTCTCCTTTACATTGTTATGGACTTCATTTATATGCAATCTCTAAGCAATCTTATTTGTTTTTTTTACTTTGTTTTTTTTCGCTTTCTTTTTGTACGCGTGTGTGGGTGTATGAGATTAATTTTCATGTTATAATACTTAGTTATTTTTTTACTTAGTTTTTGTTAGACTTAAGTTTTAATAGCTTTTATGCATTCCTATAAATCCGTAAAAAGCGTTTTCAAAGTGATTTGTATTTTTGCTAACTTAGATTTTCGTGTTTAGCTCGTAAAACTTTCGTTCCTTTTTACTTTATTTTCACTTTCTAACCACTTTTGCGGAGTTATAGGAACGTTTATATAGTCGTTTTAATTTTTCGAACACTTCGTTTTTGCTTTTATTTCCAAACTTTTTGCCCGTTTAAATTTTATTTCTTCATTTTATGCATTTCTACCGCATTCCATCGGTAGAAATGTAATCATTTCAATTTTTCGAGCACTTGCTCTTTTCGCTTATTTGCAAAAACTTTTGCTCCTTTTAATTTTATTTTCACTTTTTATTCATTTCTACCGCATTCTAGCGGTAGAAATGTAGTCGTTTTAATTTTCCAGTCACTTTGTTTTTCTTAATTTTGTACGTGTGTGTGCGTGTATGAGTAGTTTTTATGGCTTTATTTCAAATCCTGTAGAGTGTGTGCGTGTGTTGTTTTTAATTTTCCGCCTACTCATTTGAGTTAAATGGCTGGATTTTATTCAAGCAAGTGTGTGTATTTTATTTTTCCGCCTACTCGCTTGAGTTAAATGGCTGGATTTTATTTCAGTAGAGTGTGTTTACTTCTTGTAGAGTGGGTGTGTTTTAATTTTATGTTGAGTGCGTGAGTGTTAGCTTTTATCTACCGCCTACTCACTTGAGTTAAATGGTCGGTCTTTATTGGACTGTAATAATTTGGAATGCCCTTGTAAATGCATTTATTTTCTCCTACTCTTTTGAGTAGGACTTGCTTTCTCTTTCCCGCCCACGCATTTGCGCCGGGACTTGCAATTTTACTGCTTTCATTTCAGTCCTACTCGTTTGAGTAGGACTTGCAATTTACTGCTTTCCATTTACTGCTTTAATTTTCCTGCTTTATTTTTCTGCTTTAATTTTATTGCTTTCAATCGCTGCCGTCCCCATTCCGATGAGTGGCTAACGTTCTTAGCCCTCAGTATCAAAGAGCATTGGGACAGAAAAAATTCCTTTAAATAATAAAGGTCTTATTTTTCTATTTAATTAAAAATCACTTAAGGTTTGCCCGGGGTTTACGACGCGTAGGACCACATAATCGATGTGTGGGCCCTATTTCCGTAGTACATATGCTAGCTAGCCGAGAGGCCGTGCATATGGACCGATCACCCCTTGGTAAATGGAGTTCCGCACTAACCCTCGAGAGAGGAGGCGCGCCAACTCTACCGGATTGGGTTCCCCACCCAATAGCGGGGTTCTTAGCGTAATGCGGGCATTAAGAGGAATCCTTCGTCGGACGAGAGCCCGGTCGAATAGTCTTAATGTTCAGGTGAGCGATAGTCCTAGAGATAGGTGAGTTCATTTTAGTGGAGCCTCCACGGCAAGTCTCCGCCCTAATTAATTAGAAACTTAGGAGCTCTTTTTATTTAACGTTTATTTTAGTTCAATGTCTTTTCGGTGCCCTCGAGCTGAGCTCTTCATCAGCTCCACCTTTATTATGCTTTTATTTTCTGCCTTTTCTTTATATAAATAATATCCCGACAAGATAAAATTATCGGTAAAATAATAGTCCCCTCCAGGGAAGAGTAGAAATAAACGAACCGACCCCGAGAACAATACGACCTCGATATTCCACCCGGAATATCCTGTACTACTCACGATAGGTGCACTTGCCTCCTTTCGTTAAAACTCGATTTAACCCGTTTTATATCCAAATAAATAAATACGCGCGCCCCGTTTTCTTAAATAAAAACCAAATCCGCTTTTCTACTTAAATAAAATCGCCCGGGGCGCCGCGCTTCGTAAACCTTTTTGGAGTTTTAACCCGCATTAAGTTTTCGGACTTGATGCGAGAAAATATCAATCAAGTTTTTGGCGCCGTTGCCGGGGAATTTTCGAGTCGTTATTTCGAACTCTGGAATACTATTAATTTTACCTATTATCTATATTTCAACAAAATAAAAAAAAATGGCCAACAAAAATAATAATAATCATAATATTATTACAAATTTATAAAACAAAAAAACAAAAAAATTGACAAACTTATAAAACTAAAAAATTTGAAAAATCTTAAAACATAAAAATTTGAAAAAACTATAAAACAAAAAAATAAAACAAAAAGAAAAAAAAAAATTTTAAAAAACTTACCAAAAAAAAAAAAAACTTTGCTTTCATATAAACAAAAACAAAAAAAAAAAAAAAAAAAAAAAACCACAAAACCAAAACATAAAAAAAAAAAATCTCCTAAAAGACCACAAAAAAACACTTTTTTCGCAACAATATGTTTTTAAAAATAATCAATACTTTAAATAAATAAAACTTTTTTCGGCACGTCGCACTCTTGTGCGCGCTAGGGGCTCGCTTATCTGTCCCACTCAACAGCTACGACGTTCGCTTACGCGTCACTTACACATTTGCCCCTACCGCCCGCACCCTTTAGGCCGAGTTTATCTTTTCCATTTTCTTTTTCTGTTATATTTTTGCTACTTCTTCTCAAATAATGCAGGGTTTCCACCCGGGCCTCCCCGAACTCGTGTAAGGGTAGTTCCGACCCCCTCCCTTTATTTTGCCCATATTATTTTGTATATTAATCGTTCCGCATACTTAGATTGCAACATTGGGGACAATGTTGTGTTTAAGTATGGGGGTGTTCTCTTAGCTTCCTATTTTTTTTGCATCTTTATTTTCTGCCCCCCCCCAAAAAAAAAAAAAAAAAAAAAAAATTTTTTTTTCTTGTTTTTATAATCTAAACTTTCAAAAAAAAAAAAAAAAACACAAAAAAAAAATATAATATATTTTTAAAACAAAAACCAAAAAATTTATAAAACAAAAACTCAAAAAAAAAAAAAAAAACAAATATTTTTCGCTTTTTAGCATACCCGCGGCGTTCGACTCATCGAACCAACCACCCAAAGAGTCTGTTCGCGGGCCAATGACTAAAAATTCAAAAAAAAAAAAGAGAAAAACCCTAAAAATAAAAAAAAAATGTATTGTTAATTATGTAACAAATAAATCGAATATCTCAATTCTTAACCCTTTTCGCTCTCCAACAATCTAGTTGCGAGTTAATTTATAAGCGAATTTTTTTAATTCTTTGCTTACTATTCGTTTATTAATTAGAGAACGATATATTTAGATATCTGGGGTTAAGTTTTAAAAATTTTCGTATGCTTTTTATTTTAAATAAAGTACCTGTTTTCAGCACCACTTCTAATCTATCTAAATAGTTGCATATTTATTTTGTTAAAAATAACAATCTTAGATTTCAAGTTATGATAACTCCAAGCTTTTTTTGAAATTTAGGAATGTTTCATTTATAAAGGTTGCTCTCAAAAGTTTTTTTATTAGACCTAGTTTTATTTTTGAAAAAACTCTATCACCTTTTTTTCATGTCATACTTGACATGATTTCGTTCCTTAAAAGATCCTATGTCAATGGGAATAAGATTTCGTTCCGTAAACATAGGCATCCAATATTTGAAAAGATTATATGTTATCGAGTAAGAGGATAAAATTCATTACTCCTACACATATACATTGGATTATGAAGATGTTAAAAAAATTTTGTTATGGAAAATAAGATTTCGTTTTCCTAACATCCATATTCGAAAAAAAAAAATCATTAGAGGTTCGAGCGAAAAAAAATATACCCTCGCCTCTAAAAATTCTAAACCTTCTTCATATCCCACGATATCTCCCTCCGCCAAATTCAAAAAATTCTAGATTTATTTTTAAAAATCTTTTTGAGAGCATAATTTGTAAATTAAATTATTTCCTTTAATTTTTTCCAAGCTACAGTTTCATAAATCCAATCTATTTTTGTTAGCCTCACAAATAAAATTTTTGCTATCTAGTTGCTTATAACGAGAAGTCTTTTGCTGAAACTCTTCCTTTATTTAAATTTTTGGCATAATTTACGATTTAACTCGTATACCCTAGATATTCATTTTGATCCTTCTTTCAATTAAGTCAAGCGGTAGATAAACTTAGGATTTCTTTAATTCATTATAAGTTCATCTCCAACTTTTGCTCTGGAATAGCAAAAGCTTAAGTATGGGGGTATTTGATGAGTTGTAAATATACGTGTTTTTATAGACATTAAATAAGATGTATTCGTTTCTTTTTGTAATTTTTAGTTGTTTTTGCTTAATAAATTGCTTCCTTTTTGTAAATATTTTCTAACTTAAAGTTATTTTTATTTTCTGAATTTTTCAGGAAAAATTGCCAAAAACTCAAAGTACACGCCCGTGTACTGTTGGTCACGCCCGTGACCAGGGCGTGATACGTCAAATTCCCGAGAAAATGACATTTCTGAAGAAATCGCGTGACACGCCCGTGTCACGCCCGTGTCACCCAAGTCACGCCCGTGACCCATGCCCGTGACCATCCAGATAGACGAAATCGCGCTCAACGATCGTCGACCCAGCTGACACGCCCGTCGACACGCCCGTGTCCCTGACACGGGGCGTGACCCAAGCCGTGACCACTCCTTTCGATGTTTTTCGCTCGACGTTCGTCGAGCCAACCCGACACGCCTAGAGTCACGCCCGTGACCTAGGGCGTGACTCCTCCACCTGGCCGACAAACTGCCGCCGGCAACCTCCCGAAGTCAACAACGCCATTAATCGCCGCACGACACGCCCACCGTCACGCCCGTGACCTGGGGCGTGACCGCCGTGATTTCAGCCGCCAAGTCAAATCTCAAATCAAATCGGACGGCCGCCATATGTACAGTGTCGACACGCCCTATGACACGCCCGTGTCAGAGGGCGTGTCCGATGAAAAATTTTCTCTATAAATTGAACCCTTCTGTTTTGAGCTGCTGTTCCATTTTTTGGATCCATTTTGCTTAGGGCTTTGCTGTTAGGTGCTTCCAAATGCTATGTAAAGTTGTTTTCTCCCCCTCTCCTTTATTTTTAGCTTTGTAATCTCCTGTTTAGTTCAATAAAATTTGTATATTTTCTCCTTTACATTGTTATGGACTTCATTTATATGCAATCTCTAAGCAATCTTATTTGTTTTTTTTACTTTGTTTTTTTTCGCTTTCTTTTTGTACGCGTGTGTGGGTGTATGAGATTAATTTTCATGTTATAATACTTAGTTATTTTTTTACTTAGTTTTTGTTAGACTTAAGTTTTAATAGCTTTTATGCATTCCTATAAATCCGTAAAAAGCGTTTTCAAAGTGATTTGTATTTTTGCTAACTTAGATTTTCGTGTTTAGCTCGTAAAACTTTTCGTTCCTTTTTACTTTATTTTCACTTTCTAACCACTTTTGCGGAGTTATAGGAACGTTTATATAGTCGTTTTAATTTTTCGAACACTTCGTTTTTGCTTTTATTTTCCAAAACTTTTTGCCCGTTTAAATTTTATTTCTTCATTTTATGCATTTCTACCGCATTCCATCGGTAGAAATGTAATCATTTCAATTTTTCGAGCACTTGCTCTTTTCGCTTATTTTGCAAAAACTTTTGCTCCTTTTAATTTTATTTTCACTTTTTATTCATTTCTACCGCATTCTAGCGGTAGAAATGTAGTCGTTTTAATTTTCCAGTCACTTTGTTTTTCTTAATTTTGTACGTGTGTGTGCGTGTATGAGTAGTTTTTATGGCTTTATTTCAAATCCTGTAGAGTGTGTGCGTGTGTTGTTTTTAATTTTCCGCCTACTCATTTGAGTTAAATGGCTGGATTTTATTCAAGCAAGTGTGTGTATTTTTATTTTTCCGCCTACTCGCTTGAGTTAAATGGCTGGATTTTATTTCAGTAGAGTGTGTTTACTTCTTGTAGAGTGGGTGTGTTTTAATTTTATGTTGAGTGCGTGAGTGTTAGCTTTTATCTACCGCCTACTCACTTGAGTTAAATGGTCGGTCTTTATTGGACTGTAATAATTTGGAATGCCCTTGTAAATGCATTTATTTTCTCCTACTCTTTTGAGTAGGACTTGCTTTCTCTTTCCCGCCCACGCATTTGCGCCGGGACTTGCAATTTTACTGCTTTCATTTCAGTCCTACTCGTTTGAGTAGGACTTGCAATTTACTGCTTTCCATTTACTGCTTTAATTTTCCTGCTTTATTTTTCTGCTTTAATTTTATTGCTTTCAATCGCTGCCGTCCCCATTCCGATGAGTGGCTAACGTTCTTAGCCCTCAGTATCAAAGAGCATTGGGACAGAAAAAATTCCTTTAAATAATTAAAGGTCTTATTTTTCTATTTAATTATAAATCACTTAAGGTTTGCCCGGGGTTTACGACGCGTAGGACCACATAATCGATGTGTGGGCCCTATTTCCGTAGTACATATGCTAGCTAGCCGAGAGGTCGTGCATATGGACCGATCACCCCTTGGTAAATGGAGTTCCGCACTAACCCTCGAGAGAGGAGGCGCGCCAACTCTACCGGATTGGGTTCCCCACCCAATAGCGGGGTTCTTAGCGTAATGCGGGCATTAAGAGGAATCCTTCGTCGGACGAGAGCCCGGTCGAATAGTCTTAATGTTCAGGTGAGCGATAGTCCTAGAGATAGGTGAGTTCATTTTAGTGGAGCCTCCACGGCCAAGTCTCCGCCCTAATTAATTAGAAACTTAGGAGCTCTTTTTATTTAACGTTTATTTTAGTTCAATGTCTTTTCGGTGCCCTCGAGCTGAGCTCTTCATCGGCTCCACCTTTATTATGCTTTTATTTTCTGCCTTTTCTTTATATAAATAATATCCCGACAAGATAAAATTATCGGTAAAATAATAGTCCCCTCCAGGGAAGAGTAGAAATAAACGAACCGACCCCGAGAACAATACGACCTCGATATTCCACCCGGAATATCCTGTACTACTCACGATAGGTGCACTTGCCTCCTTTCGTTAAAACTCGATTTAACCCGTTTTATATCCAAATAAATAAATACGCGCGCCCCGTTTTCTTAAATAAAAACAAATCCGCTTTTCTACTTAAATAAAATCGCCCGGGGCGCCGCGCTTCGTAAACCTTTTTGGAGTTTTAACCCGCATTAAGTTTTCGGACTTGATGCGAGAAAATATCAATCAGGAGGGATCTACTACGCCCGGAGCAACAGATTTCGGACACGGATGGGCCGGTAGCATCTGATTGGTCAGTTTACCTGGAACCAGTCCGGATTGACGACAAGGGGATACTAGTCTTACGCCGCAAGAAGGTACCATTGGTCAACGTTCTGTGGAGGAATCATGGGTTAGAGACTTGATACGACAAAGGTATCCGGAGATTTTCGGTCAGGTATTACTCACAACCTCTCGGGATGTTACAATTTACTTTCCATATTTGAAACCCCGTGGGCCTAACTAGAATTTTGAGGAGGAAATTTTTTTTGTTTATATATTGGGATTTGTAACATCCCTCAAACAACTAGACCACTAGGAGTAGTTGTTTTCATGACTAGGTCAAGACAAAACCATAGGAAGCCCAAGAAGGCTAAGTGAACCTAGGAATGTAGGTGAGACCACTATGGTATTCAAATAATAAATTTCTGAACTCTAGTTTAAGATGAACATGGGGCTTCACCAAGACTTCAAGACCCCACCCTGGTCTCACCAACCCATTGTATGGTCCATTAGAGCCCTAAGGGTCCATTGGAGTCGACCCAGGGTGGCCAAGTTGACCTAGAACCACTATAGGCCTAAATTGGGCAAGGTGACCTAACTAAGGGCAGTGTGCCCTAGTAAAGCCCAACAAACCCACCCAGGTCCTTCCAAGACCTAAAGTGGGGTCAATGGGTCACTAAGGACCCATAGAGGGCAGTCAAAGTGGTTAAGTTGACCAAAGTCAACTCTAACACTAAATGGGTCAACCTGACCTACATAGGGTCAACTGACCTTCCCTTATCCAAGTTGATCCCACTCATGTCCTCCTAACCCTAGAGTGAGGTCAATGGGTCACCTAGGACTCATTAGGTTCAATCCAAGAGGCTAAGTTGACCCAAGTCAACCCTAAACCTAAATGGGTCAAACTGACCTACACATGGCCAATTGAAGTTCCCTTAGCCAAGTGGACCCCACACATACCTTCCTAACCCTAGTGAGAGGCCAATGGATCACCAAGGACCTATTGGGGTCAACCAAAAAGGCTAAGTTGACCCAAGTCAACTCTAGCACTAAAGTGGTCAAAGTGCCCTAATTAAGGGTCAAGTGACCTCCAAGGGCAAAGTAAACCCAACCTAGACCTTAGGGGAGGCCAATGGATCACCAAGGACCCATTAGGGGCACCCTCAAAGACCAAATTGTCCAAGGTCAACCCTAATCATGGTTTAGGTCAAGCTTGCCCAAATGGGCTAACTCAAGCTCAAGCCCAACTCACTTGGGCTAACCTTGTACGAGTGGATGAAATGAACTTGTGGGCTGCCATTGGGTTAGGTAGAAGTCAAATATGAGCTTTGGTGAGTAGGAGAGAGAAAAAGCTTCAAAGGAAAGAGAGAAAAAAGAAGAGAGTAATGGGGGAAGACTTTGGGGCTCATCCTTTCCCTTCCACAACCCCCCCCCATTCAATTCACTAGGACAAGGAGTGCAATCCCATTTCTACCAGCTGGTCTTTGACTGGTTTGAGCCATGCTTCATCCCCACCAACCATGGCCAAAATCTTTGACTAAAGGGGCCATTAATGACAATGCAACCTACACCCACCTAACACCCCAACTCTACTTCTTAAAAGCTTCACTAGACTCCAGGGATTCAATTCCACACATTACCTGAAGGAGACAAGGGAGTTCACTGTACAGTTGCAGAAATACGACCACAACCACCACCATGACGATCCGGCGATCGGCAAGGCTACAACCACCCACACAGGTCCTCCTCTACTCCTTCTTCTGTGGATAGATCTTAGGAATCTTTTAGGATGAGAATCGAGCTCAAATGAGCAAGATCGGGTGAGGATTTTTCCTGGTTTTCCAAAAAAAATGTTTTGGGTTCGTCGGAAACCACCCCTCCAGCGGCCGTGCCGCCGCCCGGCGATAGCCCCCACCTCAACGAAGGTGGTGGCGATGGTGGCCGGCCAGGGAGGTGGTCGGGTGGACGGGAAATGGGCTTGGAATAAGCTCCAGGTCGTGTTGATCCCAGCCCTTGGCTGGATGAAGAAGAAGACCAGGAGCCCCACGATTTTGCTTTAAGATCCCTACTGGATCTGATTTTTTTTTAAATCCTATTATTTCAATTTCTGTCTTGTTTACTGGTCAGTATTATAATAAATATTAAAAATACTTAGGCGCAGTTTCAGAAAAAGTTATAAACATCAACATTGTATACCTTTGTGTCTATTTTAATTTAAAATTGGTTTCAACCAATATGGGTATGTGGTTGGACCACATCACTCATTTTGGTGAGCACTATACCTAGGATAGAGCAGAGACTAGTTTGAGTGCCCCCAACAATCCATCCATCCAAATGACCTGAAATTTTGGATGGGGATCATTATTATCTATACTTAGATCATATCCAAAATTGGGAATTTTTGGAAAATATTTTCCTAAAGTTTTTGTAGGAATTTAATAATCCATGTAGGAATTATTTAATGAACCAAATGACCTCCAAACTCACCCAAATTTTGTTGCGTGCTGCTTGGGGTCATTATAAAGCTCTGGTTAACATTTTATCGCATTTGGAGATGGTTTGAATTGAAATCACGCAAACCCTAACCTTGCCATAAGGGTATTTTGGTCAAAAAGTGCACTTTGGGTTTTGAGTGGCCAAATCACCTAAACAAAGGTTAAAATTGGGGCCACTGGCTTTACATGGCTTTTAGCACCACCCCTTGGAAGATGGTGTAGATTGGAATAGATTTGTCATAAGATCTAAGACCAAACCCTAAGGAAGGGCTTTTGTGCCTTGTGAAGGGCATGAGTCCAAAAAACCTTGAATGAATTTGAAATTTGTTGGCGAGGGTACTAGGGTAACTAAAGCCCTCTGGTAAAAATATTAGGGTATTTGGTAAAGGGTATACCCCACGAAACCCTAACCCTAGTTTAGGGCACAAACATTGTAGTGCTAGAATAGGTTTGTAAAACTCCTTCAACAATAATAAAATTTGGGTAGTGTGGTCAAAAAGATAGATTGAACCTCTGGTAATTTAATTGGGAATTTTGGATCAATATTCTTAGCACATCGTTTGTAACTCGTGGGATTGCCCTAATTAATCATTTGGTCATAATGATCCCATTGCCCCTTAGAAGGTCATGAAAATTTGGCAGAGTGAATTTTAGACATTATTGCTATTTTATTAATTTTATTAAAATTTTTGAATACATTTTTGCAGTACCTACTTCACAAGCTCAATAACTTGGAAAATTGTTCAATAATTTGCTTAAAGCTTATTACTTACTAATAAATTATGGAACTTGACC
This sequence comes from Platanthera guangdongensis, assembly GCA_039583875.1. Taxonomy (NCBI): domain Eukaryota; kingdom Viridiplantae; phylum Streptophyta; class Magnoliopsida; order Asparagales; family Orchidaceae; genus Platanthera; species Platanthera guangdongensis. Next base: position 125,740,357 of record CM077150.1, read on the forward strand.
TAGAGCATTTATATGAGCTTATAATCATCCTTCAATTTTCTCTGAATTTTTGGAAGTATTCTTGTCATACTTATCTATTAAAATGATTTATTGTGGGATATATTTTAAAATTAGAATTAGGGGCTTGAACCTTGCTGAAAATTGGCAGAGTTTGGATTTTAAGTTAAAAATTTATATTGTATTTATCATAAATTTGGTTGAATATTTGCTTGTCTGAAATTGGTACTTCATATTCAAACTTGTGATTTTTGGATAACTAGAATAATTAAATAAAATATCAAGTAATTTGGAAAATTATGAAATTCTGGATTTAGACTAAAAAGGTCATGACAGCCCTCTAATAATTATTATAGGGGTACTGGATGATTATTTTGAGTACCTTCCATGTTACACATCATTTACCTTAAGTGGTCTGCATTTAGTAATCTGCAGGAATTAAGTTGGAGTATGAATTTGGGCACATGAGTTGGGGTTAGTTGTTTGCTGCGTTGGATGAATAGAAATGAGTTCATCGTTGGAAGTTGGGATGAGTAGGGTGTTGGATTGGCTAGTGTTAAGTGTGCTCGGGGTCGACGAAAATCGTCTTCCCCGTAGGAGAGGAAGTGGAAATTACACTAGGTTTAGATCCAATACAACATTTAAGGGACTAGGATTTGGGTATTAACCAATAAGAATATGTGTCTTGTGAAAGGGAGCTTTGGGCGTAATCCCATCGTAGTTCTTAGTGCCTTCGAGAGCCCTTCACGGGGAATACCTTCTGTAGTCCTGGGATAAACCTAAACTATAGGCAAAAATTGGAATGCAAGAGTAATTAGTAAATCTAAGGTATCACCTTCACACACCTCGATGTCTCAGGGAGATAGGTTGGGTCACTCAGGCAGTAGGCCCAATGGTTTTGGTGATGGGCAGGTTAGCCCGACAAGCTTTAGCTCTGTAATGGTTTGTGATGCGTAGGTTGGCCCGACGATCTTTGGCTCGATTGTTGTTTATGACGGACGGGATGGTCCGGGGAGCTTTGGCTCGGTTGCTGATACATAAGGTTGCATGTGCATAAGGTATAAGGTGGTGGGTCTTCGATATTGGAGGGTCGATGCACCGACGCTAATACGTTGACTCGCCAAGTGTGGTTTAACACTTGGCCAAATAAAGTCCGGTGCGCCAGCCGACAAGAGTAGGCAGGAGCTCCGCTTAGTGCACCATCATTGAGGCGTACGATAGGTCTGACTGGTAGTGCGATTATCAGCTTAGAGGTGTGCGAGGCCCAACCCACCGCTTCAGTTTTCCACTACGAAGGTATCCTGGGAGGTTCGGCTCCAGAAAGAGGAAACTAAAGGTCTGTGTACACAGAGTCGGGTGGGTGAGTTGCACTTGCATAATCACATCATGGCATAATTGTATTTCATAGCATAATAATCATATATAACCCGACACCTATTGTATAAGTGGTATGAGATGCTTTATACAATAGGCCCTGCAAAACGACCCCTTGGTTTATAAGTTCATGCGAGCATGCTTATAAGTTAAGGTTTTTATTCAGTATAATATATGTTTGCTAGAAAACTGACACCCTATCGTATAAATTTGTATGAGACTTTTTATACGATAGGAGCCCTGTAAAAGATCCCTTTGCATAAGTGTTTTCATATAAGTTAAGGTCACTTTCTTGTTCAGTTTTTCATACCTTATTTACTGTCATATATACTATTGAACTGCTAGATTAGCTCCGCCGCCACATGTATATATTTGTTATTCTCCACCTTCATGTCCTCTCCTTTCCTTCTCACCGCTCGATTTCTAGGAGCCATGAGGGAAGGGCCGGGGGATGATAGTACTTAGTCTTTTAGACAAACAGTTTTTGAACCACATCATTTTAGGGGAACGCGGAGCCCAGCATGGAGGAGCAGCCCCGGAGGTCGGCCCGCTTGGAGATGTGGCAGTCTAGTACCGGAGTTCAAATGGCAGGGACTGTGAGTCCTATTCACTACTAGTTGTTTTTGTTTTCATTCCACGATGAGAGATTTGTAGTGAGGCATTAATGTACTGGGCATGAGCCCAAGATTTTAGTATTTCATTATATCTGTGGGCACTCCCATCATGGAGTTTATTTACAATTTATGTGATTTCTGTGGACTTGCCTTTATTATTTTTCAACAGTTGTGATCGATTTGGCCGGCAGGATCGGCGTTTTGTAGTGATGACCTTCTAGGGAGTGAAGGTGTCACCGCAAATCGACGGTTCTGGGCGTAAGACCCCGGTGTTTCAAAGAAAAAAGTGGGTCTTACAATGTATAGTCGACCTGCGTGCCGAGGTATATAATCCACACCTTGCAAAGATAAAATGTAAGGCCATAAGGACAGAATAGTTTTAAGTTACTGTTGACTGTCGCTAGGCGACAGTAACTATCGCTGGGCGATAGTTACTTTTGTGTATTATTGTATTAAACATTCCTGTGATATATGTAAATTTTATTGTTTATATATAGTGGATATTCGTTTGATTGGAGTTCACGCAATGCTAATGCTTCTGCTAGAATGCTTAGAGTTAGGATGCGTGTAGTATTTTGATATTAACATGTAATCCCGCTGCCTGTTTATGGAATATGGTGTGGGGCCAAAGGGGATAGCTCTTGGTAAGCTATTTTTGTTGTGTGTTGTAAAAGTCCAGTATTTCTAGCACTGCAGGTTACTGCAAGGTTTTTGCTGGGTATGGTACAGAAAGTGAATTCTATTGTTAATACTTGACGACAATGAGTATCGCCAGTGATAGCTGCCAGATATCCTTTTGATTGTAAAGCCTGTTTCTGGGAGACTGTGAGGCTAATCTATGAGCTACGAGATCCTAAAGGCTAATGAGCAGAACGGACAAGAGGAAGCCAACCAGTGTAAGACTGGATATTGAATTGACGATTTGAGCAACGTCCAATGGTTGAAACGTATCCGTGTTATTGTTGTTTAACTCGAGTGCCTATGTTTTTGGCGTTCGTTAGGTTCGCATAATGAGAGTCTTGTGTTGTACGTCGTTAAGACCATAGTCTCAGGCCGGGGGCTGTAAAGATTATAAATGCTCAAATTTTACCATCATGTTTGGGACCTTTGAACGGTGGTGGGACCCTAACAATAGGTATGTTGGATCACTAGTTGGATTTGGGCTAGGTTCACTAAACTAGGATGTTTGACCCAACATGCATAGCTAGGGTCATGTTTGTTTCCTAGAGTTTAGGCCATGTCCTTGGAATCAACACTACATGGACCAGCCATCAACAGACTACAAGAAGACTCAAGACTTAAAGATTTCAAAGACTCAGGAAAATGAGTTCGATGTTCGTCGAACTCAGGTCGACGAAAGCCGTGCTTAGCTCGACAAACTCAGAGAAAATTCTCTGAGCTGAGCTCGACGAACTTGGTACTCAGGTAGACGATTGCTTGGTATTCTACTTCAACATCCTATTCCAGAAACATCTAAGTATTCTATGTCCAGGATCACACTCCAGTCGACAAACTCACCTTCTCAGCTCGGCGAACTTAGACCACAGTCCTGGCAAGATTTATCAAGTAGCAGTTAGAAGCTCTTAGCTCGACGAAACTTGTTCTCAGGTCGACGAACCCAGTTCTGAGGTCGACGATTTTTGGACACGTTACTTCAACATTCTTAAGTCCAAGAAACATGGAATTCTAAACTCCAATCGACGAAGTTATACTCTCAGCTCGACGATCTTGATGCACAAAATCGGCAAGGGTCTAGAGAAAGCAGTTATCTGATCTTAGGTCGACAATCTTGGATCTTAGCTTGACGAACAACTATTATCTGGTCGACAAACTTGACTTCTCAACTCGGCGAACTCTGGATCCATGTCGATGAATTCTGTTCTCTGCTCAACGATTTCTGTGAAGTTCCAGACTTAGATATTTTCTTACCTCTGTCCTTAATTTATTGCAATAATTTCTGAGTAATCAATGCTAAATATTCTCTGAATATTACCGTCAGACGCAGCATTGATTATGGATTTCATCAGGATTATTGCTTGCCGTTTTTCTATGGGACAGTTGGGGAAATCAATCAATACAAATATTGTAACAGCCCAAAGTTCGGAAACAGGCATTTTTGGGTGACACGGCCTGGGACACGGGCGTGTCCCAGGGCGTGTCAGTTGACACGGCCTGCGACACGGGCGTGTCGCAGGGCGTGTCGAGGTTGTGTCGACGATCGGCCTTTGTCTCGACGATTTTTATCTCGACGATGCGTCGAGAGGGGGGCGCACGGCCCAGGACACGGGCGTGTCCAAGGCCGTGTCGTATGCTCGACGATTTGTTCTCACCGATCGTCGAGTGTCGAGACGTGAGTGTTGAGTGTTGAACACGGCCTGTGACACGGGCGTGTCACAGGGCGTGTCAAATCGGGTCGACGAACTCAGCCCGCCGAAGGATTTCGACAGGGCGTGTCTTTGTGCCGTGTCTGGGCACACGGCCTGGGACACGGGCGTGTCACAGGCTGTGTGAAGTCTCGGGATGTTTTGGGATTTTTTCACCAGGCACACGGCCACAGACACGGCCGTGTCTGAAGGCGTGTTGGTGACACGGCCCATGACACGGGCGTGTCCCATGGGCGTGTCACTGGTTTGGATAAGTCGGTAGACCACCGCTTGAGGCACACGGCCTGGCACACGGCCGTGTCAGAGGCTGTGTCGGGTCAAAATCTGTGTTTTTGGCAGAATCGTGGCCGTCCATTCCTTTAGTCTGGATCCAAGGGCTGAAGCTTCTTCCTCTTTTTCCTTAAAGGCCGAAATCAGAGAAGGATTCTCATTTTCTTTGGCCTTGAGTTTCTTCAAGTTAAGAGAGAAAGAGAGAGAGAAAGGAGGAGGAAGAAGGAAAGGGGGCTGCTGCTGGTGGTGCTGCGGTTTACCGACGAGAGATCTGAAGCCGACGTTGCGGAGGAAACGATCTTGCGAGTCTTGCAAGCAAGCTTTGCGGCCATGGCACCGAAGCGGTCGTCAAGGGTAACGACTTTTCTTCCTAGCCATGTGAAGGCTTTCTTTTTGGCATAGCTTTGTGATTTCCCCCACCAAGAGGTGGCTGATTTTGGAAATCTTTGGGTGGATGCTTGAAATCCCCTTTTGTTAGCATATAGATCCGAAAATGGAGTACGGAATAGGCATGCCGTGTGAAGCCCATCTGGACAGGTTGGTCTGGATTGGTGATGTTGCATACGAACCGGAGAATGCTCCGTGATAACGTGTAGTGTACGGTGTTTACGGGTTATACCTGCGAGAAGGAGTAGCAGGAAGTACTGGAGTGGTAGCCCAGGAAAAATTGCCATGTGATGTTTTGGGTTCACCCTGTGATTGAGGCACAGGAAGTACTGGTGTGACCAGGAAAGGCCCTTTTGTGATGCTTGATGTCATAGGGTGTCCACCTGTGAAGCGAGTAACAGGAAGTACTGGCATGATAGCTAGGAAAGACCCCTGACATTTGTGCTTGTGCGGTGTACACCTGTGGAGAGAGTCACAGGAAGTACTGGTGTGCCCAGGAAAGACCCGCTGTTGTTGTGAGAGAAATGGGTATAGAGAGATACCCAGGCTTGAATGCCAAGAACAGGATTGGTGAGACCGACCCGCGCCTTTGATATAGACATGAGTACGCTGTACTCGGAGAAGGCAAGGCGATTTGAGCAACGGGGGGTGGAGGATCCGACCTGCTCTATGTCCGTCCGACGTGAGACCAAAAAGTGCGGTCTGTTGGAGCGCATAGCAAGAGTCTTCGACCTGCGCGCCATGACACAACAGGGGGATACGAGCCATCCCGGTGTCCGAAGACTAACTCCGGCTGCACGCCATGGAGTAAATGCTCAAGAGATTTACCGTTGGGTTGTGACCCTGAGTACGGTGGTGGGCAAGAGGTTTGCAGAACACCAAGAATGTGCCCTGAGTGCACGGACCGTTGGGCCGGGTGGCGAACGGTTGTGATGGCTTGTGTGCGTGAAAGCACCTTTTGATACTATAGCTTGCCATACGTGTGATATGATATGCCTCCAGGGAAAGATACCGCTGCCCCGAGAGAAGGGGTAGGGTCATTATAATTTGGTCAGCTGAACGCTGACCGTTGCTTTTGTTTGCCACCGTTGGGTGGATTGTCCTTGCACATGTGCTGGAGAGCCGAGCGGGACGCATAGAGGTTGATGTTCCTGCTGGTGTTGCTGCTGCTGCTGCTAGCCCTCGATGGCTAGATGTGTTTCTTTTGTGTGTTTTCTTTTATTGTGGCCGGCCTGCGCGCCAATCTGTTTAGGCCACTGTTTGAAAGCCTTGTAAGGCCATAAGGCCAACTCTTTTGACTGGTTGTAAGACATTCCTATGGTTATAAAATGTGGAGTTTTATGTATGGACATTCATGAGGAGTTCCAGTTGTAGTCTCAGCTTCCGATAGAATGCTTTGTGTTAGGTGCGATGCGCGACTCTAGTATCATCCTGTACCTTCACCGACTGTTTTGTGATATATTCTATGGGGCCCCGGCCGGACCTTCTAGAATATACCATATGAACGGATGGGGTTGTTACATTTTTGGTATTGGTCGTCTTGGTCATTCCCTCTCGAAGTCGTGGTCGACTTCTTTTGTGGGGTGGCGAGCACGTGTTTGTGCACACCAAAGTCTACGAATGAACTCCTGAATGTCCATGATAGGAATGCATATTTGTGTGTTTGAGGAACCTGCGTGTTCTTCTTTTGTGTTGCTTGCTTGGGTACGACCGCTAATGTGTGTGTCTTGTCAACCTTTAGGTGATACGAAGTGGAGCTGGGCCGTCTGAGTCCCAGCATTCTGATGAAAGTACGGCACCAGCCGCGGTGCCTACACCTCCACCGTCTGTAGAACATGTGCGTTTATTTGCGGAGGCCTTATTTACCATGATCCAAGGCCAGCCCCTTAGGCAGGAGCAAGCGGTTGTGAGGACAGAACAGGTGGCGGCAAGGCCTGAACCTGTCATGGATGTGGTTCCTTGAGCGGCTGAGAAGCAGCTAACGCGGTTTATGAGTTTCCATCCGCCTACATTTTCGGGAGCGGGAACCACGACGCAGGTTGAGGATTGGCTATCGTGCGTCAAGCGAGTGATGACGGCGATAGGAACGGTGGAACATCAGAAAGTGACCTTAGCCACCTTGTTGCTTGAAGGAGAAGCTCGATTATGGTGGGATGAGATGGAGTTGCATCATTTGGCGGGTCGTCCGTTAACGCAAGTATCGATGGACGAATTCTCCCGGCTCTTCCTAGCAAAGCACCTTCCTGTGGCTCAACGGATAGCCATGGAAAATGAATTCCAACGGTTGACTCAAGGTGATGGCAGTGTTGACGCATACTTGCATGAATTTACTCGCTTGGGGCAGTATGCGGGTTCTATTTTTGCTAATGAGCAGAGGAAGACTAATTGGTTCTATGAAGGACTGAGGGACGAACTGAGGTTCCTTGTGTCCAGTTCTGTGAACCAAGGTTTCCAAGCGCTGGTTGACACCGCGACCGCGTTGGAAAAGGATATGAAGAGGGTGCAAGGGAAGAGAGCTTTGGTTGTGACGCAACCGGAGTGGAAGGCGCCCCGATCAGGAAAACCATTTTATAAGAAGAGATGGGGTAAGAAGTCCAAGCCTAGTGGACAGGCTCCTTCATCAGTTGTAACGAGAGCAACATCAGGGGCGACCTCCAAGCCAGACACTCGTATCTGCTTCAATTGTGGTCGGATGGGGCATATTGCGTGAGATTGTCGGATGCCGCCAAAGAGTGAAAAGAAGGCGGGTGCATCTTATGCGGAGAAAGGAAAGGCGGTGATGGATTCCTCTGCCTCGCAGGCGCAACCCCGGGTCTACAATCTTGGCCTGCAAGAGGCCATCAAGCAGAGTGACGTGGTCACAGGTATGAGTTTAGTTTTGCTTATGATATTTTTTCTATGCTTTGTTTAGTACCCCATGTTTACGGTTTGTGTGTGTGTGACATGTTTGTCATAGGCTTTGTGATGATTCGGGACACGCTGGCACGAGCACTGTTTGATACAGGTGCATCGCATTCTTTTCTGTCTAGTGAGTTTCTTACGAGCTTGGGATACCCAGTCGTACAAAGGCAGATAGCGTCAGAGTGGTGTTGCCGAATGGTTGTTGGATGCTTGCGGATCAAGCTTGCGATGTGGCGGTTCAGTTCGGAAGTCGGGATTTTTGTTTAACCGCATTTGTTTTGCCAATATCGGAATTCGATGTGATTTTTGGAATGGATTGGCTTGCGGAGCAGCATGCTATGATTGATTGCTAGTCCAAAGAAATCACGTTGGGCCAGAATACCGAACAGAAGACCAAGTTTGTGGGTATGCGAGGAGTGAGCGGGACGTTGATGTCTGCACTCCCGGTAGTCAAAGCTGTTCGGAAGGGTGCGGAGTGTTACTTTGCACTAATTCAGGCTGTGGAGCCTAAGGCCACTTTGTGCGAGGTTCCGATTGTGGCAGAATTTACAGATGTGTTTCCCACGGATCTCCCTGGGCTACCACCCCAGCGGGAGATTGACTTCACAATTGAGTTGGTGCCAGGTGCGAAACCCGTGTCCCGCTCGCCATATCGCGTTGCGCCTAAAGAGATGGCTGAGTTGAAGGTTCAACTACAAGAAATGCTAGAGCAAGGTTATATCCGCCCAAGTATGTCACCTTGGAGCGCGCCTGTGCTTTTTGTAAAGAAGAAAGATGGTGGGTTACGGTTGTGTATCGATTACCCTGAATTGAATAAGCTGACCGAGAAGAATAAGTATCCTATACCCCGGATTGATGAATTATTTGATCAGCTGGTGGGATCTACCGTCTATTCGAAGTTGGACTTGAAGTCTGGTTATTACCAGTTAAGAATTCGGGAAGGTGACATTCCCAAAACCGCATTTGGAACGCGTTATGGGCACTATGAGTTTACAGTCATGCCCTTTGGATTGTGCAATGCGCCCTCGGTGTTTATGGATCTGATGCACCGTATTTTTCGTGAGTACTTGGATCTGTTTGTGATAGTGTTCATTGATGATATCCTGGTGTACACGAAGTTCAAAGCCGAGCATGAGATTCACTTGCGGTTGGTGTTGAATACGTTGAGGCAAAATCAGCTATATGCCAAGTTCTCGAAGTGCGAGTTTTGGCTATCGTCAGTGGCATTTTTGGGCCATGTGGTGAGTGGAGCGGGCATTGCAGTGGATCCAGCGAAAATAAGAGCCATACAAGAGTGGCCAAGATTGTCTTCCGTGGCCGAGGTCAGGAGTTTCCTTGGACTTGCGGGCTACTATAGAAGATTTGTGGAGAACTTCTCGCGGATCGCTTTGCCGCTAACCACACTGACGCGAAAAGATCAGAAGTTCGTTTGGACGCCAGAGTGCGCACGTGCTTTTGAAGAGCTGAAGGTTCGGTTGACTACGGCGCCGGTATTGTCTTCGCCATGTGGAACCGATGGCTTTGTGATTTATAGTGATGCCTCAGGGAGCGGCTTAGGCTGCGTTCTTCTGCAGAGCGGAAAGGTGATTGCTTATGGCTCACGCCAACTAAAGGTGCACGAGCGAAACTATCCCATCCATGATTTAGAATTAGCAGCGGTGATTTTTGCACTCAAGTTGTGGCGACACTACTTTTATGGAGTGAAGGTGGAGATCTATACCGATCATAAGAGCCTAAAGTATCTTTTGGAGCAAAAAGACTTGAACATGCGACAACGAAGGTGGTTGGAGTTCCTTGTGGACTACACATTTGAGATTCACTATATGCCCGGGAAGGGGAATGTTGTCGCGGATGCCTTGAGTCGGCGAGTTCCGGCTAGAGCAAATTGGTTACAAAGGCATGATGAACGTCTTATCCAGGAGTTGGAGGCATTAGAGATCTATTGTGTTGCCAAGAATTCCACTGCCATTGCATGTTTGAACTGGACTGAGGTGCAATGTGACCTTGCAGACCGAGTTCGACGGGCAACGGAGTTGGATGAAGATCTCTTGCGCTATGTGAATGAAGGGCCAGAAGGCAAATTCACCTGGAATGACGGTCTTTTGCAAAAAGAGGGCCGTTTGTGCGTCCCGAATGTGGGGAAATTGAGGGAAGAACTGCTATATGAAGCGCATTATACAAAATATTCCATTCACCCCGGGAGCACAAAGATGTTCAACGATATGAAGAAGCTTTTCTGGTGGCCAGGGCTCAAGAAAGATGTTGCCCTTTATGTCTCTAAATGCCAAACATGTGCGATGGTGAAGGCGGAATGCCAAAAGCCGGGTGGATATTTGAAGTCACTGCCGATCCCAGAGTGGAAATTTGATGATATTTCCATGGATTTTGTGCATGGGTTGCCAACATCGCAGCGAGGAAATGATTCCATTTGGGTGATTGTTGACCGGCTAACGAAAGTAGCACATTTTCTCCCGAACATGCGGGATGATTCAGTTGAAAGTTTGGCAAAGTTATATGTTGACCAGATTGTGCGGCTGCACGGTGTTCCTCGGAGCATCGTAAGTGATCGAGATGGGTGATTCACGTCAAATGATTGGAGGCTAGTTCACCGATTATTGGGTACGAAGTTGACTTTCAGTACGGCCTTTCATCCCCAAACGGATGGCCAAACAGAACGTACCAACAGAACAATGGAGGACATGCTCCGAATATGCGCCCTTGATTTCGGAAAGAGATGGGAAGATCATCTCTATATGGTGGAGTTTGCCTATAATAACAGCTACCAGGCGAGTATTGGGATGACACCATATGAAGCGCTATATGGACGGAAGTGTCGTACTCCCTTGGCTTGGGTAGAAGCGGGCGAAGCACGGATTGTTAAACCAAATGAGCTTGAGGAAGCAAACTCAACCATACGGACTATTCGAGAGAGATTGCTTATTGCTCAAGATCGACAAGCGATGTACTACAACGCCAAGCACCGGAACGTAGAATTTGTGGTTGGCGATTGGGTCTACTTGAAGATCAAGCCATTCAAAGGTGTCTCCAGGATTCGACGATTGAAAAAATTGAGTCCCAGATATTTGGGTCCGTTTGAAGTGGTTGAGCGAGTTGGCGAAGCGGCTTATCGGCTAGCTCTGTCGGCGGACTTGGGTGGGTTACATGATGTCTTTCATATCTCGGTGCTTCGGAAGGCCGTGAAAGATCCAACTCAAGTGATCGCGGATGATCGTGTGCCGGTGGAGTATGGGTTAACAACGAAAGTTAGACCCATTCAGATCGAAGACCGAGCCAAAAAACAGTTGCGGAACAAGACGGTCGGTATGGAAAAAGTCCGGTGGGACAACTGCGGCCGTGAAGAACTGACATGGGAGCGCGAGCAGACCATGCGAGAAGAGTTCCCTGAGCTGTTTTTGTAACCTGTAGCAAGAATGTTGTAACATAAACTTTTATATGTTGTCACATTTTTCTTGCTGTTTTCTATTGCCTTTCCTATGTCTGAATTTCGAGGAAGAAATTTCTTGTAGGAGGGGAGGATTGTAACAGCCCAAAGTTCGGAAACAGGCATTTTTTGGTGACACGGCCTGGGACACGGGCGTGTCCCAGGGCGTGTTAGTTGACACGGCCTGCGATACGGGCGTGTCGCAGGGCGTGTCGAGGTTGTGTCGACGATCGGCCTTTGTCTCGACGATTTTTCTCTCGACGATGCGTCGAGAGGGGGGCACACGGCCCAGGACACGGGCGTGTCCAAGGCCGTGTCGTATGCTCGACGATTTGTTCTCATCGATCGTCGAGTGTCGAGACGTGAGTGTTGAGTGTTGAACACGGCCTGTGACACGGGTGTGTCACAGGGCTTGTCAAATCGGGTCGACGAACTCAGCCCGCCGAAGGATTTCGACAGGGCGTGTCTTTGTACCGTGTCTGGGCACACGGCCTGGGACACGGGCGTGTCACAGACCGTGTGAAGTCTCGGGATGTTTTGGGATTTTTTCACCCTGGCACACGGCCACAGACACGGCCGTGTCTGAAGGCGTGTTGGTGACACGGCCCATGACACAGGCGTGTCCCATGGGCGTGTCACTGGTTTGGATAAGTCGGTTGACCACCGCTTGAGGCACATGGCCTGGCACACGGCCGTGTCAGAGGCCGTGTCGGGTCAAAATCTGTGTTTTTGGCAGAATCGTGGCCGTCCATTCCTTCAGTCTGGATCCAAGGGCTGAAGCTTCTTCCTCTTTTTCCTTAAAGGCCGAAATCAAAGAAGGATTCTCATTTTCTTTGGCCTTGAGTTTCTTCAAGTTAAGAGAGAAAGAGAGAGAGAAAGGAGGAGGAAGAAAGAAAGGGGGGCTGCTGCTGGTGGTGCTGCGGTTTACCGACGAGAGATCTGAAGCCGACGTTGCGGAGGAAACGATCTTGCGAGCCTTGCAAGCAAGCTTTGAGGCCATGGCACCGAAGCGGTCGTCAAGGGTAACGACTTTTCTTCCTAGCAATGTGAAGGCTTTCTTTTTGGCATAGCTTTGTGATTTCCCCCACCAAGAGGTGGCTGATTTTGGAAATCTTTGGGTGGATGCTTTAAATCCACTTTTGTTAGCATATAGATCCGAAAATGGAGTACGGAATAGGCATGCTGTGTGAAGCCCATCTGGACAGGTTGGTCTGGATTGGTGATGTTGCATACGAACCGGAGAAGTCTCCGTGATAACGTGTAGTGTACGGCGTTTACGGGTTATACCTGCGAAAAGGAGTAGCAGGAAGTACTGGAGTGGTAGCCCAGGAAAAATAGCCATGTGATGTTTTGGGTTCACCCTGTGATTGAGGCACAGGAAGTACTGGTGTGACCAGGAAAGGCCCTTTTGTGATGCTTGATGTCGTAGGGTGTCCACCTGTGAAGCGAGTAATAGGAAGTACTGGCATGATAGCTAGGAAAGACCCCTGACATTTGTGCTTGTGCGGTGTCCACCTGTGGAGAGAGTCACAGGAAGTACTGGTGTGCCCAGGAAAGACCCGATGTTGTTGTGAGAGAAATGGGTATAGAGAAATACACAGGCTTGAATGCCAAGAACAGGATTGGTGAGACCGACCCGTGCCTTTGATATAGCCATGAGTACACTGTACTCAGAGAAGGCAAGACGATTTGAGCAACGGGGGGTGGAGGATCCGACCTGCGCTATGTCCGTCCGACGTGAGACCAAAAAGTGCGGTCTGTTGGAGCGCATAGCAAGAGTCTTCGGCCTGCGCGCCTTGACACAACGGGGGGCTACGGGCCATCCCGGTGTCCGAAGAATAACTCTGGCAGCACGCCATGGAGTAAATGCTCAAGAGATTTACCGTTGGGTTGTGACCCTGAATACGGTGGTGGGCAAGAGGTTGCCAGAACACCAAGAATGTGCCCTGAGTGCACGGACCGTTGGGCCGGGTGGCGAACGGTTGTGATGGCTTGTGTGCGTGAAAGCACCTTTTGATACTATAGCTTTCCATACGTGTGATATGATATGCCTGCAGGGAAAGATACCGCTGCTCCGAGAGAAGGGGTAGGGTCGTTATAATTTGGTCAGCTGAACGCTGACCGTTGCTTTTGTTTGCCACCGTTGGGTGGATTGTCCTTACACATGTGCTGGAGAGCCGAGCGGGACGTATAGAGGTTGATGTTCCTGCTGGTGTTGCTGCTGCTGCTAGCCCTCGAAGGCTAGATGTGTTTCTTTTGTGTGTTTTCTTTTATTGTGGCTGGCCTGCACGCCAATCTGTTTAGGCCACTGTTTGAAAGCCTTGTAAGGTCATAAGGCCAACTCTTTTGACTGGTTGTAAGACATTCCTATGGTTATAAAATGTGGAGTTTTATGTATGGACATTCATGAGGAGTTCTAGTTGTAGTCTCAGCTTCCGATAGAATGCTTTGTGTTAGGTGCGATGCGCGACTCTGGTATCATCCTGTACCTTCACCGACTGTTTTGTGATATATTCTGTGGGGCCCCGGCCGGACCTTCTAGAATATACCATATAACGGATGGGGTTGTTACAAATATTCTCCTGGCCATCAGCATTATATGAAGGAAGAAATTCAAAATTCAGAAGAAAGATTTCACAGGAAATATAAAAAGTATTTTTCTTCTTCCTTCCAGAAGCACACACAAGACAACAATAGGGGTTTTCTTCCTTCTTATCAGGAGAACACGCAAAGCACATTACAGTAACAACAAACATTTAGTAACAGAGAACAAGAAGCCCTAGCCCTTGACCAGAGAAAGAACAGCAAGCTGAAAAGAAGAAGAACAACCATTTAAATCAAGAGTCTTCTTTTGTCTTCATCCTAGGATTCTTCAAAGGACAACAATTACTCTATCAGTCAAGAAGCACCTGGATACCTGATGGTCAATGTTGAAACATTGAAGGCCAAATAACCCTGAAGCAAAGCTACATCCTTCCTGAACAAATCTATATCTCAGGGGAAGCTTTGTCAAAATCAAGATCCAATAAAGTCTTCTAAGTTGCATTTGAGAAAGAGAAGACATAATCACTCTCTCGTCCCTCACTGTATAAAGGGTTCTTAACTCCCTTCAAAAGTTATTCCTGGTTGCAAGTCACCTGATCAAAAGACTTAAGAATTGGTTTTTGAGCACCTGATCAAAAGCTCATAGGTGGCAGTCATCTGATCAAAAACCTGAGTGGATTTCTACCAGGGTGGTAGAAGAGTGGATGTACCCAGGTTGGGGAACCACTATAAAATTCTTTTGTTGTCTGGTTGCACTTTTTCTTTTATTCTTGTTGTGGCTGTGTGGCTTAGGTTTGCTATGTTTGTGGTATTTACTTTAATTTCTACAGCACCAGTGATAGATTGAATTATCTTAGGACAGATTTGTTAATCAGGAAAAAGTTTTATAAAACCTAAATACTCTATTCACCCCCCTCTAGAGTATTTCAGATCTAACCCTTACTTTCAAGGTACACCGAAAATGTGCCCTGAGTGCATGTTTATCTTGGCTATATATGACTAGCCTCATCCAAACCTAAACATCATTTTGCAATGTTTCTCATACCTAGTACAAACTCGATTATACACTAACCGAAAGCATCCAGCACATAAGTTATTACCATGTAGCAATTTCGATTGGATATTATGTAACGCACCAAAACTCAAAAGAGCGACGGGAGGTGTTTTGGGCCAAATTTGGAATTTGGCAGGGGGCACACGGCCTGGGACACGGGCGTGTCCCATGGCGTGTCAGGATCGAGTCGACGATTTGGCCGTGAGGTCGACGAATTTTGGAGTCGATGATCATCGAGCAGCAAACACGGCCTGAGACAGGGCCGTGTCTCATGGCGTGTCGAGCTCGTGTCGACGATCGGCCCGGGAAGTCGACATTTTCACTCGACAATGTGTAGACATAGGGAACACGACCTAGGACACTGGCGTGTCCAAGGCCGTGTCGGGTGGTCGACGAACTGCGCTCGACGAAGTGTTGAGATAGTGAACACGGCCTGGAGCCCAGGCGTGTTCGGGTTTGACACGGGCGTGTCAAATAGGATATGGGCGTGTCCAAGACCCGTGTGAGTCTCGGGTTAGTGTTGGTCCTGTGTTGATGGGGGAACACGCCCGAGAATACGGGCGTGTACAGGCTGACACGGGCGTGTCAGGTGGAACACAGGCATGTCAGATGCCCGTGTTTTTTTGGAGACACGTCGATTTTGACGGCGAATGAGGGACACGGCCCTAGACACGGGCGTGTCGTAGGCCGTGTTCGGCGCAGGTTTTACTTTTCAGCTACGGATCGTAGTCGTTTGTTTCCTTAGTTTGGGATCCGACGGTTGGGGGTTGTTCGTACTGGGATATTGCCGGGATTGGGCTTTTGAAACCCTCATTTCACTTGAGTGGTTTTCTTTCCAAGTCTAGAGAGAGGGGAGAGTAAAGGAGGCAGAAGAAGCCTAGATCCAGTCACCGACGGAGCTTCGGAGCTCTAAATTGCGAACCGACTTTGGATCTACGGAGGCAAGGAGAGTGCGGTGCTTTTCATCCGTTTACATTTCCATGGCACCAATGAAGAATGCTAGGGTAACGATTCTCTACTTGAGCATGTGAAGCTCTCCTTCTGTTGCATAGGGAAGCCCACTATCGCGAGTTTGCGGTGAGTTTGAGGCGTTCCTTCGGGTAGACATGAATAGTCCCCGTTGTGTACATGTAGAGTCCGTAATCAATAACGGATATAGGCATGATGTGTGAAGCCTCACCGGACAAGTTGGTCTGGATCGGTGATGTTTCATTGCATAAGTGGCCGGAGAAGACTCTGTGTGAATGTTTCTTTTTCGGGTTTTCTACGAGGTAGATTGCAACAGGAAGCCTTGGGGATTAACTCCAACGTTCACCCAGAAAACTGGGCGGACATGTGGTTCTGCCATCATGTGGGCCTGGGAGCCAACTTGGACATAACTGGGTTATGTGATGTATGTAAATGATTTGGGACTCGGGAAAGTTTGATCCGCGCATATGTTTTTAAATTAACGTTGCGGTGTGAGCAACGAGTCAAGCGGAATCGTATCCGCTCTTTATCGTTCGGTTAAGGAGACCTAAAGTTACTTGGCACTTACCGTTGGCATAGATGGAGGGTCTTAGGCAGTGGCCAGAAAGACCAAATGCTCACGAGAGATTGCCGTCCAGGGGACTATGGTGAGCAGGCAGACTTAGACCGTTATCACCTAGAATGTGCCCTGAGAGCACGGGGTGTGTGGCCGTGCGTGCCAACGCCTGTAATGCAATGTATTTATATACTGCTTGGTTATACTAATAAACTACAGGGAAGGAGCATCGCCGCCCCGAATTAGGGGCGGGATCATTATAATTTGGTCAGCTTTGCTGACCGATGCTTTGGTTTGCCGCCGTTGCAGTGGATTATGCTTGCAGGTGCTGCAGAGCCGAGCGGTAAATAGCGGGCTAAAGCCCAAGTTGCTGAGCCAGCCCTCAAAGGCCTAATTTTGAGTGTTTTCTTTTATTCATGTATGGCCGGCCTGCGTGCCGAGGTTTGAAAGACATGTAATTTGAGGAAAACCATTGTAAGGCCATAAGGCCAGTACCTGTGTATTTGTACTTCATTCCTTTTGGCGTATTAGTGGACATTCATGCTAGTGTTGGGTTCTTTATTATTGCAACTAATAAAATGGTTCTGCTAGAGTGACTCTGTGTAGGACGTTGGATTGGTTAGATGGTTTCCATTGAGTAACCACCTGGTCTGTCTGTGGTATATGGCGTCGGGCCCCGGCCGGACCTACTGCTATATGCTATGCGACGAATAGGGGGTCTTACATATTACAGGAGATACAAAGCTATTGTGAGAACGTGTAAATATCCGTTGGAAAGGTCTTTTAGAGGACAACAACTTTTATGTGGAGACCAAGACCTAGATCCGAACTTATCACACCAGAAAACGGACTCGAAGATTGCTGCGTGCAGAAAGTAGATTTCTGCATGCATCTTAAAGCAAAACAAACGACATCGGTTCATCTTCTTCCTTTAGCCATTCGTTCAAAACCACATACAGAACTTCCTCCTCCCTTATTCACCCTCACTAGACAATCCTTCTTCACGAAACCAAGTCAACCGTCTTCACAATGAAGAGAGGAGAGGTTGAAGACAACTAATCTCTAGGACAAGGTCTTAGCATGGTCTCTTCCTAGCAGATCTTTATCTAGAATAAGTCCAACCCTTTTTTGTTGACATCTCTCCTATAATATAACGAAAGATCTAGAACCAAGGGAGAGGGTAGGAAGCTCACCTTGTTTCCGTCCATGGATCTTGTTATCCTTCCCGGCGATTTCTTCTTCCTTGTTGGTGTTGTTTTTCACGGAAAGGAAAAGCTCTTCTTCCAGAAAATCCGACTCTAGCAACCTTCTCTCTTTCGATAGTTTAGGAACAAGTAACGACTCAACAAGAAATGAAGTGAAGGCTAGAGTTTTCCCGTATGTCTCCATTTATAAGAAGAATTAGGGTTATATTGTTTTGCAACATTTCACCCTAACATTGGAACACCCATTATTACTTAAAACAAGTCTTGTTGAAGAGACCGGCCCACATGAGTCATTTGGCACATTTTCCAAAAACCCGATTCAGCCCGTAAAGATGAACCGACAAACACAGTCTGGGCCGAAAAATAATCTAAGTCAAAATTGTCTTGTATACTATACTCTCTCGACGAATCGTCGAGATTTATCGTGAACACTCAACGCCTCATCGAGTCATGTACTTTTCTAAGTCAAGGCATTGAGTATGTCGAGTATCACTCGACTCTTCATCGAGTGGCATCGAGATCACTCAATGTCTCGTTGAGTCCGATATTTTTCTAAGTCAAAGAATTGAGTTTGTCGAGTATCACTCGACGCTTCGTCGAATGGCAACGAGTTCACTCAGCGCACTCGATGCTTCTCGAATCCAGAGTTATTCTAAGTCAATTTCCTCTAAGTCATCGAGTATCACTCAACGCCTCGTCAAATGGCATAGAGTCCACTCAACGCACTCGATGCCTACTGAAACTATAATAATTCTAAGTGCATTTATCCATATGCATTGAGTATCAATCAACGCCTCGTCGAATGGTGTTGAGACCACTCAACGCACTCGACGCCTACTGCAACCTAAATAATTCTAAGTCCATTTCTTCTTATGCGTTGAGTATCACTCAACGTCTCGTCAAATGGAGTTGAGACCACTCAACGCACTCGATGCCTACTACAACCAAAATATTTCTAAGTCCATTTCGTGTTATATATTCGATGAATTCGTTGGATATCCGTGGCGATATCCGATGAATTTTACTTATCGAATTTATCGCACCCCGAGCCCGAGTCAGGTCTCTTGACTTAAAACACGTGAGGGGGGGGGGGTCTTATAACACCCCATATTTGACATTTGACCTTTTGGGCAATATCGCCGGGCGACAGAGGATATCGTCAGGCGATAACGGTAACACTCAACATGATGAAGCGTTGAATGAGCTTGACGCACTCAATGCTAAGGAGCGATGAGTGAAATATCAGCCTGAAATGGTAAAATAATGTTGTACCTATGAAATAAGAGTAACATGAAGTACTAGAATTCAGCTCTATGAAAATACCCAGGAAAGATCATAGTTTGGATGTTGATGTCGCCGTGCCACAGTAAGTGTCGCCAAGCAATAGCTCCCAGTGAGCTAAAATTTTGTCAGGCCTGTCTCTAAGAGACCTGGGGGCCACTATATGCGAAGTTGTGAGCTTTAACTGCCCAGCAATGGTGAGTACTATACTAAAATGGTAAAAAGCCTTGTGGCTTGTGATTGAGTTGAGCCATGGAGGCCAACTACTGTTTCATTAAGTTAAGTACCTCTGAATGACAGGGTCATCAAGATAAGTACCTCTGAATGGGCAGTCAGTCTTTAAGTTAAGTACCTCTGAACAACATAGTCGTCATGTTAAGTATCTCTGAACAACAAAGTTACCGTTAAGTCACGGACCTCTGAACGGTGGTAATATACAGGAAGTACTGTGCACCGATAATGTGCCCTGAGTGCACGGGGTGTATGGTCGTTGAGCCTACGTCTGTGTTGAATGGTGCTTAAATGCACTTTAATATTGCCATTATATATATATATATGTTGATGCATGTAGGGAAGGAGAATCATTTCCCTGAGAAAGGGGTGGGGTCGTTATAAATTGGTCTGTGAATGCTGACCGTTGCCTTGTTTTGCCATAATTGTAGTGGATTGTCCCTGTACAGGTGCTGGAGAGCCAAGTGGGAAGTAGCGGTCTAATACCACAGAAGCTATGCCGGCCCTCGAAGGCCAAGCGAAGGGCTATTACTTTACTGTGTGGCTCACCTGCATGTCGATACCTGTAATCCACACCTTGCAAAGGGAAAATGAAAGGCCATGAGGACAGAATAATTTTAAGTTACTATTGACTGTCGCTTAGCGATAGTGACTATTGTTGGGCGATAGTAACTTTTGTGTATTGTTGTTTTAAACATTCATGTGATATATATAAATGTTGTTGTTTATATATAGTGGACATTCATTTGAATGAAGTTCAGGCAACCTTAAAGTTTTCACTAGAATGCTCTGAGTTAAGATGCGTATAGTATTTTGATATTAACATGTAATCCCGCTACCTGTTTGTGGAATATGGCATGGGGCCCCGGCTGGACCCTCTATTATATTTTATGTGACGGACGGAGGTGTTATAGTTCTAGCGCGAAATGGGACGTTGCACGCCAAGAGAGGTTTGATGTCACCAAGTCATTGTTTCAGTGTAAGATGGAAGCTCGAGACCTACTATGGAGTCAAGTACTCAAGATGATTGAGTATATAAAGAACCTTGAGAGGCTAGGCTTTCCTCTGGGCCGAGTTGGCTATAGACCTGATCCTATAATCATTGCTGGATAGTTATGAGTAGTTCGTCTTGAACTATAATATGAATGAAACATACAAGACACTGTGATAAGTCATTATTTATAGTAGTTTTTATATAGTTTTTATTTAATAAATAGTTAGGTTTCTATTTAGTTTTTATTAATATTTTGTATTTATTCCTTTGTTTTCTTAGTACAGGTCAATCTGGGCTGTTAATAGCAATTTGGAGCTGACAGGATTGATCATGAGAAAATCTGGAGAAAAGCTAAACTTTTCCCAAGCACACGCCCCTGTCACGGGCATGACAGTTGGGCGTCACCATAGTCATGGGTCATGACCTCCAGGTGCTGATCCGCCGCCATTCCACTTCAATTAAGGTTACACGCCCCGATGTCACAGGCGTGTCATGGGCATGGCAAGCCTACATGGGGCATGTCGCTAGCAAGAGCTTCTACAGACAACTCCACGCTAGTTTTGGGTTACACGCCCTAGACACGGCCGTGACGTATTGGTCACTTACGTGCACCATAGGCGTGACTCCCTGACGTTACTTGGTCATCAATTCCCAGATACCGTTGTAGAGCGTTCATGCCAACACGTAGGTTACGGGCATGACCTATGGGTGTGACCCGTCCAGAAACCGCCAGATTAACTCCCACCATTTTTCCTTCCCACCATTTCCAGAAACAGATTTGACCCGCCCTAGGTCACGGGCATGACCTAGGGGCGTGACTTCCCGTAACTGCCAGAGTTTATTTCCCACCGTTTCTCCTTCCCGTCGTTTCAAGTAACAGACTTGACATTCCCAAGGTCACAGGCGTGACATAGGGGAAAGACCCGCAGAATGATGAATTTTGGCAGTTTTCTCCCAACGTTCCCAGGCTTTGATGATGACGATTCCGAGCCTTACACGCCCTAGGTCACGGGCGTGACATAGTGGCGCGACCTTCCAAAAAATGACTATACATTTAGAGAAATCCAGGAGCAGAAGGAAGCATATTTTAGGGTCGTCTAAGAGCCATATAGGAGTAGTTTTAGTAGCTTCTTTTATTGTTTTCATGCATTTTCCTTTATGTACATTTTCATAGTTAGTTAACTTTTATTTCTAGCACTTTTATTTCAAGCTTGTATTTGTTTATCTTTACATGTATCCCACTTTTTTTAGTACTTGATTTTGACAAGTTTTAGAATAAAATAATCTTCTTTTTGTCAAACTCTATTATTTCCGATTCGATTTAACTTTGAATTAAATGCTTCAATTTTGATTTTAGATCCGTATCCTAGATTGACCGAGAGGTTGTTAATACAAGTAGATTACTCAAAGGTAGAAAGAGCCGCATGCATTTCTCGAGAGAGGATGACACGAATCTTCTTGATTGAAGTCAAATCCAATAGCGTGGTTCATCGCATAAGGCAAGCTTATGTGTTTCGACTGGCCGGGAGGTCTTAATCGATCAACCTAAGTTTAGTCGAGAGCATATTCTCGAGAGAGGCGCTCTTGTAATTTAGGAACCTCCACGGTCGAATTAGGTAATTTAGAAGTTAACTTTTATGAAGGTTTATTTTAGAGTGTGTCTAGATCAAGTGTTTGATTTATTTTCATTTTTCTTCATTTAGTTTTAATTTACCTCTAAAGTATTATATGATAAAATAATATTAATTTGCATGAGTAGAAGCACTCAACAGACCCCGAGTCTAATACGACAATTTCTATAATATATTTCGATAGGTACACTGCCTATTTCGTGATTTTAGTTTGAAATTAATTTTTAAAACTATATAAATTCTCCATCAAGTTTTTGACGTCGTTGTCGGGGATTTTGTTTTGTTGATATTTTGAAACCAAAAATTTTATTACTTTTTTCACTCTATTTCTCTCTATCCCATTTCTCTTTTTACTTTTTTTTTAAATTCACTTATATTGAGTAAAGGTTGTTTATTTTTTTAATAATGTTATCGAAATTGGTCGCTAAGGTTGTCGAGCTTCAAAAGAAAGTAGTTCTTTTGCAAGCCGCTCGAAAGAGAAGAATTTTATTTATTATTGTGGTGCTCCCCATCGAAATGAGGAATGTCGTATTCATAATTACTATTATAAATTTTCATATGAAAACAATTTTTATAATAATTATGAAAATGATTTTTCTCATTTTAAAGCTAATTCTTATTCAAATCTTCATCAAAATAATTTTTCCAATCTTTCTAATTTTCCTGAAATTTTTTTTTCAAGTTTTAATGAGAATACTTATTTTGATTTAAATAATGTTTCTTCTACCTCGGATGTTGGTTTTTCTTGTTCACAAGATCAACCGGAAGATTTTCCGAGTAATGCGAATAATTATTTACATCCGAATTTTTGTACTTCTTTTACCACACCACAAACTTTTTCTTCTAATTTTGGGAATTTTACACAATTCATAGTTGATCCTCCTCAAAATTTAGAAGAAATTATTTCTTGTTCTAATGATTCTTCCCCCACTTCGAATATTTCACCTAGGATGGAACATGACTCCTCATGTGCCTCCTTAGTGGTTTATTCCAAAGAGGAGGAGGAATTATTATATCAAGAAATTATTAACCACTTTTCTAATGATTCTTCACCCTCTTCAAATAATTCACCTAGTACAAAACATGAATCTTCTTGTGCACCCTTGGTGTCTTATTCGGAAGAGGAGGATGATTTATTTTATTAAGAATTTATTAAGTTATGGGCACCCCAGTTTATTTAGAAGAAAAACATGTTTTCTTCTCTTATTTCTCCCGATTTTCCTTCTCATCATGAATTTACAAGCACCACTTATAAATATTTAGGAATCCAAATTCATGAAAATTTTATGGCTCATAATTTTATAAATGAATTTTCTGATAATGATTTTCATTAAGAAAATAAAAAACCCGAGCTTATACAAATAGTTTCGGAAATGCCTCGTCTTTGCGAAATTTTTTCTGAAATGCTTATTTTTGATTTTCCTTATACTAATAATTTTTATGTAGAAGAGGAGTCGTTGCAATTAAATATCTTCTACAATCCATTTGCCGCTCCTCTACAAAAATTCAAATCATCTTAGGTATGGATAGTTGATTTGAATTTTCATTTTTAAGTCAACCTTTCAAATAAAGAAAATCAAGAAGAAAGCAGTGGAGTAGCCATGCGAGCGACTTCGTTGTATTCACCCAAATGGGAATTAAGGGAGTTGCCCGTTCACTTAAAATTTTATTTTCCTTTTTCCTAACTCAAACCATTTAGCTTAGAGACGAGAAAAAGAAAAACGCTCTTGGAAGACACCCCTTGCTTATCCTTGCATTTTACTTTATTTTTTTAAAAGAATATAGAATTTTTTACTCCCCCCCCTTACTTGGCATATAAACATTGGGGACAATGATTATTTTTAAATATGGGGTTGGATTCTCATTTATTATTTTTATTTAAAAATCCAAAAAAATGAAGAAAATAGAAAATAATAGGGAAAAAAAATTTGTTTTCTTTTCATTATCAAAAAAATACAAAAAAAGAGAAAATACAAAAAAATATAATAAACCCCTACTTAATATTTTTGTGATTTTTTGAAATTTATTTTGAGTTTATTTATAAGAATTTTTATAATTCTTGATTTTCTAATCTTTTATTTTATCATAGTTAGTTAAATTAAATTTTTAGGAGATTTGGTTTTAAGAAATATTTTATGAATTAAAATTGTTTAGAGTAAACTATTTACCCCTTTTCTCTTTTAATTAAAATTAGCTTCAATTTTGTAGTGATTAGCTAAATAATTTTTATATTTTAATTATATTCACTTAAGCTTTAAGATTTTTAGGAAATTTTAATTTACTATAGTATCTCTCTAATTATTTTAATTTAATCTAAAAATTTTTGATAGCCTTCTCCTTGTTCTTTTTATTTTCTTGTTAGCTCATATGTCATAGGGATAAAATGATAAAATTAATTATTCTTTGGTACACATATGCAATTTTTATTTTTATTTTGTTACATCATATGTCATGGGAATTAACAATTCTTTGGTACACATATGCAATCCTCATATAAAAGATGGAGTATGAGAATAAAATTCATTACCGCATTTGTTTTTGTTTTTGAAGAGAGAAAAAATATTTGTTCATATGTCATGGAAAATGAGAGAATAAAATTCATCATTTTCTTGGTAAACATATCCAAATATGAAAAATAAAAAAAATTGTGTGGGGTGAGAAGATAAAATTCATCACCCCCAATCCAAAACCTCTTCAATTTCCTTTTTCAAAACCCAACAACCAATATAATTGCTTTAGAATTAAATTAAAAATGTAATAGAGCATAAGTAGCAGTTTAATTTTCGTTTAAGTTTCTTTTTATTTAAAAAAGTTTTAATAATTCTAAATCTAAACTTATTTGGTAACAACTCAATTTTGAAGTCTAATTAATTTATATGAGAAAATTTTGCTAAATATATTTGGCTCTTTGAATTTTAATTTGAAATTTTAGGACTTAATTTTAAATCACTAAATTTTACTTTTAGCTTTCTTTTGATTTAATAAATTTTTAGTTTAATTAAAAAAATTATATTAATTTCTTATAAGTACTTCTCATAGTTTGTCTCTGGAATAGCAAAAGCTTAAGTATGGGGGTATTTGATACGTCATTATTTATAGTAGTTTTTATATAGTTTTTATTTAATAAATAGTTAGGTTTATATTTAGTTTTTATTAAGATTTGTATTAATTCCTTTGTTTTCTTATTACAGGTCAATCTGGGTTGCTAATAGAAACTTGGAGCTGACATGATTGATGAGGAGAAAATCTGGAGAAAAGCTAAATTTTTTCCAAGTACACGCCCCTGTCACTGGCGTGACAGTGGGCCGTGACCATAGTCACGGGCCGTGACCTCTAGGTGCTGATTCGCCACCATTCCACGTTAATTAAAGTTACACGCCCTATGTCACTGGCGTGTCACGGGTGTGACCAGCCTAAACGGGGCATGCCGCCAACAAGAGCTCCAGCACATAATGCCATGCCGGTTTTAGGTTACACGCCCTAGACACGGTCGCAACCTATTGTTCACGGGCGTGCACCATAGGCTTGACTCCCCATTGTTACTTGTTAATCAATCCATAGATATTGTTGCAGAGCGTTCAAGCCTACACGCCTTAGGTTACGGGCGTGACCTATGGGTGTGACCCGTCCAACAATCGCCAGATTAACTCCTGCCTTTTTTTCCTTACCACTATTTCCAGAAATATATTTTACACGCCCTAGGTCACGGGCGTGACCCAGGGGCGTGACTTCCCACAAATGCCAGAGTTTATTTCCCGCCGTTTCTCCTTCCCGCAATTTCCAGTAACAAACTTAAAACGCCCTAGGTCACGGGCGTGACATAGGGGAGTGACCCGCAAAATGATGAATTTTGGCGGTCTTCTACCAATGTTCCCGGGATTTCAAGATGATGATTCACAGCCTTACACGCCCTAGGTAACGGGCATGACCTAGGGCGTGACCTTCTAGAAAAATGACTATAAATTCAGAGAAAGCTAGGAGCAGAAGGAAGCATATTTTAGGGTCGCCTAATAGCCATATAGGAGTAGTTTTAGTAGCTTCTTTTATTGTTTTCATGCATTTTACCTTATGTAATTTTTTTTGTTAGTTAACTTTTATTTCAAGTTTGTATTTGTTTGTCTTTACATGTATCCTTATTTTTATTAGCACTTGATTTTGATACGTTTTAGAATAAAATAATCTTCTTTTTGTCAAACTCTATTGTTTCCGATTCGTTCTAACTTTGATTTAAATGCTTCGATTTTGATTTTAGATCCGTATCCTAGATTTACCGAGAGGTTTTGGATATGAGTAGATCACTCAAAGGTAGAAGGAGCCGCATGCATTCCTCGAGAGAGGATGATACGAATCTTCCGGATTGGAGTCATATCCAATAGCAGTGTTCACCGCATAAGACAAGCATAGGGGTTTCGACTGGCCGAGAGGTCTTAATAGATCAACCTAAGTTTAGTCGAGAGCGTATTCTTGAGAGAGGCACTTTTGTAATTTAGGAACCTCCACGGTCGAATTACGTAATTTAGAAGTTAACTTTTATGAAAGCTTTATTTTAGAGTGAGTCTAGATCAAGTGTTTGATTTATTTTCATTTTTCTTCATTTAGTTTTAATTTACCTCTAAAGTATTATTAGATAAAATAATATTAATTTTCGTGAGTAGAAGTACTCAACAGGCCCCGAGTCTAATACGACAATTTCTATACTATATTTCGATAGGTACACTTGCCTATTTCGAGATTTTAGTTTGAAATTAATTTTTAAAACTATATAAATTCTCCATCACACTGCACGAGCTCCTATGCATGTTAAGAACTACCGAAATAAATATGAAGAAGTTCAAGCCTGCTAGCCCCATACTGATGGTGCATAAAGACAAGGTCAAGGGCAAGCATTTCAAGAAGATGAAGGTTGGACCTTAGTCACGACTTGAGCCCAAGACTTCAGCAATGAAAAAAAAGGCTTGGCGAAAGAAAGGAAATTCCACCACTATGACAAGGCTGGTCATTGGAGGAGGAACTATCCTTCTTATATTAAGGGTCTGTATAAAATGAAGGGAGGTATGAATTTCGCTTCTAGTATCTATGTTATAGAGATAAACCTTTCTGCTCCTTCATCTTAGGTATTGGATTCCAAATGTGTTTCTCATATTTGTATAAATGTACAGGAACTGGGAAGGAGAAGATTGCTGAGTAAAGGAGAGGTGGACCTGCGTATTGGCAATGAGGTAAGAGTTTTTGCTGTTGCCATTGGAGTTTACCGTCTTTATTTGCCCGGCGAGCTTGTAATAGAATTAGATAATTGTTATTATGTTCCTTCCATAACTAGTAACATTATATATATTTGAAGTTCGGACATGATTGGATTTTCATTTATTATTAAGAATAATTATTGTTCTATATTTAAGAATGATTTTTATTATGGTATAGCCCAAACGTTTAATAGTTTATACGTTTTGAACTTCGATCATCAGATCTATAATATAGAAAATACTAAAAGACTAAAAACGAATGACTCGAACCTTAGGTACCTTTGGCATTATTGTTTGGTTCATATAAATGAGAAACGCTTATCCAAGCTGCATAAAGATGGATTACTGGACTCATTTGATTATGAATCATCTGAGAGATACGAATCTTATTTGCTAGGCAAGACAACAAAGGTTCCTTTCAATGGTTTCAATGAGAGGATTGATGATCTCTTATGTATAGTACATAATGATGTATCTAGACCGATGAGTTCTATGGCTAGAGGTGAGTACTTCTACTTTGTTATATTTACTGATGACTTTAGTAGATACAGATACGTGTATTTTATGAAGTCACTAGTAGAAAATTGAGTTTTAGCGATGAATTTTTTCGTCACTAAAAGTTGCATTTTGGTCACTAAAGATATTTAGTGATCAAATATTGTCCGTTACAAAGCGGTCACGAATGCCCGACCACTAAATATTTTTAGTGACCAAAATGAGTTATGTCACTAATCGTATATATTCAGTGACTCAATATACTATAGTCACCAAAAGATTCTTTTGGGACGAAATTGATTTGTTCACTAAATTAATTTTTAGTGATCAAGTTGAATCAGTCACTGAATGAACATTTAATGACCATATTGATTCTGTCACAAAATGTTTTTTCGTGACCAAATAAATTTGATCACTAAATAAATTTTTGGTGACTACATTAAGTCCACAACGAAATACTGTTTTAGTGACCAATCAATTTCGGTCACTAAATAATTCTTTAGTGACCAAATTGATTAAGTCACTAAATAATATTTTAGTGACCAAATTTTTGCGTCACCGGATGTGTAATTTCAGTGTCGAAATATGTGGTCACTAAAGAGAACACGATTTAATATTTTCAATCAATAAATGCTATTCAATTTCTCAAAAAATACCATATACTTTCATTTTTTATTCCTTATAATTCAATATTAACACATTCGAACACAAGAAAAAATAAAATACACGATCATAACAGAATTTTGTCCAACATTATTTTATTAATAAAGAAAAAAAGTGGGAGATAGCCTAAATCTCTCAATACAGAATAATAGTTTTAAACCATAATTAAACTAAATACATATCCATTTTTTAGCCGATGGGAGCGACGACGACGCTCAACACATTTATAGTCTTCTTTGTACGCTTAACCATGTCCCCATTGAACATTGAAGTATTGCCAAACTCTAGCCTTCTTAAGATTCTTCCCATTTGCATCTTTCAGTGACATCTCTCTCGACCGAATTCAACAATTTGGAACAGTAGTCCCTTCAGCCTTCATGAGTCTGAAGGATTGAACTTTTCACCAAAATGAATTAATTGCAATAAGCGTCCACAATCTAAATCATTTTCGCAATAATTAACCTGCAAATGACATAACTAACAGAGTTTAGTGACAATTATTGATCTAAATGTATGAACTGTAAAGAACAATCGGTTGTTCATGATACCATGCACAACAAATTATCGATATTTGTCTCCAATACTCTATATGTACAAGCTTGAAGACTGCGCCTTGACCCAGCACCAAATGAACTTTGTTCTAGTACTCCTTCAGTAAGCATGTGCTTTACTTGAATCTTCATTGAAAAAACAAATAATGATGAAGATGAATAAAAAGGATGACAAAGGAAAAGTTGAAAAAAAGGTTTTTCCTTTTATTTTTTTGAAATCCTAGTCATGGCAATGCAATCCAAAAGGTTAAAACATGGCATCCATGGGGTTCAAACATCTCAAATTCATACCCATGATCTCCTAAACATGCTAAGTTGCAAAATTATTTTATTATTTATTTTTTAAATCATGCCATTTGCCAACAAAACAGACCCATCAACAACTTGCAGTAATGGAATATAGCACTAACGGAAGTAATAAAGGAGTCATTTTCAATGGAACAAAAAATAAAAGGGGTGTTAAAATCAGCTAAAACAAGCTTTTGGCACCAATTTCATAAAGTAAGCAAAACTTAGGGGATTGATCATGCCATATGCCAACAAAACAGACCCATCAGCAACTTGCAGTAATGACTTATAGCACTAACGGAAGATATAAAAGGAGTCATTTTCAATGGAACCAAAAAATAAAAGGGGGATTAAAATCAGCTATAACAAGCTTTTGGTAGCAATTTCATAAAGTAAGCAAAACTTCGGGGGTTGATATAACAGTTTTGTCATACTACATCACAAAGCAATCAAATTAACATAAAAAGCTGTGAAAAAGACATTTCTACCAGCTGTAGGCTGACTTCTGCTCCTGCTATTAGGCACCAAAATAGGATTAATATACTTATCCTAAACAATCAATCACACTTTTCATGCATGCGACAAAAAACATAATGTAAAAGTACATTTAAACTTTCCTTATGATAACCTTCAATATATTTTGGCAGAGAATGATGAATCACAAACCTAACATCAGGTTTGTTGATACCTAAGAAACAAAATTGTAGGATAACATGCCCATTAAATAGTTGATAGTTTAATCAGAAAAGAATATGGAATACCCATGTCGAAGGCCACAGTGGCACATATTATGTTGCTTTCATCTTTACTCCACTGCTGTTGAATATATGTAGTTCTCTTTTTGTTGCCAATGATTGTGCACCATTCTTAACACAGTACAACTTGAGAAAATATTAACTGATTAAAAAAATGTAAGTACAAAAACTCTCCACGAGATAAAAACACAGCACAACTTGGCAGCACATAAGGTACATTCAACATGATAGATAAGGTAAACTTAGCATTGAGACAAAAACCGACTCAGAGGGTTAACTAAAATGTATGTTTTATGAGGATTTTAGATTAAATGATATTACATCAAAGGTACTTGTATATCTAACATATATTCCAGGGGATAGAATGACTTTCTTTCAAATGATAACATGCAATGAGATTATGTGATTCGATCTCATCGAAAACAAATGATGCCCAATTTAACTCAACTGAACTAAAACTTTTTCAAGACTCAATGGATTAGGTCTAATCTCCCATGGTAAAAATGACTTTGGATTTTTTGAAAATAAGAAATGCTACGATGACCAGCTTCGCATGATAGTGTGATATCTTCTTTCAAACATGTGTTGACGCTATTGGATGTTGGGATAGTTTAACAATACGAATGTCTTTGGGGTGAATAGGACAACAATACTGTTGCAAATTTTACAATGATTGGAACTGGAATTAGATTACTTGGAGATAAAAATGAGATAGTACTTCTGTTCATAGATTTATATTAGAACTATTTTGGTGAAATCATTTTTCGAAGAGATGGTTTAATTATCAAAACATATACCTGAAGAAGCATTACTAACTACTACTTAGATGAAAAAAAGTGTTAATAAAAACTACCTACAACTAAGTGTGCAACTTGAGAATGGAGCATCAAGCGCTTAATGTGCCAAATTTTCACAACATACACCTAAAGAAGCATTACTAACTTGAGAATTTTTTCTTCTCTCGTGCCAATCTACTTGCACAGGAATTTTTGCCAAGTAGTATAGGAATTTCACAAGAATTTCCCTTATACAGGAATTTCACAAGAATTTCACTTGCACAGGAATTTCACAGGAATTTCACAGGAATTTTACTTGCACAGAAATTTCACCAAAAAATGACTTTTAACTGAACATGATTGAAAATGGTTGATTGTTCAGTGCCTTCAGAAATCGAAAAAGAATCTGCCAAGTAATAGTTAATGTAAAAAATCCCAAAAAGTTAATGATTGAGAAAGACCTGTAAGAGAAAGATAAGCGGAGGGGGCTTTACAGCGACGGGGTTTCGAGCGACGGCGGCTTCGAGCGACGAAGTCTTCGAGTGGTGGCCGACGGATGCAGGAGAGGTACAGGCAAGGGTGAGGGGCGAGGTGCGAGGTGCTAGGGTTTCCC
This sequence comes from Platanthera guangdongensis, assembly GCA_039583875.1. Taxonomy (NCBI): domain Eukaryota; kingdom Viridiplantae; phylum Streptophyta; class Magnoliopsida; order Asparagales; family Orchidaceae; genus Platanthera; species Platanthera guangdongensis. Next base: position 125,771,575 of record CM077150.1, read on the forward strand.
GTAAAAGGTGCGAAAGCGGAGCGTGCAGTGAAGGAGGAGCGGCAGCGGCCGGGGCATCGAGTGGTAGCCAGCCGTCGATGCAGGAGAAGCGAACGGTATGCCCAGAAGTTGCGAAAATTTTCTTATCGGAAAGGAGGAAGTTACAGGATAATACGGTGTTTTTTTATCGCTTAATGTCGGTGCGGGGTTAGGGTAGAGGAAGTTACGGGATAATCTCTTATTCATGTGTCAGTGGAGTTAAAATAGTTAGTGGTATGGTTGTTAGTGTGAATTGTGAAAGCGTGAAAATGTTCAGTAAACTTTATTGGTCGGGGGATGGACACTGTATCATATATTGTTTTATATAAACTAAAATAACTTTAAATTAAGTGAAAGATTAGTAAATGTGTCTTTTTTTAAAACACATTAACGCAGATTATACATTCAGCGATAATGTGTTTCGAGCCCTCAACTTCATCCTCGTCTACAAGCAGCTTCTTCGTCCACCTACTCATCGTCCCGCCCCCGTCAAATTCCATTTATATAACAACAATCTTTCTATAGAAGCTAAGATCTCTCCTGGCAGACTCGTTTGTTGGGAAAAATGAGTGCAAAAACAACACAAAAAAACGCAGAATACAACACAGGAATTTAATGTGGAAATGCCCGAGTCCGGGGAAAAAAACACAACCACCCGCGCCATAGAAATCCAATATGAAGAACGTTCAAAGAAATTTCGGTCCGGGGAAATCATGTCGAGTGTCCAATACATCCAACACAGTCAAGCTCCATCTTTAACATCGTCATGGTTGACTAAAATCAGATGTCAAAAGATTAGCGGAATAAGCGGTCGGATGTTTGATAAAACTCAAGATCTATAACTTTGGATTTTTGTTTTGTTCTATAAAAAAGATTTGGGGGTACAAATAGTATCTTAGAGCACAATTATAATTCCAGGATTTACAAGTAGCTACGAGCTACAAATAGCAAAATATGATTTATGAATATCAACACCCATGAAATATTAAATAAGTGGGAAAAAATAATAAGTGAGGAAAATAAAAACCTATTATGTTTTTTAAGTATAAATAATTAAGTATAATTATGATGAAATATCATTTCTTGGGGTCACTCAAAGCTGATGGTGTGTAGAGAAAGGACTCATGCAGATGCACACAACACGTCGATGTATCCTTTGTCGGCAAGTCGCTGGAGTTATTCGGTCGTAACCTAAATTATGACAAAGTTAAAGCTTTCTGCTTGCGAAAATGGAAGTCAAATTGTCGAGTACTCATATATTTTTTATTATAGACTTGCTAACTTTCTTATAAATTACGATAGATATATATTATGTCTCTAACTATTTTGGTTACTAAGTAAATTATTTTGTAACAAAACATTTTATCATTTACTATGAATTATGGTGAAAAATTTATGTATCCCACTAAAAAACATGCATTTAGTGATGAAATATATTTTATCACAAAATCTCTATCAATGAGTACGTAGATTTACTGACCGAACTTTAATTTTGTCACTATTGCCATGTCTTTAGTTACTGAACGTTAATTTTGTCACTAAAGACTTCTCTTTAGTGACCGACATTATTTTCGTCACTGAAGATGTATTTTTTAATGACCGAAGTTATTTTTGTCACTAAAATCACATATTTAGTGATGAAATATATTTCGTCACTAAAATTTTGTCACTAAAACCTTATTTTCTTGTAATGAGTGCAAAACCAAAACCTTAAAAAAGTTCAAAGCGTTTAAGAATGAAGTAGAAAACCAGCTGGGTAAGGGGTTAAATCACTCCAATCTGATCGAGATGGCGAATACCTGAGTCATGAGTTTGGTGATCATCTAAAAGAGTTTGGTATTGTATCACAACTCACTCCACTCAAAACACTGCAACATAATGGTTTGTCTGAGTGGAGGAATCGTACTCTGTAAGACATGGTACGATCAATGATGAGTCATGTAGATCTGTCTGTTTCCTTTTAGGGTTTTGCTATAAAAACTGCTGCTTTTACAATAAATCTTGCTACAACGAAAGTGGTTCTAAAGACAGCATATGAGATATGGACTAGGAAGAGTCCTAGTATGTCATTCATTAAAATTTAATGCTGTGAGACATATGTGCGACGACAAAAGTCCGACAATCTAGAACCCAAGTCAGATTATTGTTATCTTGTGGGGTATCCTAAGGAAACTAAAGGGTACCATTTCTACCTACCTTTTGAGGGCAAAGTGTTTCTTGGGGGGACTAGTTTCTTTCTTGAGAAAGAGTTCTTAAGTAGAAAGACTACAAGGGTAGAACTTGAAGAAATTCAAGAACCACAAACCGTGAATGAAACGGAATTGGAACCTGAGCAAGGACTACAAGTTGTTGTAGCTGGAGAGCCTACTCAAGAAACATAAGTTCCACATAGATCTGGTAGACCAAGGATTAAGCCCGAGGGATATGGATTTATCATGTCTCAAATAGGAAATGTGTTGTTTATGGATCATGATGATGAGCCTGTAACCTACCATGAGGCTATGAGTGGACCGGACTCCGAGAAGTAGCTTGACGCCATGAAATCTGAAATGTACTATATGTATGCAAACCATGTTTGGACATTGGTGGAACCAGCTGAAGGGGTACGACCCATAGGTTGCAAGTGGTTCTTCAAGAAGAAGACCGACATGGATGTGAATGTATAGACATTCAATGGGAGACTAGTCGCTATGGGTTTCAGACAAATTCATCATGTTGACTATGATGAGATCTTTTCCCCTATAGTCATGATTAAGTCCATCAGAATTCTTCTTGCTATTGTTGCATATTATAACTACGAGATCTGACAGATGGATATCAAAATAGCTTTCCTAAATCGAAATATTCTTGAGGAAGTGTATAAGACGTAACCCGAGGGTTTTATATCTACAGGTGAAGCCACTAAAATATGCAAGCTACAAAGGTCCATTTATGGATTAAAATAGGCTTCTCGAAATTGGAATCTTCATTTTGACGAAAAGATCAAAGTGTTTTGTTTTATCAAGAATGAGGATGAACTGTGTGTTTACAAGAGGATTAGTGGGAGCAGTGTTATCTTCCTGATTTTGTATGTTGATAACATACTGCAGATCGGGAATGACAAACTGACCCTACAGATGAGTCCGATATTTATTTGCTTTTTCAGACTCAACTGGGCTTGTTTTCCCTCTTGTGCACTGCATTTCAGTAGAAATTCAGTTATATTTGCTTCTTTCGGTTATAGACCATTTTGTGCACTATTTATATGATTTTTCAGACTCATCTGGGCTTGTTTTCTATTTGATTTTGCTGTATTTTGGCGCTGGGAGCTTGTGCTCCAGCTTGGTTTCATTGTTGTGCAAGTAGTGCGTTTTCCCCAAGGCAGGAATTCTGATTTGTGGAAAATGCATGGTCGTACATTTCTTTCACACACAGTTTGTGCCAAATCGTGCATTTTGTTGAGCAGGAGAATCGTCGAGCTAAGCTAGATGAATTTCGTCGAGATGAGTTCGACAATCTTCACGTAAGGTTAACGCACAGTTTCTTCGGAACCGTGCGCAAAGGAAACACACGGTTTTCCTGTAGCTTTTTTGCTTGTGTGTTTGTTTGTTCCATTTTGTGGTTAATCGTGCGCTTTATTCGGCGCTTTGTTCACGCACAGGCATAAGCACCCGTGTGCGATAAAAATGCACAGTCCCACTGTGTTGTCCTGATTTCTTGCTTGCTGTTGCTACACGTGCGATTTCCCTCAGGAAAGGGCAAAAACGTCAGTGCGTGAGTAAAACGCATGGGTCAACGCTTCTCCTTCAACATGCTTGTCTTGAAATTTAATATCACACGGTTTGCACACGGCCGTGCGTCAAGCCGTGCGTGCCTATTTTTCTAACTTGCTTCTATTTAAAGAGCAGATTTGTTCTTCCGAAAAATAGTTCCGAAGGAGTTCCGATCCAGTCCGTCCCAGCCGCCTTTTCTGCTGCTTTGAGCGGGAAAACTCCACCTCCAGCTGATATTTTCTCTCTCATTCTTGGAGAGTAGATTCGGCCACCTTTCTTCCTCCAATAGCTTGTGATAGCTTCATCACCGACCATCATTTTCTTTTCCAAACTCCAGGATCCGTTTCAACCTCATAAGGTGCTGCATCCGTGGAGTTCTCCGGTTAAATCTAACCCAGTGACTATTCACAAAGAAGACGGGTTATTGGTAGGAGGTGATAGCCCTTCTGTCTCCCGGACATCATCCGTAGACCGAGCTCGGACAAGGCCCGACAACCCTTGACTCCGGCCACGAATCTCGGAAAGCCTTAGTGCATTTGGTTGTATTTCTCCCTCTCCTCTTGCAGTTCCTTTGTGCTGAACTTGTGGTTGTTTGATTACGGTTTAAGAACACTGTTTATTTTAAGTATTTCAACATGTGTATGTGTTGTTATATCTTAGATCTTGATGGTGTTGTTGAGCTTCAATTTTTCATGTTCTGGTTGATATAGTGTCGTTCTAGCGATTGCTAGAAGCGTGCGCGGTGAAGTGGTGATTGTGACCCTCATTGGCTCATCCATCTTTCATAATACTCTCTTGAGTAATCCAACAAAGAGACGCGGTGACGGCGACCCGCAATAGGTTTATTAGGGCTAAGCTTAGGAAACTCCAAACCAAAGCCCCCTTTGATTATGTTAACACATGCTATCACTTTTTCAATAGTGAAATCACACTCGCTACTTGCACTCCTCGAGAGATCGATATCCGGGGATTCAATTCCTCAACTTTATTACTTGAATACAATCGGTACACTTACAGATACATTAAGTTTTTAGCATTGTTGCCTGTGCAACCGTTGCGTGTATTTTTCTTATGAAAAAGTTTGTAAGTGATCTTTTTTTTCTGGTATTTTTTAAAGGATCTTTTTTGTGTTCTATGATAGTTCCAACTTCGGTGATAGGGTTGAAGATCTTGTGTGTGAGCTTGAAATCGCACGTGCGAGGTGATGAGTTCCGTTTATATACGGTTTTGCGGACTAATCTGGGCTAGTTTTCATGACTTTGCACTTCACTATTCGAATGTTTTCATTGATATTTCGTTCCTACTGCGTTTCATATTTAGTGCACTTTTCTAACCCTTGGGTGCGTAATTGCTCATTCGATTGCTGGGGGTATGCACTTGGTGCTCCCCATGGCTCGTTTCAGGAGTTTTTATTGCATTTTGTTGATTGCTGGAGGGTCCTCCTTTGTGTGTTTTCATTTTGTGCAGGTGGTGCGTTTTCCCCCAAGGCAGGAATTCGGTCTCAAGGAAAATACATGGTCGTGCGTTTCTTTCACGCACGGTTTGCAAGAATTTGTGCTCTGTAGTCGGCTGGAAGACCGTCGAGCTAAGCTCGACGAATTTCCTCTCTCATGATTGACGCATGATATCTTCGAAACCATGGGCGAAGGAAATACACGAATTTCCTATAGCTTCCCAGTTTATTCCGTTCTGTGGCTAATCGTGCGTGTTGTTCACACAAGGGCGGCTGCGCCCGTGCGCGAGTAAAACTCATGGTTTTCCTGTATGTTTCTATTTTCCATCACTCTGTTGCTACCCGTGCGATGTCATTCACGCACGGGCGGAATAGCCCGTGCGCGAAGGAAAATGCACGGGTCAACGCTTCTTCTTCCTCAGGCGTTTTCTGGATATTATTATCGCACGGTTCACGCACGGTCGTGCGCCAGACCGTGCGTGACCAATTTTTCTGACTTTTACTATTTAAGCCGCAGATTTCTTCTGGACCGGGCTCTATCTCTACATTTTCCCTCACCATTTCCATCCCTTGGAGCGGGAACTCATCTCTCCAGCCGTCATTTTCTCTCTCCTCCTTGGAGGGTTGATCCGACCACCCATTCTCCTCCAAAGAGCTTGTTAAAGCTTTGTCACTGACAGCCATCGCCATTGCCGACCTCCAAGCTACTGTTTGAGTTCTCAGTTGCAGAACTTCTGAAGCATTTCACTCTGATCTAAATCAGCGACCACAATACGAAGAAGACGGGTGTGTAGAAGGAAGTGACAGCCCTTCGGGATCCCGGATACCTTCCAAAGACCGAGCTAGGATGAGGCTCGACAACCCTCGCTTTCGGCCTTGAATCTTGGAGAGCTTTTGAGTGCTTGGTTTTGTTTCTCCCCCTCTTTTCTTTGATTTTCTTTAACCTGAACTTATGCTAGTATGCTTGAGGTTTAATAACCATGTTTTGCTCAAGGTCTTGCTATGGTTTTGTGTGGTGATTTCTTGATCATGATGTGTGTTGATGAGATTCTTCTTTGTTAGAGAAAGTTGTGTTTGAGCCGTTCTAGCGACTGCTAGAAGCGCGTGTTGATAAGATGTGTTTACGACCCTCGATAGTTTGTTCATCTTCACTATTACTCTTTGGAGTAATTCACCCTAGCGACGCGGTGACGGCGACCCGCACTAGATTAATTCTGCTTAGTGTAGGAAACCCAAAATCAAACACCTCATTTTTACTTAGCACTTTCATTCATTTCTCTGAAAGCGGAATCCATGCTCCCTACTTGCACTCCACATGAGATCGATACTTGGGGAAGCTACTCCTCCCTTTTATTACTTGGCCGTGAACGATAATCTTTCCGCTAGCGCATCAAGTTTTTGGCGGCGTTGCCGGGGAGTGCAACCGTTGCATGTATTTTTTTAGAGATATGGATGCTATTTGATGATTCCATCCTTTTCTATACTCACATTGTTCAGTTCAATTTTTGCCAAAGGCTAATTCAAAATGTAGGACATTATGTTAGCCTCTAACAACAAGGCGGTTAACTTTGAGCTGTCCGCAGATCTGATCAAGTTTGTCCCGCAGTATTGTTTATTTCATGGGTTCCAAGGAGAGAATTCCAGGGCTGATATCGATAGCTTTTTGGAGCTTTGTGGCACTTTTTGCTATGCGGGGAAACTGTAGGATGTGGCTATGATTAGACGTTTCACGTTTCCTATTGCGGGGAAAGCTAGACAATGGTATAGGGATATCTTCCTGAGTGCGCTGACTTCGCGGAAGTGTGTTGAACTTCAATTCCTGGGAAAGTTTGGCTCATGCATGTTGTTGACACTGGTGAATTTAGATTTGGTCTCATTTATGTAGGCTCCTGCTGAGTCTCTCTGTGAGGCTTGGGAAATATTTCAGCTGTTGTGATCGAGGTGGTCTGGGATGGACACATCTGGAGTGTCGTTTTTGCAAACGTTTTATTTCGGTATTCATGAGATGTTTTGATACCTCTTCGACACAGCCGCTGGTGGTGCCCTCCTTAATAGGACTACAGATGATGCTTGGCGGATCGTGGCTGATGTGGTGTTTTCGAGTAGTTTGTGGAAGATGCTTCCCGTGAATGAAGTGGATGACAGCTCTTGTTTCAGAGCTAACAATAAGGGGGAGAGCGAACATCTTTTCTGTGGTTTTCTGGAATGGTATGAAAAGTGGTGGCAGTCCCAAGTCGTAATATTGCTACAGCTGCAGGACATCATCGCCGCTGTTGGTAAGATATTGAATTTATGGGTCTGCTGTCCTGCTAAAAATGTTAATTCTATGAACCTCAGAAGTGGTAGGTTAGTAGAGAATCTTGCGTTTCAGGAGGACCTGCATTCTTAATGTCAGGCTGAGCATTGTACCAATGTGCCTTCCAAGGAACCGTCGGTGATTTTCTCACCAGAAGTTCAAATTCAGCTCCAGCGCAACCCCCATTTCCGCATAGGTTGTAGAATACAAGAAAGGAGAGGCAGCAGCAAAAGTTTCAGGATATTGTGAAGGCGATTCAAGATAACATTCCCATGATGTATTTGCTGACTCTGGTGCCTCTCTATGCGAAGTGCTTGAAAGATCTTTTGGCCAAACAGCGGGCCTTTGAGTTATGTGGCAGTATTTCGATCAGGGAGGATTGCCCAACTATGGCAGTACGACATTGGCCTCTGAAACAAAAATATCAAGGGAGCTTTACGATTGCTTGCACCATTAGGCGATCCGTGATTAGATTGGCTTTATGCGATTCGGGAGCGTCTATCAACCTCATGTTGCTATCAGTATTCCATGTGCTGGACACTGGGGTTCTCAGGCCCACTAATGTCATTCTATAGCTGGCTGATCGGTCAAAGAAGGAACCTGTGGGAGTGGTTGAAGATCTCACGATTACTGTTAATGGGTTGGCATTTCCGGCAGACTTTGTTATCCTTGACATTGAGAATACGTCTGACGCTCCCATTATTCTGGGGCGGCCATTCCATGCCACTGCCAGAGACATCATTGATGTGGAAAAGGGTTTGTTGACATTGTGCCTTGGATCAGAAGAAACGGTTTTAGATATGTATAAGGTGTCAAGGGAGGTTGACTGAGCAGAGCTGGGTGCAATGGAGTTTCTGGAGGATGAAGTTAAGTTACGAGGTCCCGATATGGACATTCTGGAAAGGCCTCAAGAGGCACAGGATGGAGGCCACGAGCGTCCGGCCGTTCCCCTGTTCAATTCCTAAGGTTCTCGCGAGCTCAAGAAGCTTCCTGGCACACTGAAGTATGCCTTTCTAGGGGAGAAAGACACTCACCTTGTCATTATTTCAGCATATCTTACGGCTGATCAGGAATGTTGTCTCGTTGAATTTCTAAAGTTACATAGGAAAGCATTTGGGTGGAAAATTTCAGATGTGCAAGGGATCAGTCCAGCTGTTTGCATGCATAAGATTTTACTGGTGGATAACTTCAAGACATCTGCCCAACCGCAACGCCGATTAAATCCTATGTTGCAGGAGGTGGTAAAAAGGGAGGTTATCAAACTTTTGGATGCTGGAATTATTTACCCCATAAGCGACAGTGAATGGGTGAGTATGGTTCAGCTGGTACCCAAAAAAGGAGGTGTTTCTGTCATCCATAATGAGAATGGAAAACTACTTACTACAAGGCATGTTATTGGGTGGAGAGTTTGCATCGATTATCGAAAGTTGAATGCGGCAACCAGAAAATACCACTTCCCACTTCCATTCATGGACCAGATGCTGGAAAAACTGGCCGGGCATGCGTACTACTATCTCTTGGATCGGTATTCAGGATATTATCAGCTGGCTATTGCCCCTGAGGACCGAGAAAAGATGACGTTTACATGTCCGTCGGGGAATTTTGCTCTCCGGCGACTTCCTTTTGGGTTGTGCAACGGTGTAGCCACTTTTCAGCGATGCATGACCGCAATTTTTCGTGAAATGGTTGGAGATTTCTTAGAAGTGTTCATGGATGACTTTTCCCTATTTGGTTATAGCTTCGATGGAGCATTGCGCAACCTCTCGTTTGTCTTGCAGCGCTGCGAGGCTACCAATTTAGTGCTCAACTGGGAGAAGTGCAATTTCATGGTGCATGAGGGGATTGTTCTAGGGCACAAAGTCTCTCAATTGGGGCTAGAAGTTGATCCTGCTACGGTTGAGGTGATTAAAAACCTGCCCCCTCCTTCGTCACTTCATGACATTCACAGTGTCTTTGGGCATGCTGGGTTCTATCGACGCTTCATTCAGGATTTCTCGGCTATAGCTAAGCCCTTATTCAATCTTTTGTTGAAGGATGCTAAGTTTGAGTTTAATGATGACTGTCATCGGTCGTTTAACTGCTTGAAAGATCGCTTGGTTACTACCTCGATTCTCTCATCCCCTGATTGGACAATGCCTTTTGAGTTAATGTGTGATGTTAGTGACGCGACAGTGGGGGATGTGTTGGGGCAGCGTAAAAATAAAATGTTCCATACGATTGCTTACGCGATTCAGACATTGAACGATGCGCAACTAAATTACACCACTACCGAGAAGGAGTTCTTGGCTGTCGTCTTTGCTTTTGAAAAGTTCCATTCCTATTTGGTCCTTTCCAAGGTGGTGGTGCATTCTGACCACGCGGCCATTCGCTTCCTCATGCGCAAGAAAGATGCCAAACCTCGGCTTATGCGTTGGATTTTATTACTGCAGGGGTATGATATTGAAATTCGGGATCGCTGAGGAATTTATAATGTGATTGTCGATCATCTGTCGAGACTCGATGGTGGAGGATGCGAGGATTTGCGTGGAATTTCCATTTCTGATTCCTTTACTGATGAAGGCCTCTTCGTACTTTCTTCTGCTACGCCTGCTCCAAGGTATGCTTAATTTGCCAATTTTATGGCAAGCAAAGCGTTGCCTCCGCATTTAACGTATCAAAAAACGAAAAAGGTTTTCTCTAACGTCAAATATTACCTTTGGGAGGATCCTCTCCTGTTTCACATCTGTGCTGACAGTGTTATTCGACGTTGCATCCCAGAACTTGAGGTTAAAGACATTCTGAGGCAATGTCATGATCGTGAGGTAGGCGGACATTTTGGTGCTGCACGGACTGCTCGCAAGGTCCTTCAGTGCGGATTATTTTGGCCTACGCTTTTTCGGGATTCTTTTACAAATGTCAAAGATTGCAGTGATTGTCAATGCACTGGAAACATCGCTCGTCGTGATGAGATGCCTCTGAACAACATGCTGGTCTGCGAGTTATTTGATGTGTGGGGAATTGACTTTATTGTTCCCTTCCCCATGTCGTATGGGAAGCAATACATCCTGGTCGCTGTTGATTATGTGTCCAATTGGGTTGAGGCAGAGGCGGTTGCATCGAATGATGCTCGCACCGTACTCCACCACCTGCATAAAAATATCTTATCACGCTTTGGTGCCCCGAGGACTAAAAATAACGACGGAGGTAGTCATTTTTGCAACCAGCAATTCACTCAATTATTGAAAAGGTTCGGTGTCCATCACAAGGTTGCATTGGCATATCATCCCCAGACTTGTGGTCAAGTGGAAGTTTCGAACAGAGAGCTGAAGCGAATTCTGGAAAAATCGATCCACTCCAACTGAAAGGAATGGGCAAAGCGAGTGGATGATGCACTCTGGGCTTATCGAACGGCATTTAAGATGCCCATTGGGATGTCGCCATTCCAATTGGTTTATGGGAAATCTTGCCACCTTCCGGTTGAATTGGAACACAAGGCACTGTGGGCCACTAAATTGCTCAACATGGACTTCAAGGAGGTGTCGCGTAAGAGGCGTGGGCAGATTTATGTGCTCGATGAATTCTGCTTGCGCGGGTATGAAAGCACAAGCATATATAAGGAAAGGACCAAACGTTGGCATGATAGTCGTATCTTTCCCAAGGAATTCAAGCCAGACAACCAGGTTCTTATGTATAATTCACGCTTACAGCTCCTCCCTGGGAATTTGAAATCCAGATGGAGTGGTCCTTACACTGTAGTGAGTACTTCTCCCTATGGCGCAATTGAGATTCGAGATAACAAGGATAACACTTTCAAAGTGAATGGGCACCGCTTGAAGTAGTTTGATGGTGGTGTTACTGAAAAGGACGTGCACTGCCTGTGGTTACAAGATCCCGATGATAGCTTAGCTTCTTGAGTTGTTTTTTCTTTCGCTGGTTTCTTAATTTACTTACTTGCTCGAGTGGTTACCTGAACATTGTATAAAAGTGTTAATACAGGTATTTGGACCACCTTAAGGACGGTAAAGAAAAGGGCTTCTGGGATACAAATCAATTTAGCTGTGTTTAATTTGTTTGTTTAGTTTTTTGAGTGTGCAGGCCTATTGTTTGTTTGGTTGGAGATGTGCTTCTTGCAGGTCATTTTGTCTTGGTCGTGGTCTTATTGATCAAGTTTAAAGCCAATCTTCTGGTATGCTCATCTTCTAAGCATTGGGTAACTTCTCCCCTTATCTCATTTTGATTTTAACTTCACCATATTTTGTTGTGCTTCTTAGCTTAAGTCTAGGGGAGTGCTTGTCGATGTTACCTTTGCACGTGCACTTCATTTGCATACCAGTAGCGGTTTTTAATTTTTTTTGTTTAGTTCATTGCATTGCGCGTCATTGCACCCACATGAGCACGTACTTGACTTTTTGCGTACGGCGAGTCAAACTTCTTTCATTGATTAGATTTAGGAAATTTACCTTGCTAACAAAGGATTGTGAGACGGGATAAAATGTTGACCTTGCTGTGATCCTAGTCGAGTGCTCCCGTCTCGTGTAGAAATTAGAGTAGAATTAATTTTTCGGCATGCTTCTAGTTTTATATTTTTTTAATTGCGTAAATTATTTTTATTCGACACAAAAAATTGCTGAATTCGGTCTGAATCCGACGATAGCTTAGGGATGTGTATAGACAGCCATTAGCTTCATATTGCTCAAGTCGGGAGGATGGATAGTCTTTCTCGTTGACTAAGAACTTGCCCCAAGCTACTCTCAAAGAATTGGTGCATGGTTAGTTAAGCGTGAGTATGATGCATGCCATCATTTTGGCAAGGTTGAGCTTTGTACCCGTTCCTAACATATCTTCCTCACTAGCCCTGTTGTGCCTAACCCTCCTTTGATTCAGGTCCACTTTTATTTAACCAAAGCCTAGTAACCGACCCTAGTCGCACACCGATGTCTAGCTTTACTATTTTCTAATTTCAGGATGGGGATGTTGATGCGATGTTGTTCTTTGTGAAATATGTTGTTGTGCTCCCATGAATTTATTTGCTGGAATTGTGTAAAAGGAGAAGAAGAATTAAGAAGAAAATTTTTAAAAAGAAAATTTGAAAAGAAAGAAAAAGAGAGAGAGGAAAAGTATAACTGAAAATCTGATTTGAGTTGATATATTTTTTGGAGTAGGCGGTACCCGCGTGTTTTGTGGGTCGCGGATAGACTCTTTTTGTGCTAGCCCCATTACTACCCGAAGTCCTACGGACTCACGCTTAAAGCAAACTAGTGCCATGGAGAGAGTGCGAACGGGCAAGCATATGGTCACCGACATTGGTGGATTCTTTTGGAGTTTGTCCCAAATCCCGATCTTTGGCAATACTCGCTTTAGCGGTTAGTCTATTTTCTCCTACGCGTTAACGGAGGAATCACCGCGATTCTGTTTTTGAGTAGTCATAGAGTTTTTGTTACGCAGGCTGAAAAGTATAAATTATTTTGTATGCTTAAAAATTTTCTCTACTATATTTTTACACCCGCGACCGTGCAACTTTGCATGGTACTCCGGAGCATAATTACTGTGTTAGTTAGTTCTTTTTCTAGTCTGCAAGGATCTTCTTTGCTCGGGACGCGCAAATAGGTAAGTCTCGGGGTGTGATTAGTCTAATTTATATAGGGTTTTGTGGACTCATCTGGGCTGGTTTTCATGACTTTGCACTTCACTTTTTGTTTGTTTTCATTAATATTTCATTCCTACTGCGTTTCACGTTTAATGCACTTTTCTAACCCGTGGGTGCGCAATTGCGCATTCGATTGCTGGGGGTATGCACTTGGTGCTCCCCAGGGCTCGTTCAAGTAGTTTTTATTGCATTTTGTTGTCTGTTGGAGGGTCCTCCTTTGTGAGTTTTTATTTTGTGCAGGTGGTGCGTTTTCCCCCAAAGCAGGAATTCTGACTCAAGAAAAATGCATGGTCGTGTGTTTCTTTCACGCACGGTTTGCGTGAATTCGTGCATTTCATTCGGCTGGAAGACCGTCGAGCTGAGATCGATGAATTTCCTCTCGCACGGTTGACGCACGGTTTCTTCGAAACCGTGCGCAAAGGAAACACACGGATTTCCTGTAGCTTCCCAGTTTATTCCGTTCTGTGGCTAATCGTGTGTGTTGTTCACGCACGAGGGTTGCGCCCGTGGGAGAGTAAAATGCATGGTTTTCCTATATGATTCTATTTTCCAGCACTCTGTCGCTTCCCGTGCGATGTCCATCGCGCACGGGCGGAACCGCCCATGCGCGAATGAAAACGCACGGGTCAACGCTTCTTCTTCATCAGGCGTTTTCTAGATATTATTATCGCACGGTTCACGCACGGTCGTGCTCCAGACCGTGCGTGACCATTTTTTCTTACTTTTACTATTTAAGCCGCAGATTTCTTCTCGACCGGGATCTATCTCACCATTTTCGCCCTCCATTTCCGCCCCTTGGAGCGGGAACTCATCTCTCCATCTGTTATTTTCTCTCTCCTCCTTGGAGTGTTGATCCGGCCACGCATTCTACTCCAAAGATCTTGCTAAAGCTTTGTATCCGACCGCCATCACCATTGCCAACCTCCATGCTACTGTTTGAGTTCTTAGTTGCAGAACTTTTGAAGCATTTCGCACTGATTCGAATGAGCGACCACAACACGAAGAAGACGGGTGTGAAGAAGGAAGTGACAGCCCTTCGGGATCCCGGATACCTTCCAAAGACCGATCTAGGACGAGGGCTCGACAACCCTCTCTTCCAGCCATGAATCTTGTAGAGCTTTCGAGTGCTTGGTTGTGTTTCTCCCCCTCTTTTCTTTGATTTACTTTAACTTGAATTTGTTCTAATATGCTTGAGGTTTAATAACCATGTTTTGCTCAAGGTCTTGCTATTGTTTTGTGTGGTGATTTCTTGATCATGATGTGTGTTGATGATCTTCTTCTTTGTTAGAGAAAGTTGTGTTTGAGCCGTTCTAGCGACTGCTACAAGCGCGCATTGCGAAGAGTTATTTACGACGCTCGATAGTTTGTTCGTCTCCGCTATTACTTTTTGGAGTAATTCACCCCGACGACGAGGTGACGACGACCCGCACTAGATTAATGATGCTTAGTATAGGAAACCCAAAATCAAACCCCTCGTTTTTACTTAGCGCTTTCATTCATTTCTCTGAACGCGAAATCCTTGCTCCCTACTTGCACTCTGTATGAGATCGATACTTGGGGAAGCTACTCCTCCCTTTTATTACTTGGGTGTGAACGGTAATCTTACTGCCAGTGCATCACGAGGTGAGCTCGCCTGCGTGCTGCTGCTGCTGAAGAAAGGATGGAAGACTTAGGCCAAGGTGGAAATGGCCAAGGTGAATAGGTTGTTGAGGGCCAAGAGGTGGTACAAGCGCGCATTAGGACAATGCGTGATTTCACAACTCCTACCGTGGGAAGTGTTTACCCGGGCTTCGGACCGACCATCGTAAACAACCACTTCGAGATTAAGCCCGCCATTCCGAACATGATCCGAAATAATACTCAGTTCTCGGGCTTGCCGAGTGAGGATCCGCAGCTCCACCTAGCGGAGTTCTCGGATATTTGCGGCACATTCCGATATGCCGGTATTTCTGATGACGTAGTAAAGCTGAGGTTGTTCCCATTTTCGCTGAGGGACAATGCCAAAACCTGGCTCCATACCATTGCGCCCAGGGCTGATACTACTTGGGAGGCTCTTTCCTCTAAGTTTTTAGGTAAATTCCACCCGTTGGATAAAATTATGAACACCCGAACGAAAATAGCTACCTTCCGGCAGATGGACCAGGAAATTTTATCTGAAGTATGGGATAGGTTTGCTGACCTGCAACGTCGATGCCCCCAACATGGCTGTGAGCCGTGGAATATAGTTGAAATATTCTACTTTGCTATTGAGCCTAATTTCAGGGCAATGATTGACGCAGCAGCTAGAGGCACAATAATGAACATATCTCCTAACGAGGCGTTAAGGCTAATTCGCGACACTGTCTCCCATAACACATACTGTACTGCTGGAAGAAATGCCTCTAGAGGGGCGAGGAATTTGTTTGAAGTAAATGTTGTAGCGCAACAAGCTGAGGCGAGCCAGCGTACTTTGGATGGAAGGACGATGTTGACCAGATCGGCCGCTCCTCCGGCTCGGATTATGGACATATCATGCTAGGGTTGTGGTAATCCTGACCATCATGCTTCTGAATGCACTGCTGGGGAGACCTTTCTGAGCCGTCAGGTATAACTTTTGATGAGAATGTAAATTTTATAAATAGTCAAAATTGCACTGCTTCTTATAATAATTTGTATAACCCCAATGCGAGGAATCATCCTAATTTCTCGTGGAACCAAAATGCTCTCGGTCAAAGGTGGCAAGGTGGCCAGCATCAATTTGATGCTCAAGACCCTAGCAGCCACCCGCAACCACCACATACGACTTATAATCTGAATGTTCAAGGGACTTGTAAGAGTGCGCTTGAGGAAATGATGGAGAAGTTTGTCCATATGGCTCAATCTAATATGGCCGCTCAAACCACCTTCATGAGGAACTTGGAGACAAAACTGGGGAAACTGGCCCCAGTGTTCTCCGAGCGTATTCGCAGCACCATCCCAAGTGATACGAAGAAGAATCCACATGAGCATTGGAAAAGTGCTGGGGATGCAGAGGAGTGCGATAAAAATGAAATGGCCATAATATGTGAGATTAATGCGGTGGAGACGAGAGCTTTATGTGATTCTGTATCATCGTGCAACATTCTTGCTTTACAAGATGTTGAAAAACTGAATTTAAATATCGAATCTGATGTCCAAAAGTCACAAGTGCTAGCCAATGGATCGATAGTAAAGACCGATGGAGAGATTAAAGATGTTGAAGTGATTCTGAATGGGGATGTTGTAGTCACTGACTTTTAGGTGTTAGGACCCATAGGAAATACATCGAAACCCATCTTAAGGTTCCCATTCCTAAAAGCTAGTGAAGCTACATTGCAATTGAATGCGAGCGGTGTCACCTTGGCTTCCAAGGTCGATTTTCCTTTACCTCCGTCACTTCCCCCTATAATTTCAAATGAACCTGGAGAACTTTTGAAATTGGATGTTTTGTTATCTAATGATTTATTTAGTGCTGCTGAGACTGGTTATCTACTGAATGAGCAAGATTGGGTTAAGAAAGTGGCAGAACCGCTGATGTTAGCTGAAGGACAGTCATATACGGAGTCACTTGACCAAAAATAAGATGCGTTTAAGAAGAAACATGAGCACAGTATAGCTGTAGAGAGCGTATGGAATACTGATTTAAAAACTTCGATCTATATGAACAAAGTTTTTAAGACTGTTAAACAGTTGACTTAGGCTGATCTTTCACCTACTGCGGGTGAGAAAAGGATGCCCTCGGATGAGAAAGATAGGCGTGCTGCTGAATTGGTGGGTGTTGTTATACCACCCTAGCGATCCCCATCTGTGGATCTGAAAAGGAAAGAACTGCTCATGCGTAAGGCGCAGAATTTTTACCGCCGGCGCGAGAAGGAAGAGGTTAGGGGCAGGGGAGATTCGTCTTCCATGGGCCCTAAACCTTTCTCCTTGCCCTCATCTCCCACGACTGGGGGGATCTATCACAAGTCAGCGTTTAGCTGAGGGGTGAAGGTTCTCCCGGGCCCCTTTCCTGCTTTTTCTAGTTTTCTTTATTGCTAAAGCGGTTTGTAACTTTAGACTTTTTTGTTGCATTGTGAACTTATGCTCTAAACAAAATTTTATATAACTGCAGATACAGGTATTTGTTCCACCTTAAGGACGGTAAAAAAGGGCTTATGGGAGACAACCCAATTTCACTGCTTTTAATTTGCTCAATTTTGCTGCTGATATTATATGTTTATAGTATGCGTGGTTGGAGGTAATTTCTTGTGCAGGTGGAGTTCATTTGGGTCGTGGGCTTTCTGCTAAAATTAACGCCAATATTCTGGTATGCTGATTTGCTGAGCATGGGGTAACCTCTTCATCAACTTTTATTTCGTTATTTTTATTGCAAATCTTGGATAAATTGTTTTGTTAAGCCTGGTGGGGGAGAGTTATGCGGGTTACCTATGCACATGCACTATTAGCACTTTCATACAAAAAGTATGTTTTCATTTTTTGTTTCTGTTTTATCAAGTCCGCATAGTGCACCTACACCCAGAAGAGCGCAATCTTAAGCACGCGCTCGGCTTAAGTCAAACTTATTTCTTTTGTGTCAACTTTAAAATAATGGTGTTGGCTTAGTATTTTTGGATAGAGTAGTTTGAAACTCATGCAGTGCTCCTTATCGAGTACTCATAGTGTGTAGAAATAGTATAGATTTAATTTTTCTTTATGCTCGTAGATTTATACTTTTCTGCATTTGTAAATATTGTTTGTACAACTCAAAAGTGTTGAATATGGAGTAATCGAACGGTAGTGTTGGAATGTGTGTAGTCGTCACTAGCCTCGTATTGCTCGAGTTGGGAGGAAGGATCATCTTTCTCGGCGTCTAAGAACTTGCCCCAAGCTACTCTCGAAGCATTGGTTAATGGTTAGTCATGCGTGAGCGTGACGTAGGCCATCATTTTCGGTAGTTTGAGCTTTGTTTATCATGTCCTAGCTGCTAACCTTGCATGCCAAGTTTGTGTATACCCCCCCCCCCTTCTATTTAGCTCCACCTTCATTCACAAAATCCTAAAGCCAAAACTACTATCACAACCAAATCCTTGAGCTTGATTGAATTTAATATTTTGATGATGTTGTGATACGTGGAATTCATGTGATGTGGTGATGAATATAAATAATTCTAGTTGCTAAAATTGGGGATTGCTAAATGAAAGAAAAAAGGGGGAAGAAAAAAAAAGAAAAAAAATTTAAAAACAAAATCTAAAAAAATTACAATGAGAATTGAATCCCCATCTCTTTATCTTGATATTGGTCGGGTTAGGCTGTGTACACACCCGATTTTCAAGCTAAGTCTGGGGGTATGTCACACGTGCATTCCTGAGTGGCTGTTTTGGGTTTAGCTTATTGTTCCCTTATTTTAGTTGTGTGTAGCCCCATATTTATCTTTTACTACCAAACCTTAGCCTAAGGACAATTTGATCCTACAAGTCATACTGATTCTTCGCTTGAGTCAAACTAAGGTCGTGGAGAGAGTGTGAACGGGCAAGCGTATGGTCCCCGGCATTGATGGATTTCTTTGGAGGTGATCCCGAACCCCGGTCTTTGGCAATGCTCAACTGAGTGGACTGCCTACTTTCCTCCTATGCGTGACCAAACGATTCTCCAGGATTCTATTTTTCAGTAGATAAAATACTTATTTACGTCTGTAGAAATTTATAAACTCCGTTGCATAATTACAAATTGTATCTATTATATTTTCTACGCCCATGAAAATATTTGATTTCTAGCTCTACTTTATTTGGAAATTTCCAAGCCAGCTAACTATTTTTTAATTCACGGAGAAATGATTTGCTCGGGATGAGCAAATGTTTAAGTCTGGTGGTGTGATGAGTCCAATATTTATAGGGTTTTTCGGACTCATCTAGGCTTCTTTTCTCACGCGTGCACTGCATTTCAGCCGGAATATAGTTATATTTGCTTCGTTCGGTTATGAACCATTTTGTGCACTGTTTTGGCCCAAGGGTGTGTAATTGTGTATTCTGTTGTTGGTGGAAAGCACGTGGTGCTCCCCATTGCTCTTTCTATTTGATTTTGCTGCATTTTGGTGTCGGGTGCTTTTGCTCCAGCTTGGTTTCATTTGTAACACCCATATCCTCCACATGACATATAGTAGTAGGTCCGGCCGGGGCCCGACGTTGTATACCACAGACAGACCAAAGGGTTACTAAATGAAACCATCTTTCCAATAACACGCGTCCTACACAGAGTACATTCTAGCGGAAGCTTTTTGAATGTTGCAAAGAAAAGAACCCAAGACACAACATGAATGTCGACTAAAAACCCAAAGTAGGAATGAGCGTAAAAAAACACAATGTACTTGGCCTTATGGCCTTATAAGAGTTTACTTAAACAATAAATGTCATCCATACATCGGCACGCAGGCCGGTCACACATGAGCATAAAAAGTAAACATTCGCCTTGGCCTTCAAGGGGCGGCTCAGCAACATGGGTGACCACCCGCTACTTGCCACTAGGCTCCGCAACACCTGCAATCAACATTCCACCACAACGGTGGAAAACAAAAGCAACGGTCAGCTAAAGCTGACCTAATTATAATGAACCCATACCTAAATCGGGGTGGCGGTGCTCCTTTCCTGCATTTTATTAGTATAACCAAACAAAATAGCGAAAGTACAGGTTAAGCACACTTCACCACAGGCGTAGGCTCGCACGACCACACACCCCGTGCTCTCAGGGCACATTCTCGGTGAACCTGGTCCACCACCGCCCCTAGGACGACAAATATCGTGTGCATTTTAGTCTTTACGGCCGAAACCTACGACCCACCCTCTATGTCATCGGTAAGTGCCAAGTACCTTATGTATCGTTAACCAAACCACATAGAGCGGGTACGGTTCCACTCAACCCATTGCTCGCCTCGCAATGTCAATTTAAGTCATCGATGCGGGTCAAGTTTCCCCGAAGCCCGAGTATTGATCGTATAATTTTACATAACCTAGTTATGAAAAAGTTGGCTCCCAAGCCACCAAGGTGGCAGAACCACGCATCTGGCCAGTTTTTCGGGTGCACCTTGAGGTTAGTCCCCAAGGCTCCCTATTGCAATCTACCACGTAGAAAACCCAAAACACAAACGGCACAGAGTCTTCTCCGGCAATTCAAGTAACATGAAAATATCACCGATCCAGACCAACATGTCCGGGTAGGCATCACACACCTTGCCTATGTCCGTACTTCAATTCCAGACTCCAAATACAAAACGACGGGGACTATTCATGTCTACCCGAAGTAATACCTCACACTCACCGCACACTTGCAAGAGCGGGTTTTCCAATGCAGAAAGGAAGAGGACTTCACATGTCCAAGAAGAGAATCATTACCCTAGGGGTTTGCTTTGGCGCCATGGAAAACTAGCCGGATAAAAAGCACCGCAACGACCTCGCCTCCACGGATCTGGACTCGGCTCGCGATTTGGGGCTCCGAAGCTCCACCAGCGGCCAGATTCCTCCTTTTCCTTCTTCCTTTCTATCCCCTCTATAACTCTTATACAAAGAGAAAGACCTAAGAGAAATGAGGGTTTAACCCTCAGCTCCCGGCTTTATATCAGCAGGGAGATTTATGGACCGTTGGATCCTATTAGAAGGAAATGAACGGCAACAAAATTCCCAGAAAATCACTTTCCTAGGCAGAACAGGCTTGTGACATGTCTGCATCGCAGGCCTTGTCTCACGATCTGATTACGATCGTTGAATGCAGAATAGGACACGGGATCCGATATGCCCATGTATTGCTTGACATGCCCGTGTCAGCCAATGACACGCCCGTATCACGGGGCATGTCCCTCAAGCGACACAAGAAATCGTCGCGTCGCGACCAGGACACGGCCATGACACACGCCCGTGTAATCAGCTTGACACACCCGTGTCAGCCTATGACACGCCCGTGTCCTAGGCCGTGTACCTCACTCCACACCGCCCTGCCGACACAGAGTAGGACACGGCCCTGGACATGCCCGTGTCTCAGGCCGTGTTCCTGACCTCCAAGGATCGTCAAATCCATTTCGCCGACCATACAGAAAATTGTCAAACTCGTAACAGGACATGGCAATGGAAATACCTGTGTCCCAATCCGTGTCCCCAGATTGGCTTTAAGTCACTTCCAGATCATTTCGGAGTTTGGGGCATTACAATTCTCCCCCCTTAAATGAATTTCGTCCCGAAATTATGGAATAGAAAGTACTCAAACTTAAACGGTACCTGAGTAGAAGAGCTCGGGATACTCCTCAAGCATGGTCAGCTCTCGCTCCCACGAAAGCTCCGCACGACTGCAGTTATCCGAACGGACTTTGACCATATTGATGTGTTTGTTACGAAGTCGCTTTACTTCAAAGTCCTCAATGCGAATGGGCTTGACCTTCGTCGTCAACCCATTATCAACCGATACCTGATCGACCACAATCACTTGCGAAGGATCTTGCACCACCTTCCGCAACACAAATACATGGATATGTCGTGTAGACCACTCAATTCCACTGATTACTTCAGTCGATTAGCCGCTTCACCAATTCGCTCTATAATCTCAAACGGTCCAAGGTACCTCGGACTCAGCATCTTGAAGCGTCGTACCCGAGAGACACCCTTGAACAGCTTTATTTTTAAATATACCCAGTCGCCAAGAGCGAACTCAATGTTCCTGTGCTTGGCATTATAGTATTTAGTTTGCATATACTGAGTGATCAGCAATCGTTCTCGTATTGTTTGTACCAACGAAGTTGCGTCTTCCACTTCTTATCATTTGTACAGCTTCGACTCACCCGTCTCCAACCAAGACAACGACGTGCGACATTTTCTACCGTAAAGCGCCTCGAACGGCGCCATTTGAATACTGGCTTGGTAGCTGCTGTTATAAGCAAACTACATAATGTATAGGTGATCTTCCCACTGCTTTCCGAAATCCAAAACGCATATGCGAAGCATGTCCTCAATCGTCTTGTTGACCCTCTCGGTCTGAACATTCGTCTGTGGATGAAAGGCCGTGCTGAAACTCAACTTGATTCTCAATATTTGTTGCACCAACCTCTAGTCATTGGACATGAAGCGCCCATCTCGGTCACTCACGATGCTGCAGGGCACAATGTGTAGTAGAACAATGTTATCTACGTAACGTTTTGCCAGTTTATCCACGATATCATCCTTCCAATTTGGAATGAAGTGCGATACCTTCAAAAATCAATCTACGACCACCCAGATGGCGTTGTTTCCCTTTTGCGACCTTGACAACCCATGTACGAAATCCATTGAAATATCGTCGAACTTCCACTCTGGGATAGGCAAGGACTTCAAGAAATCTTCAGGCTTCTAGCACTCTGCCTTCACTAAGGCGCATGTTTGACACTTCGGCACATAAAGTGCCACGTCCTTCTTAAGTCATGTCCACCATAACAACTTTTTCATATCACAATACATTTTTGTGCTCCCTTGGTGAATCGAGTACTTGGTATGATGAGCCTCGTACATCAATTCCTCCCGCAGTTTACCAATATTTGGGACGCACAAACGACTCTCTCTCCATAATAGTCCATCAACAACACCAAATTGGGAATTTGACCCATCCAAATCCTCATCCATGTTCTGCTTCATGTTGCTGTCCAAACCCAGAGCCTATCGAATCCTATCAGCAAGGTCATACTGCACCTCTGTCCAGTTCAATTGTGCTCTGGCACTCGTCTGCTTGTCAACACAAGAGATCTCTAATGCCTCCAAATCCCGAAACAAATGTTTGTCATGAACCGATAACCAGTTGGCCTGCGCGAGGCCCCTGCGACTCAACGCATCCGCAACTGCATTGCCTTTCCCAGGCACATAATGAATCTTGAAGGTGTAGTCACCCTGGAACTCCATCCACCTTTGCTGACGCATGTTTAGGTCATTTTGATCCAACAAGTATTTCAGGCTCTTGCGATCGGTATAGATATCAACCTTCACGACGTACAGGTAATGCCTCCATAGCTTCAGGGCAAATATCAAGGCCGCTAACTCCAAGTCATGGACCGGATAATTTCTCACGTGTACCTTCAGCTGACGCGAGCAATAAGCTATTACACTCCCATGATGCAGTAGAACACAACCTAAGCTACTGCCCAAAGCATCACTGTAAATCTCAAATCCTTCGGTCCCACTCGGCGAGCATAGAATAGGCGTCGTGGTCAATCGACTTTTCAGTTCTTCGAAAGCATGCGCGTACTACAACGACCACACAAACTTTTGATCTTTCCTCATCAAAGTCGTGAGTAGTAACGCTATCCGTGAGAAGTTCTCTACGAAGCGCATGTAGTAGCCAGCAAGTCGAAGGAAACTCCAGACTTCTGCCACTATAGATAACACAGGCCACTCCTGTATCGCAACTATCTTCTCTGGATCTACTGCAATCCCTTCTCCACTAACTATATGACCAAGGAATGCTACTGAGGATAACCAGAATTCGTATTTGGAGAATTTGGCATAAAGTTGATTCCTCCTCAATGTCTCCAACACCATATGCAGATTCCTGAAATGATCATCCTCGCACTGCGAGTACACCAATATATCGTCGATAAAGACTATCACGAAGTGGTCCAGGTACTCTCTGAATGTTCTGTTCATCAAATCCATAAACACGGATGGGGCATTAGTAATCCCAAACGGCATGACGGTGAACTCATAATGCCTATACCGTGTGCTGATAGCTGTCTTGGGGATGTCACTTTCCCTTATTCGCAGCTGATAGTATCCAGATTTAAGATCCAACTTTGAGTACACAGTTGACCCCACCAGCTGGTCGAATAGATCATTAATCCTTGAGATCGGTTACTTATTCTTATCCGTTAGCTTGTTCCACTCCCGGTAATCGATACAAAGTCGTAAACTTCCTTCCTTCTTCTTAACAAAGAGGACCGGTGCGCTCCAAGGCGACGAACTTGGACACACAAAACCATTCTCCAACAGCTCTTGATGCTGTACTTTCAATTCTGCCATCTCCTTAGGCGCTAACTGATACGGAGAGCGTGACACAGGTTTGGAACCTAGTAATAGCTCAATGGTGAAGTCGATCTCTCGCTAAGGCGGGGCTCAAGGGAGATCGTCAGGGAACACGTCAGGATACTCAGATACAACTAGGATACTGTCCATACTAGGATTTGGTTTTGAAGCCTCCACCAATGTGAAAAACAGCTCTACACCAGCACGAACTACTTTAACCACATGGAGAGCAGACATCAAAGTCTTGCTCGACCCTTTCATGCCCGCAAATGTCATCTCACGATCAGTTCCCAATTTGACCTCCTTGCGGTTGCAATCAATACATGCCCGCTGATCCGAGAGCCAGTCCATCCCAAAGATCACGTCGAAATCCACTAACGGCAGTAGCGATGCTTGCAAGTCAAACTCTTAACTCCCAATTCGTATCTTAACAAAACAAACTCTATCCGCACGCATTGCACACCCATTAGGCAACAACACATCCAACTTGTCCCTTGCAATCGAAGAAGGTACTGCGATGCGCGATACAAATCCTTCGGACAAAAGGAATGTGAAGCTCCTGTATCGAACAGTACTCTCACCGGATAATCAAAAATCAAAACAAAGCCTAGCACAAGTAATCATAAGCACACGCGCAAATGTTAATGAATATATAAAGCTTATATACTTTTAATTAACTCGTACCTATTGATGAGTCCGATTTTTATAGGGTTTTTCGGACTCATCTGGGCTGGATTTCTCACTCGTGCACTGCATTTCAACCGGATATCCATTATATTTGCATCGTTCGGTCATGGACCATTTTGTGCACTGTTTTGGCACGTGGGTGTGCAATTGCGCATTCTGTTATTGGGGGTTTGCACATGCTGCTCCACATGGTTTTTTCTTGCTATTTTCTTTGTTGTATTTTTGCTGTTGGGAGCTTGTGCTCCAGTTTTGGTTTTGTTGTGCAGGTGGTGCGTTTTTCCCAAAGGCAGGAATTTTATTTTCCGGAAAACGCACGGTCGTGCGTTTTATTCGCGCACAGTGTGAGCCCGATCGTGTATTATTTTCAGCTGGAAGATCGTCGATTTGAGCTCGACGAATTTCGTCGAGCTGAGTTCGACGATCCTCATGCACGGTTGACGCACAGTTTCATCGTAACCGTACGTGAAGGAAATGCACGTTTTTCCTGTAGCTTTCTAGTTTGTTCCATTCTGTGGTTAATCGTGCGATTTGTTCAGGCACGACCGTAAGCGCTCGTGCGCGAGTAAAATGCACGCTTCTCCTATGTGTCCCTGCGTTCAAGTTTTTATCGCTACTCGTGCGATGTCCTTCACGCATGGGTGGAATCGTCCGTGCGCAAAGGAAACAAATGGGTCAACACCTCTCCTTTCGCAGGCTTGCTGAGAAATTTAATGTTGCGTGGTTTGCACACGGTCGTGCACCAAACCGTGTGTGCCTATTTTCTTACCTGCTTCTATTTAAAGCGTAGATTTCTTCTTCTTGGGAGGAGTTCCGTTCCAGTCCGTCTCAGCCGCCATTTTCTGCTCTTTTGAGTGGGGAAACTTTCCCTTAGCTGTTATTTTCTCTCTCCTCCTTGTAGTGTTGATCCGGCCACCATTCTACTCCCAGAGCTAGCAACTTCTTCATCCCCGGCCACCATCGTCATCTCCAAGCTCCAAGATCCATGTCAAGCTCAAAGGTTGCTGCATCCATAAAGTTCTACGGTTAGAACCAGACATCGATCATTCACGAAGAAGACAGGATATTCAAAGGAAGTGACAACCCTTTTTGGTTCCCGGACGTCATTCGTAGACCGAGCTTGGACAAGGCTTGACATCTCTTGACTCCGGCCGTGAATCTCGAAATGCCTTCATGCGTTTGGTTTTTTCTTTTCACCTTTACTTGTAGTAATTCCTTTTTCTGAATATTTGGAGAGTTTGAATGTTGTGTATGAATATTATTAGCTTGAATATTTCAGCATGTTTAGGTGTTGATTTATTTTACTTCTGCATATCGTTGTGAAACTTCAGATTTTCTCTTGTGCTAGTTGTAATTGTGCCATTCTAGAGATTGCTAGAAGTGTGCATTGCGATGAGGCGATTGCGACCCTCATTAGCTCATCCATATTCCCTTTTACTCTCTTGAGTAATCCACCAAAGAGACGTTGTGATGCAACCCGCAATAGTTTTCTTATTGTTGTTAACTTAGGAATCCAAACCAAAGCCCCCTTTATTTAAACTAATGCTTGCAATCACCTTTTCAATAGCAGAATCAAACTCCCTACTTGCAATACTCAAGAGATCGATATCCGAGGATTCAACTCCTCAAATTTATTACTTGACAGTGATCGGTACACTTGCCGTGAACGAATCAAGTGTTTGGCACCGTTGCGTGGGAGTCCAACCATTGTTTGTATTTTTCTGCTGAAATAGTTTGCAAGTGCTATTGGTATTTTTGAAAGAATTTTATTTTATCTTGTAAGATAGATCCCAACTCAGGTGAAAGGGTTGAAGATCTTGTGGTTGAGTGATGGATTATTTTCTCCGCGCTAACGCGAGTTTCCAATCGATGAGGCAAGTATACCTATCGTTCGGAGTATAATATCAAGTGTCGTATATCGACTCGGGGCTTGTCGAGTACTTGTACTCACAAAAAAAAGCTATTATCTTATCGGACGGAAAGTTGGTTTTTTGTTTAAAACGAAAAAAAAGAAACGTTACACTAAGAAAGAGAAGTTTGATTTTTGGGAAGCTAGCACTTGATCTAAAATCCACTTGGACTAAAATAAACTTCCTTGAGAAAAAAGTAATGCGAGCTCTAAAATTACTCACTCGACCGTGGAGATTCCTAAGTACAAAAGCATCTCTCTCGAGCTCATGCTTTTGACTAACCTTAGGTTGATCGATTAAGACCTCTCGTCCAGTCGAAACCCCTAAGCTTGCTTTAGGCGGTGAACCATGCTATTGGATTTGACTCCAATCCGGAGGATTTATGTCGTCCTCCCTCGAGGAGTGAATGCAACTACTTTTATCTATGAGTGATCTCCTCGTATCCGCAACCTCTCGGTCATTTAGGATACATATCTTATATGGAAAACATATCCGCGAAATATGAATCCGACAAAATATAAATCAAAGATAAATCGTAAGTGAGCAAGATTAAAAACAAGACATTTTATAAAAAAGTAAGAGCTTATTTTATTCCAAGCTTCATCGTGATCAAGCGCTAAATGAGAATTAGCTACTCATCATCGTTAGGTAAATACAAGTTAAGGTAGGGAAAGACATAATGAAAGTAAAACGCTACTTGTATTGAAACTTAAGCAAAATTAAGCTAAGAAATGGACATTACAACAATTTAGAAAAGCAAATTACAAGACTTCAACTCCCAAAATTCGACTCCTGAGCATATGACGTTGTCTGGAATTTATAGGAAAAAATGTTGGTTGGTAACGCACTTGGTCATGCCTGTGACCTAGGGCGTGTCAGTCTCAGAACCGTCATCTTGAAACACCGGGAACATTGGAGAAGAAACTGCCAAAATTTGTTAACTGACGGGTCATGCCCCTAGGTCACGCCCGTGAACTAGGGCGTGTCAAGGCTATTTCTGGAAAACGACAGGAAGATGAAAACGGCATGAGTAAATTGCAGTTGATGGAGGCGTCATGCCCCCTAGTCACGCCCGTGACCAGGGCGTGTCAAGATGGAAACGTCAAGCTGGGGGGAACGGCAGGAACGACTCTATATTGGCTGGAAAACACACCCGACACGCCCTGGGTCACGCCCGTGCCCAGGGCGTGTCAATTTAATCCGACGTGGCGCGGCCAAAGAGTTCTTCCACCGACTGGCATGCCCCGTGTAAGGGTAACACGGGCGTGTGCCATAGACGCACGGGCGTGTCGCTTATTCTTCTGTCGCAGATCGACGATTTGTGTTGACCTTCCTTGCCCGTCTGTGTCACGCCCTCGCTCACGCCCAAGGAGGGCGTGTCAGAGAGCATGTCTTGGCCGAGAAGGAAAAAATCCCAGTTTTGCTCCAAAACAACTACAGTTTAGCCCTGCAAGATTGAAAATAATTTTATTACTTCAAATAAAGATAAAATATAAAAAAATAGACAATTGTGAACTTTAAAGTACAAAATGGATAACTAAGATCTAACTATTAATAGAAGAAAGTAAATAAAAAAATAAAATAATTAGAGCTATCAAATACCCCCATACTTATACGTTTGTTAGTCCCGAGCAAACAACTTCCTATACGGAGAAGAAAAATTTTAAATGCTAGAAAAGAAAATTGAACCTAAGGAGTAAAATGCGAAGTCTTATGCCTATGCTTGTAGTTATTTTCGTAGAAAAACTTACTCAACATACAAATTAGGTTTTTATTTTTCTTAAAATGTGTTTCCACTATTATTTTTACTTTTAAAATGAAAAATCCGGTAAATCATAAAATTATATTCAGGGGGAATGTAGCGTGTGTACTAAGATAACATTGCACGAACGAAGATCAAGATACCCTCCAAAGATATCCATCAATGTCGATGGTCATAGGCTTGCCCTTTCACACTCTCGCCACGACACTAGTTTAACTTATAAACATAAATCAAAAGGATTTAATTAGGTTGAAACGTAGGCTTAGGTTTTTGGTGAGGATGATCAAAGATAAAAACGATAGCTAGTAACACCAAAACCTATATAAAGATTGCACACAATACTTTGTTATGGCTTTTAAGAACACAGCCAAATTCCTAATCCTTTTGTGTTTTTTTTTCTTATTTTTTTTCAACTCTCTCATCATGTTGAAAATTTTCTTCTACCTCTTCATTTTTTCCACAGTAATTTTTCTTTTTTTTTCTTTTGAAAGGAAAGAAGAATAAATCAACTATTTTTTTTATAAAAAAGAAAAGAGCCACCAAAAATAAAAAGGCTCCTCATTACTCACAAACCGTGTTTGTTTATTCATGTGCAAGCTTGGTCTTAGGTGTGCAATTAGGTTGCTTTTTAGGCTTTGGTAAAATATTTGGTGGAGCTAAAACAAAACGATAGGGTAATTGGCTCAAAATAGCTTAACAAAGATAAGCTTTTATGTAAAGGTGCAAAGTCTCAAACTGGCCAAAAGATGTGCCTAAATCATATCTATGCTAATGAGTTTAACTTATGCAAAGTCTTGAGAATAGCTAGAGGGCAAGTTCTAGATATCGAGAAAGAATATCTCTTTCTTAATCCGCGAAATATCTCTCTAGTAAACTTCTACTTACCTAAATGTTTTTTTATTTTACCGGTTTTTAAAATGAAAGTAAAATAAAACATTTGCACGCATTTAGAAAAATGAAAATCTAATTATATGCTAAACATTTAGATCTACATAAAATTCTACTTACACATGCACTTGACTTGAAACACAGCATGACCAACAGTTTTACTCCAAAATTCAAAATTCAATTAAAACATCAAAATTCTCTAAACATTATATAAAAGTTCAATGACTAGGAATTTTGCATGCGAATAACTATAGAAATAATGACTTCTCTAATAAAAAATTAAACCTAATTTTTTTGGAAATTTTGATCTCTTTTTTTTTGTATTTTTGTGAAGAATATGTAAAAATTAAAACTTGCAAATGGAAAAAAATTTTGTGATTTTTAGAAAATTGTTATGATTTTTTGTATGTTTTGCGTGAGAAATATCCCCCCATACTTAAACAATACATTGTTCCCAATGGAAAAATAAATAAAGAAAAAGATAGGAGATTTCCCTAAAGTGGTCCAATCAGCACCAAAATGTACCTGGAAGACAAGAATGAAGCAAAACACATTTTTGATTGTTCTTTTTTTGATAAAGAAAAGAAGGAGAGGGGGAAAACTCTATTTAAAGAGTTTTCAGACTTGGTCACACCCCCCTGTCACGCCGGTGACAGGGGGCGTGACAAGCACTGGTCAAAGGATGAAAGAACCGAGGCTTCCTGCCTCGGATACGCGGGACACGCCCCAGCGTCACGCCCGTGACTCACAGAGTCACGGCCGTATCTCTGAGGCGTGTAAGAGGTATCCTAGGGAGACACGGGGAACCACGGCGCTGGCCTTGGATTCCATGGTCATGCCCCATGTCACGCCCGTGACCTGGGGCGTGTTATATACAATATGAAACTGAATGGAATTCGAGGCATTGACCCGGGGTCACGCATCGGATTCGCCGACACGGCCAAGGGTCACGACCCTGACCCTGATGAGTGTAACTGAAAACTAAAGTTTTTTTTTATTTTTTTCGGTTTGGGCTCCCGGTGCAGCAACGACTATGACTCTCCATTTGTCACGGGCGTGACACGGATTGTCACAGGCGTGCCCAGTCAGAAACAACGTTCTTCGAAATCATTTCGTCGAACAAAGTTACGCGTAGGTCATACCCGTGACAATTGATGATCACGCCCGTGTCTGTAACGGAAGATGAACGAGGAACTTCGCTCGACGAAACCACTATCGGGTTTTCGAGGACAACCTAAACACGGATCTGTCACGCCCGTGACCCATAGGTCATGACCGTGATAGAGGCATGTACGAACAAAATATTTTTTTAATTTTTTTTATTTTTATATTTTTTTCTTTATTTTTTTTATATTTTTTTAAAATATTTTTCAGACAGAAGTAAAAGAAAATAAATTAAAGTTACCGACATGAAGAACTCGCATGAAGTTGACGTTCGAAACCGATCGACCGTCACACCGCAAAGATATTCTTCAAACCTGCAAAAACTTAAATAACAACAATTAAATTAAAACGAAAAGATAACCATGGGTTGCCTCCCACAAGCGCTTTGTTTATGGTCATTTAGGTTGACCATAATGATGCGCGCCTACTATGGGTTTGACAACATTATGTTGTCTAATTGTGCATTAATATTATCACCGGAAATAAATAATTTTAGCTGGTGCCCATTCACTTTAAATTTGCGTCGTTCCGGGTGTGAAATAAGCACCGTCCCGTAGGGCCAAACCTCCTTTACGACAAAGGGGCCAGACGAACGAGAGTTAAGCTTACCCGGAAATAAGCGCAAGCGCGAGTTATAAAGAAGGACTTGGTCCCCCGGTTGGAAGTCCTTTGGGTGCTTAAGTTTTCTCTCATGATAAAATTTTGTGCGCTCCTTATAGAGTTTGTTATTCTCATAAGCGAGGGAGAGCCACTCATCGAGCTCGTTAAGTTGAAATTTACGGAGCTCAGAGGACAAATTTTCATCAAGATTTAGAAATTTAAGTGCCCAAAAGGCACGATGTTCAAGCTCAACCGGTAAATGACATGCTTTCCCATAGACCAATCGATACGACGTACAACCAATAACGGTTTTGTATGCGATCTGATAAGCCCATAGAGCATCATCAAGCTTGACCTACCTATCCTTCCTACTAGTAGAAACCATTTTCTCTAAAATTCGTTTGATTTCACGGTTAACTACTTCTACCTGGCCACTTGTTTGAGGGTGATAGGGGGTGGCTAACCTATGTGTTGTAACGGTCCAGGCCCATCAACATGGGACCCAGCTGGAACCGCCGGCCTACCAGGGTCCAGACCGGGGCCCACCACTGGTAGTCAGCCTTTCACATTTAAGCCTGCAGGCCATGCACCCCAACCACTCTCCGTGCCTGTTTATCAGCAGCGGTAGGTTGTTGCCACTAGGTCTCGAACCCAGGACCTTGATAAGAGAGCTTTCCACCTAACCCTAGAGTGAGAGGCCAACGGGTCACCAAGGACCCATTGGGGCCAACCAAAAAGGCTAAGTTGACCAAAGTCAACTCTAGCCCTAAAGTAGTCAAGGTACCCTACTTAAGGGTCAAGTGACCTCTAAAGGGCCAATACAACCCTACCTAGGCCTCAAGGGAGGCCAATGGGTCACCAAGGACCCATTTGGGCCAACCTCAAAGACCAAATTGACCTAAGTCAACCCTAGCCTAAGTTTGATTCAAGCTAACCCAAATGGGCTAACTCAAGCTCAAGCCCAACTCACTTGGGCTAACAATATTTTGGTGGATGAAATAAACATGTGGGCTGCCAATATGAGATTTACCAGCCAACTTAGTGACTAGGAGAGAGAGAGAGAGAGAGAGAGATCTCAAAATTAAAGAATAATTTAGGAGAGAGAAAGGGGTATATTTAAGGGTATTTAGTGGAATAAGCCACTTGGACCCATGCCATCAGCCCCCACATGGGCTGGCCGACCCTTGGAAGTCATGAGAAGGAGCTGGAATGGACTGGGACCCACCCATGCATGCATGGTGACAAAAACAAGGCAAACCCTCCACCTCTCACATAGGAATTATCACCCACCCACCTCTATACTTCATCTTCTCACTCTCTCCCTCCCCCCTTTCAGTTTCACCACTCTCAGAACAAGGAGAGCAGCAGCAGAGAGAGAGAGAGAAACCAAGCTTTGGCCGTGAAAACCAAGGGAGAAGCGCCGCCGCCGCCGCCGCAATGGTTCCCCGCCGCTCCTCACGTCGCAAGGCCGCCGGGAAGGTCCTCCCTCACCTCTCTCTTCATGCTTAGATCTTAGGAATATCTAGGTTAGGGTTCTGGATCAAATGAGCCGAGCCCAGCACTTCTTTTTCCGCCATTAATGGCATTTTTGAAGCTCTCGGGTGAGGTGGCGCCGCCACCTCCGGCCGCCCTAGCCGCCGGAAAAGCTCGCCCCCACCACCGTGAGGGGAGAGGAGAAGTTGGCCGGTGGAGGCGCCGCTGGAGGCGGCCGGGAAAAGCCCCGTGAAACTCGGGCTGGCATGCAGGCGGTTTGGGGAAGAAACACAGCAGCTCAGTTGGTGATGAGGGAGTGGTGGAAAGCTCTCTTATCAAGGTCCTGGGTTCGAGACCTAGTGGCAACAACCTACCGTGCTGATAAACAGGCCGGAGAGGGGTTGGGGTGCATGGCCTGCAGGCTTGAATGTGAAAGGCTGACTACCAGTGGTGGGCCCGGGTCTGGACCCTGGTAGGCCGGCGGTGCCAGCGGGTTCCCATGGGATGGGCCTGGACCGTTACAAAAAAAAGTTCACTTTTTTGTAACGGTCCAGGCCCATCCCATGGGAACCCGCTGGCACCGCCGGCCTACCAGGGTCCAGACCCGGGCCCACCACTGGTAGTCAGCCTTTCACATTCAAGCCTGCAGGCCATGCACCCCAACCCCTCTCCGGCCTGTTTATCAGCACGGTAGGTTGTTGCCACTAGGTCTCGAACCCAGGACCTTGATAAGAGAGCTTTCCACCACTCCCTCATCACCAACTGAGCTACAGCTCAGTTGGTGATGAGGGAGTGGTGGAAAGCTCTCTTATCAAGGTCCTGGGTTCGAGACCTAGTGGCAACAACCTACCGTGCTGATAAACAGGCCGGAGAGGGGTTGGGGTGCATGGCCTGCAGGCTTGAATGTGAAAGGCTGACTACCAGTGGTGGGCCCGGGTCTGGACCCTGGTAGGCCGGCGGTGCCAGCGGGTTCCCATGGGATGGGCCTGAACCGTTACATGTGTAACGCCGTATTTAGATAAAACCTTAGCTAATTGTGCGTTACAAAAGTGTGTGCCCATATCACTAACTACTGCCCGCGGTGCTCCAAATCGTGAAAATAGTTTTTTAAGAAATCGGGTCACGACTCGGGCGTCATTAGTGGGAAGGGCTTGCACTTCCGCCCACCGTGACACGTAGTCGACCGCTACCAAAATATATTTATTTTTATAGGATGTTGGTAGCGGTACTACAAAGTCGATCCCCCATAGATCAAAAACTTCTACTTCTAAAAATAAATTTAAGGGCATTTCATCATGGCGGGAAATATTACCAGAGCATTGGCATTGTTCACAACGACTTACATGGGTGTGAGCATCCTTGAAGATGCTTGGCCAATAGAAGCCTGCTTCAAGTACCTTCCGAGCAGTCTGTTTAGCTTTATAGTGCCCACCGACGGGTCCGCGCAAACACGAAAAAGAAAGGGACCCTCCCAAAAATAATTTTTCAAATCAGAAAAGAATTTTTTCTTTTCTTGATAAGAAAAACCATTCGGGAGGAATCTCGCAACAAGTTAGTTTGTGAAATATGCGAACCAAGGAGTGGGGAGAGTAATTACCTTATGAATTACGAGAAGGCGATCCTCGGGGAAAGTGTCGGCAATGTCATCCTCTATGAGCTCCCCCAAATTGGGTTCTCCAACCGTGAAAGACGATCAGCCTCCAAGTTCTCCGCTCCTCTATTGTCGCGAATCTCCAAGTCAAATTCTTGGAGTAGTAAGATCCACCTAATCAATCGAGGCTTTGCATCTATTTTTGTTAGTAAATATCTCAAAGACGAATGATCTGTAAAAACAATAATCTTGGACAAGGTGAGATATGAGCGGAATTTATCAAACGCAAAAATTACGGCTAATAATTCTTTTTCAGTGGTCGTGTAATTTTCTTGTGCGGCGGTTAATGTTTTGCTCGCATAATATATAAGATGAAAATTTTTATTAATGCGTTGTCCTAAGACCGCTCCGACGGCAAAACTACTAGTGCCGCACATTATCTCAAACGAAAGGTCCCAATTGGGAGCGATCATGATAGGAGAGTTAATCAATTTTTCTTTAATAAGAGAAAAAGCGCGCAAACAATTTTCATCAAAAATAAACGGCGCGTCTTTTTCTAACAAGTGCGTAAGGGGATTAGTTATTTTAGAAAAATCTTTAATAAACCGGCGATAGAAACCGGCATGCCCCAAAAAACTACAAACGACCTTGACGTTTGAAGGGGGAGGTAGATTTTCTATAGTTTCAATTTTATCTTTATCTACCTCTATGCCCTTACTAGAAATTTTGTGGCCTAATACAAAACCTTCCCGTACCATAAACTGGCACTTCTCCCAGTTCAAAACTAGGTTCGTGTCCTCATATCTTTGGAGTACACGGGAAAGGTTTGCCAAACATAAATCAAACGAATCTCCAAAAATGGAGAGACCGTCCATGAAGACCTCCATGATATCCTCCACTAATTTGTCAAAGATCGCTAGCATTCACCTTTGGAAGGTTGCTGGCGCATTGCACAAACCAAAAGGCATCCTTCGATAGGTAAAGGTGCCAAACAGACAAGTGACGGTTGTTTTCTCTTGATCCTCGGGCACGATTGGGATTTGAAAGTATCCCGAGAGACCATCAAGAAAACAATAAAAAGAGTGCCCGGATAGCCGTTCAAGGATTTGGTCAATGAACGGCAAAGAAAAATGATCCTTACGGGTTGCATCATTTAATTTACGGTAGTCGATGCACACCCGCCATCCAGTAACGGTTCGAGTTGGGATTAACTCATTTTTATCATTAGGCACTACCGTTAACCCTCCTTTCTTGGGTACCACTTGGACCGGACTCACACAAGAGCTATCCGAAATCGGATAGATGATACCCACAACTAATAATTTTATTACCTCGGCCTTGACTACCTCCTTCATGTTAGGATTTAGCCGGCGTTGAGGTTGAATGATTTTGTGAGCGTGTTCTTCCAATAATATTTTGTGGGTGCAAAAGGAGGGATTAATCTCTCCCAAATCCGTCATCTTCCACGCAATTGCGCGGCGATGAAGTTTTAAAGTATTGGATAATTTAATTTTTTCATCATCGGTCAAGTAGGACGACACAATAACCGGATGTTTTGAATCCTCCACTAAAAATAAATACTCTAAATGATCAGGTAATTGTTTTAGTTCTAGTGCGGGAGGTTCATCATAAGAAGTTTTCAAACGATCACTACCAACTTCTAAAATTTCAAAAATAGGAGCGCGAGTGATCGAGAAGATTATCACTATTTTCATGGGCAATTAAATCTAAATTTTCAAAATTGACATCATGATCAATCGAACATAAAAAATTTTCAGAAAAAGAAAAAGAGTCTTCTTCAGGAGAAGCTTCCAAGTAATAACATGAGTCATCATTTGAGAGCGAGTTTTTCATAGATGAGTCAATAGTAAAGGTAACTTCTTCATCTCCGACTCTATGGAGAAGTTTAACATTACTAACGTCTATAATTGCGCGCGAGGTGGCAAGAAAAGGGCGACCGAGAATGATTGGTACCTCGGTGTCCTCTTCGATGTCAAAGATGATGAAATCTACCAAAAAGATAAATTTATCAACTTCGACAAGCACATCCTCTATGATCCCCATAGGGAACTTGACAGACCAATCCGCCAATTGAATGCTCATTCTTGTGGGCTTAGGTTCTCCTAATCCCAACTTCTTAACTAAAGAATAAGGAATTAAATTAATTGAGGTACCTAGATCGGCTAACACACGTTTCACTAATAAATCACCAAACAAACAAGGAAGTGAGAAACTACCCGGATCGGGTAATTTCTTAGGTAATTTATTAAGTAAAACTGTCGAGCACTCCGCGTTCAATTGAATGGTGGAGATAACCTCAAGTTTCTTTTTATTGGATAAGAGATCCTTGAGGTACTTGGCATATTTTGGCATTTGCGCTATAATTTCACAAAACGTTAAATTTATTTGAATTTGTTTGAACTTGTCTAAAAATTTACCGTGATGCTCATCCACCCGGTCTTTGTGCATTCTAGACGGGTAGGGAAGAGGTGGTTGATAAGCTTTTGCTTTATTAGAAATAGAAGGCTTAAGCGGAGGAGAAGATGAAGAAATTGTTACCTACGTATCAACCGGATTTGGAGAAGTATCAACCAGAATTGGTGAAGTGGTGACCTCCTTCCCGCTACGTAGAGTGATGGCTTTGGCCTGCTCCTTTGGGTTGGGCTCTGTATTGTCCGATAGCATTCCTTGTTGGCATTCGGAGAGCATTTTAGCCGTAAGCTTTGCTCGATCTCCAGATCCAAGTCAAATAGATTTGACGGATTCCCTCGTGTCATACACCAAAATAAAATAAAAGTAAAAGTTTTAAAATTAAAAAATTTATAAAATAAAATTTCCCGGACTTCCCAAGGACTACCCAATGACGGCTTCGTAAGGTACTAGGCGGTATTGCGGGATGAAAACCCGGCACGGCCCTTTCGCAAGAAATTTTAATTATAAAAAATTAAAGTCAAAACTTTTAAAGAGAAAATTTTTTTTTTTAATTAAAACGGAAAAGAAAACAGATAACACTAATAGATCATAGCTTTCAAAATATCGACAAAGAAACGTCCCCGGCAACGGCGCCAAAAACTTGATGGAGTATTTTCTCCGCGCTAACGCGAGTTTCCAATCGATGAGGGAAGTATACCTATCATTCGGAGTATAAAATCAAGTGTCGTATATCAACTCGGGGCTTGTCGAGTACTTGTACTCACAAGAAAAAGCTATTATCTTATCGGACGGAAAGTTGATTTTTTGTTTAAAACAAAAAAAAAACGTTACACTAAGAAAGAGATGTTCGATTTTGGGGAAGCTAGCACTTGATCTAGAATCCACATGGACTAAAATAAACTTTCTTGAGAAAAAAGTAATGCAAGCTCTAAAATTACACACTCGACCGTGGAGGTTCCTAAGTTCTAAAGCGTCTCTCTCGAGCTCATGCTTTTGACTAACTTTAGGTTGATCGATTAAGACCTCTCGGCCAGTCGAAACCCCTAAGCTTGCTTTAGGCGATGAACCACGCTATTGGATTTGACTCCAATGCGGAGGATTTTTGTCGTCCTCTCTCGAGGAGTGCATGCAACTGCTTTTACCTTTGAGTGATATCCTCGTATTCTCAACCTCTCGGTCATTTAGGATACAGATCTTAGATCGAAAACAAATCCGCGAAATATGAATCCGACAAAATATAAATCAAAGATAAATCGTAAGTGAGCCAGATTAAGGACAAGACATTTGATTAAAAAGTAAGAGCTTATTTTATTCCAAGCTTCATAGTGATCAAGCGCTAAATAAGAATTAACTACTCATCATCGTTAGGGAAATACAAGTTAAGTTAGGGAAAGACATAATGAAAGTAAAACGCTACTTGGATTGAAACTTAAGCAAAACTAAGCTAAGAAATGGACAATACAGCAATTTAGAAAAACAAATTACAGGACTTCAACTCCCAAAATTTGACTCCGGAGCATCTGAAGTTGTCTGGAATTTATAAGAAAAAATGTTGGTTGGTCACGCCCTTGGTCACGCCCGTGACCTAGGGCGTGTCAGTCTCGGAACCATCGTCTTGAAACCCCGAGAACGTTGGAGAAGAAACCGCAAAAATTTGTTAACTGACGGGTCACGCCCCTTAGTCACGCCCGTGACCTAGGGCGTTTCAAGGCCGTTTCTGGAAAACGGTGGGAAGCTAAAAATGACGGGAGTAAATTGCAGTTGATGGAGGCGTCACACCCCTTGGTCACGCCCGTGACCAGGGCGTGTCAAGATGGAAACGTCAAGCTGGCAGCAACGACAGGAATGACTCTTTATTGGCTGGAAAACGCACCCGACACACCCGGGGTCATGCCCGTGCCTAGGGCGTGTCAATTTAATCCGAAGTGGCACGGCCTAAGAGTTCTTCCATCGACTGGCACCCCCCGTGTAAGGGTAACACGTGCGTGTGCCATAGCCACACGGGCGTGTCGCTTATTCTTCGGTCGCAGATTGATGATTTGTGTTGACCTTCCTTGCCCGTCTGTGTCACGCCCTTGGTGACGCCCAAGGAGGGCGTGTTAGAGGGCGTGTCTTGGCCAAGAAGGAAAAAATCCCAATTTTGCTCCAAAACAACTACAGTTTAGCCCTGCAAGATTAAAATAATTTTATTAGATCAAATAAAGATAAAATATAAAAAAATAGACAATTGTGAACTTTAAATTATAAAATGGATAACTAAGATCTAACTATTATTAGAAGAAAGTAAATAAAAAAATAGAAATAATTAGAGCTATCGTTGTGCTAGAAACTGCACGTGGAGGCGAGCTCGCCTGCACGCTGCTGCTGCTGAAGAAGGAATGGAGAATAATGGCCTAGGAGGAAATGGCCAAGGAGATCGGGTTGTCGCTGGCCAAGAGGTGGTCCAGCCACACGTTAGGACAATGTGTGATTTCACAACCCCGACTGCAGGAAGGGTTTACCCTGGTTTCGGGCCGGCCATCGTAAACAACCACTTTGAGATAAAACCCGACATCCTGAATATGATCAGGAATAATACGTAGTTCTCGGGATTACCAAGTGAAGACCTGCAGCTCCATCTGGCGGAGTTCTCGGAGATTTGTGGCACATTTCGGTATGCTGGAATTTCTGACGACGTTGTGAAGCTGAGGTTGTTCCCGTTCTCACTGAGTGACAAGGCAAAGACTTGGCTGCATACCATTGTTCCAGGGACCGCTACTACTTGGGAGGTATTGTCCTCTATGTTCTTGGCGAAGATCCACCCGGTGGATAAGATAGGTAATCCTCGGATGGATATTGCAACATTCCGGCAACTAGATCATGAGATGCTATACGAGGCATGGGAGAGATTCTCGGAACTGTAGTGTCGATGCCCAGAGCACGGTTGTGAGTCGTGGAATCTAGTTGAAATATTTTATTTTGGTATTGAGCCTAATTCCAGGGCATTGATCGACGCAGCTACTGGAGGCACGATAATGAACTTATCTCTGGAAGAGGCATTGAGGCTACTTCGACATACCGCGTCCCATAGCACTTATTGGACCGCAAGGAGAAATGCCCCTAGAGGGCCGAGGACTTTTTTTGAAGTTAATGATGTGGTGTAGCAATCAGAAGCGAGCCATCACACTTTAGATGAAAGGAATATGTTGACCAGAATGGCCCCTCCTCCAGCTTGGTATACGAACAAATCTTGTCAGGTTTGCGGTAACCCTGACCATCATGCCTACAAGTGCACCACTGGAGAAAGCATTGCTGAGCCGTCGGGTATAATGTCTGATGAAAATGTGAATTTTATAAATAGTAAAAATTGCAATGTTCCTTTTAATAATGTTTATAACCCCAATGTGAGAAATCATCCCAATTTCTCATGGAATTAGAATGCTCCCGGTCAAATATGGCGGGGAGGCCAGCATCATTTTGATGCTCAAGCCTCTAATAGCCAGCCGCGACCATCGCATACGGGTTATAATCCGAACGCGCAAGGTTCACGAAGAAGTGCGCTGGAAGAAATTATGGAGAAGTTTGTTGAGATGGCCCAATCAAATATGGCTACTTAAACTGCATCCATGAGGAACTTAGAGACACAACAAGGGTAAATTGGCCCAAGTGTTCTCCGAGCATACTCGTGGAACCCTCCCAAGTGAAACGAAGAAAAATCCCCGTGAGCAAGGGAAGAGTGCTGGGGATGCAGAGGAGTGCGATCATAATGAATTGGCCGTCAAATGTGAGATCAATGCAGTAGAGACAATAGCTCTATGCGATTCTGGATCATCTTGCAACATTCTTGCTTTGCAAGATATGGAAAAAATTAAATTTAAGTATCGAATCTGATGTCCGGAAATCTCTAGTTCTAGCGGATGGATCGGTAGTTAAGACTGATGGTGAGATCAAAGATGTGGAAGTAATTATAAATGGGGTTGTTGTGGTCACTGACTTTCAAGTTTTAGGACCTATGGGTAACACGTCTAAACCCATCTTAGGACTCTGATAGATTATTTTCTCCACGCTAGCGCGTGTTTCCAATCGATGAGGCAAGTATACCTATCGTTTGGAGTATAGGATCAAGTGACGTATATCGACTTAGGGCTTGTCGAATACTTGTACTCACAAGAAAGAGCTATTATCTTATCGGACGGAAAGTTGATTTTTGTTTAAAACAGAAAAGGAAACGATACACTAAGAAAGAGAAGTTCGATTTTGGGGAAGCTAGCACTTGATCTACAATCCACTTGAACTAAAATAAGCCTTTTTGAAAATAAAGTAATGCGAGCTCTTAAACTACTAACTCGACCATGGAAGTTCCTAAGTACAAAAGTGTCTCTCTCGAGCTCATGCTTTTGACTAACCTTAGGTTGATCGATTAAGACCTCTCAGCCAGTCGAAACCCTAAGCTTGCTTTAGGCGGTGAACCACTCTATTGGATTTGACTCCAATCCGGAGGATTTATGTCGTCCTCTCTCGAGGAGTGCATGCACTCCTTTTATCTTTGAGTGATCTTCTCGTATCCGCAACCTTTTGAGCATAATTAAGAACAAGACATTGGATAAAAAAAGAAAGGTTTTATTTTATTTCAAGCTTCATCACGACCAAGAGCTAAATGAAAATTAGCTACTCATCATCATTAGGGAAATACAAGTTAAGGTAAGGAAAGACATGATTAAAGATACACTTGAAAGTAAAGGCTATACTACGAAATTAAAATGCAAGAAAGATAGTAAATAGAACAGAACTAAGCTCCCAAAAATCTCCTCCCCGCTTCTAGAATTGTCTGGAATTTATGGGAAAACTTTCTGCGTGGTCACGCCCTAGGTCACGCCCGTGACCTAGGGTGTGTTAGGCTCGGAACCGCCGTCTTGAAAGCTCAGGAACGTTGGAGGAGAAACCGCCAAAATCTGTTAAATGGCGGGTCACGCCCCTAGGTCATGCCCGTGCCCAGGGCGTGTCACTTCTGTTTCTGGAAAACCGTGGGAAGCTGAAAATGGTGGGAGTAAATTACTTCTGATGGAGAGGACACGCACCGTGGTCACGCACGTGACCAGGGGCATGTCAAGCTGAAACGACAATCTGGAAGCAACAGCAGGAACGACTTGATTTAATGGTTGGTAACGTACTCGACACGCCCTGGCCACGCCCGTGACCAATTTGTCATGGGCGTGTAATTCTCTATTTGACGTTCTTCGTTCGACATTCTTCGTTCGCCGATCTGTGTTCGACGATCTTCGTTCAACGATCTGAGCCCATTGGTGTCACGCCTAGGGTCACGCCCATGACCAATGGCGTGGCGTATACTTGGCTGTTCGACGATCTTCGTTCGCCGATCTTTGATTTGCGTTCGACGATCTTCGATGTGCGTTCGACGATTTTCGATGTCCGTTCGATGATTTTGAGCAGATCTGTGTCACGCTTGGTGGTCAGGCCTGTGTGTCATGCCCGTGACATTTAGATCACGCCCGTGTCCGGGGCGTGTGCTTTGCAATTTTT
The DNA here is from genome assembly GCA_039583875.1 of Platanthera guangdongensis. Lineage (NCBI taxonomy): Eukaryota > Viridiplantae > Streptophyta > Magnoliopsida > Asparagales > Orchidaceae > Platanthera > Platanthera guangdongensis. The sequence goes on from CM077150.1 coordinate 125,813,742, forward strand.
CCAGCTTTGTCCAGATTTGTATCTTGATCAATCCTGTAGACTCCATATTGATATTAGTAGCCCACATAGATCCTAAAATAAAAAAATAAAGAAATTAGATAATAAAATCAAAGAATATATTAAAAACTAATTAATTATTAAATAAAAAAATATATAAAAATATGGATAAAATTAGAGTTATCAAATACCCCCATACTTACTCGTTTGTTCGTCCCGAGCAAACAAATTTTCATGAAAAGTAGAAACATTTTAACACTAGAAATGAAAATTGAACCTAAGGAGTAGAATGCGAAGTCTTGCGCCTATGCACATAATTATTTTTGTAGAAAAACCTACTCAGCATACAAGTTAGTTTTTTAATTTTCTAAAATGTGTTTTCACTTATTATTTTTACTTCGAAAATGAAAACCCGCTAAATCTTAAAATCACATTTAGGGAGAAAGTAGCGTGTTTACTAAGATAACATTGCACAAATCGAAGATCGGGATACGCTCCAAAGAAATCCATCAATGTCGATGACCATATGCTTGCCCTTTCATACTCTCGCCACAGCACTAGTTTAACTTAGAAGCACAAATCAATTAGGCATAACTAGGTTGAAATGTAGGTTTAGGTTTTTGGCTTGGAAAAATCAAAAGATAAAAACGATGGGTAGACACGCCAAAACCTAATGAGAGCTTGCACAAAATAATTTGTAGAGCTCCGCCAATTCCTAAACTCCTTTGTTTTTTTTCTTAACATGTTGAATTTTTTTTTCAACTTCCTCTATTTATTTTCATCATTTCATTTCTTTTTTTATATATTATTTTTTCTCTCCTCTATTTTTTTTTTCTTTTTTTTAGAGGAGGAATGAAAAACAACTCTTTTTTCAATTAGTCACCAAAATAAAATGGCCCCTAATCACTCAAAAACTGGTTCTGTATATATAATGTCAAGCTCGGTCAAAGGTGTGTAATTAGGATACTTTTTAGGCTTTGGTAAACTGTTGGTGGAGATAAAACAAAAGGAAGGGTATAGGCTCAAATTGGCTTGGCAAAGATAAAATGTTAGGTAAGGGTGCAAAGGCTCAAACTTGCCAAAAGAAGTGCCTAAATCATATTAATGCTAATGAGTTTAACCTATGCAAAGTCTTGAGAATAGCTATAGGGCATGTTCTAGACATCGATAAAGAATACCTCTTTCTTCATCCGCGAAATATCTCTCTAGTAAATTTCTACACACTCTCCTAAACTATTTTGAGATTTTACTGGTTTCAAGATAGATGTGAAATAAACTATTTATACGCATTTAGAAAAATAAAAATCTAATTGTATGCTGAATGTTTAATTCTACTTAAATTCTACAAACATGTGCACTTGACTAGAAACACAACATGTCCAACAGTTCTACTTCAAAATTCAAAATTCAATTAATGCATTAAAATATTTTAAACACTATGTAAAAGTTGAATACTAAGGATTTCGCAAGTGAATAAATATAGAAATAAAGATTTCTCTAATTTAAAAATTAACCCTAATTTTTTTGAATTTTTGGCAATATGTTTTTTTCATTTGTTTTTTTTTCTTTTTAAAATAAAATAAAATAAAATTTGGAAATGGAAATTTTTTTCTTTGTTTTTGAAATTGTTTTCTCTTTTTTTTATGTTTTTGCTTGAGAACTATCCCACCATACTTAAACAATACATTGTCCCCAATGAAAAATAAATAAAGAAAAAGATAGGAGACTTCCCTGAAGCGGGCGAATCAGCAGCGAAGTGTACCTGGAAGACAAGACTGAAGCAAAACATATTTTTGATATATAAAGACAGAAAAAAAAGATACATAATGACGGACTACAACCCCAAAGATAAATAGAAGAACCTAATCCTCATCGCTATCACCCTCCTGCGGCGGAGCGAGGGTGAGTGAGTGGCGGAGAAATCCTATTTATAGGATGTTCTAGTTGGTCACGCCCCCTATCACGCCCGGTACAGGGGGCGTGACAAGCACGGGTCAAAGTGGAAAAGCATCCGAGGCAGAATGCCTTGGATTCCCGAGACATGCCATTGGGTCACGCCCGTGACTTCAGAGTCACGGCCGTGACTTTAGGGTGTGTAACTGAAAAGGAGAAAAACTTTATTTTTCTTCCTGGTGGAATCCTGGGCAAGTCACGATCGTGACCTGCCTGCGCCACTGGCGTGACATGTGTTGTCACAGGCGTGACGGGGAAAAGTGTTGTTTTCCCTGATCCAGGTCATCGAACGAAGATCCGCGCTGGTCACGCTGGTTGTGGAAGACGAACTAAACACGGCTATATCACGCCCGTGACCAATAGGTCACGGCCGTGATAGAGGCATGTACGAATCAAAAAAAAAATTTATATATTTTTCTTTCTCTTTTTTTTTAAATTTTTTTTTTAATATGTTCGAGATAAACGTAAAAGAAAATAAATTAAAGTTACCGACATGAAGAACTCGTATGAAGTGACGTTCGAATCCGATCGATCATCATGCTGCAAAGATATTCTTCAAACCTGCAAACACTCAAATAAAATAAAATGAAAAGATAACCATGGGATGCCTCCCACAATCGCTTTGTTTATGGTCGGTGAGCTCGACCATAGTGATGCACGCTTACTATGGGTTTGTCAACACTATGTTCTCCAATTGTTCGTTAATATTATCACCGGTAATAAATAATTTTAGTCTGTGCCCATTTACCTTAAACTCGCCTCTTTCCGGGTGCAAGATAAGCACCGTCCCGTAGGGCAAAACCTCCTTTACGATAAAGGGGCCAGACCAACGGGACTTAAGCTTACCCGGAAATAAGCGTAAGCGCGAGTTATAAAGAAGGACTTGGTCCCCCGGTTGGAAGTCCTTTAGGTGCTTAATTGTTCTATCATGATAAAATTTGGTGCGCTCCTTATAGAGTTTGTTATTCTCATAAGCGAGGGAGCGCCACTCATCGAGCTCGTTAAGTTGGAGTTTACAGAGCTCGGAGGACAAATTCTCATCAAGATTGAAAAATTTAAGTGCCCAGAAGGCACGATGTTCAAGCTCAATCGGTAAATGACATGCTTTCCTATAGACTAGTCGATACGGCGTACAACCGATAACAGTTTTGTATGCGGTCCGATAAGCCCATAGAAACCGTTTTCTCTAAAATTCGTTTGATTTCACGGTTAACTACTTCTACCTGGCCACTTGTTTGAGGGTGATAGGGGGTGGCTAACCTATGTGTAACGCCGTATTTAGAAAAAACCTTATCAAATTGTGCATTACAAAAGTGGGTTCCCCTATCACTAATTATTGCCCGTGGTGCTCCAAATCGTGAAAATAGTTTTTTAAGAAATCGGGTCATGACTCGGGCGTCATTAGTGGGAAGGGCTTGCGTTTCCGCCCACCGTGACACGAAGTCAACCGCTACCAAAATATATTTATTTCCATAGGATGTTGGTAGTGGTCCAACAAAGTCGATCCCCCATAAATCAAAAACTTCTATTTCTAAAAATGAATTTAATGGCATTTCATCATGGCCAGAAATATTACCTGATCGTTGGCATTGTTCACAATGACTTACATGGGTGTGAGCATCCTTGAAGATGCTTGGCCAATAGAAGCCTGCTTCAAGTACCTTCCGAGCCGTCTGATTAGCTTTATAGTGCCCACCGGCGGGTCCGTCATGGCAATGCATTAGAATTTGTGCTCCTTCCTCATGAGAAACACACCTCCGCACTACTTGGTCCGTGCAAACACGAAAAAGGAAGGGATCCTCCCAAAAATAATTTTTCAAATCGGAAAAGAATTTCTTATTTTGTTGATAAGAAAAACCATTCGGGAGGAATCTCGCAACAAGATAATTTGCGAAATCGGCGATCCAAGGAGTGGGGAGAGTAATTACCTTTTGAATGGCAAGAAGGCGCTCCTCGGGGAAAGTGTCGTCAATGTCCTCCTCCATGAGCTCCCCCGAATTGGGGTTCTCCAACCGCGAAAGATGATCAGCCGCCAAGTTCTCCGCTCCTCTCTTGTCGAGAATCTCCAAGTCAAATTCTTGGAGTAGTAAGATCCACCTAATCAATATCAACTTTGCATCTATTTTTGCTAGTAAATATCTCAAAGCTGAATGATCAGTAAAAACGATAATTTTTGATAAGGTGAGATATGAGCGGAATTTATCAAATGCGAAAATTACGGCTAATAATTCATTTTCGGTGGTCGTGTAATTTTCCTGTGTGGCGGTTAATGTTTTGCTTGCATAATAGATAGGATGAAAATTTTTATTTATGCGTTGTCCTAAGACCGCACCGACGGCAAAACTACTAGCGTCGCACATTATCTCAAATGGAAGTTTCCAATTGGGAGCGATCATGATAGGAGCGTTAATCAATTTTTCTTTAATAAGAGAAAAAGCACGCAAATAATTTTCGTCAAAAATGAACGGCGCATCTTCTTCTAACAAGTGGGTAAGGGGCTTAGTTAGTTTAGAAAAATCTTTAATAAACCGGCGATAGAAACCGGCATGCCCTAAAAAACTACGAACGGCCTTAACATTTGAAGGGGGAGGTAGGTTTTCTATAGTTTCAGTTTTAGCTTTATCTACCTCTATGCCCTTACTAGAGATTTTATGTCCTATGACCAAACCCTCCCGTACCATAAAATGGCACTTCTCCCAGTTTAAAACTAGGTTCGTGTCCTCACATCTTTGGAGTACACGGGAAAGGTTTGTCAAACATAAATCAAACGAATCTCCAAAAATGGAGAAATTGTCCATGAAAACCTCCATGATATCCTCCACTAATTCGTCAAAAATTGCTAGCATACACCTTTGGAAGGTTGCTGGCGCATTGCACAAACCAAAAGGCATCCTTCGATAGGCAAAGGTGCCAAACGGACATGTGAAGGTTGTTTTCTCTTGGTCCTTGGGTACGATTGGGATTTGAAAATATCCCGAGAGACCATCAAGAAAACAATAAAATGAGTGCCCGGATAACCGTTCAAGGATTTGGTCAATGAACGGTAAAGGAAAATGATCCTTACGGGTTGCATCATTTAATTTACGGTAATCGATGCACACCCGCCATCCGGTAACGGTTTGAGTAGGAACTAAATCGTTTTTATCATTAGGCAGTACCGTTAACCCTCCTTTCTTGGGCACCACTTGGACCGGGCTCACCCAAGAGCTATCCGAAATCGGATAGATGATACTCACATCTAATAATTTTATTACCTAGGCCTTGACTACCTCCTTCATGTTAGTATTTAGCCGGCGTTGAGGTGGAATGGTTTTGTGAGCGTGTTCTTTTTATAAAATTTTATGGGTGCAAAAGGAGGGATTAATCCCTCTCAAATCCGTGATTTTTCCACGCAATTACGCGGCGATGAAGTTTTAAAGTATGAGATAATTTAATTTTTTCTTCATCGGTCAAGTAGGCCGACACAATAACCAGAAGTTTTGAATCCTCCGCTAAAAATAAATACTCTAAATGATCGAGCAATTGTTTTAGTTCGAGCGCGGGAGGTTCATCATAAGAAGTTTTCAAACGATCACTATCAATTTCTAAAAGTTCAAAAATAGGTGCGCGAGTGATCGAGAGATTATCACTATTTTCATGAGCAATTAAATCTAAATTTTCTAAATCGGCATCATGATCAATAGAAGATAAAGATTTTTTAGAAAAAAGAAAGGTGTATTCTTCAGGAGAAGCCTCCAAATAATAACATGAGTCGTCATTTGAGAGCGAGTTTTTCATAGACGTGTCAATAGTAAAGGTAACTTTTCATCTCCGACTCTAAGCAGAAGTTTCCCATTACTAACGTCTATAACTGCGCGCGAGGTGGCAAGAAAAGGGCGACCAAGAATGAGTGGTACCTCGGTGTCCTATTCGATGTCAAAGATGACGAAATCTACCGGAAAGATAAATTTGTCAACTTTGACAAGCACATAATCTATGATCCCCATAAGGAGCTTCACATACCGATCCCCCAAATCAATGCACATTCTTGTGGGCTTAGGTTCTCCTAATCCCAACTTCTTAACTAAAGAATAAGGCATTAAATTGATTGAGGCACCTAGATCGGCTAACACACGTTTTACTAATAAATCACCAAACAAAAAGGAATAGAGAAACTACCCGGATCGGGTAATTTCTTAGGTAATTTATTAAGTAAAACTGCCGAACACTCCGCGTTCAATTGAACTGTGGAGATATCCTCAAGTTTCTTTTTATTGGATAAAAGATCCTTGAGGTACTTGGCGTATTTCGGCATTTGTGCTATTATTTCACAAAACGGTAAATTTATTTGGATTTGTTTAAACATGTCCAAAAATTTACAGTGATGTTCATCTACCCGGTCGTTTTGCATTCTAGATGGATAGGGAAGAGGTGGTTGATAAGTTTTTGGTTTATTAGAAGTAGAAGGCTTAGGCGGAGGAGAAGATGAAGAAAAATTGTTACCTCCGTATCAACCGGAATTGGAGAAGTATCAACCGGATTTTGAGAAGTGGTTACCTCCTTCCAGCTCCGTAGGGTGATGGCTTTGGCATGCTCCTTTGGGTTGGGCTCTGTATTGCCTGGTAGGGCTCCTCGTTGACGATCGGAGAGCATTTTAGCGATTTGACCAATTTGTGTCTCCAAACTACGAAGAGATTCGGTGAGATTCCGGATGTTGGCATCATTTGTAGTTGTATATTGGGTAAACAACACCTCGAGATTTGGAGCTTTTGGAGCTTGCGGTGGAAAATAGCCGGGTGGAATCGTATTTGGCGGGCGCGCCGTGTTCACCGAATTACTCCAAGAGAATTTGGGGTGATTCCTTATACCTGGGTGATAGGTACTGCCAAAATTGTTACCCGGATTATAAGGTGGCCGATTCGAATTATCCATGTAATCCACATGCTCGGTAATAGTAGAAGGCTCCCAATATTGGGGCTCACAGGTAGATTTAGACGAGGAAGCAGACATCTCGTTTATCTGTTTTTGTAGTTGCTCAACCTGGAGAGACAAACTAGAAACCGTATATATTTCGTACATCCCGGCCGATTTAGGTGGATGAGACCGGGGTGTACTCCATTGATACGTATTCATGGCCATACCTTCTATAAGTTCTTGGGCGGCCGCCGGTGTCTTGTTGTTTAAAGTTCCACCGGCGGCGGCATCAATATGTTGCATCATTTGTTGATTGAGGCCATTATAGAAGGTTTGCACTTGCAACCAATCGGTGATTGCATGATGCGGACAACGGAGAAGCAACTCCTTAAATCGCTCCCAAGTATCATATAACGTTTCCGTATCCACTTGGGAGAAATAACTAATATCATTGCGCAATTTGGACGTCTTAGCGGGCAGAAAATATTTCGTAAGAAATTTTTCCGTCATCTCGGCCCATGTAGTGATGGAGCCTCTCGGTAGAGAACCCAACCACTGCTTAGCCTTGGTGCGCAAAGAAAAAGGAAATAGCCATAACCGAATGGCATCATCGGAAACCCCGTTAATTTTAAAAGCATCACATATTTCTAAAAAGTTAGAAATATGCGCATTTGGATCTTCATCTTGAAGCCCATCAAATTGTACATATTGTTGTACCATTTGGATGATGCTTGGCTTCAATTCAAAGTTATTGTTCGCAATGGTGGGTCGAACAATACTTGATTGCGGCTCATCCAAATTTGGCCGGGCATAATAGGACATTGTCCCTTCTTCGGCCATATTTGGATTTTGGTTATTCAAAATACAAGAATATTGAGAAGAAGGGGAAGAAGAAGAAGAAGAAGAAGAAAAAGAAGTGTCACCGATGGATTCATCAACCAAGTTTGGAGAATTGAGGTTGCTGAGTCTTAGACGTCGCTGTAAGCTTTGCTCGATCTCCGGATCCAAATCAACTAGATTTGACAGATTTCCTCGAGTCATACACCAAAATAAGACAAAATAATTTTTTTTTGTTTTGAAAATTTTAAAATAAAAAAAATGATAAAACTAATAGATCCTTGATTTCAAAATATCGACAAAAATATTCCCCGGCAACGGCGCCAAAAACTTGATAGATTATTTTCTCCACGCTAGCGCATGTTTCCAATAGATGAGGCAAGTATACCTATCGTTCGGAGTATAGGATCAAGTGTCGTATATCGACTCGGGGCTTGTCGAATAATTGTACTCACAAGAAAGAGCTATTATCTTATCGGACAGAAAGTTGGTTTTTGTTTAAAACAGAAAAGGAAACGATACACTAAGAAAGAGAAGTTCGATTTTGGGGAAGCTAGCACTTGATCTAGAATCCACTTGAACTAAAATAAGCCTTTTTGAAAATAAAGTAATGCGAGTTCTTAAACTACTCACTCGACCGTGGAAGTTCCTAAGTAAAAAGCGTCTCTCTCGAGCTCATGCTTTTGACTAACCTTAGGTTGATCGATTAAGACCTCTCGGCCAGTCGAAACCCCTAGCTTTCTTTAAGCGGTGAACCACTCTATTGGATTTGACTCCAATCCGGAGGATTTATGTCGTCCTCTCTCGAGGAGTGCATGCACTCCTTTAATCTTTGAGTGATCTTCTCGTATCCGCAACCTCTCGGTCATTTAGGATACGGATCTTAGATCGAAAAACATATCCGCGAAATATGTATTCGACAAAATATAAATCAAAGATAAATCGTAGCGAGCATAATTAAGAACAAGACATTGGATAAAAAAGAAAGTTTTTAGTTTATTTCAAGCTTCATCATGACCAAGCGCTAAATGAAAATTAGCTACTCATCATCATTAGGGAAATACAAGTTAAGGTAGGGAAAGACATGACTAAAGATACACTTGAAAGTAAAGGATATACTACGAAATTAAAATGCAAGAAAGACAGTATAAAAAAAATAGAACTAAGCTCCCAAAAATCTCCCCCCGCTTCTGGAATTGCCTGGAATTTATAGGAAAAATTTTTGCATGGTCACGCCCTAGGTCATGCCCGTGACCTAGGGCGTGTCAGGCTCGGAACCGCCGTCTTGAAAGCTCCGGAAAGTTGGAGGAGAAACCGCCAAAATCTATTAAATGGCGGGTCACGCCCCTAGGTCACTCCCATGCCCAGGGCGTGTCACTTCTATTACTGGAAAACCGCGGGAAGCTGAAAATGGCGGGAGTAAATTGTTGTTGATGAGGGGTCACGCCCCCTGGTCACACATGTGACCAGTGGCATGTCAAGCTGAAACGGAAATCTGGAAGCGACGACAGGAACGACTTGATTTAATGGTTGGTAACGTACTCGACACGCCCTGGCCACGCCCGTGACCGATTGGTCACGGGCGTGTAATTCTCTGTTTGATGTTCTTCATTCGACGTTCATCGTTAGACGATCTTCGTTCAACGATCTGAGCCCATTGGTGTCACGTTTAAGGTCACGCCTGTGACCAAGGGCATGGCATGTACTTGGCTGTTCGACGATCTTCGTTCGCCGATCTTCGATTTGCGTTCGACGATCTTCGATGTGCGTTCGATGATTTTTGATGTGCGTTCGACGATTTTGAGCAGATCTGTGCCACGCCTGGTGGTCACGCCTGTGTGTCACGCCCATGTCCGGGCCGTGTGCTTTGCAATTTTTCCAGATTTGTCCAGATTTGTCTCTTGATCAATCCTGTAGACTCCGTATTGATATTAACAGCCCACATTGATCCTAAAATAAGAAAATAAAGAAATTAGATAATAAAATCATAGAATATATTAAAAACTAATTAATTATTAAATAAAAATTATATATATAAATAGGGATAAAATTAGAGTTATCAGACTCCCATTCCTAAAAGCCAGTGAAGCTACTTTGCAATTCAATGTGAGTGGTGTAACTTTGGCTCCTAAAGTCAATCTGACTCTACCATCTTCACCTCCACATATTAGTTCAAATGAACATGGATAATTTTTGCAATTAAATGATTCGTTATCAAACGACGTGTCTACTCTGCTAAGACAGGTTTTCCACTGAAGGAATGCGAGCGGGTTAAGAAAGTTATCGAACAGCTGACGGTAGCTGAGGGAGAGATAGAGACGGAGTCACTTGACATGAAATGAGATTCCGTTGAGGAGAAACATGAGCAAGCGCATTACATTCTCCTTTACCTAATTCTGCCCGGGTAATCGCACGAGCACTAGCCATAGTGCGCACGACCACTAGTCGTGCGCCACCGCTCGTGCGCATTTACCTCTTGCTTTCTGCAGTTCTGTCTTAACCAATCACATGACCAGTGAATTCAGTGCGCATGACCACCAGTCGTGCGCCACTGATCATGCGCATTTCTGCTGATATTTATTTCCAAGTTGCATGTTTAATTGGAAATTGTGCACTATCATCGACCAACAGTGCACATGACCACTGGTCGTGCGCCACTGATCGTGCGCCCTGCTTTTGCTGACTCTGTATTTAAGGGCCTGCTCCGTGATTTAGGATAAGATGGGTCATTCTAGCGATTGGGGAGTGCGCGGGAAGTGCGATTCTAATTCTCCCGCTGCTCCATCTCCTCCACCCTCATCGGGAGTCCGTAGCCGGCGATTCCGAATCTTTCCAAACCCTCTTTCAAAGCTCCCGGCCATTAATGACCTCAACACTAAGCTTTCCACCAGAGTTGGAGAAGAAGAAAACCTAGAGAATGGACTCAAAGGCCTTCGAGGTGACAGCTCGTTTGTATCGGAAGCCCCCTCGGACTGAACCTGGAAGCGGATTGACAACTCGCTATTCCGGCCACGACATGCGGTGGATCTTCACCCTCTATTGGTTTACTCCTCTTCACCTTCCTCTGTTGTACGAAACGATTTGATATTGTAATGAACTATACTTGCTATTTTATATCTAAGTAGATGTTGTAGTTTCTATTTGCTTTTGGGTTGTGTGTTGTGAATGCGCCTCTCCCACTCTACATCCACTCCATACCCTTGTTTCACCCGATTGCACTCCGCACAAGAACAATTCCATCCATTAGCTTTCCGCCCACTCGCCCAAACAAAGTTCGGCATCGCGGCCGATACACTCACTTCACCTTGCGAAGCAGTGCCTTCGACCCGTATAGATTTAATTAGTTTATTAGATCAAGCAACCACAATCTCTCAAGTCCCCTTTTTTTAATCTTTTCTGAGTATAACTCTCACAATGATATTTTCTGACTGTTGCCGCTCTATGCTAATTGCATTCCTCAAGAGACCGACACTCGGGAATTTATTCCCAATCTTTATTACTTGTGCGACCGGTGCGCTTGCCGATATTCACGCATCAAGTTTTTGGCGCCGTTGCCGGGGAATGCAACTGTAGAGCGACTCAGGATGACTGAAATTTTTTTATAAGAGTTAGTGTTTTTTTTACTACTGTTTCCTTGTGTTTTGTTTACCGCAGTGAATGCAGGGTCAAGCCACAAGAGATCTTGTAGCCTAAGACCCAGAGATCGAACGTACTATCTTAGCACGAAGACGCGCCGCGGCCATCACTTTAGCCCCAATGGGAGACCAGCTGAATATAGATGCCGATAACCGAGTTGGAGGAATACCTCCTAGCGACCGAAATGGCGACGAAAACAAAGTGAACCCTCCCTAGATCCGCACCATGAGGGATTACACTACACCTACCGTCAGGAGCATATACCCCGGTTTCGGACCTGCTATCACCAACCAGCAGTTCGAGATTAAAGCAGCTATCCTGAATATCATTCAGAACAATGCTCAGTTCTCAGGAATGGCTACTGAAGACGCCCATCTACACCTGGCCGAATTCTCCGAAATTTGCGCTATGTTCCGCTACGCTGGAATCCCGGACGACACAGTCAAGCTCCGCCTCTTCCCTTTTTCACTAAGGGACAAAGCAAAGACATGGCTTCTTTCCCTCCCACCTAGAACAGCCACCACCTGGGAGGCTTTGACCAAAACATTCCTAGCTAAGTTCCATCTGGTAGATCGGATCGTGAGCATGAGGCGAGCAATAGCCAACTTCCGGCAAGCCGATCAAGAAAGTTTAGCTGAATTTTGGGAGAATTTCAACGAGCTGCTGAGGAAGTGCCCTAACCATGGATTCCAAACATGGAACCTGGTCGAATGTTTCTACTTCGCTATTGATCCTCACCACCGAGCCATGATCGATGCCGCCTCCGGAGGAACAATCATGAACCTTGCTTGTAACGCCCCCGGTTTTTCTGTGTTTTGTTTGATCTTTGGCTGGCGTTACGATGGCGTATTTCCCGGCTTTGTGCCGTTGTAGAGCGTGGTTTTAGCTCTTAGGGTTCCCTGTGTAGCCTGTTTGTAGCCTTTTAGCAAGATTCCCCAGCTAGCCGGAGTCTTTTGATGACTCGGTTGGGCCTCTTAGGGAATGCTTGTGTTTTGGCTTCGGGAGGTTTTATCCCGGGTTTCGTCCGTCGAATGCTAATTTCGACTTCGTAGTTGCGTTCGTAGCGTGGGTTTTTAGCTGCGGCGTAAATTTCGTCTTTTTCCGAGAAGCTTCAGATTTTGTGTTGTTTTGATGTTAAGTATGAATGATTATTTATATGCTGATTGTTTAATATTAAACTGTTATATATATAGTCTTGGGTTAGAACTAGGGCTGGGTTCCTTTTCTCCTTTTTCATGTGTCTCTGCTTGTTAGAAGCCGTTTCCTGTTCGAGAGGAAGAGCACCGCCGGACTACCCTAGCCTTCGGACGCCGATTCCTGGAGGTTTTTTTGCGGTCGGATTTTGGTTTCGAGAGTGGATCTGGACTGCCCTCACGGGGATCTGCTTTCGTTCTGCTCCTCAGCTTGCTACTCCGCGGCCAGATCCGTGAGCGGGGGAGGCCGCCGGCCAAGTTTTCTGGTATTTAGACAAGTGATGTACCCTCATCCTTGCCATAGTTGATCTTTGTCTTCTTTTGATTTAATCTTTTATCTCTTTTGTTTAGATCTGAGGTGTAAGCTAGGGCTTGTTCATGATCATGCCGTGGTTAGAGTAGAAAGGTCCAGTTAAATCTCAATTTTCCTGAGGGATTGCGTCTATTAGGAGCAGTTTTTGTTCGGTCTAGGTCGAGTAGTTACCATTGCCGATGGAGGTTATACTCGAGAGAGAGAGAGAATCCCCCGTTCTCGTGTTTGGTCGTTTTCTGGATCTGGCTCCTGTAGTCAGTGGGGGGGGGGGGTGTCGACACTGTTGTGTCGACACCGGCCAGTCTTGGTGTCGACACTTGGTGTCGACACCGGCCAGTCGTGGTGTCGACACTTGGTGTCGACACCAGCAGCGGCAGTGTCGACATCATGTGTCGACACTGGCTGCAGTGGTGTCGACACTTTGTGTCGATACCAGCAGCGGCAGTGTCGACACCATGTGTCGACACCGGCTGCAGTGGTGTCGACACTTGGTGTCGACACTAGCAGCGGCAGTGTCGACACCATGTGTCTACACCGGCTGCAGTGGTGTCGACACTTGGTTTCTACACCAGCAGCGGCAGTGTCGACACCATGTGTCGACACTGGCTGCAGTGGTGTTGACACTTGGTGTCGACACCAGCAGCGGCAGTGTCGACACCATGTGTCGACACCGGCTGCAGTGGTGTCGACACCAGCAGCGGCAGTGTCGACACCATGTGTCGACACCGGCTGTAGTGGTGTCGACACTTGGTGTCGACACCCGCCGTTGTAGTGTCGACACTCTGTGTTGACACCGGCCGCTGTGGTGTCGACACCGGCCGTGGTTGTGTCGATACCTTGTGTCGACACCGGCTTGTTGTGGTGTCGACACATCATGTCGACGCTGGTGCTACGCTTGGTTTGGGGTCAGGTAGACTCGGGGATGGTTCGGGTTAGGCGTGCAAGGCCACGTCGGTTGGACACGACGCTTTTGTCCTGGGGTTCGTGTGTTTCTTAGGATTGTTAGAGTGACTTTTTCCCTAGGGGGAGGCTTTGGGTGTTCGGCTAATTTCTGCATGCCGACTCTTGGGTCGTGGCAGGTGGTGGAGTTTTTGGTGGCCTCTGGAGGGGTGGTTTTATGTGGAGAGCTGTGGCCACCGCCTTTTTGCCCCGGTTTGGGTTGGTGTGTGTGGGACCCTAAAGCTGCCACTGTGTGACCCCTTAGCCCTTTTTGGGTCTGATTCTGGTTATGCATTCAGACCCATGTTTTGACCACCGCCACTTACCCACGTGTTAGGACTGTTAGTCCCTTTTCTGTTTATGCTTTCCTTTCTTTTGGCATATGTATATGTCTTGATGCTGTTGCAGGCTTTATTGGTAGGGCATGTTGGTTTTAATGCTCGCCCTTGGTGTGCTCTGCGGTGTTTTAGACAGTACTCTTTTCTTACTGCCTTTCCCTTTTTCTTTTCCTTATAGCTCTTGTTGCCGGGTTGGTAAACCCTTCATCTTATTTACTCATTAATCTATTGCTCTATTTACTTTTGATTGTTTCCTTGCTGAGGTGTTCTTTTCTTGAATGCCTCAGGTTCAGGTTGTAGCCAGTTCAGCGGCTAGTTCTTTGGAGGGGCTTGTTGGTGGCCTCTAGGGTAGCTGAGATTGCTGATCCCCGTTTGCTGTGAGGTAGTTCTTTACTCTTCTGTATAGACATACATACTCGCCAGTGGGTTCGTGTCAGGTTGTTGGCGCCCACTGGTGGCGTCTTGTGATGCTGAATATGAAGTTAAACTGCTATTTTTGCCTTTTGTGGTTGGTTACTTGCTTCTGGGAAGGATTTATGCCAGGTTGCATGTTAGATATTTTAAAACCTAAAAGCATTATTATATGTACCCCATGCATAACATTTTTCCAAATCCAAGACACTATTTTTCCTCAACGTAAAACACTATTCTCCATACCTACTATATTCACCTTAGAGTCGTGCCCGCATAAGTCGTCCCCCGGGGACACTTATGCTCATTTAGGGTGTCACTTAATTGAACCAAAGTATTTTCTGCTGCGTATAAATATAGTTTCAACAGTGGTCTAGCTGATCCACCGGGCCGAGTGATACGTCCATTCAACAAAACTGATTCTCTTTCATACTTAATTAACAACTTTTCCTTAAAATCTAACGTCTGGAGTTTTGCCTGAGCGTGTGCAGTTATCCCCTGCACGAAGTGGCATCACGGCGCGTGTTTTCTCCTACTCTGATACGATTTTTACCGTTGAGAAAATGCGGGTTGTGACATTGCTCCAGATGATGCTCTGAGAATCTTACAAGACACCGCCACCCACAATGCTTACTAGACCGCTTGAAGAAACATCCCATGAAGCACAAGCGTAGTATTCGCCGTGTATATCCCCAAGCCCACCGCACCAGTGATGGAAATCTCATGCCAAGGTTGCGGAAGTACCGACCACCACAGCTTTGAATGCCTTGGAGTCGAGGTACCAGATGAATCTTCTTTTCTAAATGAGTCAGCCAATTTTGTAACAAATCAAAACAGGGGAGTGCCTTACGGAAACACATACAACCCGGGGGTGAGAAACCACCCCAACTTTTCTTGGAATCCTAACGCATCTGGCCAAAGATGGCAACCGGGGCAGCATCAAAACGATGTGTATGCCTCCAGAAGCCAACCGCGGCCACTCAACCAAATTATTCTCAAGGGCCCCCCGCCGTTAAAAAAAGTTTTTGGAAGAGATGTTCGAGAAATTCGTTGAAATTTCCCAAACCAACATGACAAATCAAGCCGCCTTGATGAGCAAACTGGAGGCACAATTGGGCCAATTGGCCCAAGTGGTCTCCGAGCGCAACCAAGGAACCTTACCTTGTAACACTGAAAAGAACCCTCATGAACAAGGTAAAATCCTTGGGGAGGAAAATTTGGGAAAAAGCAACGAACTCATCATCAATTGTAAAATAAATAACTTCGAAACCCCGGCATTATGCGACTCCGGGGCGTCCAGCAAAATCCTCACCCAACAAGATGTTGCGAAGATGCAACTACAAGTTAACACTGAAAACCGGAAGTCGTTTATCTTAGCAAATGGCAATTTGGTTGACACCGAGGGAGGTGTTCGGTAAGTCGAAATCGAGGTCAACAGAAAAAGTATAACCACTGACTTCCAGGTTTTGGGACCAAGGGAAAATAACTCTATTCCTATATTACGAGTCCCATTCCTGATGGCCAGTGGCACATCACTCGACTTTTCCAAAGGACGCGTCACTTGGCCGACCGAAGATTCCGCCCTCGATAATACATCCATACATTCCTCTCCCATCCAAAATAACAATTTTCTGAGTGTCACAGATACCAAGATAAATTCAGGACTCCCAACATTGGAAGAAGCACATCTGGAAGAGAAGACAAAGAAAGGATTCTCCCTGGAGATAGATGAGAATCAAGAGCTATTGGTCAAAGAAGAGATCGAGTGCACCAAAGCCACGGCTGCCTTTCTACTTCCAGCCAACTCTTTTTTTGAGCATGGGAACCGAGTTTTATTCGGCAGAAATCCCTAGACACTTATTTGTATAACACTGCTGATAACTCTGTTAAACGATCTGTAGCTTGGGCAGATCCGTTCGCCGTCACGGTGCCGTACAGGATGCCACA
Source organism: Platanthera guangdongensis (assembly GCA_039583875.1). Lineage (NCBI taxonomy): Eukaryota > Viridiplantae > Streptophyta > Magnoliopsida > Asparagales > Orchidaceae > Platanthera > Platanthera guangdongensis. The sequence goes on from CM077150.1 coordinate 125,830,199, forward strand.
AACCACAAAAATAGGAAAACCCACAGACTACATCCGTTGGAAGTCTCCCACGGTGGAGAAACTGAAAGAGGCAAAGAGTTTATGCGATGAGCGCTACGCTGCCTTCCGACGCGAGAAAGAGTGCAATCGAAGTAAAGGGAAAACCCTTACCCCCAACGCAAAAAGATAATCTGTTGTCCCCATGAACCCCACCGGAGAGACTTACCACAAATCTGCTTATAGCTGATTGCCACACCTTCATTCCACTTACCCTCCTCTTTCTATTTTCTCACTGCGCATGGAACGCTGGTTCGCTCTGTTTTTATTTCTTCCTTTTTCAACTTCAAAGAACTCCCTATTATAACTACTAATACTGGTATTTGGTTCACCTTAAGGACGGTAAACAATAGGGCTTTCGGGAGACAACCCAAGTTGGAGCATTTGGTCCTGTGCTGTGTTTTGAGTTCTTTATATATATTTGTCTATATTTTGTTTTGCGTGCATATTTCAATCGCATGTGAAGGAATTTTTGAGGCGCGGCAACTTGGCCGCACTTGGACATCTCGTCGCACGACCGGTATGCTCAATTTTGAGCATAGGTACTTCTTACCCTAACTCTTTTTCACATTTGGAATGCTTATTTTTACGAGTTGTCGAATTTAAGTCTGGGGGGAGAACATGCATGTGGACACTACACAACACATTTTGTTGCATACCAGTCTATTGTTTAGTTATTTCATAATCTCTGCAGCACACACTGAATCACCCACACGAGTGCGCTCTTATCCCCGCGCGCAGCTCGAGTCAAATGTATTGTTTTTGTGTAAACTTTAAAATAGTGGTGCTGGCTTAGGATTTCAAGATAGAGTAGTTCGAAACTTATGCAGTGCTCCTAATCGAGTACTCATGGTTTGTATAGAAATAGTATAAATTAAATTTTTTTATGCTCGTAGATTTATATTTTTCTGCAGATGTAAATATTGTTTGTACTACTCAAAAATATGAATATGGAGTAATCGAACGATAATGTAGGAATGTGTGTAGCCTCCACTAGACTCGTATTGCTCGAGTTAGGAGGAAGGATCATCTTTCTCGGTGGCTAAGAACTTGCCCTAAGCTAATCTTGAAGCATTGGTGCCCGGTTAGTCAAGAGTGAGCATGACGTAGGCCATCATTTTGGCTTGTTTGGGCCTTGTTTAACATTTCCTACCCGTTAACCATTTCATGCAAAATTTGTGCCTACCCCTTCTTTGATTCAGCTCCACTCACATTCACCAAATCCTGAAGCTAAACCCACCATCGCAATCAAATGCTTGAGCGTGTTTGAATTTACTATTTTGATGATGTTGTGATATGTGGAAATCGTGTAATGTGGTGATGAATTCGTAAAATTTTTGCTTGCTAAGTTTGGGGATTGCAAACGAAGAAAAGCAAAAGAAGAAAAGCGAAAAAGAAAAATCTGAAAGAATTGCTATGAGAATTATATCCCCATCCAATTTATTGATTTTGGTCGGGTTAGGCCATGTACACGCCCGGTTTTCAAGCTAGGTCTGGGGGTGTGTCACACGTACATTTCTAAGTGGCTGTATTGGTTTAGGTTATTGTTCGCTCGCTTTGGTTGCGTGTAGCCTTCATGTTTATCATTGACTACCAAACCTTAGCCTAAGCCCCATTCTCTCCTACAAGTCCTACTGATTCACGCTTGAGTCTAACACGCGCCGTGGAGAGAGTGTGAACGTGCAAGCGTATGGTCCCCGACATTGATGGATATCTTTGGAGGTGATCACGAGCTCCGATCTTTGGCAATACTCACCTTAGTGGCCTGCCTACTTTCTTCCTACACATGACCGCAAGATTCTCCAGAATTCTAATTTTGAGAAAATACAATATTTATTTACACATGTCGAATAGTTTAAACTACGTAGTATAATTAAAAAGTTTTTCAATTATATCTTCTATGCCCATGATGTATTTGATTTCTCGTCTTACTTTTTTTTTTGAAATTTCTGAGCTAGCTAGCTATTTTCTAGTCTATGGAGTAATGATTTGCTCGGGACGTGCAAATGGGTAAGTCTGGGGGTGTGATGAGTCCATGTTTTATACATATTTTTGGACTCATCCGGGCTAGTTTTCTCGTTGATGCGCTACACTTTTGAGGTTTATTTGTTCATATTTGTTTTTTATGTCCGTTTCATGAGTAAGTGCACTTTCGGCCCGTTTTCGGTGTGCTTTAGTTGTTTTTGTATTTCCGTTTGTTTTACTTGTTCTTTAACAATGTCTTGAGAATGTGATGTGCACTTTTGGTGGCTTATTTTCCTCTTCTGCTGGTGCATGGGTCGTGTGCGTGCTCCGAAACCGCTCGGGAGACCCCGACGATACAGGAACACTGTGCACGATCACTGGATTCACTGCGCACGACCACTGGTCGTGCGCCACGGATCGTGCACATTACATTCTCCTTTGCCTAATTCTACACGGGTAATCGCACGAGCACTGGCCATAGTGCGCACGACCACTGGCCGTGTGCCACCGCTCGTGCACATTTACCTCTTGCTTTCTGCAGTTTTGTCTTAACCAATCACACGATCAGTGGATTCAGTGCGCACGACCACCGGCCGTGCGCCACTGATCGTGCACATTTCTGCTGATGTTTCTTTCCAAGTTGCATGTTTAATTAGAAATTGCGCACGATCATCGACCGACAGTGCGCATGACCACTGGTCGTGCGCCACTGATCGTGTGCCCTTCTTTTGCTGCCTCCATATTTAAGGGCCTGCTCCGTTATTTAGGTTAAGACGGGTCATTCTAGCGATCGGGGAGTGCGCGGGAAGTGCCATTCTACTTCTCCTGCTGCTCCATCACCTCCACCTTCATCGGGAGTCCGTACCCGGCGATTCGGAAGCTTTCCAAACCCTCCGGCGAAGCTCCCGGCCATTGATGACCTCAACTCTAAGCTTTCCACCAGAGTTAGAGAAGAAGACAACCTATAGAACAGACTCAAAGGCCTTCGAGGTGACAGCTCGTTAGTACCGGAAGCCTCCTCGGACTGAGCCCAGAAGCGGATTGACAACTCGCTATTCCGACCACGACCTGCGGTGGATCTTCACCCTCTATTGGTTTACTCCTCTTCCCTTCCTCTGTTGTACGAAACAATTTTATATTGTAATGAGCTACACTTGCTATTCTATATTTAAGTAGATGTTGTAGTTTCTATTTGCTTTTGGGTTGTGTGTTGTCAATGCGCCTCTCCCACTCCACATCCAGTCCATACCCTTATTTCACCCGATTACACTCTGCACAAGAACACTTCCATCCATTATCTTTCCGCCCACTCGCCCAACCGAAGTTCGGCATCGCGGCTGATACACTCACTTCACCTTGCGAAGCGGTGCCTTCGACCCGCATAGCTTTAATTAGTTTATTAGATCAAGCAACCACAATCTCTCAAGCCCCCCTTTTTTTAATCTTTTCTGAGTATAACTCTCATAAGGATATTTTCTGAACTGTTGCCTCTCTATGCTAATTGCATTCCTCAAGAGACCAACACTCGGGAATTTTTTCCCAAACTTTATTACTTGTGCGAACGGTGTGCTTGCTGATATCCATGCATCAATAGCGTGCAGAAAACTGAATTGAAATCTTCTATTTGTTCGAACAAAGTTTGTAAAACCATTAAACAGGTAAATTGGGCAGATCTTTCACCCGTTGCGGGTGCGAAAAGGATTCCCCCAGATGCGAAAGATAAACTTCCTGCTGAATTGGTAGGTGTGATCATACCACCCTAGCGATCCCCTTCTGTGGATCTGAAATGAAAGGAGCTAGTCCTATGCAAGGTACAAAATTTTGCTCGCCGACATGAGAAGGACAAGGTTAGGGGTAGGGGAGACTCGTCTTCCCTGAGCCCTAAAGCCTTCGCCTCATCCTCATCACACGTGGTTGGGTGGATCTATCACAAATCAGCATTCGGCTGAGGAGTGAAGGATCTCCGGGGTTTTCCTTTGCTGCTTTTTCTAGTTTTGTTTTCTGCTTACTGTTGTGTGTGTTTGTTGACTTTTTTTTGAATTTATTCCCTAAAACAATATTCATATAACTGCTAATAAAGGTATTTGGTCCACCTTAAGGATGGTAAAGAAAAGAGATTATGGGAGACAACCCAATTTTGCCGCTTTTAATTTGCGTAATTTTGCTACTGTTATTATATGCATTTAGTATGCATAGTTGGAGATATTCTCTTATGCAGGTGGAGTTCGTTTGAGCCATGGACTGTTTGCTGAAATTACTGGCAATCTTCTGTTATGCTCATTTGCTGAGCATGGGGTAACCTCTTCCCTTAACCCTTTATTTTTCTGTTTTTATTGCAAATCATGGTTAGAATGTTTAGTATAAGTCTGGTGGGGGAAAGTTTCGCGAGTTACCATTGCACATGCACTTGCATACCACGAGAGTATTTTCATTTTAATTTTTTTATTTTATCATGACATCATTGTTCACCTATATCGCATGAGCGCGCACTTAAGCACGTGCTCGGCTCATGTTTAATTTATTTCTTTTGTGTTAAATTTAAGACAGTGGAGCTAGATTAGGATTTTAGGATAGAGTAGTGTGAAACTCGTGTAGTGCTCCTAATCGAGTACTCATGGTGTACAGAAATGGTATAGATTTAATTTTTCTTGTGCTCATAGATTTATGCTTTTCTGCATTTGTAAATAATGTTTGTACTGCTCAAAACTGTGGAAGATGGAGCCTCGTTTTGCTCGAGTCGGGAGGAAGGATTATCTTTCTCAGTGTCTAAGAACATGCCCCAAGCTACTCTCGAAGCATTGGTGCATGGTTAGTCAAGCGTGGGCGTGATGTAGGCCATCATTTTGGCCTGGTTGAGCCTTGTTCCCAGTCCTAACGTTAATCCTGGTTAGCCCATTTTGTGTCTATCCATCCTTTTGATTTAGTCCCACTATGCTATCACCAAGGCCTTAAAGCTTTGCCCAGTTGCACAAGCTTATTTCTCTGTAGTAGTATGATACTTCTTCCATTTGTGTTGTGGATGTGATATTTCTTTGTGGTTGTGCGGTGAAGTTATTTTGAAAATTTGGGCTGACTGTGCAATGTAAAAATAAAAAGTCTATATATATATATATACACACACATATATATATATATATATATATATATATATATATATATATATATATATATATATATATATATATATATATATATATATATATATATATATATATATGCGCTGATGATTTAAAAGAAGAAAGTGAAAATGCATAGTTTTTTTATAATATTGTTGTGGTGGTAGGTGGTGCACACACCCGTGTTGTCAAGATCAAGTCTGGTGGTGTAGTGCACCAGCATGTTTTGTAGGCAAGAAGAGTGCATTTGTTTAAGCTCACTGGAGCGGTGTGTAGCTATCATTGTTAACCCTTTTACATCATTACCTATGTATATACCCAAGCCCCACTTCTACCCTAAAGTCCTACAGATTCGCGTTTGAGTCATACTAGCTTCATGGAGAGAGTGCAAATGAGCAAGCGTATGGTCTCCGACATTAATGGATTTCTTTGGAGGTGATCCCGAGCCCTGGTCTTCGGCAATGTTCAACTTAGTGGCTTGCCTACTTTCTTCCTACGCTTAACCAAACGATTATTCGGTATTCTATTTTGAGCAGTTACAATACTTATTTACACTTGTCGAAATTTATAAACTTCGTAGCATAATTAAAAATTATTTCTATTATATTTTTATGCCCATGCTGTATTTAATTTCTCGCTTTACTTTATTTTGAAATTTCTAAGCCAGCTAGGTATTTTCGAGTCAACAGATAGATGATTTGCTCAGGACGAGCAAATGTTTAAGTCTAGTTGTGTGATGAGTCCGATTTTTATACGGTTTTTCGAACTCATCTGGGCTGGTTTTCTGACTCGTAAACTGCATTTCAACCGGATATCAGTTATATTTGCATCGTTCGATCATGGTCCATTTTGTGCACTGTTTTGGCTCGTGGGTGTGCAATTGTGCATTCTGTTATTGGGGGTATGCACATGGTGCTCCCCATGGTTCTTTCATGCTATTTTCTTTGATGTATTTTTGTTGCTATGAGCTTGTGCTCCAGTTTTGGTGTTGTTGTGCAGGTGGTGCGTTTTCCCAAAGGCAGGAATTCTATTTTCAGGAAAACGCACGGTCGTGCATTTTATTCGCGCCCGGTTTGAGTCCGACCGTGCGTTATTTTCAGCTAGAAGATCGTCGAGTTGAGCTCTACGAATTTCGTTGAGCTGAGTTCGACGATCCTCACGCACATTTGACGCACGGTTTCATCATAACCGTGCGCGAAGGAAACGCACAATTTTCCAGTAGCTTTCTAGTTTGTTCCATTCTATGGTTAATCGTGTGATTTCTTCACGCACGGGCGAAAGCGCTCGTGCGCGAGTAAAATGCATGGTTCTCCTGTATGTCCCTGCGTTCCAACTTTCTATCGCTACTTGTGTGATGTCCTTCATGCACGGGCGGAATCGTCCATGCGCGAAGGAAACGCACAGGTCAATACCTCTCCTTCCGTAGGCTTGCTGAGAAAGTTAGTATCGCACGGTTTGCGCACGGTTGTGCGCCAAACCGTGCGTGCCTATTTTTCTGACCTGCTTCTATTTAAAGCGAAGATTTCTTCTTCGGAGGAGGAGTTCCATTCCAGTACGTCTCAGCCGCCATTTTCTGCTCTTTTGAGCGTGGAAAGTTTCCCTTAGCCGTTATTTTCTCTCTCCTCATTGGAGAGTTGATCCGACCACCATTTATACTCCCAGAGCTGTCAACTTCTTCATCTCCGGCCACCATCGTCATCTCTAAGCTTCAAGCTCCATGTCAAGCTTAAAGGTTGCTGCATCCATAAAGTTCTACGATTAGAACCGACCAGTGATCATTCACGAAGAAGACGGGATATTCAAAGGAAGTGACAACCCTTTTTGGTTCCCGGACTTCATCCGTAGACCAAGCTCAGACAAGGCCTGACAACCCTTGACTCCGGCCGTGAATCTCGTAAAGCCTTCATGCGTCTGGATGTTTCTTTTCACGTTTACTTATAGTAATTCCTTTTTCTTAATATTTGGAGAGTTTGAATTTTGTGTACGAATATTATTTGCTTGAATAGTTCAGCATGTTTAGGTGTTGATTTATTTTAGTTCTGCATATCGTTGTGAAACTTCAGATTTTCTCGTGTGCTAGTTGCGATTGTGTCGTTCTAGCGATTGCTAGAAGCGTGCGTTGCGAAGAGGTGATTGCGACCCTCATTAGCTAATCTATCTTCCCTTTTACTCTCTTGAGTAATCCACCAAAGAGACGCGGTGAGGCGACCCACAATAGTTTTCTTATTGTTGTTAACTTTGGAATCCAAACCAAAGACCGCTTTATTTACGTTAACGCTTGCAATCACCTTTTCGATAGCGAAATCACACTCCCTACTTGCACTCCTCAAGAGATCGATATCCAGGGATTCAACTCCTCAACTTTATTACTTGACAGCGATGGGTACAGTTGTCGTGAACGCATCACCTGTCACCACGTCAGTCTGCTTTATGGCCTCCTGAAGGCCAAGATTGTACAGTCTAGGCTGGGTTGGAGCATAGTGGGATGCGGTTAACTCCACCACCTTCCCCTTTTCCTCGTATGTTGCTCCAGGCTTCCTCTCGGACTTTGGATGCCCGCTCCAACACTCTCAAGAATAATGCCCCGACTTTCCACAGTTATAGCACGCAACTTTAGGTCGGCTTGTGGTTACCCCAGACGCAACAAAAGAATGGGCTGTACTCGAAGTCTTAACCTTCTTGTTCCACTTATGGAACTTAGACTTCGAGGAGTTCGGCACATTGAACTCCGTCTTCTTCATACCCAAGTCTTTGCGCCCTTGGATTCGCATCATATCTCCGGCAATCTGTCCTATAACTGCTCCTGACATACCTTTCTTTGTCTTCTGTGCACCATCCCGGCAATCTCGGGCAAAGTGCCCTTCCTTGCCACATGTATGGCAAGCATAAGTAGCTTTGCTAGTAGATGTTCTAGGCCTCTTTTTCAATGTTCTGCGGTATGCAACCTTTGTAAGGCCTGCAGAGTTCGGTACCCTACACACTGGCACCTGTTGGGCTTTCCCCAAATCTACTTCCAAAGATCTAACAGACACCACCAAAGCTCGAAATCACAATAATTTTGGTCCCAGCAGAAGGACTCGTAACTCATCACGTAGACCATTATAAAATCTATCGACTATAGACTGCTCATTCTCTAACTCAACCCCTGGGTAGTGTAACGCCCCGAAACTCAAAAGAGCGACGGGAGGTGTTTTGTACCAAATTTGGAATTTGTCCGGGGGTACACAGCCTGGGTCACGGGCGTGTCCCAGGGCGTGTCAGGGTCATTCAACTTTCTGGCAGCAAAGTCTCCGTTTGACAATTTATCCAAAGTCTGCGTTCGGCGATTTTCCAGCAATATGCGTTCGACGATTTAGCCAAAGTCTGCGTTCGACGATTTTCCAGTAATCTGCGTTCGACGATTTAGCTAAAGTCTGCGTTCGATGATTTTCAAGCAATCTGCTTTCAACGATTTGCCAGGGATCTGCTTTCGACAATCTGGCTGCGTTCGACGATTTTGCCAGGGATCTGCGTTCGACGATCTGCCTGCGTTCGACGATTTTGCCAGGGAACTCTGTTCGACGATTTGTCTGGTTCAACGAGTTGCCAGTGATTCTCCGTTCGACAATCCGGCAGCGGTCGATGATTTTGGTTCGACGATCGTCGAGCGGAGTTCATGACTGGTTGTCACGGGGTGTCCTTGACGGGATGCGGTGTTCGGCCCATTTCCAGGCTGGACTCGGATCACAGCCGTGCTTTTCTTTCTTGGGATCCGATGGCTAGTGGTCTTTCCGAATGGATTATACCCGAGGGTAGGGTTTAGAACCATTATTTCCGCCGCTGGTTCTCTGTCTACATTTTAGAGAGAGGGGAGAGCTCGAGGAAGAAGAAGGATAGATCCGGCCATTGGAGGAGTTTCGGAGGTCCAAATCGCGAGCCGACTTCGGATCGACGAAGGCAAGGAGATTGCGGAGCTTTTCATCCACGTAGATTTCCATGGCGCCAAGGAAGAACACTAGGATAATGATCATCTACTTGAGCATGTGAAGCTCTCCTTCTTTTGTATAGGAAGCCCGCTCTCACGAGTTTGCGGAGAGTTTGAGGCGTTCCTTCGGGTAGATATAAAAAGTCCCCGTTGTTTAGAGTCCGTATTCGAGAATGGACAAAGTCATGATGTGTGAAGCCTACCCGGACAAGTTGGTCTGGCTCGGTGATGTTGCATTGCATAAATGGCCGGAGAAGACTCCGTGCGAATGTGTGTTTTTCGGGTTTCTACGTGGTAGATTGCAACAAGGAGCCTTGGAGATTAACCCCAAGGTGCACCCGGAAAACTGGGCAGATGCGTGATTCTGCCAACATGGTGGCATGGGAGCCAACTTCTACATAACCGGGTTATGTGAAGTGTGTGACGGAAACGGGACTCGGAAGAAGTTTGACCCGTGCATATGTTTTAAATTAACGTTGCGGTGTGAGCAACGGGTTAGGAGGAACCGTACCCATTCTATGTCGTTCGTTTAGAGCCGTTGGCATAGATGAGTGTCTTCGGCGGTCTATGGCTTAAATTGACGTGACAAATGCCGAGAAGACAAAATGCTCATTGTTTGGCCGTCAAAGTGGCGGTGGTGAGACCGGGGTGTTTATGGCTTTAATTGAAGTGACATTGACCGGTTCACCGAGAATGTGCCCTGAGTGCATGGGGTGTGTGGCCGTGCGTGCCTACGACTGTGATGAAATGTATATTTATATACTGCTTGGTTATGCTAATAAGTGCAGGGAAGGAGCATCGCTGCCCCGAATTGGGGGCGGGATCGTTATAATTTGGCCAGCATTGCTGACCGTTGCTTTCGTTTTCCACTGTGTGGTGGTTTGTTGCTTGCAGGTGCTGCTGGACCAAGCGGTCAATAGCGGGCTAAAGCCCAAGTTGCTGTGCCGGCCCTCGAAGGCCTAATATTTTGGAAGCTTTCTTTATTCATGTATGGCCGGCCTGCGTGCCGAGGTTTGAAAACATGTAATTTTGAAGGAAACAATTTGTAAGGACTTTAGGTCAGTACTTGTATATTTGTACTTCATTCCTTTGGGATTGTTTAGTGGACATTCATGCTATTTGTGCTGGGTCCTTTTAATTGCAACTTATAAAACTGCTTCCGCTACAATGCTCTATGTAGGACGTTGGATTGGTTGGATGGTTTCCATTGAGTAACCACGTGGTCTGTCTGTGGTATATGGCATCGGGCCGCAGCCGGACCTACTGGTATATGCTTTGCGACGGATAGGGGGTGTTACAGGGGGTGCCTTATCATAAGAAACACCTGCAAATATTCATCAACCGTGTGCGCTCCCTACACTAAAAGCATGTTCAACTGTTGACCTGATGGCCTTCTAAATGCCATTTTCTCCAACACACCATCCAACATTTAAGCCACCTCAGGGACAAAGGTTTGTACATTCCTTTCATGTTGAGCATTACTTACAGTGAACACCGCTTCAACTATCCTTCTTCTGATTTCAACAGAAGGAGGGGTCTCAGGTACGTTGTTGGGTGCACTACTCTCCGCGAAATGTTGTAGTTGCGACTGCCGCACACCGCTCCTAGTCACCTATAGTGGAAAAATGCTCAAATAGGTGATATACAAATTGCCAAAAGGCAATCATTGGAACGCTCAAGTTCCTCAAACACGTGTATTTTCATTCCTAAGTGGACATTTATGGGTTCTTTTCATGTTATAACGATGACGCACATACATGTGATACATGTGCTCACCATTACTTAAAAGAATTCGCCCACCAATTCAAATAATCAAGACCGAAACCGGTTGTCTGATACAAAATTGTAACACCCCTATCCGCCAAATGACATATAGCAGTAGGTCCGGCCGGGGCCCGATGCCATATACCACAGATAGACTGAAGGGTTACCAAATGAAACCATACTTCCAATAACACGGGTCCTACACAGAGCACATTCTAGCAGAAGCATTTTAAATATTGCAAAGATAAGAACCCAAGCCACAGCATGAATGTCCACTAAATACCCAAAAAATGAATGAGCGTACAAATACACAAAGTACTTGGCCTTATGGCCTTACAAGAGTTTACTTAAACAATGAATGTCTTCAAAATATCGGCACGTAGACCGATCACCCATGAGCATAAAAAGTAAACATTCTCCTTGGCCTTTAAGGGATGGCTCAGCAACATGGGCGATAGCCCGCTACTTGCCACTAGGCTCTACAGTACCTGCAATCAACATTCCACCGCAACGGTGGCAAACATAAGCAACGGTCAGCTAAAGCTGACCAAGTATAACGACCCCGCCCCTAATTCGGGGCGGCGGTGCTCCTTACCTGCATTTTATTAGTATAACCAAACAAGATAGTGAAAGAACAAGTTAAGCACACTTCACCATAGGCGTAGGCTTGCACGACCACACACCCAGTGCTCTCAGGGCACATTCTCGGTGAACCCGGTCCACCACCGCCCCTAGGACGGTAAACATCATGAGAATTTTAGTCTTTACGACCGAAGCCAAAGACTTGCCCTCTATTCCATCGGTAAGTGCCAAGTACCTTAGGTCTCTATAACCGAACCACATAGAGCGTGTATGGTTCCACTCAACCGGTTGCTCATCTCTCCATGTCAATTTAAGTCATCGATGAGGGTAAAGCTTCCCCGAAGCCCGAGTATCGATCATACAATTTTACAAAACCCAGTTATGTACAAGTTGGCTCCCAGGCCACCAAGATGGCAAAACCGCGCATCTGCCCAGTTTTACGGGTGCACCTTGAGGTTAGTCCCCAAGGCTCCCTATTGCAATCTACCACGTAGAAAACTCGAAAAGCAAACGGCACTGAGTCTTCTCTGGCAATACAAGCAACATGAAAACATCACCGATCCAGACCAATATGTCCGGGTAGGCTTCACACACCATGTCTATGTCCGTACTTCGATTCCGGAGTCTAAATGCAAAACGACGGGGACTATTCATGTCCACCCGAAGGAATATCTCACACTAACCGCACACTCGCGAGAGCGGGTTTTACTATGCAGAAAGGAAGAGGACTTCACATGTCCAAGAAGAGAATCGTTACTTTAGGGGTTTGATTTGGCACCATGGAAAACTAGCCGGATGAAAAGCACCGCAATGACCTCGCTTCCATGGATCTGGACACTGCTCGCGATTTGGGGCCCCGAAGCTCCACCGGTGGCCGAATTCCTCCTTCTTCCTTGCTCTCCCCTCTCTCTAACTCTTATAGAAAGAGAAAGTCCTAAGATAAATGAGTGTTTAACCATCAGCTCCCGACTTTATTTCAGCAGGGAGAGTTCTGGACCATTGGATGCTATTAGAAGGAAATGAACGACCACGAAATGCCCTGAAAATCACTTTCCTGGGCCGAACACGGCTTCTGACATGGCCGTATCACATTACGTGTCTCACGATCTGAATATGATCGTCGAACGCAGAACAGGACACTGGCTCTAACACGCCCGTGTATTTCTTGACACCCCTATGTCAGCCTATGACACGATAGTATCACGGGGCGTGTCCCTCAAGAGACACAGGAAACCGTCCCGTCCCGACCAGGACACGGCCATGATACACGCCCGTATAATTAGCTTGACACGCCCGCATCATCTCTAACATGCATGTATCCTAGGCCGTGTACCTCACTCGATACCGCCGTGCCGACACAGAGCAGGAGACGGCCCTAGACACGCCCATGACTCTGGTCGTATGTCTGACCTCCAAGAATCGTCGAATGCATTTTGTTGACCACACGAAAAATCGTCGAACTCGTGGCAGGACACGGCCATGGACATGTCCGTGTCCCAGGGAGTGTGACCCTTATCAGGCCCCAGATTAGCCTTAAGACGCTACCAGATCATTTCCGAGTTTTGGGGCGTTACATTATTGTTGTGCAGGTAGTTTGTTTTGCCTAAGACAGGAATTCTGATTTATGGAAAACACACGGTCGTGCATTTCTTTCACGCACGGCTTATGCCAAATCGTGCATTTTGTTGAGTAGGAGAATCGTTGAGCTAAGCTCGATGAATTTTGTCAAGCTGAGTTCGACGATCTTCGAGCAGGGTTAACACACAGTATCTTCGTAACCATGTGCGAAGGAAACACAGAGTTTTCCTGTAGCTTTCTTGCTTTTGTGTTTGTTTGTTCCATTCTGTGGTCAATCGTGCGCTTTGTCCACGCACGGGCAGAAGCGCCCGTGTGTAATGCCCCTGATTTTTCGATGATTTATTTGTTTGAGCAATGTCAGATTTATGATGTCGTGGCGTTACTTTTAACGTCGAGTGTTGGATTTGACTAGTTTTGGACGTGCTCATCCAGTTTCATCGCAACCCGCATATTTTTGGAGTCGCGGCGCGCGATCGAAGTTTTGGGTTTTGTTTATGTTCTCCGCATACTTTGAAAGTTAATATCTCGGGAATGGCTCGTCGGATTCTAGTTTTGACTTCGTCGTTGTGTTCGTAGCATCAGTGTTTACCTACGGTGCGAGTTACGTTTAATTCGGCGCGTTTGAGCCTCCGTTTTGATCTCATATTCCCATGTTCAACTATCTGAACATAATAATTTCTATATTAATGCCTTAGGCTTGTTTTGATTCTCGGGAAGCCCTCCTAAAGGTGTGGGATTTTGTTGAACCAACCTTATTGTATTTTTCTCTGGGCGCTGTATCGAGGTCGACGATCGTCGAGTGGAGCTCGACGATTGTATTTTTCTCTGGGCGTTGTATCGAGGTCAACGATCGTCGAGCGAAGCTCGACGATTGTATTTTTCTCTGGGCATTGTATCGAGGTAGATGATCGTCGAGCGGAGCTCGACGATTGTAATTCTTTTCTGGGCGCTGTTTGGAGGTCGACGATCGTCGAGCGGATCTCGACGATTGTAATTCTTTTCTGGGCGCTGTCTGGAGGTCAATGATCGTCGAGCGGAGCTCGACGATTGTCGTGCTGAGCTCGACGAAACGTCGAGCGGAGCTTGCTGTAGGTCGAGCGACCCTGCGTTTTGAGTTCGACGATCTTTGAATTGAGTTCGACGATCAGGCCCTGCGTTCTGCGTTCGACGATTTTCGAATTGGGTTCGACGACCACGCCTTGCATTCGACGATTTTCGAACAGAATTCGTCGAGTGGAGTTTTTTTCCTTTTGTTCGATGAACGTCGAGCTGAGCTCGACCAAGAGTCGAACGGAGTTGTTTCCCTTTAGCACTCGAGTAATTCTTCCATCCTGGTACTCGGGAGATTCTTCCCTGATACTCGAGTAGTACTGCCTTCAGTACTTGAGTAATTGCCTTATACTCGAGTTATCCCCATGCAGTACTCGAGTATGAGCCTTAGTGCTCGAGTAATCCTCGTGCAGTACTCGTGTAATCCCCTTAGTACTCGAGTCATCCACTCCTTCTGTCTCGGGAGAACTGGTTCAGCCGAACCCGGTCTTTTTTTGTTTGTTCTTCCTGTTATCACCTTAGTATAAATACATTCTTCATCTTCTTCATCCTCTCCGATTCTTTTTCCTCTCGAACCAGAGCGGCGTGAGCGAGAAAGAGGTTGTACGTCCTTATTTCTACCGGTGGCCATCGACGGTGCTCTGGTGCTCGGAATTTCAAACCGATCGTAGATCTGGAAAGCTCTCGTTGAGAGCTACGCCCTCGTGGTAATTTCTTCCCCGTTTCTTGAGATTTTCTCGTTAGGGTTTTTCGGCCCTAATCCCCTTTTGACCTTTTTTGTCTAGATTTCAACTCCTCCCGCAGCCTTTTTCCCCCATCTACGACGCGAAGCGATTCAGAGGACTTTTCCAGTAAAACCAACGCAAGTGGTGGTTTCCCCTCGTTTCTCTTTGTACGACCTGATGGTAACGACTATACTTTCATGTTCTTTAAATTTTCTGCGCTTATTCTTCCAAATCATTTTTATGATTAATCGTTTCAACGATCCTTTATTGTTGTAAGGTGTTGTCTTGGAAAGGCCGATTTTGTCTGGTTTTTGTTAATTGTTCCTGGTGTGTCTTAATGATGGCTATGCATGTTTTAGCTTTCGTTATTCACTGCGTTAGAATTTATCTAGGATTGTAAATAGCTCCTAGAGGTTGATCAACCTTGTCTTGTATCTAGTAATGTCAAGTAGAGTCTGACGAGCCAAATCTCGAGATATTTGTGTTGTGATTTCCTTGGGTTTCTTGAATGCGGGAGTTAGTGGACGATTCCACCTCCGCAGTGTTTGTTACCTTCATTAGTGCCTGTGGAAGTCTACCTGGTTTTTGGATGTCTGCGGTGTATGGTGGAGAGTATGAGGCTCCCTCGCAGTTACACGAATTATATATCCGTTTTGTTTTTGGGTGGTGTGTCCAAGAGTGACCACCTCGCCCGTGTTTTTGAGTGGTGTGTCCAAGAGTGAACACTTCGCCCGTGTTTTTGGGTAGAGTCGACCACAGGTGCCTAATAAAGGTTTTGTATTTTTTTTCTTTCTGGTGTAATATTCATGTAGTCACCTTATAGCCTTGTGCGTCTGGTGTACCCTTGAGGAACGTGACGAATCACGTAGGAGTTCTTTTCCTGTTGATGCCCTGTTTTCTTTTGTACTTTACTTCAGTGCTTTTGGTCCTGGGTTGGTACCCCTGTTGACCTTTGCTTATTTGGCTTATTACTTTTCCTGCCACTATTTGTACCTTCTTGCTGAGGTGTTCTGTCTTCGGAATGCCTCGGGTTCAGAGCAGTAGCAGTTAGCAGTGCTGGTTTTGGAGTTTTCTGGGTGGCAGTGTTGGCCGTGGTTGTTGCCTCGTCATAGCGAGGTAGTTTGTTGTTTGTTTAGTTTTACTAGTTCATACATACTTTTGTTCGTGGGTTCGTGTCAGTTTGTTGGCGCCCACTGAATTGTTAGTTGTTTGATACTTACTAGTTGCTCATTTCTTTAAATGTGGATGTGGATTTCTTGTTCTCTTGGAGGATTTTTGCTAGGAATGCATGTTAGGTATTTTCAACTATAAAATATACTACTATTACTTCATGCATTGCATAATTTGAAACTCTAACTGGTTATTTTTAGCGATCGTAAAAGTTATCTTTCCTACTATAATAAATTTAGAGTCTTGCATAGCATGAGTTGTCCTTTAGGGACCTTTTTACTCATGTGGGATGTTTGAGTTAATCTAATCAGGTATTTTTCCGCAGCGTATAATATATTTTGATTAGTGGACTAGATGAGCCACTAAGCCGAGGGATATGGCTAACTACTGCACTTAACTTATTTTCCTTAAAATAACTTAAAAAGAATCTTTCTTCATGGTTAGGTTGATGTCTGCCTGAGAGTCCGCAGTTATACCCTGCTGACGTGGCATCATGACGCGCATTTTCCCTTACTCTGATAAGCTTTTTATGGAGTGGAAATGCGGGTTGTGACACCGTGTGCTAGAAAAATGCACGGTTCCACTGTGTTGTCCTGATTTCCTGCTTTTTATTGCTACTCGTGCAATTTCCATCACACATGGGCGGAAACCTCTATGTGCGAGTAAAACGCACGGGTCAATGCTTCTCCTTCCGCAGGCTTGTCCTAAAAGTTAATATCTCACGGTTTTCACAGGGTCATGTGCCAAATCGTGCACGCCTATTTTTCTGACCTGCTTCTATTTAAAGACCAGATTTCTTCTACCTGAAAACAGTTCTGAAGGAGTTCCGATCCAGTCCATCACACCCGCCTTTTCTGCTACTTTGAGCGGGAAAACTCCACCTCCAGTAAATATTTTCTCTCTCGTCCTTGGAGAGTAGATCTGGCCACCTTTCTTCCTCCAAAAGTTTGAGATAGCTTCATCACCTACCACCATTTTCTTCTCCAAACTCCAAGCTCTGTTTCAAGCTCATAATGTGTTGCATCCGTGGAGTTCTCCTGTCAAATTTAACCCAGCTACTATTCACGAAGAAGACATGTAATGAGAAGGAGGTGACAACCCTTTTGGCTCCCGAAAGTCATCCGTAGACCGAGCTCGGACAAGGCCCGACAAACCTTGACTCTAGCCGCAAATCTCGGAAAGCCTTCATGCGTTTGGCTGTATTTGTCCCTCTCCTCTTTTAGTTACTTTGTGATGAACTTGTGGTTGTTTGATTGCGGTTTAAGAACACTGTTTATTTTAAGTATTTCAACATGTCTATGTGTTGTTATATCTTAGATCTTGATGGTGTTGCTGAGCTTCAGTTTTTCATGTCCTTGTTAAGATATTGTCGTTCTAGCGATTGCTAGAAGCGTGCGCGGCGCATAGGTGATTGCGACCCTCATTTGGTCGTCCATCTTTCATATTACTCTCTTAAGTAATCCACCAAAGAGACACGGTGACGACGAACCACAATAGGTTTTTTAGTGCTAAGCTTAGGAAACTCCAAACCAAAACCCCATTTGATTACGTTAACACTTGCAATCACTTTTTCAATAGCGAAATCACACTCCCTACTTGCACTCCTTGAGTGATCGATATTCGGGGATTCAACTCCTCGACTTTATTACTTGACTACGATCGGTACACTTGCCGACGCATCATCTACAAGTCATTAAGAACAACCTAGGGAAATGCTTTTCTATGAAAGACTTGGGCGAAATGACTTATATATTTGGTATTAATATTTATAGAGATAGATCGAAGAAGTTGCTGGATTTGACCCAAAGTACATACATTGATAAGTTGTTGAAACAGTTCAACGTGCATGAGTCTATGAAAGGATTCTTACCCATGTCTCATGGTGTGAGTCTCTCTCAGGACCATTGTCCTAAATCTTGTGAAGAAAAGGACCGCATGAAGTTGAATCCATATTCTTCGACAATTGGATCAATCATGTATGCAATGATATGTACTAGACACGATGTCTCTTATGCTTTGAGCGAGACTAGTAGGTATTGGTCTGATCCTGGTGATAGTTACTGGATAGTCGTCAAGAATATCCTAAAGTACTTGAAAAGGACTAAGGATACATTCATGGTATTTGGCGGAGATGAAGAGCTAATTGTAATGTGTTACATGGATGCTAGCTTCCAAACTAATATGGACGACTCAAAGTCTTAGTCGGTGTTCATATTTTGCCTAAATGGAGGAGCTATTAGCTGGAAGAGTTCCAAGCATGAGATAGTTGTTGATTATATAGCTGAGGTCGAGTACATCCCTACAACAATTGCGGCGAAGGAGGATGTATGGATTAATAAATTCATTGGCGAGCTAGATGTAGTTCCTATCATTGTTGATCCAGTAGTTCTTTACTGTGACAATAACGGTGCAATTGCACTTGCTTTGGAACCTATATCTCATCAGCGCTCTAAGCACATACTTCGGCGGTTCCATCTTATTCATGAGATTATCGATCGAGAAGATGTGAACATTTGTAGAGTGCTGAAGAAAATATAACTGATCTACTACTAACAAAGCCTCTAGAGTAGAGAAAGCTTGATGGTCATGTTAGATCTACGGGTATACGATACCTTAATGATCAACCCTAGTGGGAGTCTTGTGAATTGTATGTTTGTTAGTTGTAATAATTCATTTGATTAACATTGTAGTATACATTTCATTTTATATGTTGGCAAGATATTTTATTGTGTGAATTTACTTCTATTGTGATAGATTAATTTAATGTAATAAATATCCTAAGAATGTTTGCTTCAATAAAAGTCGAGTGAAGACTTGAATGTGAGAGCCTATGATTTTAGAAGCTTCGTTCTTAAATGGTCCCTTGTTGGCGTATCATCTCAGAAGATAAGGGCGATGATGATACATTAAGACTAGTATGTGCATTGACTGATGACTGGTCCTGATAAGTCATGATATTGTGATATCAAGTCATCACATGGGTACTTGTCTAGATTTCAACTCCTCCCGCAGCCTTTTGCCCCCATCTACGACGCGGAGCAATTCAGAGGACTTTTCCAGTAAAACCAAGACAAGTGGTGGTTTCCCCTCATTTCTCTTTGTCCGACCTGATGGTGACGACTATACTTTCATGTTCTTTAAATTTTCTGCGCTTATTCTTTCAAATCATTATTATGATTAATCGTTTCAACGATCCTTTGTTGTTGTAAGGTGTTGTCTTGGAAAGCCCGATTTTGTCTGGTTTTGGTTAATTGTTCCTGGTGTGTCTTAATGATGGCTATGCATGTTTTAGCTTTCGTTATTCAGCGCGTTAGAATTTATCTAGGACTGTAAATAGCTCCTATAGGTTGATCAACCTTGTCTTGTATCTAGTAATGTCAAGTAGAGTCTGACGAGCCAAATCTCGAGATATTTGTGTTGTGGTTTCCTTGGGTTTCTTGAATGCGGGTGTTAGTGGACGATTCCACCTCTGCAGTATTTGTTACCTTCATTAGTGCCCTGTGGAAGTCTACCTGGTTTTTGGATGCCTGCGGTGTATGGTGGAGAGTATGAGACTCCCTCGCAGTTAGACGGATTATATATCAGTTTTGTTTTTGGTTGGTGTGTCCAAGAGTGACCACCTCACCCGTGCTTTTGGGTGGTGTGTCCAAGAGTGACCACTTCACCCGTGTTTTTGGGAGAGTCGACCACAGGTGGCTAATAAAGGTTTTCTATTTTTTTCTTTCTGGTGAAATATTCATGTAGTCACCTTATAGCCTTGTGCGTCTGGTATACCGTTGTGGAACATGACAAATCATGTAGGAGTTATTTTCCTGTTGATGACCTGTTTTCTTTTGTACTTTACTTCAGTGCTTTTGGTCTTAGGTTGGTACCCCGGTTGACCATTGCTTATTTTGGCTTATTACTTTTCCTGCCACTATTTGTACCTTCTTGCTGAGGTGTTCTGTTTTTGGAATGCCTCAGGTTCAGAGCAGTAGCAGTTAACAGTGCTGGTTTTGGAGTTTTTTGGGCGGCAGTGTTGGCCGTGATTGTTGCCTCGTCATAGCGAGGTAGTTTATTGTTTGTTTAGTTTTACTAGTTCAGACATACTTTTGTTCGTGGGTTCGTGTCAGTTTGTTGGCGCCCACTGAATTGTTAGTTGTTTGATACTTGCTAGCTGCTCATTTATTTAAATGTGGATGTGGATTACTTGTTCTCTGGGAGGATTTATGCTAGGAATGCATGTTATGTATTTTCAACTATAAAATCTACTACTATTACTTCATGCATTACATAATTTGCAAATCTAACTGGTTATTTTTAGTGACCGTAAAAGCTATCTTTACTACTATAATAAATTTAGAGTCTTGCAGCATGAGTTGTCCTTTAGGGTCGTTTTTACTTATGTAGGATGTTTGAGTTAATATAATCAGGTATATAATATATTTTGATTCGTGGACTAGATGAGCCACTAAGCCGAGGGATACGGCTAACTACTGCACTTAACTGATTTTCCTTAAAATAACTTAAAAAGAATCTTTATTCATGGTTTGGTTGGTGCCTGCCTGAGGGTCCGCAGTTATCCCCTGCTGACGTGGCATCATGATGCACATTTTCCCTTACTCTGATAAGCTTTTTATGCGGTGAAAATACGGGCTGTGATAGTTGGTATCAGATGGAGGTTGCTTGACAATTTGTCGGGAAACCTTTCCTGCTGGTGTTAGGTGTTTAGCAACATATCATACACACACCGATATGTCATCATCACGTCTTGGCTGAAGCACGAACACTACACTCATAGCATAACTTGAAGAATACGGGGCATATTATGTAGTATGGGATGCATAGTATGTGTCTGTATATGGATCCACCATAGGGGCAACATGTGAGGGTTATGTAGTATGGGACGCATAACCTCACCGCATGAATGCGACTAGCACGTTTCTTTTTCGTTGCATGAGAATGTTATGTAGTATGGGATGCATAACATTTTCATGCATATGCCGCTCATAACATGCATTAGGGCCTTTTTTTAGAATGCATAGCACAATCATGCATAACATAACATTGCATAAGCACAACGTGCCAAGCTAAAGATTTGCAGGATGACATATATTCACACATGGTATTAAATCAGAAAAATAATAAAGAATGCATGCATTCATGTCATAGGCACAGGAGTCAATAGGATGAGAGGATATCATCCTATGTAGGACATAGCATCATTATAAAATCCCAGAGCAAGTTGCAGCGTAAGCAAGTGTCTTTTAAGTATGGTCTGAACTAGTCGTGTGGCTTTGTTGTAAGCTAGGATTTTTATAAGTTGTTCGTTTGCTTTTAGATATGCCGCCAAAGCGTCCTGCGATGAGGTCGACTCCCTAGTCGGAGGGTGAGTCATCAGGTGCGCAAAGTGACGCGATTATCGAGAGTCTGCGTCAGAGCAATGAGGCTCTGTCGAGATAATTGGTTGCGACACAATCGCACATTGAGTCTTTGTTGTCTGTCGCTCCCGCGCAGCAACCTTCAGTGCAAGAGCATGCCTTGGGACAAGCCGTGCCCGATACCCCTTCTCCTCTAGTGCCCCCGATGGCGATACCACCAGAAATGAATTTCATATCGCACTTCCAGCGGTTAGGACCTCCCACCTTCGAAGGAAGTGCTGACTTTATGATTATATATGATTGGATCATCTCCATCGAGGGGATGTTTTCATATTCCGGAATACTAGAAGCCCAGAAGGTGATGATTTCAGCCTATCCGTTAAAAGGTTTGGCGAAGGGTTGGTGGATTCGGGAAAGAGAGGGTCTGAAGGAAGGCTGTTCTTGGGAATCTTTTAAGAAGATGCTGCTGAAGAAGTTTCTACCCTCGGTCGAGCAAGACCGTCTGATGAATAACTTCCTGCATCTAAAGCAGAGACAGCTCACTGTGAGCGAGTATGAGATTGAGTTTAGCAAACTGAGTAGGTTTGCTCCTGACTTGGTAGCTTTTGAGGAGGGTAGAGTGAAATGTTTCTTGGGAGGATTAAGAAGCGATGTCCAGCAGTTGGCATGCGCTTACCAAGCTGAAAGTTATGCTGAAGCAGTGGAAGCCACTTTAAAAGTGGAGGCGATTGAAAATGCCAAGAACCGCGATGCTGCGACAAGGAAGGAGAAAAGAAAAGGCATTGAGGAGGGTAGCTCCAGGGCATCTGTCCCTTCTTTGAAGAAGAAAGGTAAGGAATTGTGTAGCTTCTGTGGTCGTCCTGGCCACCCCTACGAAAGGTACTTCAAGAGGACTGCCACCCTGAAGCAGCAGCAGGTGCACGCCATCCAAGATGCACTCAAGGGAGAGCTTGTGTGCTCGTTTTGTACAAGGAAGGGTCATGACGTGACTCACTGCTGGATGAAAGAAAGGATTTTCTTCCAGTATGGGCAGAAGGGACACCAGAAGTCTTCGTGCCCCCAGGCTCAGTCCCCACTGCAGCCTGCCCCACTTCGAGCTCTGCCACCGCCACCAAACTTGGACAAAGGAAAGGAAAAGCTGAACGTGATGACCAGCGAGTAAGCCCAAACCTCTAAGCAAGTGATATCAAGTTATCCTCAATTTAATATATCCTTACTACTTATCGTTGTTGCCCTAATTATCGTTCGTTTAGTTATGTATGTTACGGTTTTAGGGGATTTTAAGGTGCGGAATAGGTGGGCGCGTGTTCTTTTCGATTCGGATGCCACCCATTCCTTTGTGGCCCGGAGATTTTTTGATAAATATCGCCTGGGTGTGGACCAATTAGGAGGCTCCTTCAATGTCAAGCTCCCTTCCGGTGATTCGGTGATATCTAACCAAGGAGTTCTGAGATGCCCTATTTATCTTGGAAATTTTCTGGCATATACGGATCTGATGATGTTGTATCTGTCTGATTTTGACGTGATTCTGGGCATGGACTGGCTGTCCAAGTATGATGCGGTCATCCAGTGCAAGGCTAAGTGATTGGATTTCAGGATAGACGACGGACAACCTATGAGCATCTATGGATTTCAGGACAGAGTTTCCCCTGACATTTTTGCGGTACGTGCTTGTCGTGCAATAGATTTTGGTTGCGAGGCATTTTTGGGTTCTATTTCTGCTCTGAAAATAGCTTTTGTTACACCACGTCTTGAGGATGTCTCGGTGGTGCGAGAGTTTCCAGATGTTTTTCCTGATAGTCTTCCAGGACTTCCTCCTGAAAGGGAGATAGAGTTTGTGATAGACCTCGAGCTAGGAACTCGTCCTATTGCTAAAGCACCGTACCATTTGGCTCCGCGTGTCCTCGATGAGTTGTGTACTCAGCTCGATGAGTTGCTCAGTTGTGGTTTTATTAGACCAAGTACTTCTCCATGGGGTGCTCCTGTTTTGTTCGTCAAGAAGAAAGATGGATCGATGACGCTTTGCATTGATTATAGGGAATTGAACACGGTAACCATTAAGAATAGATATCCCTGCCAAAGATTGATGATCTGTTCGACCAATTGCGTGGTAGCTCGGTATTTTCAAAGATCGATCTTTGCTCAGGCTACCACCAGTTGAGGATTCGTGTGGCAGATATTCCCCGAACCGCTTTCCGTTCGCGGCATGGACATTATGAGTTTTTGGGGATGTCTTTTGGTTTAACCAATGCACCCTCTGCTTTCATGGATTTGATGAATCAGGTGTTTAAAGATTTCTTGGACCGATTTGTTATTGTGTTCATAGATGATGTCTAGGTGTATTCCCGCAATGTTGAGGAGCATACTCAGCATTTGCGTCTGGTTTTGTCAACCCAGAGGGAGCATAAGTTATATGCGAAGTTGAGCAAGTGTGAGTTCTGGCTACCTCAGGTGTCCTTTCTGGGCATTATTGTAAGCAAGGACGGTATTTCTGTACACCCGACCAAGATTTCTGTTGTGATGGAATGTGAGAGACCTTCTACACCTAAGGAGATTAGGAGTTTCGTAGGCCTGGCTGGCTATTATAGAAGATTTGTGGAGGGGTTTTCGGTGTTGTCTGCTCCTCTAACTAGACTTACTCAGAAGAATACTGCTTTTATTTGGAGTGATAAGTGTGAAGAGGCTTTCCAAGAGCTGAAGAAGAGATTATGTATTGCTCTGATATTATCCTTACCTACTGAAGGAGTTGTGTATGCTGTGTATGTTGATGCGTCACACATCGGACTTGGTTGTGTTTTAATGCAAGATGGTAAGGTGATCGCATATGGATCGAGGCAACTAAAGACCCACGAGAGAAACTATCCTACGCATGATTTGGAGTTTGCTGCCGTAATTTATGCGTTGAAGCTTTGGAGACACTTATTGTACGGCGCGTTGTGCAAGATCTATACGGATCATAAGAGTTTGAAGTATGTATTCACTCAGAAGGAACTAAATCTGCGCCAGCGTCGGTGGTTAGAATATGTGGCGGATTGTGAAGTGGAAATTCTTTATCATCTAGGAAAGGCTAATGTAGTAGCCGATTCCTTGAGTTGAAAGACCGCCAAGATTTTTAATCTGTCAGTGTAGTACTTGATAAAAGAATTTTTGTTGATGGATATTGAGGTTGGGAGTAGTACTGTGCCTGCTAGTCTAGAAGCAGAAGAACCCTCTTGGATTTCCCTTACTCGAGCACATCAGAAGGATGATCCTGATTTGTTGCACTTCCGGAAAAGAACTTTGAAGGGAGAGCTACCTGATTTCTCTGTGGACGAGTTGGACACCTTGAAGTATCGGGGTAGATTTTGCGTCCCCGCCTTTGGCAATATTCGAGCTAAGATATGTGCTGAAGCTCATGGTTCCATTGTAGCCTACCACCCTGGTTCCACTAAGATGTATAAAGATCTAAAGCAAATTGTTTGGTGGTCAGGAATGAAGAATGACATCGCAAAGTTTGTATCATAATGTTATACATGTCAGTGTGTTAAGGCTGATCATAGAAGGCCTGGTGGTAAATTGACACCGCTTGATATTCCAAGTTGGAAATGGGAGAGTATTTCAATGGATTTCATCACCGGTCTGCCAAAATCTACATGTGGGCACGACTCTGTTTGGGTGATAGTCGACAGATTGACAAAGTGTGCTCACTTTGTTCCCTTTAAGATTGGGTATTCGATGAAGAAGATAGTGGAGCTATATTTTGAAGAGGTCATCAGGTTGCATGGTGTGCCTGTTAGCATCGTATCACATCGGGACTCTACATTTACGTCTCGCTTTTGGAAGAGTTTACAGGAGGGGTTGGGTACTGATTTAAGGTATTCCACCGCCTATCATCCGCAGACGAATGGTCAGGTGGAAAGGGTAAATCAGATCGTAGACGATATGATCAGGTGTTATATTTTGGACCATGGTGGTGCTTGGGATGAGCGTCTTAGACTCATGGAGTTTGCATACAATAATAGTTATCAAGAGAGTCTACAGATGGCTCCGTTTGAGGCCTTGTATGGGAGGCGTTGTAGAACTCCATTATTTTGGGTTGAAGTTAGTGAGACACCGTTGCTAGGTCCAGAAGCCCTTGAAGAGATGAATTGTGTCGTAACTCATATTCGGGAAAAGCTTTGTGTTGCTCAAGAGCGCTATGAGAAGTATGCTAATCTACGAAGGGTCAATCTGGAGTTTGCCGTTGGGGACTTGGTTTTCTGAAAGTTTCCCCGATGTCTGGCGTTAAAAGGTTTGGAAGGAACCACAAGTTAGACCACCAGTATGTAGGACCTTTCCAGATTCTTGAGCGCATCAGAGTGTCAGCTTATAGGCTGGAATTGTCTGCGACCTTCCCTGGTATCGATGATGTGTTCTATGTGAGCCAGTTGCGGAAGTGTGTTCATAGTGGTCGTCAAGTCCTCGACACGATACCCCCGATTCAGCCCAACCTTACAAATGTGGAAGAACCTATTCGTGTTCTGGATTCTCAAGAGCGTGTGTTGCGGAGAAAGACCATCCCTATGGTCAAGATTCTTTGGAGAAATCAAGACGTCGAGAGCGTGCCGTGGGAATTGGAATCAACAATGGGAGAATCTCATCTGCACCTCTTCTCTTAGGTTCGGGTATGTTGTTATGTTTTCAGTTATGTTGGATTTTATCATTTTTGGGTTGATTTTGGAGCTGTGATAAGTTTTGGGACGAATCTTCTTTTTAGGGGGAGTGACTGTAACGCTCCCGATTTTTCGATGATTTATTTCTTTGGGCAACGTCAGATTTATGACGTCGTGGCGTTACTTTTAACATCGAGTGTTGGATTTGAGTAGTTTTGGACGTGCTCGTCCAGTTTCGTCGCAACCCGAGCATTTTTGGAGTCTCAGCGCGCGATCGAAGTTTTGGGTTTTGTTTATGTTCGCCGCATACTTTGAAGGTTAATATCTCGAGAATGGCTCGTCGGATTCTGGTTTTGACTTCGCCGTTGTGTTCGTAGTGTCAGTGTTTGCCTACGGTGCGAGTTACGTTTAATTCAGCGCGTTTGAGCCTCTGTTTGGATCTCATATTCCCATGTTCAACTATCTAAACAAAATAATTTCTATATTAATGCCTTGGGCTTGTTTTGATTCTCGGGAAGCCCTCCTAAAGGTGTGGGATTTCGTTGAACCAACCTTATTGTATTTTTCTCTGGGCGCTGTATCGAGGTCGACGATCGTCGAGCGGAGCTCGACGATTGTATTTTTCTCTGGGCGCTGTATTGAGGTCAACGATCGTCGAGCGGAGCTCGACGATTGTATTTTTCTCTGGGCGCTGTATCGAGGTAGATGATTGTCGAGCGGAGCTCGACGATTGTAATTCTTTTCTGGGCGTTGTTTGGAGGTCGACGATCGTCGAGCGGAGCTCGACGATTGTAATTCTTTTCTGGGCGCTGTCTGGAGGTCAACGATTGTCGAGCGGAGCTCGACGATTGCAGTGCTGAGCTAGACGAAACGTCGAGCGGAGCTTACTGTAGGTCTAGCGGCCCTGCGTTTTGAGTTCAACGATCTTTGAATTGAGTTCGACGATCAGGCCCTATGTTCTGCGTTCGACAATTTTCGAATTGGGTTCGACGACAAGGCCTTGCGTTCGACGATTTTCGAACAGAATTCGTCGAGTGGAGTTTTTTTTCCTTTTGTTCGATGAAAGTCAAGCTGAGCTCGACCAAGAGTCGAACGGAGTTGTCTCCCTTTAGCACTCGAGTAATTCTTCTATCCTGGTACTCGGGAGATTCTTCCCTGATACTCGAGTAGTACTGCCTTCAGTACTTTAGTAATTACCTTATACTCGAGTTATCCCCATGCAGTACTCGATTATGAGCCTTAGTGCTCGAGTAATCCTCGTGCAGTACTCGTGTAATCCCCTTAGTACTCGAGTCATCCACTCCTTCTGTCTCGGGAGAACTGGTTCAGCCGAACCCGGTCTTTTTTTGTTTGTTCTTCTTATTATCACCTTAGTATAAATACATTCTTCATCTTCTTCATCCTCTCCGATTCTTTTTCCTCTCGAAACAGAGCGGTGTGAGCGAGAAAGAGGTTGTCCGTCCTTATTTCTACCGGTGGCCGTCGACGGTGCTCCGGTGCCCAGAATTTCAAACCGATCGTAGATCTGGAAAGCACTCGTCGAGAGCTACGCCCTCGTGTTAATTTCTTCCCCGTTTCTTGAGATATTCTCGTTAGGGTTTTTTGGCCCTAATCCCCTTTTCGACCTTTTTTGTCTAGATTTCAACTCCTCATGTAGCCTTTTGCCCCCATCTACGACGCGGAGCGATTCAGAGGACTTTTCCAGTAAAACCAACGCAAGTGGTGGTTTCCCCTCGTTTCTCTTTGTACGACCTGATGGTAACGACTATACTTTCATGTTCTTTAAATTTTCTGCGCTTATTCTTCCAAATCATTTTTATGATTAATCCTTTCAACGATCCTTTATTGTTGTAAGGTGTTGTCTTGGAAAACCCGATTTTGTCTGGTTTTGGTTAATTGTTCCTAGTGTGTCTTAATGATGGCTATGCATGATTTAGCTTTCGTTATTCACCGCGTTATAATTTATCTAGGACTGTAAATAGCTCCTAGAGGTTGATCAATCTTGTCTTGTATCTAGTAATGTCAAGTAGAGTCTGACGAGCCAAATCTCGAGATATTTGTGTTGTGGTTTCCTTGGGTTTCTTGAATGCGGGAGTTAGTGGACGATTCCACCTACGCAGTGTGTTTTACCTTCATTAGTGTCCTGTGGAAGTCTACCTGGTTTTTGGATGCCTGCGGTGTATGGTGGAGAGTATGAGGCTCCCTCGCAGTTACACAGATTATATATCCGTTTTGTTTTTGGGTGGTGTGTCCAAGAGTGACCACCTCGCCCGTGTTTTTGGGTGGTGTGTCCAAGAGTAGCCACTTCGCCCGTGTTTTTGGGTAGAGTCGACCACAGGTGCCTAATAAAGGTTTTGTATTTTTCCTTTCTGGTGAAATATTCATGTAGTCACCTTATAGCCTTTTGTGTCTGGTGTACCCTTGTGGAACGTGACAAATCATGTAGGAGTTCTTTTCCTGTTGATGCCCTATTTTCTTTTGTACTTTACTTCAGTACTTTTGGTCTTGGGTTGGTACCCCTGTAGACCTTTGCTTATTTTGTCTTATTACTTTTCCTGCCACTATTTGTACCTTCTTGCTGAGGTGTTCTCTCTTCGGAATGTCTCGGGTTCAGAGCAGTAGCAGTTAGCAGTGCTGGTTTTGGAGTTTTCTGGGCAGTAGTGTTGGCCGTGGTTGTTGCCTCGTCATAGCGAGGTAGTTTGTTGTTTGTTTAGTTTTACTAGTTCATACATACTTTTGTTCGTGGGTTTGTGTCAATTTGTTGGCGACCACTGAATTGTTAGTTGTTTGATACTTACTAGCTGCTCATTTCTTTAAATGTGGATGTGGATTACTTGTTCTCTTGGAGGATTTATGCTAGGAATGCATATTAGGTATTTTCAACTATAAAATCTACTACTATTACTTCATGCATTGCATAATTTGAAACTCTAACTGGTTATTTTTAGCCACCATAAAAGTTATCTTTCCTACTATAATAAATTTAGAGTCTTGCGTATCATGAGTTGTCCTTTAGGGACGTTTTTACTCATGTAGGATGTTTGAGTTAATCTAATAAGGTATTTTTCCGCAGCGTATAATATATTTTGATTCG
Source organism: Platanthera guangdongensis (assembly GCA_039583875.1). Lineage (NCBI taxonomy): Eukaryota > Viridiplantae > Streptophyta > Magnoliopsida > Asparagales > Orchidaceae > Platanthera > Platanthera guangdongensis. Next base: position 125,859,234 of record CM077150.1, read on the forward strand.
TGGACTAGATGAGCCACTAAGCCGAGGGATACGGCTAACTACTGCACTTAACTAATTTTCTTTAAAATAACTTTAAAAGAATCTTTCTTCATGGTTAGATTGGTGTCTGCCTGAGAGTCTGCAGTTATACCCTGCTAACATGGCATCATGATGTGCATTTTACCTTACTCTGATAAACGTTTTATGGAGTGAAAATGCGGGTTATGACACCGTGTGCTAGAAAAATGCACGGTTCCACTGTGTTGTCCTGATTTCCTGCTTTCTATTGCAACCCGTGCAATTTCCATCACACATGGGCGGAAACCTCTATGTGTGAGTAAAACGCACGGGTCAATGCTTCTCCTTCCACAGGCTTGTCCTAAAAGTTAATATCTCACGGTTTTCACACGGTCAAGTGACAAATCGTGCATGCCTATTTTTCTGACCTGCTTCTATTTAAAGACCAGATTTCTTCTACCTGAAAACAGTTCTGAAGGAGTTCCGATCCAGTCCATCGCACCCGCCTTTTCTGCTACTTTGAGCGGGAAAACTCCACCTCCAGTCAATATTTTCTCTCTCGTCCTTGGAGAGTAGATCTGGCCTCCTTTCTTCCTCCAAAAGCTTGAGATAGCTTCATCACCTACCATCGTTTTCTTCTCCAAACTCCAAGCTCTATTTCAAGCTCATAAGGTGTTGCATCCGTGGAGTTCTCCTGTCAAATTTAACCCAGCTACTATTCACGAAGAAGACATGTAATTAGAAGGAGGTGACAACCCTTTTGGCTCCCGAAAGTCATCCGTAGACCGAGCTCGGATAAGGCCCGACAAACCTTGACTCTAGTCGCAAATCTCAGAAAGCCTTCGTGCGTTTGGCTGTATTTGTCCCGCTCCTCTTTTAGTTACGTTGTGATGAACTTGTGGTTGTTTGATTGTGGTTTAAGAACACTGTTTATTTTAAGTATTTCAACATGTCTATGTGTTGTTATATCTTAGATCTTGATGGTGTTGTAGAGCTTCAGTTTTTCATGTCCTGGTTGAGATATTGTCGTTCTAGCGATTGCTAGAAGCGTGTGCGGCGAAGAGGTGATTGCGACCCTCATTTGCTAGTCCATCTTTCATATTATTCTCTTAAGTAATCCACCAAAGAGACACGGTGACGTCGAACCACAATAGGTTTTTAGTGCTAAGCTTAGGAAACTCCAAACCAAAACCGCATTTGATTACGTTAACACTTGCAATCACTTTTTCAATAGCGAAATCACACTCCCTACTTGCACTCCTTGAGAGATCGATATCCGGGGATTCAACTCCTCGACTTTATTACTTGACTACGATCGGTACACTTGCCGACGCATCACCTACAAGTCGTTAAGAACAACCTAGGGAAATGCTTTTCTATGAAAGACTTGGGCGAAACGACGTATATATTTGGTATTAATATTTATAGAGATAGATCAAAGAAGTTGCTGGAATTGACCCAAAGTACATACATTGATAAGTTGTTGAAACAGTTCAACGTGCATGAGTCTATGAAAGGATTCTTACCCATGTCTCATGGTGTGAGTCTCTCTCAGGACCATTGTCCTAAATCTTGTGAAGAAAAGGACCGCATGAAGTTGAATCCATATGCTTCGACAATTGGATCAATCATGTATGCAATGATATGTACTAGACCCGATGTCTCTTATGCTTTGAGTGTGACTAGTAGGTATTGGTCTGATCCTGGTGATAGTTACTGGATAGCCGTCTAGAATATCCTAAAGTACTTGAAAAGGACTAAGGATACATTCATGGTATTTGGCGGAGATGAAGAGCTCATTGTAATGTGTTACATGGATGTTAGCTTCCAAACTGATATGGACGACTCAAAGTCTTAGTCGGGGTTCATATTTTGCCTAAATGGAGGAGATATTAGCTGGAAGAGTTCCAAGCATGAGATAGTTGTCGATTATATAACTGAGGTCGTGTATATCCCTACAACAATTATGGTGAAGGAGGATGTATGGATTAATAAATTCATTGGCAAGCTAGATGCAGTTCCTATCATTGTTGATCCAGTAGTTCTTTACTGTGATAATAATGGTGCAATTGCACTTGCTTTGGAACCTATATCTCATCAGCGCTCCAAGCACATACTTCGGCGGTTCCATCTTATTCATGAGATTATCGATCGAGAAGATGTGAACATTTGTAGAGTGCCGGCTGAAGAAAATATAACTGATCTACTAACAAATCCTCTAGAGTAGAGAAAGCTTGATTGTCATGTTAGATCTACGGGTATACGATACCTTAATGATCAACCCTAGTGGGAGTCTTGTGAATTGTATGTTTGTTAGTTGTAATAATTCATTTGATTAACATTGTAGTATACATTTCATTTTATATTTTGACAAGATATTTTATTGTGTGAATTTACTTCTATTGTGATAGATTGATTTAATGTAATAAATATCCTAAGAATGTTTGCTTCAATAAAAGTCGAGGGAAGACTTGAATGTGAGAGCCTATGATTTTAGAAGCTTCATTCTTAAATGGTCCCTTGTTGGCGTATCATTTTAGAAGATAAGGGCGATGATGATACATTAAGACTAGTATGTGCATTGACTGATGACTGGTCCTGATAAGTCATGATATTGTGATATCAAGTCATCACATGGGTACTTGTTAGTGAACAAGTTGTACTGGATAGGTCCACGATGAGAATACTTTGTGGATAGTTATATGAATGTAACGCCCCCGATTTTCCAGTGATTTATTTAATTTCTTATTTGACGTATTATGACGTCAGAGCGTTATGTTAGCGCGTGTTGGTCATGTGACGTTGTTAGAGCGTGCTCTTAGCTCTTTAGGTTCCCTGCGTGGCTTGGTGATGCCTGGTAGCAAGATTCCCTAGCGAGCCGGAGTCTGTTTGGTGACTCGGTGGAGCCTCTTGGGGAATGCTTGTGTTTTGGCTTCGGGAGAAATTTGCCCGAGTTTTGTTCGTCGGATTTTGTTACCGACTTTGTCGTTAGCGCGTTTTGCGTTCGTTAGGTTTGACCGGCCAAATTTTGGGATTTGCGTCGGGAGTGGAAAATTTTACATTAGGAAATTAGATCGGCTAATTTTAGGCTTGCTCGTCAAGTTTCGTCGCGTTCCGAGCATTTTTGGAGCCTCGGCGCGCGATTGAAGTTTGTATGTTTTCGCGTACGCCGTTAACTTTAGAAATTATTATCTCGAAAATGGTGCGTCGGAATTCGATTTCGACTTCGCCGTTGGATTCGTAGCGTCGTCATTCGCCTACGGTGCGAATTTCGTTCGACTCGGCGTGCGTTTGGCCCTCCGTAACGATATAAGGTTATATCATTTTATAATAATTATAAATATTATTTATATATATATATATATATAAAGAAATATAAAAAAAATTCGGTGAGAATGATTCTCACCGAATCATGTATTCGGTGAGAATGATTCTCACCGAATCATGTATTCGGTGAGAATCATTCTCACCGAACAGCTTTTTTTTGTTAGTTTTTATATAAAAAAATATAATAAATAAATTAAGTATATATTTATATAAAAACAAAAGATAAACCCCCTTCTTCTTCCTCCGAACCAGCAGCCCCCCCTCCTGTGCGAAAAATTAGGCGAGGGCGGATCCTCTCGTTCGCGAATCTTCCGGCGGCCGCCACCGCCGTTCCGGTGGACGGAATTTCGATCCGATCGCGGCGTTGGAAAGCTCTCGGCGAGAGCTTCGAGATCGCGGTAAGCTTTTCCCGTTTCGGTGACCGTTTCGCCTTAGATTTTTTCGGCCCTAACCCCGGCTGTCCGTTTTTTCGTAGATCTCGTCTCCGCGTGCCCCCTTTTGGACGGATCTACGTGGTGGAGTATTTTGGGTGAACGTTTTCAAGAACGATTTGAGGCAAGCGGATTTCTCCCCTCTTGCGTGCCTCTATAGGTTGTATTTCGCTTTATTAATTCTCCTTGTCGTAGAATACCGGAGTAATATAGGTGAGATTAGAAATATTCCTAGGTTAGGGTTTGTGGTCGGCCTAAACTAGGAAGTTATCGAAATTTATTTTAAGTTGAATTCGGCGGGTAGAGGGAAATAATTCGACGGGTAGGGGGAAATAATTCGGCGGGTTTTGGTTGTAGAACTTGGTAGTTTCTAAGTGGTGTTGTCGGCTAGTTTTGGCGCCGAATCGTGGATCCTTAGCATATGGTAGCTGGGTTTCTGAGGGAGTATGGTACCGGGGGAGTTCGAGCCGTGGCCACCACCATTCCCTCCTTTGGACATTTTGGGTTCCTGTAAGAGGTTGGAACTCTATGTGTGTGGACCCTGTGGCGGCCCCTTTAGTACTCTTGAGACACCTGGACCTGGTTGTTCGGTTGTGACTGTTCTTAGTCTCCGACACAGGTTTGGGATTTGTGCCAGTGCTAACGATTTACAAGTTTAGGACTGTTAGTTCCTTTCATACTGTTCATTTGATGCATTTGGTTCTCTTTTTGTCTCTGCAGGCTTGAGCGGAGTTTGGTATGTTTTAGTACTTGATGCATTTCTCTCACTTTACTGATTGTTATACTTACATTTTGTCCCTTTTTGGATTCTTTAGCTGAGATTTTCAGCATTTCTCTTGCAGGGTTGGTAACCCTTTTTCTTTCTGCTCTTTTCATTCGATTATTATCTGATGTTTGTTTGCCTCTTGTTTTATTATTTCTTGCTGAGGTGTTCTTCTTTTGAATGCCCCAGGTTCAGGTCTGTAGCCGGCTGAACGGCTAATTTCAGGAGTTTCCTTGTGGACTGCGTTGTGGCAGTGTTTTCCTCACTTGTTGAGGTAGTTCTTTAGCTTTGTAGTAGTACAAACATACATGCTCGCCAGCGAGTTCGTGTCAGGTTGTTGACGCTCGTTGGTGATTTTCCTTTGTGATACTAAGTCTTTGCTTAGCTGCTAGTTTACCTGTTTTGTGGTAGTTTCACTTGCTCTCTGGGAATGTTTTATGCTAGGTTGCTAGTTACTTTAAAACCTATAAAAAAGAACTATTATATGTATTGCATGATCAGCATGTTTTATAAAAGCTCAATCATTATTTTCCAAATGCGTAAAAAGATTGTTTTCTTTATAAATATTATAAATTAAAATCTAGGGTCTTGCATGGTGTAAGTTGTCCTCTTAGGACACTTATACGCTCTTTTAGGATGTTAAGCATAAATGAAGTATTTTTTCGCTACGTATAAAAATAGTTTTCAAACCGTGGACTATCTGATCCACTGAGCCGAGGGATACGACCACTTAATTTAAAAAGATCAGTTTTCTATTCATTTTAACTTATGATTTGAAGGATTAGAGTGTTGCCTGAGCGTCAGCAGTTATCCCCTGCTTGACGTGGCATCACAGCTCGTAGTTATCTCGTGCTCTGATTTATTTTTTTATGAGAAAAATGCGGGTTGTGACAGTTGGTATCAGAGGGAGGTTGCTTGACAAATTATCGGGCAACCTGTCCCTGTAAGTATTAGGTGTTTAGAGTCATATCATACACACACCGATATGTCATCAGCACGTCTTGGCTGAAGCACGAACACTACACTCATAGCATGACATGAAGTATACGAGGCATATTATGTAGTATGGGATGCATACTATGTGTTTGTATATGGATCCACCATAGGAGGCAACATGTGAGGGTTATGTAGTATGGGATGCATAACCTCACCACATGAATGCGGCTAGCACTTTTTCTTTTTTCGTTGCATGGAAATGTTATGTAGTATGGGATGCATAACATTTTCATGTGTACGCCGCTCATAACATGCATTAGGGCCTTTTTAGAATGCATAGCACAATCACGCATAGCATAACATTGCATACGCACAACGTGCAAAGCTAAAGATTTGCAGGATGACATGTGTACACACATAATTTTTGAGTCAAAAAAGAATATAAATTCATGCATTCCCGATCTAGGCACAAGAGTTAGTGTGATGATAGTGAATCATCGTAGGATAAGCATATCATCATTATTGAAAATCCCAGAGCAAGTTAACAGCATGAGCAAGTACTTAAGTATGTATTGTTTGTACTATGTTGTTTGGTTCTAGTGGGTGGGCTAGGTGTCTAATTAGTGTTTTGTTGTTCCATTAGAATGTCGAGGTGTCCTTCGACAAGGTTGACTCCCCAATCGGAGGGAGAATCTTCAGGTGCGCAGAGCAGTGCAATGATAGAAGGTCTGCGACAAAGCAATGAAGCCTTGTCAAAGCAAGTAGTGGATTTGCAGTCTCAGGTCCAGTCCTTGTTAGCAGTTGTAGCAGGGAAAATTCCGAGAGTTCAGGACCCTGTTGTGGGTCTAGCTATCCCTGTTCCCCCCGCTCCTCTGGTGCTTCCGGTCGTGGTGCCACCAGAGATGACCTTTATTTCTCAGTTTCAGTGACTTAGGCCTCCGACGTATGATGGAAAGGCAGATTACATGGTCTTAGACGATTGGATGATATCAATCGAGGAGATGTTCTCATACTCCGGGATCACTGATGATCAGAAAGTGATGTTAGCCGCATATCAGCTCAAAGGGTTGGCAAAGGGCTGGTGGCTGAGGGAGAAAGAAGGTCTGAAGGACGGGTGTTCCTGGGAGTCCTTTAAAGAGCTACTTCTGAGCAAGTTTCTGCCATCGGTCGAGAGGGACCGTCTGATGAATGATTTCCTGCACTTAAAGCAGAGGCAGCTCACAGTTAGTGAGTATGAAATCGAGTTTAGTAAGCTAAGCCGATTTGCCCCAGACTTGGTGAGTTCCGATGAAAATAGAAGCAAGCGATTTCTGGCTGGGCTAAGGAGTGACGTCCAGCAATTAGCAAGTGCCTATGCGACATCAAGTTATGCTGGTATGGTGGAAGCTGCCTTAAAGGTAGAGGCAATTGATAACGCCAAGAATCGAGGTCAACAACTGAGAAAAGATAAAAGAAAGTCTGATGAGGGTAAGAGTACTCAGGTCCCTGACGCTGCTCCGAGGAAGAGAAACAAAGAGGTATGCAGTTTCTGTGGCCGACCGGGCCATCCATTGGAAAGGTGCTATCAAAGATTAGGAGCTCAGAAGAAAGAGCAGATTCATGCGATCCAAGGTATCCCAAAGAAAGACTTGCTTTGTTCTGTATGCAAGAAGCCGGGGCACGATGCTGCCCAATGCTGGAAGAAGGCGAGAAGTTGTTTCTTGTGCGGTCAAGAGGGTCATCTCAAGTATCAGTGCCCGCAAGCTCAGCTTACTCTGCAGCCAGTTCCTCTTCAGGCTTTGCCGCCGCCACAGCGAGTGGACAAGGGGAAAGGAAAGTTGAACGTGGTCTCTATGGAGGAAGCTCAGGCGTCCACGCAAGTGATATCGGGTTAGATTCTCCCCTAGTTTTAATGTTTAGCTCATAGTTATAGTTTTGAGCGTTCGCTTCCTTAGTCGCGTGTGCAATTTTATAGGACGATTTAAGGTAAAGAACCGCTGGGCGCGTGTTCTGTTCGATTCCGGCGCTACCCACTCATTTGTGGCTAGGGCCTTCGTAGAGCGTTACCGTTTGGATCTCGATCGTATTGGTGATGCGTTCTGTGTCAAGTTTCCTTCAGGTGAATCTGTAGTTTCGGATCAGGGTATTCAGAGTTGTCCGATTTTACTAGGCGATTTTCTCGCGATTGCTGATTTGAAGCTGTTGGATCCGGAAGACTTCGATGTGATCCTAGGCATGGACTGGTTGTCCAGATATGATGTTGTGATCCAATGCAAGGGTAAACGCTTGGACTTCAGGATGGACAACGGTCAGCCCGGGAGTGTTTACGGTTATCCGCGCCAGGATTCTCCGACTATATCGGCGGTATGTGCTCGAAAGCTTGTAGATTCCGGATGTTTTGCTTGTTTGGTTTCGGTTTTAGAAACCAAGATTAGTTTGCCGTGTTTGGAGGAGATCCCGGTGGTTCGTGATTTTTCTGATGTCTTCCCAGCTAATCTTCCTGGTCTCCCGCCTGATCGAGACATGGAGTTTGTTATAGATTTGGAGCCGGGTACGCGTCCTATTGCCAAGGCGCCTTACCGGATGGCCCCACGTGAACTGGAGGAGTTGCGTATCCAGTTAGACGAGTTGCTTGAGAACGGATTTATAAGGCCGAGTTCTTCGCCTTGGGGTGCTCCCGTTTTGTTCGTCAAGAAAAAGGATGGATCGATGAGGTTGTACATCGATTATAGAGAGCTAAATAAGGTAACGATCAAGAACAGGCATCCGTTGCCGAGGATAGATGATTTGTTTGATCAACTGCAAGGCAGCGCCGTGTTCTCTAAGATTGACCTTCGTTCGGGCTACCACTAGTTAAGGATCCGTGAATCAGATATCACGCGGACTGCCTTCCGTTCCAGACATGGACATTTTGAATTTTTGGTGATGTCGTTTGGTTTGACCAACGCACCTTCTGCTTTCATGGACATGATGAACATGGTTTTCAAGGACTTTCTGGACAAGTTTGTAGTCGTATTTATAGACGATGTGTTGGTGTATTCGCGCAATGTTGAGGAGCATGACCAACATCTGCGTCTAGTTTTATCTGCCTTGAGGGACCATAAGTTGTTCGCCAAGCTAAGTAAATGCAAGTTCTGGTTGCCTCAGGTTTCTTTCCTGGGTCATGTGGTTAACAAGGACGGAATCTCTGTCGACCCAAAAAAGATAGCCGTAGTTATGGAATGGACGAGGCCTGCCACACCCAAAGAAATAAGAAGCTTCCTAGGGTTGGCTGGCTACTATATAAGATTTGTAGAGGGTTTCTCTACATTATCTGTGCCATTGACCAAATTGACGCAGAAGAATGCAGCATTTGTGTGGAGCGATAAGTGCGAAGAAGCGTTCCAAAAGCTAAAGAATAGACTGTGCACTGCTCCGATATTGACATTGCCTACGGAAGGATTAGACTATGTCGTTTACGTGGACGCATCCCACGTGGGTCTTGGTTGTGTGCTGATGCAAGAAGGAAAAGTGATTGCGTATGGGTCAAGACAGCTTAAGATTCATGAAAGGAACTACCCTACGCATGACTTGGAATTCGCAGCAGTTATTTATGCATTGAAATTATGGAGACATTTATTGTATGGCGCGCAGTGCAAGATTTATACAGATCATAAGAGTTTGAAGTACGTCTTCACTCAAAAGGAGTTGAACTTGCGCCAGCGCAGATGGTTAGAGTATGTGGCTTATTATGAAGTGGAGATCCTATACCATCCGGGTAAGGCTAACGTGGTAGCCGACGCCTTAAGCAGGAAGACGGGAAAATTTTCAATCTCTCCACTGAGTTGTTAGTAGAAGAGTTCCTTTTAATGGATATTTTAGTTGGTAGATGTGACTCGCCAAGCAGTTTGGAAGTGTCTGAGCCTTCATGGATTTCTCTTACGAGGCTTCATCAAAAGGACGATCCTGATCTACTGCACCTTCATAATAGAACTGAGAAGGGGGAGCTGCCTGACTTTTCGATCGATGACCCGGGTACTCTAAAGTACGGCGGTAGATTTTGCGTCCCCAATTTTCGAGATATTCGAGTTAAGTTGTGCGGTGAGGCACACGGTTCAAGTGTGGCCTACCATCCAGGGTCTACAAAAATGTATAAGGACTTGAAACAGATTGCCTGGTGGATTGGGATGAAGGGTGACATTGCAAGATTTGTGACAGAATGTTTTACGTGCAAAAGAGTTAAGGCTGATCATGGAAGTCCTGGTGGAAAGTTAGCGCCTTTAGAGATTCCAACTTGGAAGTGGGAGAGTATCTCAATGGATTTCATTACTGGTTTGCCGAGATCTCCCCGAGGGCATGACTCTGTTTGGGTGATTGTTGACAGATTAACAAAGTGTGCGCACTTCGTACCCTTTCAGATTGGTTACTCGATGAAAAAGATAGCGGAACTATATTTGAATGAAGTTATCAGGTTACATGGAGTACCCGTAAGTATAGTATCAGATCAAGACTCCAGGTTTACGTCTCGTTTCTGGAAGAGCCTTCAAGAAGGATTGGGATCTAACTTGAGATATTCTACCGCATATCATCCACAGACCAATGGTCAAACGGAGCGTGTTAATCAGATTGTGGAAGATATGATCCGTTGTTATATATTAGACCACGGAGGAGCGTGGGATGAACGCTTGAGGTTGATGGAGTTCGCATACAATAACAGTTATCAAGAGAGTCTGCAAATGGCTCCTTTCGAAGCGCTATATGGAAGACGATTTAGAACTCCTCTATTTTAGGCTGAGGTTGGTGAGAGGCCGATGTTAGGTCCAGATGGCTTAGAAGAAATGGAAGTCTCTGTAAAGCTTATTCGAGAGAAGCTTCGGTTAGCTCAAGAGCGATACGAGAAGAACGCCAATCGGCGTAGGTCCGATTTGGAATTTTCTGTGGGGGACATGGTATTCATTGAGGTTTCCCCGATGGTTGTAGTGAAGAGGTTCGGTAAGAACCATAAGTTGGACCCAAGGTATGTGGGACCATTTGAAATTGTGGAGTGGATTGGTGTGTCAGCCTACAAGTTGAAATTACCCGCAAATTTTCCTGGCGTGCACAATGTTTTTCACGTGAGCCAACTGCGGAGGTGCGTGCTAAGTGACAGACAAGTTCTGGATGCAGTGCCCCAGTTGGAGCCTAACCTTTCCTACGTGGAAGTTCCTATTCGTGTTTTGGATGTGCAAGATCGAGTGTTGCGGAGAAATACAATACCGATGGTAAAGATTCTGTGGAGAAACCAAGACGTGGAGAGCGCGACTTGGGAGTTGGAGTCAGCTATGAGGGAGGCGCATCCTCATTTGTTCTCCTAGCTGTGCTCGGTAAGCATTCGATAACCCTTGGCTATTTTCTTTTCCTTCTTTGGTAGAAGTGTTTTATGCGTAAAGTTTCGGGACGAAACTTTCCTTTAGGGGGAGTGACTGTAACGCCCCCGATTTTCCAGTGATTTATTTAATTTCTTATTTGACGTATTATGACGTCAGAGCGTTATGTTAGCGCGTGTTGGTCATGTGACGTTGTTAGAGCGTGCTCTTAGCTCTTTAGGTTCCCTGCGTGGCTTGGTGATGCCTGGTAGCAAGATTCCCTAGCGAGCCGGAGTCTGTTTGGTGACTCGGTGGAGCCTCTTGGGGAATGCTTGTGTTTTGGCTTCGGGAGAAATTTGCCCGAGTTTTGTTCGTCGGATTTTGTTACCGACTTTGTCGTTAGCGCGTTTTGCGTTCGTTAGGTTTGACCGGCCAAATTTTGGGATTTGCGTCGGGAGTGGAAAATTTTACATTAGGAAATTAGATCGGCTAATTTTAGGCTTGCTCGTCAAGTTTCGTCGCGTTCCGAGCATTTTTGGAGCCTTAGCGCGCGATTGAAGTTTGTATGTTTTCGCGTACGCCGTTAACTTTAGAAATTATTATCTCGAAAACGGTGCGTCGGAATTCGATTTCGACTTCGCCGTTGGATTCGTAGCGTCGTCATTCGCCTACGGTGCGAATTTCGTTTGACTCGGCGTGCGTTTGGCCCTCCGTAACGATATAAGGTTATATCATTTTATAATAATTATAAATATTATTTATATATATATATATATAAAGAAATAAAAAAAAATCGGTGAGAATGATTGTCACTGAATCATGTATTCGGTGAGAATGATTGTCACCGAATCATGTATTCGGTGAGAATCATTCTCACCGAACAGCTTTTTTTTTGTTAGTTTTTATATAAAAAAAATATAATAAATAAATTAAGTATATATTTATATAAAAACAAAAGACAAACCCCCTTCTTCTTCCTCCGAACCAGCAGCCCCCCTCCTGTGCGAAAAATTAGGCGAGTGCAGATCCTCTCGTTCGCGAATCTTCCGGTGGCCGCCACCGCCGATCCGGTGGACGGAATTTCGATCCGATCGCGGCGTTGGAAAGCTCTCGGCGAGAGCTTCGAGATCACAGTAAGCTTTTCCCGTTTCGGTGAGCGTTTCGCCTTAGATTTTTTCGGCCCTAACCCCGGTTGTCTGTTTTTTCGTAGATCTCGTCTTCGCGTGCCCCCTTTTGGACGGATCTACGTGGTGGAGTATTTTGGGTGGACGTTTTCAAGAACGATTTGAGGCAAGTGGATTTCTCCCCTCTTGCGTGCCTCCATGGGTTGTATTTCGCTTTATTAATTCTCCTTGTCGTAGAATACCGAAGTAATATAGGTGAGATTAGAAATATTCCTAGGTTAGGGCTTGTGGTCGGCCTAAACTAGGAAGTTATCGGAATTTATTTTAAGTTGAATTCGGCGGGTAGGGGGAAATAATTCGGCGGGTAGAGGGAAATAATTCGGCGGGTTTTGGTTGTAGAACTTGGTAGTTTCTAAGTGGTGTTGTCGGCAAGTTTTGGCGCCGAATCGTGGATCCTTAGCATGTGGTAGCTGAGTTTCTGAGGGAGTATGGTACCGGGGGAGTTCGAGCCGTGGCCACCACCATTCCCTCCTTTGGACATTTTGGGTTCCTTTAAGAGGTTGGAACTCTATGTGTGTGGACCCTGTGGCAGCCCCTTTAGTACTCTTGAGACACCTGGACCTGGTTGTTCGGTTGTGACTGTTCTTAGTCTCCGACACAGGTTTGGGATTTGTGCCAGTGCTAACGATTTACAAGTTTAGGACTGTTAGTTCCTTTCATACTGTTCATTTGATGCATATTGGTTCCCTTTTTGTCTCTGCAGGCTTGAGCGGAGTTTGGTACGTTTTAGTACTTGATGCATTTCTCTCACTTCACTGATTGTTATACTTACATTTTGTCCCTTTTTGGATTCTTTAGCTGAGATTTTCAGCATTTCTCTTGCAGGGTTGGTAACCCTTTTTCTTTCTGCTCTTTTCATTCGATTATTATCTGATGTTTCTTTGCCTCTTGTTTTATTATTTCTTGCTGAGGTGTTCTTCTTTTGAATGCCTCAGGTTCAGGTCTGTAGCCGGCTGAACGACTAATTTCAGGAGTTTCCTTGTGGACTGCGTTGTGGCAGTGTTTTCCTCACTTGTTGAGGTAGTTCTTTAGCTTTGTAGTAGTACAGACATACATGCTCGCCAGCGAGTTCGTGTTAGGTTGTTGACGCTCGTTGGTGATTTTCCTTTGTGATACTAAGTCTTTTCTTAGCTGATAGTTTACCTGTTTTGTGGTAGTTTCACTTGCTCTCTGGGAATGTTTTATGCTAGTATGCTATTTACTTTAAAACCTATAAAAAAGAACTACTATATGTATTGCATGATCAGCATGTTTTATAAAAGCTCAATCATTATTTTCCAAATGCGTAAAAAGATTGTTTTCTTTATAAATATTATAAATTGAAATCTAGGGTCTTGCATGGTGTAAGTTGTCCTCTTAGGACACTTATGCGCTCTTTTAGGATGTTAAGCATAAATGAAGTATTTTTCCGCTACGTATAAAAATAGTTTTCAAACCGTGGACTATCTGATCCACTGAGCCGAGGGATACGACCACTTAATTTAAAAAGATCAGTTTTCTATTTATTTTAACTTATGATTTGAAGGATTAGAGTGTTGCCTGAGCGTCAGCAGTTATCCCCTGCTTGACGTGGCATCACAGCTCGTAGTTATCTCGTGCTCTGATTTATTTTTTTATGAGAAAAATGCGGGTTGTGACAATGAATGTGTTACAAGTATGGCTCAAGTGGCAATGGTGTTTGTGGTTTTTGACCTGACGTTACAACACACAAGGAGTGAGGAAGAGCGTGCTTTGATGCTATCAAAAGTCAAGTCTTGAGAAAGTTGGATTATAAAGATGGTTATTTGGTACATTATGAATCATTTGGGTGTTTGCGTGTGAGCAGAGATGGTATTTTTCTCCTATATGACAGGAGTTGCATCCATAGGCCCCTTGATGGAATATGACTGAGAAATGCATGGTCATGCTTGGTTGAGTAAATATATAATATTGGTCTCACCAATTTTTGGAAGTCCATTCTAGATCAGGAAACTAGTATTGAACAATTATGAGGGTGACACAGTCTATACCTGTAGTTCTATCCGGATGTAAGGGACAAAGAGACATGACAACATTGTTACATTGGTCACAATGGCATTTGAGTTTTAAACTCTTATTTCTTGGGGAGCAATGAAGTATTGCTAGATGCCGCTCATTATTTATGAGGCTTTTGTTTGTTACTTTCAAGATCAGGTGGGAGACTATTGGTGTTACCATTATGATCTGGAAGTGATCAAGCATGTAGTCTCACTGCCAACGTAGTATGAGCCTATCAGGGTCACACATAAGAGAATTTGGAGAATTTGGAAGATTGGATTATGTTTGTATTACTCATATGATATGAATGAAGGATTGTACTCAGCCAGGCATTGCATGTTTCAAGTTTACTCATCCAGGCATTTAGTGCGTGGAGATCACTCGACGATTTGTCGAGTCGAGTGTTGATTCTACGAGACTGGCGTTGATGGAATTGAATCCACTCGACACTTCATGGAGTCAAATGTTGATTCGTCGAGTTAGGCATTGAGTGCACTCGACGCTTCATTGAGTCAAATGTTGATTCGTCGATTCAAGTGCTGAGGTCCACTCCTAGGCATTGAGTGTGTTTTGATCACTCAATGATTCATTGAGTCAAGTGTTGACTCGTCGAATTATATATTCCAAGTATTATGGGTCTGCCGAAATCGACATCCTTCTATTGTTTATACCTTTGGGTATAAATAGGGGATGCTTTAGGGTTTTGTGATATACGACACAAAGCAACAAGTACGATACTGCTGCACTGTACTAAACCCAGGAGAATTGGCCCGACGAAAAGCGTTTCCGAAAGTGCCGATCTCGTCGCCGTTGCCAAGCCTATTTCCGGCGAGTGTTGCCGCCGCCTCTTCTTAAGCAGACCTAACAGTCTGTGAAGACGCAGAGTGCTTTCTTCCAACCTAGATCCAGTGTGACAAGAGTCTAAGGGTTCTCTCGTTCATGTGGATCATCTATATATGTGTGGATATTATTCTCCCCTCATAACTCTATCCGCTAGTGATCGAAAGATTTTTTGGAGCATCTTGGTTGAGTGTTGACTCGATCCCGCAAAGGTAAATTTTATTTACAGTGATTTTACTTCTTGATCAATGTTCATCGCAAGATCTATTTCTTTTGGCCTTTTCTTGTTTCCCTATTACGCTGCGCACAAGTGTTGTGACGTATATAAAAACCCAACATATTTTTGGGGAGTGCTTGTGACTCGGCCCATCTTGACATGTAGTTAACTGCTACCAAGATATAATGATTCCCGAAGGAGACTAGTAATGGACCTATAAAGTTGATTCCCCATAAAACATAAACTTTAATCTCTTGAAATGAATTTAAAGGCATCTAATCGAGACGAGAGATGTTACATGTGCATTGGCGTTGCTAACAATGATTGACATGAGCGTGAGCATCCTTGAAGATGCTGGCCAATAAAATCCATCTTCGATTACCTTTCTCGCCGTCTGATTGGCCTTATTATTCACATCAGGAGGGCCCTCATGTCAATGCTTCACATTTGGGCACCCTCCTTATGAGAAATGCACCTCTGCACTA
Organism: Platanthera guangdongensis; assembly: GCA_039583875.1. Classification (NCBI taxonomy): domain Eukaryota; kingdom Viridiplantae; phylum Streptophyta; class Magnoliopsida; order Asparagales; family Orchidaceae; genus Platanthera; species Platanthera guangdongensis. The sequence continues at coordinate 125,874,733 of CM077150.1, forward strand.
CTTGATTCGCACAAACTCTAAATAGGAAAGGATCCTCCCTAAAATAATTTTTTAAACCGAAAAAGAAATTCTTCTTTTCTTGATAATAAAACTATTCTCGGAGAAATTTTGCAAAACGATAGTTTGTGAAATTGGCAAACAAAGGGGTCGGGAGTGAAAAAACTTTAAGCAAAGCGAGGAGACGCTCCTCAGGAAAAGTATGCTCAATATCATCTGCGATAAGTTCCTCCGAATCTGCCAAATTTTCTACTCCTCATTTGTCTCAGATTTCCAAGTCAAATTCTTGGAGAAGTAGGATCCACCTAATCAACCTCGGCTTAGCATCCATTTTGTATAGTAAATAATGCAAATTCGAGTGGTTGGTATACACAATTATCTTAGACAACGTGAGATAATATTGAAATTTATCGAAGGAAAATTTGACATATAACACCTTCTTTTCGGTAGTCGTATAGTTTTCTTGTGCGGCATGAAGCATCTTGCTAGTGTAATATATGAGATAAAATTTTTTATTATCGCACAGTCCTAACACATTGCCTACCGCAAAACTAATAACATCGCACATGAATTCAACAGGAAGTTCCCAACTATGTGCTATAGATATAGGCGCACGTTTATTAATTTGTTTTTATTTATAGTAAATTCTTGCAAATAGAATTAATCAAATATAAACAGTGCATCGTTTTCTAATAGGAGAGTCAGTGGCTTGGTGATTTTTGAAAAATCCTTAATGAACAGGTTATAAAAACTGACATGACCACGGAAACTACGTGTGACCATAACGTTTGAAGGGGAGGTAGCTTTTCTATCATTTCAATCTTAGCTTTGTCTACCTCGATACCTTGGCTTGAAATTTTATGGCCTAGAAACAGGCCTTCTCTCATTATAAATAGGCACTTTTCCCAATTTAAAACAAAATTTGTTTTTCACACCGGTGAAGACCACATGAAAGATTATTTAAACATAATTCAAAAGAATCTCCAAAAATGGAGGAATCATACATAAAAACATTCATATGACCTCTATTAGTTCATCAAAGATTGCTAGCATACGCCTTTGAAAGGTGGCTAGCGCATTGCATAATCCAAATGACATCATTTGATAAGTAAAGGTACAAAACAGACAAGTGAAAGGTTGTTTTCTCTTCATCCTCAAAAGCAATTAGGATTTGGAAGTATCCTGAGAGACCATCTTGAAAACAATAAAAAAGTGCTCAGATAACCGTTCATGAATTTGATCAATGAATCGTAAAGTAAAATGATCCTTATGGGTTTCCTCATTTACTTTATAGTAGACTATGGAAACCCGCCACCCGGTAAAGGTTCGAGTAGTGATAATTTCTTTTTTCTCATTACGAACCACTTTTAATCCTCCTTTCTTTGGTACCACTTAGAGTAGACTAAGCCAACTGATATCTAAAATCAGATAGCCATCATCTAAAATTTTGACATCCTCTACCTGAACTACTTCCTTCATGTTAGGATTTAGCCAACATTAAGGTTGAATCATTTTCTGGGAATTTCCCTCAAGCTAAATTTTGTTAGGGCAGAATGAGGGATTTATTCTTTTCAAATATGTTATTTTCCACGCAATTGTGCAGTGATGAGTTTTAAGCATTTAATAACTTCAACTTTTTCTCAATAGATAAATATGCCGACATAATGATGGGGAGTTTTGAGTCATCTATTAAAAATATGTACTATAAGTGATTTGACGACTATTTTAGTTTTAAAGTTGAAGGTTTGAATGTCTTTAGATTCAAGAGTAACTAAACACCTAGAGGGGGGTGAATAAGTTTTTCTTCCTTTTAGTGGTTTCTTTCGACTTTAGTGAGTTGTGATTAGTTTAGGTTTGCTTTCAAGAACACACAATCAGCACACAAGAGATTTATAGTAGCTCTCCAGAGTATAAGAACATCCACTGTTCCTACCACCTTTATAACAGTTTTTTTGACAAGGCCAACAACTCCATACTCGGATCTAAGAGCTTACAACACAAATCCCTCAAGATTTCTCAGACTCCTCCTAGTCCTACACTCAGGCCCAAGGCCCTAAACTCAGATATGTAATCTCCTACCACTCAATAATTTTCACCAGACTACGTACATCAGAATTAAGCAAAGTCCTTTATTCAGGCTTGGAGGAAAGCCCTACACTAATATCTAAAAATGGATCCTACATCAGAGGATAAACCTCCTATAGCTCAGGCACTTTGCCCTACACCAGGTCCACAAAAGTATCCTACTACTCAGTCTTTATAGATCAAGATTACACATAGATCAGTCATGATACTATAAATGAAAGGATGGTTGGTATTGATGAATGACTGCAGAGAAACAATCTCAGAGTCTACCTTTTCCTGAACTGAAATGATTCAGTCCTATCTTCACAGCCCCAGGAATGGATCTTCAAGATTCATTCTCCTTGAGTTGTGAAGTTACAACAATAATGGATTGCTCTGATTCTTCTTATGTAAGACCACCCCTTACTCAGGGGTTATCCGGTCTTATGCCCAGAACTGTTGCCTTTCGGTGACACTAGCACACACAAGCTAGTCGACACCGCAAGACGCTTATCCTGCCGGCTTGTATGATCATTCAACCTATTGGCCAATCGAGAAAAGAATTATAACTGGCAGTAAATGAAAACTAGCATGTCCACAAGTCACATTAATACCTTCAAATATATAGATGAAAAGTACAACTGTCCACAATGAGTACAAAAATGATAGAAGGGCTTATGCCCGATACATGACAAATAAAATCAAGTCTCTCTCTCACACAAACACTAAGCGGAACCTGTAAATAAAACACTCGGCAACACCTGACGTTGAACTAAAGTAGTAGTAGTGCGTTGCAACTGCTCCTAAGGTCTGGCCACCTTGTCCTGCTAGTCGTGCTGGCACTCCAACTCCTCAAGCTCCTAAAATGATACGGTCACAACAGACCGTTAGTCATAAATACTAAGGCATTTTATCCTAGCCTCACCGTAGCGACTCTTAGGCACCTTGCGGGAGGACAAAAACGAAGGAAAATAAAGCACTATCAAAATGGAAGCAGGTGACAATAGTTCTACTCTAACATTATGGTATATATGATAGCAGTTTTATATAGTACAAGTAAGGAAGTAAGAAAAGTAGTACTGGAGAGAAGTGCTGAAAGGTAAGTAAGGTAAAGTACTGGGCAGAAATAAAAATTATCTACTACTATACTATCATCACAGGAGTACCTTAACTTATATAAATGCTCATTCAAACTTATAAGTTGAGATTTCAAGAATATAACTTATCATATAAAAGAGCCCATACTAATATATATGTTAAGGATTTACGATATGTATGACCTAAGTATGTTTGTATGCTATGATGTGTTATACAGGTTATGATTCATACAATTGTAACTCATAAACATGACTCTATGATCACAGACCTTTAGTTCCCACCTTTTGGAGTTAGCTGAACTCTCTGATACCATCGTTGTGGTTACGACAGTAGTGGAGCGAATGTCTCCACTTCCTAGGTAGGTATGCACACTATCAGGCCTAGACCCATCGTACGCCTCTGTACACGTCCGAGGTGCACTCTAGAGTCTCTGCTTAATAATTTGCTGGCAAATCCACAAGTCTTTTTGGTCGGGTGTGCATTTTTGGGGATCATCCTCCAGACCATAGTATAAACCACCTAATATACCCTCAAACCCTCACATCTCACCTGAGTCACCGTACTACTGTTAGTGTGATGACTGTCAAGTACCGCATGACCCGCCACTAATATGTTTTATGCACTTGCAAGTTATTTTAAAACCCGAGCCTCCGGTTCACAGGACCAACCTGTCCTGAAGTAACTACCCGAGCCTCCAGCTCACAGGACTAAACCTGTCCTGGTATCAAACATTCGAGCCTCCAGCTTGTAGGACTAAACCCGTCCTGTATCCAAACTCCCAAGCCTCTAGCATATAGGACTAAACCCGTCCTATATCAAAACATCCGAGGCTCCAGCTCATAGGGCTAAACCCATCTTGTATCCAAACATTCGAGCATCCAGCTCGTAGGACTAAACATGTCCTGTATCCTCATATGAGCCTCCTGCTCGTAGGACAACCAGTGCTGAATACCTGCAACCCTATACGGGTGAGTTTGTCACATCATTCCCTTCACCTATTAGACTACTCTTGTGTAATTCTTGTTATACACAGTAGTTTAGAGTTAATCCTTGGACTGTCTAGGGCATGACTGGTGAAGGTCTCTCGAGCGCACAAGGAGCTATGATGGGTTGAAGCCCAAAGCTCCCTTTCTCAAGGACACTTACTTATATTAATGTGTACCCATTATTAATTCCCCAATCTCATTATTACTCTTGATTAAACTTTCTGACTTAAGGTACTGATTGGGAGAGAAACGAACTTTCACCGGGCCCCGTTGAAGTTGTTCACCTTATGGTTTGCACTCTATCTCTCGTTACTATGTAGTGACATACTCGTAACACCAAGCAGGGTTTCAACTTCCCAATACAACTCTCAATCCAACCACCTATCATTTTTGTATAGGTCCTAGTGTTACACGTCACTTTTAACTAAGGGCAGGCCAACATCTTGTTCTAACCCGTATGAGCTGACTTCCAATTCCTTGGGCCAAAGGCCCCTAAATATTTATCATGGTTTTGTCATGTGTATGAAGTTGACTATTTAGAATTTCAGCAATTTTCAAAGTATTTAGGACCAAAAATTAAATCATTAATTAGGTGACCAAGTTCACTTTGAACATGAAATACTATATCCAATGTTTCATTATATTTAGATAATTTATCTAGAGTTCATCTAGGTTAAAGATGGTTGTTCACCAAAGATGCTAATTTTTCCACTTGATTTACCATTCATTTTCTATTTATGATTATAATCACAATTATTCCATTTTCCACATGTACGTAAAATATTCAACTAAAAATTCATGGAAAATTACCGGTGATTAACATTTTCATAATAGCACTCAAAATAGAATTTCATACTCCTAGCCAATGATTTGATGTAAAATAATTACATGAGAACATTATTACAAAAATGCCACTATTAAGGTTTTCAGCATAATTAATCTTCCAAATATTCTTTGATAAATTCATAGGGGTTTATATCATAGAAATAAGAGTCTATACATTTTTTCATAATTTTCCAAATATTATTAACCCTACTTTTAATTTAAATCCCAAAAGTGTAAAATTGTAAATATACTAAATACACAAGGTATAGTTCTCGAACAAGCTCATAACTTTTTTTAGAGATGTGTAATGTACTATTAGGGCTAGAAACAAAACTTTGGAATTTCCTAAGGTCAGCAACCCTACTTCTCATTTTCATTTCTAAATGAGCATACTTTCCAATGATTCAAAATAATGGGATTTTTGGTCCCAAAAATCTCAATATTTTTGTGGGAGGTGTATTTCATCCATTTGAGCGTCTGTCCAAAATTTCATGGACAAGCATTTGGCCAATTGGGCAAATTTTCCATTTTTACTATTGGCACACCATTTGCAAACCTACCTCCACCATGCATCATCAATGGCACTTACTATAATGTTTTGTGCCCTCTTGTCCATAGTGGCTAGGACAATTTCATCCTTAGTCATCTCAGAGAAATCCTTTGGAGTTCTCTGTGTAGCATCCAAAACTGAAACCTTCATGGGCACATATGGCCCCTCTTTGACTGTGATGTAGATTCTAGGGTCAGAGGCCTTCATAAATAGCCTAACCCTTTCTTTCCAGATCCCAAAGATCTCTTTTCTGCATATGGGCAGTTTCATTGAACCCAATTCCTTGTGATTCTCTGAAGAACCCATGTTTCTTGATTTTCTTGAAACTGTGTTCTGACTTACACTGAATCTGCCAAACTGGATCTCCTCAGACAGTTAGTCCTTTTTGAGGAACCTCCCTCTGATACCACTTGAAAGATATGGTACCTAAACACCTAGAGGGGGGGGGGGTGAATAGGTGACCTAAACCTTTTTGAAACTTTGTTGGCAGCAAAACAGTTATCTCACAGATTTCTACAGCTAACAGCAATAACAAAATATAAACTGCTAATCCACAGCACAGCACAGCACAGCAGACACACAAATTTATAGTGGTTCCCCAATCTTTGGGTACATCCACTTTCCCCTTTCGCCTATCTAGCAGTGTACTAGATTCGGCCAAACTTCTCCACTATCTCAGAACCCAACTAGGTTCCTACACCTCAGGCGCAAAGCCTTACACTCAGCCACCAAAGCCTACACTCAGCCACCCAGGCCTACACTCAGCCAATCAAGGCCTACACTCAGAGTTCTTCAACTCCTACACTCAGGCAACCAAGCCCTACCCTCAGCCTTTATAATATAGGCTTACAATTCACTCAGATCCAATGGATCCTACAAGTTAAAATTGAATTACAATAACTAACTCTACAACTCAGAAAATAAGAGAGGAGTTGAGAGTTTCTTGAAGAGTTCTTGGAAGAACTCAGCTAGATCCAAACTGACTTAGCTTCCTTCAAAGCTTCTTGAGTAGAACTGAATTAGTCTGAATCCTCTGCAGTTGATCCTTGACCTCTGCTTCTTGAGATCCAGATGATTCTGAATCCTTCTTCTCAGCCTTAGTTCCAAAGACTGAATTCTTGATTGGAGCTCTCTCTCTCCAACTTCTTAGATCTGCTGTTGGACAGCAAGATCTTCTTGATTTGTATCACTTGGATAACTTGATCAGCAACCCCTTGAACAAATCTCTTAGATTGTTCTGTACTGGGTCAGAACTTAATCTTCTTAACAATACTTCTTTTCAACTTCTTATTAACAACTTGTCAACTCCCTTTCTGTAAATAGTCTGTGCCTATTTATAGGCCTTCTTCATGGTAACCGGCTGGTCCGGTTCATAACTGACTTCTGACATCTCTGACAAGTACTGTAAACCGGCTGGAACGGCAGCTGTCATGTCATCCAGTCAATTCTTGAAATTCTCTAATTGTCAGATAGTGTCGAGACTTTCTGTTCTTAAGTGTCGACACTTATAGACCAAGTGTCGACACATGTTGTGTAAGTGTCGACACAAGTCTACAAGGTGTCGACACAACTCCTTGTATGTCTCGACACAGATTCTTCTTCAAGTGTCGACACTGAAATTAAGTGTCGACACAAGTACTTGATCTTCTATATCTTGTTGAATTCTTCTAAGTGTCGACACATCTCCTTTGTGTCGACACATCTTCATGTGTTGAAACTGTCAAGTGTCGACACTGCTTCTTGGTGTCGACACAAGTCTTCAATTTTGTTTCTTCAGCTGAGTGTCGACACATTCCCTTAGTGTCGACACTTGTACTTAGAATATTTTGTAAACTTTTCTGTTCTTTGCTAAGTGTCGACACAGCTCCTTGTGTCGACACTTTCTTCAAGTGTAGAGTCTTCAACTAAGTGTCGACACATTGTGCTGGGTGTCGACACTTTCTTCAAGTGTTGACTCTTCTGGTTGTGTGTCGACACATTGTGCTGAGTGTCGACACATGCTTCAAGTGTTGACTCCTTTGAGTGTGTGTCGACACATTGTGCTGAGTGTCGACACATTCTTCATATGTTGACTCTGCTGATTGAGTGTCGACACATTGTGTTGAGTTTCGACACTTGTCCTTAGTCTCTGCAGAATTTTGCTGAGTGTCGACACAACTCCAAGTGTCGACACTTTCTGATGTAGACTCAGCTCTTCTAGGTGTCGACACTTCTGCTAAGTGTCGACACAGCTTTTCTGCATTCTTCTTCACTGAGTGTCGACACAGCTCCAAGTGTCGACACTTTCTGTCTGGTGTCGACTCTTCTTCTCAGGTGTCGACACAATTACTCCAAGTGTCGACACTGCTTGTCTGGGTGTCGACACAAGCTTTCTCAAGTGTCGACACTTTCCCTCTGGGTGTCGACACATGGACTTAGAAACTTTTAGCTTCAGTCCAGTGAATACCTAACCTGCACAAGTAACTCAAACAAACATCAAATACATTATGATGTATATCATTGAGTTAGGTGAGGCTTCTTCAAATCAGGTACATTTGACCAATGTATCCAACAATCTCCCCCTATTTGGAGAAGTCATAACCCTTAGTCAATGATATACACCACTCAAAATTAAAAATTAGAAAATGATGTAAAGCAGGTATATGTCAACAGGGTAAACTTAAACATGTAATAAAGCACACATGTATACTCATTAAACATTGCAGAACAAACAAGAAATAGACACATGCTTCTGAACAATCATGAGATATATTTATCAAAAATTGTTCTAACATTGTTTTAATACATTTCCATTGTTTTACAAAAATATTTCATATGTAAAAGATTACAACAATGTTCCTTAGTCTAATCTTAGTCTAGTTCTGATCAGGTTCTTTTATAACTATTCCTTTCCCAGCTTGTACTTTGGCCTTTACAGCAGCAGCAGCAGGCTCAGTATCAGCAGTCTTCTTTCCTTTGAGATCGAGCTTATCAGCCTTGATCTTTTGCCTCTCAAAGTAATGATAGAGCTTAGAAAAGTACTTGCTAGGCTCCACAGCTGTAGGAGGTAGCTTTCCTAACTTAGCCTTCCTTCTATACTGGACAATGGCTTCCTGCCTAATCTCATGCTTCCTCCATTCTGCTTCTGAGAACCATTTGTTCCTTTCATGAGCATTGTCCTTGGCTGCTTTCCAGGCAGTTAGAATTATGTTCCTAGAGGTAGGGCTCCATTGTTCAAAATCTGGCTTTTGTTCTGCTTGTTCCCTAAACCTCCTCTTTGACAGCCTTGTCTCTTCTTCTTTGTCTAAAGCCTCTTGCATAGCTGCTGATATAGGTTGAACAACCTTTTCCAGAACAACATTTGACTTTCCAGCAGTTGGGCTATACATTGTGCTTACATCTGCATGAACCATGTCAAAATCTGGAGGTGGATAAATCACTTGAGCGACTTCCTGTTGCTCACCTCCAAGATATGCACTTTGAATCCCTGATTCAGCAACATTATCATCATCACACAGGGGAGGATATCCAAGGGTAGCCCTGATGGAATTTGATATCCACTTAGCATGTTCTGAGCTTGCTTTGACTAACACCCTCTCCCCCTTTATGACTTCTTGTGCAACATGATCTCTTACATCATCTTTCTGGAACCTGATTTGGCTGTCCAAGTACCTGATTCCATCCTTAAAATAAGGTCTAAGCTTTGTAAGCTGGTCAGAGATTGCTTTCTGGGAATCTTGTATAGCAGTTTTGACAGCAGTAATCTCAGCTTGAAAGATTTTATCAAAATCAGCCTTTGCAGCAGCAGCAGATGTAGATGGTTCAGCAGACTTATTCTTTAATTCAGTGACTATAGCATTGTGGGATGCAGTCAAATTATCATTCATTCTCAACTGATTCTCCAGCACATAGCCTTGCTTCAGTGCTATATCATCTACTTGAGACTTTATCTTCTCTTGGTGGGTTGCCAGATAGACCACTGCATTACCACCCTTTGAAAAACATTCAGTCATCTCCTTTTTATTAAGGTTCATTTCAAACCTTATTGACTTGATTTCCTGTGCCAGATCAAATTGTAGGGTCTTGTGCCCTTCATCAACATAAGTCTCTATAGCCTTCCTTTGCTCATCCAGCTTGATCTGTAGTGCAATCAGTAAAGCATTATAGTCAGTAGTTGGAGCTTGCTGAACTATAGGCTGTGGGGCAATGGATTGCAAGGCTTTCTTGTAACTCTGACTTCTCCTCTTGAAGACATAGAGTTTCTTCTTTTTAGCTTGTTCAGCCTCATCTTCCTCAGACTCTGAAGTACTGGCGATATCAACCCTGTCCTTAGGGCTTGATGGTTTGTCAGCTTGCACATCTAGTGCTTTCTCACTTGCTTGCCTTCCAGGCTCTTCCTGAACTTGCAGTTGCTCCCCCTCAGCAGCAGCACCCTTCTCTTCAGCAGCAGCAACTTTATCCATGTCAAAGTCCTCTTGATCTAGATTTAGAAATAGATCTTCCATGGTAAATTCTACTGGTGACTGTGCAGGAGAAGTACTGGGTTCATCAACTACTTTATCAGGAACCACTTCTAGGATAACTGATGTGTCTTGGAGAACAACATTTGGTTCTTGATTTGCTTGCTGAGTTTGCTGATGGACATCAGACAAATTAGAATCTATTACAGAAAAATCTAAAGTATTGAGGTCAGTAAGTACCTCTTGGATAATGATTGTGGCTTGCTCACTGTCCAGAGTAGAGGGTTCTTCTACTGCTGGAAGCTCCCCCTGGCTTGGATCCTTATACTTGGGGCTAGCTGGAGGCAGCTCCCCCTGGATTTCAGCTATCTCTTGAGGAGCAGGAGACTTCTCTGCAGCCACTACCTCTTGACTATCAGGAGTGAAAACAACTTGTTCTTCACTACCTGAACTGCTGGAGGACTCCTGTGTCACAGGAGCTATCTTCCTCTTCTTCTTTGGAGGTGAAGCTTTCTTAGTAACTGGCTTCTCTGGGGTAGGTATTTCCTTAGATAGTACTCTTTCCCACCTGGAAAATATCCTTTGATCCATGCTTCTCATGTGATTGATTTTAGTACCAGCAGCATTGCTCATTACCTCTGGTATTGTACCAGCCAGGTAGAGACTTACTATTCTGCCCAGATTGGGCTTCTTCAGACTCTCCTTAATTTTCTCATACACAACCATTGACCAGTCTGTTTTTAGGTTGAAGATAATTCTGGTCATAACACTGAACATGGAGGCTGACACCCTGTCATGCCCTCCTGTCTTGCTGAGTATAACTTTCCCCACAATTTCAGACAGGAATTTTCCTTGGTTATTCATTCCTTTCCTGTTGAATACAGATCCTATCTTCATCTTAGGATCTAGACCACACCAGGTAAGTGCTTCCCTGGTCTTAGATGTAGTCACTTCCTCTTCTGCTTGAATTTTAGGTAGCTGAAGTACCTTTCTCAGAGTTTTGGGTGAAATCTTGACCTTGGTTCCATGCACTCTTGATTTGATTCTGTAACCTGAGTCATCTACAGAAGCTCCAGTAAGGAATTCAAGAACTTCCTTCTTCCATATTTTGGTTGGTTCTGAAACCAAGTACTCCAATCCAGAATCGGTGACTAGGGTTACCACCGATTTGATTTCTTGATCGCCATCGTCGAACGCGCCACGAACCAGTTCATATCCTTCATTGACGTTCTCCTCAAGCTTGGGAGCCATTAGGGTTTGTAGAATTAGTCTTTAGAAAAGAGAAATGTCGACACAGTAGTTTGGTCTCGAAACTATGAAAGCGTGTCGACAAACAAAGACAGAATCCTATTTATACCTTTCTGGTTTGAAGACGAACAGGCGGGATGGATTACTAAAGATGTGTTGACACTGGCAATAAGTGTCGACACTGACTTATAATGTCTCGACACTCATGTGTCGACACAAGTTTAGTCAACAGATTTTATGTCTCGACACTTGGTTATGTGTCGACACCACACTACTCGACATGTAGTCGAGACGTTACTTAGAAAATTCTGAGTAAAACTTAAGTGTCGACACCTCATTGGATGTGTCGACACCAACTCGACATGTGTCGACACTAACATTCTGAAGTGTCGACACCAACTTTCTAGATGTGTCGACACCATTTTCCTGAAGTGTCGACACTTACTATTCTGTGTCGACATAGACTTGTATATGTGTCGACACCTTTTTACTTAGCCAATTTTTAGTTCTGTAAACTTAGTCTAAGTTTATCATACCTAGTTCAATTTTGAACCTATTGAACTTAGCTTCTTCTAAGGGCTTAGTAAACATATCAGCTATCTGATTATCAGTTTTAACATATTCAAGTGCAATATCATTTCTTTCTACATGCTCCCTAAGAAAGTGATATTTAATCTCAATATGTTTAGTTCTACTATGTGATACAGGATTATTAGCTATTGAAATAGCACTTGTAGAATCACAGAAAAGTGGAGTTCTACTTACCTGAAATCCATATTCTTCTAGCTGATGTTGAATCCACAGAAGTTGAGCACAGCAACTTCCTGCAGCTACATATTCTGACTCAGCTGTGGAGATAGCCACACTAGTTTGCTTCTTACTACTCCATGAAATGAGTCTTCCACCTAGGAATTGACAGGATCCAGTAGTGCTCTTTCTATCTTCTTTGCATCCTGCAAAGTCTGCATCTGAATAGCCTGTTAGATCAAAATCTCCATTCCTAGGGTACCAGAGGCCTAGATAAGGTGTGCCCTTTAGATATCTCAAAATCCTTTTGACTGTAGTCAAATGAGACTCTTTAGGGCAGGCTTGATACCTGGCACAAACACATGTAGCATACATGATGTCAGGTCTACTAGCAGTCAAGTATAAAAGGGAGCCAACTATCCCTCTATACAAGGTTTCATCTACAGGTTTCCCTGCATCATCCTTGCTAAGAGACATACTTGACCCCATAGGAGTCTTCATGGTACTGGATGAATCCGTACCATACTTCCTTATGAGTTCTAGGGTGAACTTGGACTGACATATGGATAGACCACTTTCAGTCTGTTTAACTTGGAGACCCAAGAAAAACTTCAGTTCTCCCATACTACTCATCTCAAATTGACCTTGCATAAGTTTTGCAAACTTTTTGCAAAGGCTGCTTTCAGTAGACCCAAATATAATGTCATCTACATATATTTGGACTAGTATGACTTTGCCTCTAGATTCCCTAAGGAATAGAGTCTTATCTATTTTCCCCCTTGTGAACTTGTTCTCAATGAGGAAACTAGATAGGGTTTCATACCAAGCTCTAGGAGCTTGCTTTAACCCATACAATTCTTTCCTAAGTCTATAGACATAATGAGGTTGAGTTGGATCAACAAAACCTGATGGCTGCTCCACATAGACTTCTTCTTTCAAATTACCATTTAGGAATGCTGACTTGACATCCATTTGGTATACCTTGAATCCTTGATAGGTTGCATAGGCCAAGAACATCCTTATGGCCTCCAGTCTGGCTACTGGGGCAAAGGTTTGATCAAAATCAATACCTTCTTCTTGCCTATATCCTTTTGCAACCAGTCTTGCTTTATTCTTAATGATGACCCCTTGTTCATCTAACTTATTTCTGTAGATCCACTTAGTTCCTATAACATTGTGGTCTTTTGGTTTAGGAACCAGGTCCCAACCCTTGCACCTTTTGAACTGATTAAGCTCTTCCTGCATTGCTTCAGTCCACTGTGGATCTTGTATAGCTTCTTCAAATTTCTTTGGTTCTATTTGAGACAGAAAACTTGAATATACTACAGCATTCTGATTTCTGCTCCTTGTCTGAACACCTTGTCTTGGATCTCCAATAATCAGCTCTACTGGATGATCTCTTAGATGCCTGTTGGCTGGAGGCATCCTTACTTCTGGTTGTACTTCAACAGCATCTTCATCATGCTGAGTTCCTTGTACTTCTTCAGCTCCTGGTACATGTAGTTCTCCCCCTGGACATAAGCCATCTTCTTCTACTTGCTGTCTTGCAGCAGGTACATCTTCTATGGTTAGCTTGTCCATCTTCTTAGTAAGACCTGTGGGGCTGCACACACTACTAGACAACTTATTGTTAATAAGTTTTGTCTCATCAAAAACTACATGCACAGACTCCTCTACAACTTGTGTAGTCAAGTTGTAGACTCTATAAGCCTTACTATTATTGTTGTACCCAACAAACACTCCCTCTTGGGACTTGGCAGCAAACTTAGTTAAGTAAGACTTCCCATTGTTAAGTATGAAGCATTTGCAACCAAAAATCCTGAAATAGGATTGGTTTGGTTTCCTGCCTTTCACAACTTCATAGGGGGTCTTATTTAACCTTTTAGTGATGGTAGCCCTATTTATCACATGGCATGCAGTGTTAACTGCTTCAGCCCAGAAATACTCAGGCAGTGATGTATCACTAAGTAGGGTTCTACCAGCCTCTATCAAGGTTCTATTCTTCCTCTCAGCAATGCCATTTTGCTGAGGTGTTCTAGGTGAAGAGAATTCTTGAAATATCCCAAAGTCTTCACATAGTTTTGTCATGCTTTCAGATTGAAACTCAGTACCATGGTCACTTCTAATTTTGACCACAGTACTATTTAGTTCATTCTGAATTTGCTTGACAAAGCTGTAGAAGACACTAGGTGTTTCAGATTTCTGCCTTAAGAAGAACACCCAGGAAAACCTTGAGTAGTCATCAACAACTACAAAGGTATAGACCTTCCTACCTAAGCTGTGAACTGGCATTGGACCAAAGAGATCCATATGCAAGAGGTATAAGCACCTCACAGCATCTTTGTTCTCAATGCTTTTAAAGGTGGATTTGGTCTGCTTGCCCTTTTGACAAGCTGAGCAAATGCCATCTTTAACACACTTAACTTGAGGACCATTCCTCACTAACTCTTTGCTAAAGAGTTTGCTAATAGTCTTGTAGTTAAGATGAGCTAGCCTCTTGTGCCACTTGACACAATGAGAGACTGTCTCATCAGCTACAAGACAAACATGAGAACCATTGTTCTCAATCATGATGTCTAGACAGTAGACATTCCTCTTTCTATATCCTGTCAAAATGATCTCTTGATCACTTGACCTCTTGATATGACAACCATTTTTAACAAATGAGATGTCATACCCTACATCACTTAACTGACTTATACTTATAAGGTTGTGTTTCAACCCTTTAACATAAGCCACTTGAGTAATGGTAACAAGGTTTGAAGAAATGTTACCAAACCCTTTGATGATTCCTTTTTCAGAACCACCAAAGGTCACTTTAGGACCATTTTTGATTGGAATGTAGTCCTTCAGTAGTCCCCTTGTTCCAGTCATATGTCTGGAACATCCACTATCCAAGTACCATGTTGGGGTATGGCCACTTGGATTCACCTGCAAAACAAATTAATGAACCTTAGAACCCAAAGTAAACTTGGGTCCTTGGTGATTGTTAGTTTGCAACATGACATAGCTACCTACTGGCTTTCCACCAGGTAGCTTGCTACTCCCATTGGCACTTGCATTGTGCCAACAGTCCAAGGCAAAGTGGCCAACTTTGCCACAGCACCAGCATTCAAACTTGTTGTACCTTTGCTTAGGTATAGACTTGGCTGTCTTGACTACAGCAGGCTTATTGAATGTTGGGGCTTTGCCCTTGGACTTGGACTGATCCTGAACAGTCCTAGCTGGTTTAATAAAACCCAATCCAGCCTTTCCTTTATGATGAACAAATTCATCAATCAAGGGTAGCACTGATTTAGGTTTTGAAAACCTAGCAACTAGCTCTCTTTCCTTCTGAAGATTGATCTCCAGTCTCTTAATTTGATCATTTTTATAGGTGATAGTTCCCATCTGAATCACAGTAATGTGTTTCAGCCTGGCTACCTCATTGAGCTTTTGATCAAATTTCTTCTCAAAATCTGTTGCAGCTGCCTTGAGATCAGCAATCTCCTTTGCCTGACTTTTGGCTAGGGTCTTGCTTTTCTTATAGGCTTGCAACAGTACTTTATATTCATCTAAGAGCTGATGAATATCTCCCTCAGATTCAGAAACACTTCCATCACTTGATGAAGATGAATCTGACTCTGAACTAGAACTGGAATCTGAACTTTGAGTTGGACTTTGTACCTGACTAGGTCCTGGCTGCTCCAGGATTTTGGTACTTTCAGTCAATGCCATCAGTCCTTGGCACTGACACTCTTCTTGTTCATAGATTGATTCCATGATCTGCATAAACTCTTCTTCTTCTTCAGCAAATAGCCCTATGTAGGCTTCAACATCTGTCTCAGTGTCTGAAGAAGAGATGTCTGAAAGAGTCTTCTCATTCTTTGCAACAAAGGACTTCTCCTTCTTTCCTTTGAAGTGAGTCTTCTTTTTGTCACTGGATTCTTTTCTTCTCTCAGGACAATCTGCAATAACATGACCCTGTCTATTGTAGCAGTAACACACTATCTTAGACCCAGTTGCCTTGCTAGTCTTTGTCTTTTTCTTGTCCTTCTTTGAAGGCTTCTTCTCCTGATACTGGACTTCTTTCCCTTTGGAAAATGAAGGTCTGGACCTCCACTGTTTCTTCTTCAGGAATTTCTGAAAATGTCTGGTGAATGCAGCAAAGTCTTCATCACTTTCACTGCTTGTAGACTTTGTGCTAACAGACTCATCAGATTCTGATTCAACTACCTCTGGAGGAGGAGTTGATGACTTAGTCCTGTCCTTTCTAGGTACTTCTGACTTGAAGGCAACAGTCCTTTCCCTGTGCTCAGTCCTTGTTGATTTTTCCTCCTCTTTTCTCACTGACAGCTGCATCTCATAAGACAACAACTTGCCAAACAGTGTGGGAGGAGGAATTTCTCCCAACTTTGCCATTTCTCTGATGGCACAGATCTTGGTGTCCCAATCTTTGGTTAGGGACCTTAAGAACTTATCATTCAATTCATAGTTAGTGAACTCTCTTCCATAGGACATGAGTTCATTAACAATTCTATAGAACTTCTTGTAGCATTCAGTGATGCTATCTCCTCTTCCTTGCCTAAAGCTCTCATACTCTTGATTAAGCAAGGACTTCCTATCTTGCCTAACTTCTTCAGAAGCTTCCATATAGACAATGAGAGTATCCCACATCTCTTTTGCTGTTTTACAGTGAATTAAGTTCTGAAAAGTGGCATCATCAATGGCACTTACTATAATGTTTTGTGCCCTCTTGTCCATAGTGGCTAGGACAATATCATCCTTAGTCATCTCAGAGAAATCCTTTGGAGTTCTCTGTGTAGCATCCAAAACTGAAACCTTCATGGGCACATATGGCCCCTCTTTGACTGTGATGTAGATTCTAGGGTCAGAGGCCTCCATAAATAGCATAACCCTTTCTTTCCAGATCCCAAAGATCTCTTTTCTGCATATGGGCAGTTTCATTGAACCTAATTCCTTGTGATTCTCTGAAGAACCCATGTTTCTTGATTTTCTTGAAACTGTGTTCTGACTTACACTGAATCTGCCAAACTGGATCTCCTCAGACAGTTAGTCCTTTTTGAGGAACCTCGCTTTGATACCACTTGAAAGATATGGTACCTAAACACCTAGAGGGGGGGTGAATAGGTGACCTAAACCTTTTTGAAACTTTGTTGGCAGCAAAACAGTTATCTCACAGATTTCTAAAGCTAACAGCAATAACAAAATATAAACTGCTAATCCACAGCACAGCACAGCACAGCAGACACACAAATTTATAGTGGTTCCCCAATCTTTGGGTACATCCACTTTCCCCCTTCGCCTATCTAGCAGTGTACTAGATTCGGCCAAACTTCTCCACTATCTCAGAACCCAACTAGGTTTCTACACCTCAGGCGCAAAGCCTTACACTCAGCCACCAAGGCCTACACTCAGCCACCCAGGCCTACACTCAGCCAATCAAGGCCTACACTCAGAGTTCTTCAACTCCTACACTCAGGCAACCAAGCCCTACCCTCAGCCATTATAATATAGGCTTACAATTCACTCAGATCCAATGGATCCTACAAGTTAAAATTGAATTACAATAACTAACTCTACAACTTAGAAAATAAGAGAGGAGTTGAGAGTTTCTTGAAGAGTTCTTGGAAGAACTCAGCTAGATCCAAACTGACTTCGCTTCCTTCAAAGCTTCTTGAGTAGAACTGAATTAGTCTGAATCCTCTGCAGTTGATCCTTGACCTCTGCTTCTTGAGATCCAGATGATTCTGAATCCTTCTTCTCAGCCTTAGTTCCAAAGACTGAATTCTTGATTGGAGCTCTCTCTCTCCAACTTCTTAGATCTGCTGTTGGACAGCAAGATCTTCTTGATTTGTATCACTTGGATAACTTGATCAGCAACCCCTTGAACAAATCTCTTAGATTGTTCTGCACTGGGTCAGAACTTAATCTTCTTAACAATACTTCTTTTCAACTTCTTATTAACACCTTGTCAACTCCCTTTCTGTAAACAGTCTGTGCCTATTTATAGGCCTTCTTCATGGTAACCGGCTGGTCCGGTTCATAACTGACTTCTGACATCTCTGACAAGTGCTGTAAACCGGCTGGAACGGCAGCTGTCATGTCATCCAGTCAATTCTTGAAATTCTCTAACTGTCAGATAGTGTCGAGACTTTCTGTTCTTAAGTGTCGACACTTATAGACCAAGTGTCGACACATGTTGTGTAAGTGTCGACACAAGTCTACAAGGTGTCGACACAACTCCTTGTATGTCTCGACACAGATTCTTCTTCAAGTGTCGACACTGAAATTAAGTGTCGACACAAGTACTTGATCTTCTGTATCTTGTTGAATTCTTCTAAGTGTCGACACATCTCCTTTGTGTCGACACATCTTCATGTGTTGAAACTGTCAAGTGTCGACACTGCTTCTTGGTGTCGACACAAGTCTTCAATTTTGTTTCTTCAGCTGAGTGTCGACACATTCCCTTAGTGTCGACACTTGTACTTAGAATATTTTGTAAACTTTTCTGTTCTTTGCTAAGTGTCGACACAGCTCCTTGTGTCGACACTTTCTTCAAGTGTAGAGTCTTCAACTAAGTGTCGACACATTGTGCTGGGTGTCGACACTTTCTTCAAGTGTTGACTCTTCTGGTTGTGTGTCGACACATTGTGCTGAGTGTCGACACATGCTTCAAGTGTTGACTCCTTTGAGTGTGTGTCGACACATTGTGCTGAGTGTCGACACATATTCTTCATATGTTGACTCTGCTGATTGAGTGTCGACACATTGTGTTGAGTGTCGACACTTGTCCTTAGTCTCTGCAGAATTTTGCTGAGTGTCGACACAACTCCAAGTGTCGACACTTTCTGATGTAGACTCAGCTCTTCTAGGTGTCGACACTTCTGCTAAGTGTCGACACAGCTTTTCTGCATTCTTCTTCACTGAGTGTCGACACAGCTCCAAGTGTCGACACTTTCTGTCTGGTGTCGACTCTTCTTCTCAGGTGTCGACACAATTACTCTAAGTGTCGACACTGCTTGTCTGGGTGTCGACACAAGCTTTCTCAAGTGTCGACACTTTCCCTCTGGGTGTCGACACATGGACTTAGAAACTTTTAGCTTCAGTCCAGTGAATACCTAACCTGCACAAGTAACTCAAACAAACATCAAATACATTATGATGTATATCATTGAGTTAGGTGAGGCTTCTTCAAATCAGGTACATTTGACCAATGTACCCAACAATGGATTTCCCCAACATGCAGAGGTCCAAATAGTCTTAGCTTTTACCAAGGTCATATGATGACACTAGAGCCATGTAACCCAAATTTGGGTGTATTTGGAGTTGTAAAACTCCCTAGATGGCAATTATTTAATAAATCAAATTTTGACTAAAACTACAGGAAAATTTCATCCAAAAATTTTCATTTTTGGACATAGTCTAAGTATTGTATACATGCATGCTTGATCTAAATTTCACTGCATGTGGACTTATAGATTATCCTAGGCATCCATTTGAATTTCTGCCCTAGTATAGGAGCAGTCCTAGGAGAATGATCCTACAAGGAGCTACATTTCTCCAAATTGCAAGTTTAGGGTGTCAAAACAAAGACAATAACTTAGGATACATTTTCTATGTTGAATGTTTCGTCAAAATACGCCTCTAAAAGGCCTCAAATTATCATGTAAGTGGTTGTTTAACATGTGACAGAAATACACAAAATAGTTTATAAGATTTAAATCGACGGCGTCCACGAATCTTCCTCCTCCAGCCGACGATCCAGATTAACCCTCCTGTACCAACTTCAAACTTTATTTCCCGGCCACTGAGCCACTGCCACCGCCGGCGATCATCACCACCACCTCCGTTGAGGTGGCAGCTGACGTTTTCCGTCGAAATGGCCGCCGGAGGCGGCTCCTCCGATGAACTCGAGCAAGAAGAAAAGCTCATATTTCTCCCACTTTCTCACGTGGTATCAGGCTCAATTGAGCCCGATATATCTCCTAGTGGATCTAGAAGACTAGCAAAGAGGGAGGGGAGGAGAAACTATTGGGTACATTGGAAAATGTGTACCAGATTTTAAGAATCCTCACTTTACTCAATGATATGCATCAATGTGAATTTAATGTAGTTTTGAGTTTATATGTGTAGGTTAAGTAAATGCAGAAATGCAGAAAAATTTCTAAGTCCATATGTCAACACCAGAAGAAGCTGTGTCGACACTTATGAAGGCTTGTGTCGACACTAGAGAAAAGCTGTGTCGACACTTGGAGTTAATTGTGTCGACACTTGGAAAGGCTGTGTCAACACCAGAAGAAACTGTGTCGACATACAGAGGCCGTGTCGACACATAGAGAAGCATAGTCAACACCAACTGTGTCGACACATAGATGCAGTGTCGACACACAGAGAAAGTTTAGTCGACATCAACTGTATCGACACAAAGAGGCAGTGTCGACACACAGAAGCTTAGTCGACATCAATTGTGTCGAAACAAAGAGCCAGTGTCGGTACATAACAGACTTTGTCGACATCAAATGTGTCGACAGACAGGGCTTGTGTCGACACACTGCAGAGTTTCAACTAAGTTAAAGAGAATAAGTGATTGTGTCGACACACAGAATTAGTATCGACACATTCTACAGAAGCTGTGTCGAGAAGCAATATCAACAACAAAGGAGATGTGTCGACACCACCAAGGCTTGTGTCAACACTTATTCCACTTGTGTCGACACTTAGTCTACTTGTGTCGACACATGAAGAAGTTTAGTCTCGACACTTTGCTGACAGAGACAGAGTTTCAAGAAGTGACTGGATGACTTGACAGCTGCCATTACCAACCGGTCTACTGCAACTGTCAGAGTTGTCAGAAGTTTGTTAGAAACCGGATCAGCCGGTTACTATGGAGAAAGTCTATATAAAGGCATTCTCCTTTAACAGAAATACTAATTGATGAGAGAAGAATAACACTGATACTGAGATACAATAAAAAGAAGAAGTTGGAGAGAGAGAGAGCTCCATCTATTGAAGTGCAGTTGCTGAACCAGGCTACTAAGAAGGATTCAGATTGTGATCTGAATATCAAGAAAGAAGCTGATTGAAGATCAACTTCACAGGAGATTCAACCCTACTGAGTTCAGATTCAAGAAGCTTTGAAGAAATCTAAGAGTGGTTGTTTTTTGCCATCAGATTCTTCCAAGAACTGATCAAGAAGCCATCCATCCATTCTATCTATACCAGGGTGGTGGTTAAATACATTGTTAAATCTATTTTCTGTAGGATCTATATAAGATCTGAGTTGTAAGCCTGTATTTATAAAGGCTGGGTGTAGGAGAGTATTTTCTCTGAGTGGTAGGCCTTGTTGAAGGCTGAGGTAGGGCTGTGAGCCTGAGTTGTAGGAGATTGTGATCTCTGAGTGTAGGCCTTGTTGAAGGCTAGGTAGGGCAGTTTGCCTGATCTGTAGGAGTGTGGACTCACTCTGAGTTATAGGAGGCTTGTTGGGTTCTGAGCTGTAAGATCTGAGGATCTGAGGTGAAGAGAATAAGTTAGGTCGAATCTAGCACACTGCTAGATAGGCGAAGGGGGAAAGTGGATGTACCCAGACCTTGGGGAACCACTATAAAATCTGTGTGCAATCTGTGATTGTGTGATTCTGTGAATTCTGTGTTGTATTAGCTGTAGAATAATCTGTGTTTGAGTAATTTACTGAATAGATATTTTGCCTTAGAAGAAAAAAGAATTACACCTATTCACCCCCCTAGGTGGTTAGGCACTAATTCTTTCAAGTGGTATCAGAGCCAGGTTACTCAAAGTTAGACTTAACAGTCTGAGTGAGATCTGTAAGGCAGAATTAAGATCAAGAAGATGGGTTCAGGAGAAAACCATAAAGAACTTGGTTCAATGAAATTGCCCATCTGCAGGAAAGAAATATTTGGAATCTGGAAGGAAAGTGTCAGATTGTTTATGGAGGCATCTGATCCTAGAATCTATATAACAGTTAAGGAAGGGCCATATGTTCCAATGAAAATTTCTGTTCTTGATGCCAATCAAAGAATTCCAAAGGTTTTTTCAGAGATGACTAAAGATGAGATCATCTTGGCAACAATGGATAAAAGAGCCCAGAATATTATGGTAAGTGTCATTGATGATTCAATATTGCAGAATCTAATACACTGAAAAACCTCCAAGGAAATGTGGGACACATTGATAGTCTACATGGAGGGTTCTAAAGAGGTTTGGCAAGATAAAAAATCTATGCTTAACCAACAATATGAGAGTTTTAGACAAGCCAAGTCTGAAAGTATTACTGAATGTTATAAGAACTTCTATAGGATTGTTAATGAACTAATGTCTTATGGAAGAGTTTTCAGTACTTATGAGTTAAATGATAAATTCATTAGGTCTTTGACTAAGGATTGGGATACAAAAATCTGTGCCATAAGGGAAGTGGCCAGACTGGCTGAGATTTCTCCTCCAACACTATTTGGCAAACTACTGTCTTATGAGATGCAGCTGATGGCCAGAAAAGAGGAAGAGAACCATACAAAGGTTGACTCTAAAGAAAAGTCAGTGGCCTTCAAGGTTGAAGCCACCAGGAAGAATAGGAGAATGTCTCCATCTTTTCCTAAGAGAGATGCAGAAATGATCTCAGAGAATTCAGATAATCCCAGTATAGATAGCAGTGACTCTAATGAAGACTTTGCAGCATTCACAAGGCAGTTCCAGAGATTCTTGAAGAAGAAACAGTGGAAGTCAAAGCCATCATCATCTCAGTCCAAGGATGACTACTATCAAAAGAGGAAATCATCCAGGAAGGACAGGAATGGGGCAAAGCCTAGCAAGACAACTACCTCCAAGATTATATGCTACTACTGCAACAAAGCTGGACATGTTGTGGCTGACTGTCCAGATAAGAGGAAGGAGTCTGCTATTAGAAAGAAGTCTCAGTACAAGAGCAAGAAGGAGAAATCCTTGGTTGCTAAGAAAGACAAAAGCTTGACAGATCAATCAACTTCAGAGTCAGAATTTGAGGCTGAGGCATATATTGGTCTGTTTGCAGAAGAAGTGGATGAGTTCATGCAATTACTGGACTCTATCTATGAGCAGGATGACCATCATTGCAAAGGATTGATGGCAGTATCTGAAGGAGACCAGTGTCAGGATCAGCCTGGCCCCAGTAAGGTAAAATGTGTTTTGTAGATTCTGATTATTTCACTGGGTCAGAATCAGATGCATCTCCATCAAGAGATGAAGATGGGTCTGAATCTGAAGGAGATATTCATCAGTTGATAGATGAATATGGAGATTTATTGCAGGCATTTAAGAGAAGTAAAAACCTGGCCAAAAATCAGGCTAAGGAAATTACAACTCTTAAGTTGGATGTATCTGATTCATAGAAGTTGCTGGATCAGAAGTTGAATGAGATAGCCAGACTGAAAAACATTACTGTTATTCAGATGGGTACTATCACATTCAAAAATTATTAGATTAAAAATCTGGAAACTAGACTTCAGAAAGAGAAGGAGATTGTAGCTATGTTTTCTAAGCCAAAATCTGTATTACCCTTGATTGATGAGTTTGTGTCTCAAAAGGGTAAGGCTGGATTAGGGTTTAAGAGAACTGCATGGACTGCTAAGTCCAATTCTAGAGGCAAAGCCCCAGCACAAAACAAAAGGCCTTCTGCAAATATTACAGCTAAGATTGCACCTAAAAAGAAGTACAATAAGTTTGAGTGTTGGTGCTGTGGCAAGATAGTACACTATGCCTTAGACTGTTGGCACAATACCAATGTCAAGGAGAGTAGTAGTCTGCCTGTTAGAAGAGCTGCAGGCAGATTTGTTAAGTTTCAGACTAACTTGCATCAAGGAGCCAAAAGTAATTTGGGTTCTAAGGTTAAGTAATTTTTGTTGCAGGTGAGTCCAAGTTGCCATACCCCTATATGGTACTTGGACAGTGGATGTTCCAGGCATATAAATGGAATAAGTGGATTGCTGAAGGACTACTCATCTATGCTGAATGGTCCTAAAGTAATCTTTGGTGGTTCTGAAAAGTGAGTCATCAAAGGTTTTGGTAACATTTCTAATAACTCAGTTACAATCACTCAAGTGTCCTATGTAAAGGGGTTGAAACACAACCTGATTTGTATAAGTCAACTGAATGATTTAGGTTATGACATTTCATTTGTTAAGAATGGTTGTCATATCAAGAGGTTAAGTGATCAAGCGGTCATATTGACTGGATATAGAAAAAGAAATGTATATTGCCTAGACTTTGTGTGTGAGAATAGAAATTCTCCTATCTGTCTTGTAGCTGATGAGAAAGTCTCTCATTGTGTCAAATGGCACAAGAGGCTAGCCCATCTTAACTACAAGACCATTGGCCAACTCTTTAGCAAAGAGTTAGTGAGGAATGGTCCTCAAGTTAGGTGTTATAAGGATGTAATATGTTCAGCTTATCAAAAAAGCAAGCTGACTAGATCCTCCTTTCATAGCCTTGAAACTAAGGATTCAGTGAGGTGCTTGTACCTCTTGCATATGGATTTATTTGGTCCTATGACAGTTCAGAGCCTAGGTAGGAAGGTCTATACTTTTGTGGTTGTAGATGACTATTCTAGATTCTCATGGGTATTCTTTCTGAGACAGAAATCTGAAACCCCAAAGGTCTTCTACAATTTTTTTCAAACAAATTCAGAATGAATTAGATAGTTCAGTGGTCAAAATCAGAAGTGACTATGGAACTGAATTCCAATCTGAAAGTATGACAAGGCTGTGTGAGGAGTTTGGGATTCATCAGGAATTCTCCTCACCTATAACACCTCAGCAAAATGACATTGCTGAGAGAAAGAATAGGACATTGATTGATGCTGGAAGAACACTATTGAGTGACACTACTCTCCCAGAATATTTCTGGGCTGAGGCAATAAACACTGCATGTCTTGTGCTCAATAGGGCTTCCATCACCAAAAGCCACAAAAAGACACCCTATGAGGTTGTGAAAGGCAGAAAACCAAACTTATCCTATTTCAGGATCTTTCGTTACAAGTGTTATGTACTTAATAATGGCAAATCTCACCTTTCTAAGTTTGCTGTCAAATCCCAAGATAAGATATTTTTTGGGTACACCAACAATAGTAAGGCCTATAGAGTCTACAACTTGGCTACTCAAGTTGTAGAAGAGTCAGTTCATGTCATCTTTGATGAAACTAGACTCATTAACAGTGAGTTGCCAAGTAGTTCTTGTAGTTCTCCAAGTATACAGTAGAAGATGGATCAGCTTACTATCAGAGAAATTCCAACTGCAAAGCAGGATGTGGAAAATAGAAGTTGCTGTCCAGGGGGAGTACAAGACACTCAGGATACTGAAGAATAATATGAGGTGCAGCATGAAGAAGAGATTGGAGAAGATCAAACTGCTGATAGATTACCTCCAGTAGTTAGATAGTTGAAGGATCATCATGCACATCAGATCATTGGTGATCTAAGACAAGGAGTACAAACAAGGAGCAGGAACTTGAACACAATTCTTTGCTCTAGCTTCTTATCTCAAGTGCAACCCAAGAGATTTGAAGAAGCAATTGAGGACCCACACTGGATTGATGCCATGCAGGAGGAGTTAAATCAATTCAGAAGGTGCGTGGTCTGGGATTTGGTTCCAAACCAAAGGGCCATAATATCATTGGGACAAAGTGGATATATAGAAACAAGCTTGATGAGTGGGGGATCATAGTGAAGAACAAGGCAAAATTAGTTCCCAAAGGATACAAACTAGAGGAGGGAATAGACTTTGATCAGACCTTTGCTCCAGTGGCTAGATTGGAAGCTATCAGACTATTCCTAGCCTATGCAGCATATCAAGGCTATCAATGCTTCAAAGTGTTCCAAATGGATGTTAATTCTGCCTTCTTAAATGGAGACTTAAAAGAGGAGGTCTATGTAGAGCAGCCCTCAGGTTTTGTTGATCCACTCAATCCTACTTATGTTTATAGACTTAGGAAAGCTTTGTATGGGTTGAAACAAGCCCCAAGGGCTTGGTATGAAACCCTATCTACTTTCCTCATTGAGAACAAATTCTCAAGGGGGAAAATAGATAAGACTCTATTCCTTAGGGAATCCAAAGGAAAGATTATTCTAGTCCAAATATATGTTGATGACATAATATTTGGGTCTACTGAAAGTAACCTTTGTAGAAAGTTTGCAAAACTTATGCAAGGGAAATTTGAAATGAGCAGTGTGGGAGAACTTAAGTTCTTCTTGGGACTCCAAGTAAGATAAACCGATGTTGGCTTGTCCATATCCCAGTCTAAGTTCACCCTGGAGTTAATTAAAAAGTATGGTATGGAGTCATCCACTAACATGAGAACTCCAATGGGGTCAAGTGTATCTCTTAACAAAGATGATGCAGGGAGACCTGTAGATGAAACTTTGTATAGAGGGATAGTTGGTTCCCTCTTATATCTGACTGCTAGTAGACCAGATATCATGTATGCTACATGTGTCTGTGCTAGGTACCAATCCTGCTCTAAAGAATCTCATCTAACTGCAGTCCAAAGGATTTTGAGATATCTTAAGGGCACACCTAATCTAGGCCTTTGGTATCCTAGGGATAGAGATTTTCTACTAATGGGTTATTCAGATGCAGACTTTGTAGGTTGCAAACTAGATAGAAAAAGTAGTACAGGTACCTATCAATTTCTAGGAGGAAGATTGGTGTCTTGGAGCAGTAAGAAGCAGACTAGTGTGACAATTTTCACAGCTGAGTCAGAGTATGTTGCTGCTGGAAGTTGTTGCGCATAACTATTGTGGATACAGCATCGGTTAGAAGAGTATGGTATCCAGGTAAGTAGAACCCCATTATTATGTGATTCTAATAGTACTATTAATATTGCACATAATCCAGTTTCTCATAGTAGAACAAAGCATATAGAAATAAGGTACCATTTTCTTAGAAACCATGTAGAGAAAGAAGTTATCTCTTTATAATTTGTTAGTACTGATTTTCAACTAGCTGGCATCTTTACTAAACCTGTAGATGAAACTAAATTCAACAATTTCAAAATTGAAATAGGTATGTTGAACATACATTAGTTTACAAAATTTGGCTAAGTAAAATTGTGTCGACACACGAAGTTGTCTGTGTCGACACATAGTAGTTGGTGTCGACATTGCAGAAAAGTGGTGTCGACACATAGTAGTTGGTGTCGACATTCCAGGAAAGTGGTGACGACACATCTAGAGAATCGATGTCGACACTTCAGAGAAGTGGTGTCGACACATCCAGAAGTGGTGTCGACACATTCAGATGTGGTGTCGACACTTAGAGTATAGGCACAGATTCGTCGTCCTCAGATCGTCGAAGTCGACAAAGTCAAATAGAATTGATGTCGAGTCATTAGAAGTTTGTGTCGACACTTTTCAACAGTGTCGACACATTAAGGGATTGTTGACGCGACTTTTGACCTTCATTACTTATAAAGGTATAAATAGGTCAACAATATATTCTGTCGACACACTCTGCATATTTTCGAGACCAAAACCCTGTGTCGACAACTTCTCTCTTCTCAATCCAAGCTTTCACTCAACCTTAATGGCGCCAAAGCTAGAAGATAGTGTAAATGAAGGCTATGAGCTGGTACGCAATGCCTTTGATCATGCGGAACCTGACATTAAAGCTGTAGTAACCCTAATTGCAGAAAATGGGCTGGAATTTCTGGTATCTGAACCAACAAAGATTTGGAAGAAGGAAATACTAGAATTCTATGGCGCAGATTTTTTAGACTCAACTGGACTCAAGATCAAGTCTACAGTTCAAGGAACTAAGGTTAAACTTACTTTGAAGAGCTTGAGAAAAACTCTTCAACTTCCAAGGCCTCAAGAAGAAGTAGAAGTACCTTCATCAAATACTAGGGAAGCACTTCAATGGTGTGGATTGGATCCCACCTTGAATATTGGTTCAGCAATGAACAAAAAAGGAATGAATCTACAAGTAAAGTTTCTTTCAGAGGTGGTTGGCAAGGTCATACTCTGCAAGCCAGGGGGCATGATAGGATTTCTGCCTATATGTTCAGCCTGATAACCAGGATCATCTACAGACTAAACACAGATAGTTCAGTAGTAATATTTGAAAAGATTAAGGAAAGTATTAAGAAACCAAATCTGGGAAGGATTATGAGTCTCTACTTGGCTGGAATAATTCTAGAAGTAATGACACAGACTGCTGGTTCAAAGATTAACCATATGAGAAGAATGGACATAAGGATCATCTCCAGATGGGATAGGGTCCTAACTAAGGATATGCCTGATGAAGAGAGGCAAGAGATTCCTGAAAACTCTCCAGCACAAGACATTCCTACACAAGACCCTACAGATGGTGCTAAAGTGCAGGGGGAGTCTCCACTTGAGGAAGAGCCAACCCACTTGGATAGTGAAATGGCTACACCGACTATTCTTGAGGTAATTCAAGAGATTAATCAATCAATTCTTAATGATATGGATGAAACACCAACTGAATCTTTGATTGATGTTGACCAGCCAACTCAACTAAATAGTCAAGCACAGGATGTTATCATGGAGGATACATCTGCTGCTGCTAATGTTTTAGAGATAAGAGAATCTCCAGTCCCTACTCAACAAGAATTCACCCTTGAAGAGTTGTTTCCAAATTTAGTACAAGCAAGAACTGAGGGGGAGCAACCTGAATTTGAGGGGGACAAAGCAGAAATTGAGGGGGAGCAAGTTCACATTGAGGGGGAGCATGTAAGTCCTGCTAAGGAGAAGCAAGGGACTCAAGGGGAGCAACCTAGGACTGAACAGGAATTGCCTCCTAGTCCTAAGGATATAGTTGAAATAGCCAGTACCTCAGCTTCTGATGATGAAGCAGCAATTCAAGCCAAAAAGAGGAAGCTAATGGTATTCAAAAGAAGAAGCCAGAGTTATAAGACGACTTTACAAACTGCTCCACAATCTGCACCAGCTACAGATTATAGTTCCTTGTTGATATCTTTACAAGTAAAGCTAGATGAACAAAGGATTGCCATGGAGAAGTATATGGATGAGACCCACAAAGATCTACAACTCTCCTTGACACAAGATATTAAATCTATAAGATTTGAAGTTAATCAAAATAAAAAGGAGATGACTGATTTTTTCCATAAAGGAGGCAATGTTGTGGTTTTCCTAGCCACACATCAAGAAAAGATCAAGACTCAAGTTGATGATATAGCTGTTAAACAAGGCTATGTTCTAGAGAATCAACTTAGAATGAATGATAATCTGATAGAATCTCATAATGTGATTGTTACAGAAATGAAAAATCTTGCTACCGCCTAGACTGAAGCAAGGACTAATGCCAAGTCAAATTTTGATAAGCAATTACAAGAAGGACTAGCTGCTGTCCAAACAGCTATTCAGGATTCTCAAAAGACTATTTCTGCCCAGCTACTGAAGTTAAAGTCTTTTTATAAAGATGGTGTAAATTTTCTTGATGAACAAATAAGATTTCAAAAAGATCACCTCAGGGATCATGTTGCAAGAGAAGTAATAAAGGGGGAGAGAGTGTTAGTCAAAGCTGGCTCTGATCATGCTAAATGGATCTCTAATAGCATCAGAGCCACCCTTGGATATCCACCCCTCTGTGATGATGATAATGTGGCTGAGTCAGGTATACGCCCTGCTTATTTTGGAGGTGACCAACCTGAAGTTACTCAAGTTATTTATCCTCTAACTGATTTTGAAATGATTTACCAAGAAGTACAGTCAATGTACAGCCCTCCAGAAGGTGCTCAAAATATTATCCTTGAGAAAGTAGACATGCCAGTGTTAGAGGCAGTTTTGAACAAAGAGCAAGAAGCTCTATTTTCTAAGAAAAGATTCAGAGAACAGGCTCAGTTGAAGCCTAATTTTGAGCAGTGGAGTCCAACATCCAGGAACATTATACTGACAGCTTGGAAAGCTATAAAGGATAAACCCATAATAGGGGCAAATGGTACACAGAACAAGAATGAGAAAAGCATGAAGCTATGCAAGAATCCATAGATCAATATAGAAGAAAGGCTAAAGTTGGGAAGCTACCTCTTAATGCTAAGGAGCTTAGCAAATATTTTCCAAAGCCCTTTCACTACTTTGAAAGGCAAAGAATAAGGGCTGAAGATCAAAAGAAGAAATATCTAAAGGTCAAGAAGCCAACTGATGATACTGATGCTCCAGTTCAAGCCAAGATCCAATCAGGCAAAGGAATAGTCATCAAGGAGCCATAGCAGCTTTAGATTAGATTTACTTGATTTTACAAATTTGTAATCTTTAATGTTGAAATCTATGTAAACTTTTGATTAGAAACTTTTGTAAGTTGAAACAAAACAATAATTAATGCTCATTCTGGTTGCATTATTATTCTGTGTTGAATTGTTATATATGTTTTGTTTTTAAAGTTTCCCTATCATATAATGTTGTTATACATCATAATGTGTATTTGTTATGAATGGTCTATATCATTGACTAAGGGTTATGACTTCTCCAAATAGGGGGAGACTGTTGGGTACATTGGAAAATGTGTACCAGATTTGAAGAAGCCTTACCTTACTCAATGATATGCATCAAGGTGTATTTGATGTTGTTTTGAGTTTATATGTGCAGGTTAAGTAAATGCAGAAGTGCAGAAAAATTTCTAAGTCCATATATCGACACTAGAAGAAGCTGTGTCGACACTTATGAAGGCTTGTGTCGACACTGGAGAAAAGCTGTGTCAACACTTGGAGTTAATTGTGTCGACACTTGGAAATGTTGTGTCGACACCAGAAGAAACTGTGTCGACATATAGAGGCAGTGTCGACACACAGAGAAGCATAGTCGACATCAACTGTGTCGACACATAGAGGCAGTGTCGACACACAGATAAAGTTTAGTCGACATCAACTGTGTCGACACACAGAGGTAGTTTAGTCGACATCAACTGTGTCGACACATAGAGGCAGTGTCGACACACAAAAGCTTAGTCAACATCAATTGTGTCGACACACAGAGGCAATGTGTACACACAGAAGACTTTGTCGACATCAACTATGTCGACACACATGGCTTGTGTCGACACACTGCAGAGTTTCAACTAAGTTAAAGAGAAGAAGTGATTGTGTCGACACACAAAATTAGTGTCGACACATTCTACAGAAGCTGTGTCGAGAAGCAATATCAACAACAAAGGAGATGTGTCGACACCACCAAGGCTTGTGTCAACACTTATTCCACTTATGTCGACACTTAGTATACTTGTGTCGACACATAAAGAAGTTCCGTCTCGACACTTTGCTAAAAGAGACAGAGTTTCAAGAAGTGACTGGATGACTTGACAGCTGTCATTACCAACCGGTCTACTGCAACTATCAGAGTAGTCAGAAGTTTGTTAGAAACCGTATCAGCCGGTACTATGGAGAAAGTCTATATAAAGGCATTCTCCTTTAACAGAAATACTAATTGATGAGAGAAGAATAAAACTGATACTGAGATAGAATAAAAAGAAGAAGTTGGAGAGAGAGAGCTCCATCTATCGAAGTGCAGTTGCTGAACCAGGCTGCTAAGAAGGATTCAGATTGTGATCTGAATATCAAGAAAGAAGTTGATTGAAGATCAACTTCACAGGAGATTCAACCCTAATGAGTTCAGATTCAAGAAGCTTTGAAGAAAGCTAAGAGTGGTTGTTCTCTGCCATCAGTTTCTTCCAAGAACTGATCAAGAAGCCATCCATCCATTCTCTCTCTACCAGGGTGGTGGTTAAATACATTGTTAAATCTATTTTTTGTAGGATCTTTATAAGATCTGAGTTGTAAGCCTGTATTTATAAAGGCTGAGTGTAGGAGAGTATTTTCTCTGAATGGTAGGCCTTGTTGAAGGCTGAGGTAGGGCTGTGAGCCTGAGTTGTAGGAGATTGTGATCTCTGAGTGTAGGCCTTGTTTAAGGCTGAGGTAGGGTAGTTTGCCTGAGCTGTAGGAGTGTGGACTCACTCTGAGTTGTAGGAGCCTTATTTGGTTCTGAGCTGTAAGATCTGAGGATCTGAGGTGAAGAGAAGAAGTTAGGCCGAATCTAGCACACTACTAGGTAGGCGAAGGGGGAAAGTGGATGTACCCAGACCTTGCGGAACCACTATAAAATCTATGTGCAATCTGTGATTTGTGATTCAGTGAATTCTGTGCTGTATTAGCTGTAGAATTATGTGTGTTTGAGTAATTTACTGAATAGATATTTTGCCTTAGAAGAAAAAAGAATTACACCTATTCACCCCCCTCTAGTTGGTTAGGCACTAATTCTTTCAGAAATAAACCTGGATGCCAGCTTTGCGGTGGGTACGGTAGTGGTGAGCCATGGATGACCCTTGCTTCGGCGAGTTAGCTTGATTTGTCGTTTCTCCAGCAAAAGCTTAGCTCCAGCAATCATTTTCCACTCCTCTGGTTTCAATGAAGGTGATGGTGGCATTGGCAAGAATGAAGGTGATGGTGGGCTTCTCACTTCTTCCTTTAATAAGAAGAGTTAGGGTTTAAGTGGCATGCCACGTGTCACCCTAATAGTGGACCGTCAATCATCACATTAAATCGATCTTGGCCTCGAGACACTCTAATATTAGACCACCATTTATTTCTTTAACTAGATCTTGATCGAGGAAATGGGGTCCAATGAGCCTTCAGCAATTATCCAGAAAATCTGGTTCAACCCGTACATATGGACCAGTAAACACAGTTTTTAGACCGAAAAATACTCTAGAGTTCAAAAGCAGTGGTGTTGAGACCACTCAACACATTGTTGAGTCTCGAATTTTTTAAGTCAAAAGCATTGAGTGGCATTGAGACCACTCAAAGAAGCGTTAAGTCCGCTCAATGCCTCAACATCCAAAATGTTTCTAGGTAAAAGCATTGAGTGGTGCTGAGACCACTCAATGCCGTGTTGAGTCCACTCAACACCTCAGTATCCAGAATATTTCCAAGTCAAAAGCGTTGAGTGGTGTTGAGACCACTCAACGTCGTATTAAGTCCACTCAGCGCCTTAGCATCCAGAATGTTTCCAGGTCAAAAGCGTTGAGTGGCGTTGAGACCACTCAATGCCGCGTTGAGTCCACTCAACGCCTCAACATCCATGATGTTTCTAATTCAAAAGCATTGAGTGGCATTGATACCACTCAACGCCGCATTGAGTCCACTCTACGCATCAGCTTCCAAAATGTTTCTAAGTCAAAAGCATTGAGTGGCATTGATACCACTCAATGCCACATTGAGTCTAATCAATGCCTCAACATCCAGAATGTTTCTAAGTCAAAAGTGTTGAGTGGAGTTGAGACCACTCAACACCGCATTAAGTCCACTCAATGCCTCATTGAATGGAATTGAGTGCACTCAAAGCATGGGGCCTCGTCGAATGGAGTCGAGTGCACTCAACACACTCGACGCCTATAGACTCTACAACATTCTTTTCCTAAGTTAGAGTTGATTGAATCCCATAGTGCGTCCTTTGTGAATCCACCCTAACCCTTGGGTAAAACCTAGTCTATTCCCATTCATCCACCACATGTCCTGCCCTAATCTTAGTTAAGGGGTCTAGTAGGAAATGAGATATTATAAATCCCACTAAACAAAAAATTAATTTCGTCCCCGAAATTCAAGTTCGGGTCTACGAGGTTTCTATGCACCAGAATTTTAATAAACTTTCAAACATAATTAAAATATACGTGAGGCAAAGAGTCCCATATATTGTTCCTGAATTAGATCCATCGGCTCTCAGGTGTGCTCCTCCCATCCATGGTTGTACCACAACACCTTGACTAAGGGAACCTTCTTCTTCCGCAGCACTCAAATCGTTGTATCATCGATCCTGACCGGCTCCAAACAAACTGATCAATAAGGTGCTACCAGGCCTACTGTAGTGGTAATGTGCTGCTCTAGCCAAAGGAGAGCTCTCCGAAGCGACGAGACATAGAAGACGTCGTGCAGAGTCCCAAACTCTGGCAGCAGCTCCTACTGGTAAGCCAAACGATCGATCCGCTCCAGGATCAAGTATAGTCCCATATATCTAGGGCTGAGCTTCCTGTGCCTCCGCACCCGTCTAAAAACATGCACCGGACGTATCATCAAGAACACCCTATTTCCAACTTGGAACTCCACCTTTTGATGCCTCGCATCGTAGAACTTGTCCTGCCTACTCTGTGCCTCCATCATCAAATCCTTGATCAGTCATATTTGAGCATATGTATCCTCAATATAATATGATCCAAGTACCCTGGGGTTCTCATTCTGGATGCAAGTGATGACAACGATGCCACGCCTTATGTTCGAGGTGATGTTCATGACCTATTCGGTGGCAATGCCGACTCGACACATTATTCTGACTGTCATCGCTACAAGACTTTTGAAGACGTTGATGGACATTGCCGTGAAATGTTTGCCAAGCTTAAAGAGTTGAAGTTTGCCACGACATCCTCCCCGAACGTCGAGTCAAGTATCCTCCACAGTTCATGAAAGTTTTATTTTACCATTTTAAATTCATGCAATTAATTCCAGCATTTTAATTCTTGTAATTTTTAATTCAGCTTTTTGGTGTGGATGGCCTAGATTAGATCTCATGATGGGTGGCCATGATTTGGTTTGTAAGAACTATATTTATTCTTATTATGCTAATGAAAAGGAAGATTTTGAAGAACAAAAGAAAAACCTAGCTTTGCGCTCCAGTCGACCCTCCCCTCTTCCCCCTGGCTTGCGCGCCCTCCTCTCTGCCCCTCCCCTCCTATGGCAACTTCGGCCAGCGCCTATCCACTCTCCTCACTTCCGATCCGTCTCCTCTAACCCGGCGGCCTGTACCCAACAACCGCCGACCTCCATCAAGCAGTTTGCCGACCAAACCTCCAACAACATTCCCCACGCAGACCTCCTTGTGGTAGCCCTTTTTGCAGCCCCAATGCTGGACTCCGTCCAAACCCAACAACATCCCTCATGGTGCCCTCCGGCCTTCATCTTGCTGTCGTGGACTCCATCTGGTGACGCCGAAGAAAGTGGCTTGTGTCACCTCCGTCCGGTGCAGTTTCGTGGAATCTCGTGGAAGTGTGACCCTTACACTGATCTTCTTTTCATGCGTTCATCTCACTGGTTTTGGGTAATACCTTCCAGCTTCTTTTGGTGTGTTTCGTCTATGTTATTGTGAGATTGTGGCGGATGTGTGGACCAATATATTTATCCTAACTATTGAATCATTACGCATTAGAAATCTGAATTTAAGGTTTTTTTATTGTCCATATTTCCTCCTTAATTTTGTATAGGGTAAGTCTCTCGAATCTTTGCGAAATCGGGTTGTTCAAATCCTTGATTTCCCATTTGTTTCTCGAGATTTGTTATACCTCATGTTGATTTAATTTTGGAGCTGAATTCAGAATCTATTTGATTCGTCATCTTAGTCTGGATTCTCTCTGTTTGGGAATATGAATGCAAGTGGTTTATTTATGGTGTTTATCTAATTGCTCGGATCGTGTAGGTCATATTCGCTTGAGCGAACATTGGCCTATAGCCCTTGTTGAATCTCAAAAGGCTTCACGTCCCTTTGTTTGTGCTGTGAATGACTACTGTGCAATTAGAATGGATGTGTTAGGCACGTTAGCGTAGATCTAAGCGTGAGAGAGCTATTCGCTAGTGTTTGAACACCAAAGTCACATCGAGAACACGTCGACCTACATCAATTTTATATCAGAGGGAGGTTTTCCAATTTCTTAACTTGGCAACGATTCACTCGTTCCAAGTTACCCCCATTTGAACTCAGGCATGTTCATTGGTTATTTTTAAAAAAACATTTGTGTTTCTTAAAATATATAAAAAAATAAATAAATTTTGTTTACGTGTACACTTATTTTGTGTTTTCTGTTTGTCTCCCACAAATTTACTTATGACAAACTTTGGGAGTTCTGCTTACCAACTTTCATTCAATGAGCTTAACGTTATGTTAGCACAATATTTGACACCACCACCTCACACCTCTAGTCCTGTTAGAGTTCCTGCTTCTACATATGATGGGATAGGTGGACCACGAGTGTTGATGCATGTAAACAGAGACAGGAGAAGGATGTCACGGGCACCAGCAGCTAACGGGTGTGTTCGGTCTCACAAGCGGGTATGATTGGAGAAGAAGGTTGCAGTGATAACTGAGAGGTTGTTGAGGATGCAAGGAAAAGCTTCTGAGTGTTCGGGAGTAGAGGAAGCACTTGATCAAGTGTTGTGGGGATAGACGAGAGGAAAGGTGGTTGTTGATCTGAGTGCGGAGATAGACGAGAAGTTCGATCAGGAACTATCGAGCATATGGTTACTTTGACGGTTGTGTTTGCAGGTTGATGTCGAGAGATGTGAGTTGAGAAGAAGAGGTGGACGATAGCAGCAGAAACAACATACTTCGCCAGCCATAGCATAAGAGCCACTCTTTCGACATGCTTTCATTTGATTATTATTCAATGTTAAAGCTTGAGTTACACCTTTACAAGGAAAGAAAATAAAGCATACAAAAGGGGAAGCTGGCGGCTAAGGAAAGAAGTTGCCAGAGGAGGTCGTGCAGACTGAGCAGAGAGGTTGGTAGACGATGCAGTTAACTGATCCCGTATCTCGCTGGAGTAAGCCGAGCGGACCGCGCGATCAGGCAGAGAGGACAGGAGAGGTCTCACAGACTAAGAAGTGGAGTCCGCAAGATCTGAGCCTTGACCTTGTCGGAGGTTGCCCTCATGTCTTTTTCTTCCAGAATGACAGGTATGGGGGGATATTTATAGGCCCGAGGAGGTAACGGATTTTGGTAACGTCACCCCAGGTGAGTCGGTAAGTTGTACAAGTAGAACTGGGAGTCCGCCGAGTTCGCACCATGTCGTGCATTCAGGGGACTTGTCCTTTTTAGTTGATTCTGATGTTCGCGGACTGGGACGAGTCCACCTCTTCTGTGTTGAGTGAGCCCGCACCAAGATATACGGGCTGAGGAGTTATCCGCCTGCTGCTGGGATGAAGCTGTTGTAAAGATGAGTGGCGGACTGCATATTGAGTATGCCTCTGCTGCAGGAAACCGTGCTGGTTGAAAGTTGGAGGGCTCTGTGGTGGACTGGAAGAGTCCGCACAGTCCGCGGCGGACGCGACGAGTCCGCCTCTTCTGGAGGCTTGTTTCCTGGTGAGGGGATCACGACCTGCCAGACTGAACAGAGCAGGTCACTTTCCTACTAAATAAGTTCGTCTACCGCAGGCAGACTGTAGGGTTGAGCGGCATAACGAGTCTGCCTAGCCTGCGGCAGACAAGATGGATCCGCTGAATGTTGTATGGTTTGGCCGAGAGCTGGAGTAAGTCCACGCTCCTTGGGCGGACTGAGATAGAGTCCACAAACTATAAGTGAGCAAAAGCTGGTCAACTAGGCAACCCGGCGAACTGAAGAAGCAGGTCTCCCCCGTTGCTGAAGTTCGCCTCCTGTTGGAATGGTCAAGCTTGCCGCCCATGCTGGGCATCCTGGAGGTTGTCGCCCTCTGATGTGTGACCTTGATAGTTGTCTCATTGTTGGGCAACCTGGAGGCAGGTCGCCTAGTATTTAGCGACCTGGAGGCAGGCCGCCTAGTAAAGTGGCGGTTTGACTTGCTTGATGTGCAACTTGCAGGAGTGAACTGCTGAAGAGAATGACTCCTGCCGAGCATGCAACTAAATGGTGATCTTGACGGATAGGAATCCAAGTCAGTAGCAGTTGGGTAGTGCACCTGTTTGAATGGAGAATCATAGTGCGGTTAGCTGATCAAACCGCGCGGCCTGCAAGGATGGACTGAGGAAGCAGTCTACAGCTCCTACAAAACATGTGGCTGCTACGCGACTTGGGCGGTCAGACTGGGGAGACAGACCTAGGCGTGTGGCCTGTGCGGACAGAGAAGTTTGTCTGGCCACACAGACTGGTCGCAACCTCTATGTAGAACCCGGAGCAGGTCATGACTAGCATGGTGGCTACCTTGGGAGGGATCACCGATTTCTGGGTTAACATAGTCCCCGAACTTTTTTAAGTCCTAAAGGGAACTTCAAAAAAGTAGGAGACCCACAAAAATCATGATCCACCCCTTAGAAAAGTAAAAGGTAAGGTGACATAGAACCTGATGTCTCTCCTTAGAAGGAGTTTGCCATTTCGTATCTTATTCCTGCAAAGGCAAAGCAAATGTATGCAAAGAAGTCAGTACAACTTTTGTGTACCTGAATTGCCTTCCCAAAATGAAGTAGTCATGAATGTATTTCACTGAGCTCTACAAAACAAAGATGAGAAGAAAGTCATAAAAGAGTAATAAATTGGATGTACCTGATAGAGACTTGCAAATACTTGCTAATCTCTACAAAAAGAAAGAGTAAGAAGAAAATATGAAAGAAATGTAGGTCGCAAGTACCTGGAGGGAACTTACAAATATCTGATAATCTCTGCAAAAGAGAAGTTTGAAGCAGATATGAAAGTAAAGCTAAGATGCAAGTACCTGGAGAGAACTTGCAAATACCTGCTAATCTCTGCAAAAAAGAGTTAGAAGCAGATATAATATATGAAAGTAAGCAGCAATTACCTGAAAGGAACTTGCAAGTATCTGCTGAACTATGCTAGAAAATAGTTAGAAGAACATATGGTAGAAAAGTTAAACTGCAAGTACCTGTAGGGAACTTGCAAATGTTATCTGCTGATATAATAAGATAGATATGATGAGATAACAAAAGAAATGTCTGAAAAATTCTGCTGATAATCGTATAAAGATCAAACCACAATAGTGATGATATCTTGAATATGAAGTCAATATCATCAAGATGAAACCATATTAATTAGACTCCAATAACAAGGCTTGTTAATCAAGGAGAACCAGATACTTTGATCAATGATTGGTGCCATTAATATCTGATAAGTGTAATAGAGGGCTTATAAATCATCATCTTATAGAAATTCATGCAAGCAGTGCATATAGGATGAGCATAATCAAAAAAGAATTTTGCAAATCCTTTTGATAGGTCAGATTTAACCTGTTAACCTGTGAAAGAGGAAGTTGATAAAAAGTGGTCTATACTAGGAGATGACCAAGAAAGGCTCGATGCTACCACCGGAGATCACCTGTGGGCCTTATGCATCGCTTGCTAGAGAAAGGTCATTACGAGTATAGTGCTACTTAGAGCGGGCTGGCCGCGCATCCTTTAGAAGGGTTTAAGAGAGAAAAGCATAGGAAATCCTGAGAAGGATCATTAGATACACTGCTGCCATGCCTTGGGTTATAACATCGCTGATCAGTCAGGCCAGGTGTGCCATGTGGTCTATAACATTGCTCGCCTATTGGAAAGATCAGCGGAGTTGTGGGCACCACAAAAGATCAGATTGAGAGTACCATAGAGTATTCGACTATTACAATCATGAGATGATCGAAGAGACAAGGCTACACTTGATCGTCATTCCTTATCAAACAAAGATCATCGTAAATGTATTGTATCCTTTGCGAAGCACAGTAGAGCTAACACATGGGACCTCTCTTGATAACTGCTTTGTGTTAGTGTTGGGTACATTGGTCAAATGTACCTGATTTGAAGAAGCCTCACCCAACTCAATGATATACATCATAATGTATTTGATGTATGTTTGAGTTATTTGTGCAGGTTAAGAAATCACTGGACTGAAGCAAAAAGTTTCTAAGTCCATGTGTCGACACCCAGAGGGAAAGTGTCGACACTTGAGAAAGCTTGTGTCGACACCCAGACAAGCAGTGTCGACACTTGGAGTCATTGTGTCGACACCTGGGATGCAGAGTCGACACCAGTCAGAAAGTGTCGACACTTGGAACTGTGTCGACACTCAGTAAAGAAAAGTGCAGACAGAAAGTGTCGACACAAGGAGCTGTGTCGACACCCAGTGAAGCTGTGTCTACACCAGAAAGTGTCGACACAAGGAGCTGTGTCGACACTCAGCAAAAGTCTACAGAGTCTAAGTACAAGTGTCGACACTCAACACAATGTGTCGACACTATGCAGAAGAGTCAGCATTTGAAGAATGTGTCGACACTCAGCACAAGTGTCGACACACTACCAGAAGAATCAACACTTGAAGTAAGTGTCGACACCCAGCACAATGTGTCGACACTTAGCTAAAGAGTCAACATTTGAAGTAAGTGTCGACACCCATCACAATGTCTCGACACTCAGCTAAAGACTCAACACTTGAAGAAAGTGTCGACACAAGGAGCTATGTCGACACTTAGTAAAGAACAGAAAGAACAGCAGATTATTCTAAGTACAAGTGTCGACACTAAAGGAATGTGTCGACACTCAGCTGAAGTCTCAACACAAGAAGATGTGTCGACACAAGGAGCTGTGTCGACACTCAGCAAGAATCAACATAAAAGACTATGTGTCGACACCAAGAAGTAGTGTCGACACTTGACAGATTCAACACAAGAAGTTGTGTCGACACAAAGGAGATGTGTCGACACATAGAAGAATTCAGCAAAAGATAGAAGAACAAGTACTTGTGTCGACACTCAATTTCAGTGTCGACACATGCAGAAGAATCTGTGTCGGGACATACAAAGAGTT
Organism: Platanthera guangdongensis; assembly: GCA_039583875.1. Lineage (NCBI taxonomy): Eukaryota > Viridiplantae > Streptophyta > Magnoliopsida > Asparagales > Orchidaceae > Platanthera > Platanthera guangdongensis. The sequence continues at coordinate 125,915,228 of CM077150.1, forward strand.
GTGTCGACACCTTGTAGACTTGTGTCGACACTTACAATTCATGTGTCGACACTTGTACTATAAGTGTCGACACTTAGAGACAGAAAGTCTCGACACTATCAGACAGATAGAGATTTTCAAGAAGTGACTGGTTGACATGACAGCTGCCGATCCAGCCGGTCTACAGCAAATGTCAGAGATGTCAGAAGTCAGTTATGAACCGGACCAACCGGTTACTATGAAGAAAGCCTATAAATAGGCACCCACAGTTTACAGAAACTGTTGTTGTAATAGAAGTAAGAATAATCAAAGTAATTGTTCAGATTATTCAAGTAATCTGTAAAGTGGTACACAGAGAATAAACACAAGAAGATCTTGCAGATCTAAGAAGTTGGAGAGAGAGAGCTCCAATCAAGAATTCAGTCTTTGGAACTAGGCTGAGAAGAAGAATTCAGAAGCATCTGGATCTTAAGAAGCAGAGGTCAAGGAACAACTGCAGAGGATTCAGACTTATTCAGTTCTACTCAAGAAGCTTTGAAGGAAGCTAAGTCAGTTTGGATCTATCTGAGTTCTTCCAAGAACTCAACAAGAAACTCTCAACTCCTCTCTTATTTTCTGAGTTGTTGAGTTATTTGTTGTAATACTATTTTAACTTGTAGGATCCATTGGATCTGAGTGATTGTAAGCCTATATCTATAAAGGCTGAGGGTAGGGCTTGTTAGCCTGAGTGTAGGAGATATAGATCTCTGAGTGTAGGCCTTGGTTGGCTGAGTGTAGGCCTTGATTGGCTGAGTGTAGGCTTTGGGATAAAGCTGAGTGTAAGGCTTTGGGCCTGAGGTAGGAACCAATTTGGGTTCTGAGACAGTGAAGAAGTTAGGCTGAATCTAGTACACTGCTAGATAGGCGAAGGGGGAAAGTGGATGTACCCAGATCTTGGGGAACCACTATAAATCACTGTGTGTTGTGCTGTGTTTGTGCTGTGGATGATCTGTGTTTGTTTGATTATTGTTGATTGCTGAAATTGACTTGTTAGAAATCTGTGATATAACTGTTTGACTGCCAACAAAGTTAGAAAAAGGATTAGGTCACCTATTCACCCCCCCTCTAGGTGTTTAGGTACCATATCTTACAAGTGGTATCAAAGCGAGGTTCCTCAAAACAAGGACTAACAGTCTGAGGAGATCCTGTCTGACAGATTCAGTGTTAGGCAATTCACAGATTCAAGAACTTCAAGAACATCAAGAAACATGGGTTCTTATGAGAATCACAAGGAGTTGGGTTCCATGAAATTACCCATATGTAGGAAGGAGATCTTTGGGATCTGGAAAGAGAGGGTAAGGCTTTGGAAGCCTCTGACCCTAGAATCTACATTACAGTTAAGGAAGGGCCTTATGTGCCAATGAAGATTTCAGTATTGGATGCAAATCAGAGGACTCCAAAGGATTTCTCTGAGATGACCAAGGATGAGATTGTCCTAGCAACCATGGACAAGAGGGCACAGAACATAATAGTTAGTGCCATTGATGATGCCACCTTTCAGAACTTAATTCACTGTAAGACAGCAAAAGAAATGTGGGATACTCTCATTGTCTATATGGAAGGTTCTGAAGAAGTTAGGCAAGATAGGAAGTCCTTGCTTAATCAAGAGTATGAGAGCTTTAGGCAAGGAAAGGGAGATAGCATCACTGAATGCTACAAGAAGTTCTATAGAATAGTTAATGAACTCATGTCTTATGGAAGAGAGTTCAGCAACTATGAACTAAATGACAAATTCCTGAGGTCCCTAACCAAAGATTGGGACACCAAGATCTGTGTCATAAGAGAAATGGCAAAGTTGGGAGAAATTCCTCCTCCTACACTGTTTGGCAAGTTATTGTCATATGAGATGCAGCTGATAGTGAGGAAAGAGGAGGAGAAATCTACTAGGACTGAGCACAAGGAAAGGACTGTTGCTTTCAAGACAGAAGTTCCCAGAAAATGCAGGACTAAGTCATCAACTCCACCTCCAGAGGTAGTTGAATCTGAGTCAGAAGAGTCTGTCAGTACAAAGTCTACAAGCAGTGAAAGTGATGAAGACTTTGCTGCCTTCACTAGACACTTTCAGAAATTCCTGAAGAAGAAACAGTGGAGGTCCAGACCATCTACTTACAAGGGAAAAGAAGTCTTGAATCAGGAGAAAAAGCCTTCAAAGAAGGACATGAAAAAGACAAAGACAAGCAAGGCAACTGGATCAAAGATTGTGTGCTACTGCTGCAATAGACATGGTCATGTCATTGCTGATTGTCCTGAGAAAAGAAAAGAATCCAGTGACAGGAAAAAGACTCACCTCAAAGGGAAGAAAGAGAAGTCTTTTGTTGCCAAGAATGAGAAGACTCTTTCAGATATTTCTTCTTCAGACACTGATACTGATGCTGAAGCCTACATAGGGCTATTTGCTGAAGAAGAAGAAGAAGAAGAATTTATGCAGATCTTGGAGTCAATTTATGAACAAGAATACTGCCAGTGCCAAGGACTGATGGCATTGACTGAGAGTACCATAATCCTGGAGCAGCCAGGACCTAGTCAGGTACAAAGTCCAACTCTAAGTTCAGTTTCTTATTCTAGTTCAGAATCAGAATCATCTTCATCAAATGATGGAAGTGGTTCTGAGTCTGAGGATGATATTCATCAGCTCATAGATGAATATAAGGTGCTGTTACAGGCTTATAAGAAAAGCAAGTCCCTTGCCAAAAGTCAGGCAAAGGAGATTGCTGATCTCAAGGCTGCTGCAACAGAATTTGAGAAGCAATTTGGTCAAAAACTGAATGAGGTAGCTAGGCTGAAACACATTACAGTGATTCAGATGGGTACTATCACATTTAAGAATGATCAAATTAAGAAACTGGAGACAAATCTTCAGAAAGAGAGAGAACTGGTTGCAAAGTTTTCAAAGCCTAAATCAGTTCTACCTTTGATTGATGATTTTACTCATCACAAAGGTAAGGCTGGACTGGGTTTTGTTAAACCTGCCAGGACTGTTCAGGATCAGTCCAAGCCCAAGGGCAAAGCCCCAACATTCAACAAGCCTGTTGTAGTCAAGACTGCAAAGGTTGTACCTAAGCAAAGGTACAACAAGTTTGAATGCTGGTGCTGTGGCAAGATTGGCTATTTTGCAATGGATTGTTGGCACAATGCCAGTGCTAAGTTGAGTAGCAAGTTACCTGGTGGAAAGCCAGTAGGTAGCTGTGTCATGTTGCAAACTAACAATCACCAAGGACCCAAGTTTACTTTGGGTTCTAAGGTTCATTAATTTGTTTTGCAGGTGAATCCAAGTGGCCATACCCCAACATGGTACTTGGATAGTGGATGTTCCAGACATATGACTGGAACAAGGGGACTACTGAAGGACTATATTCCAATCAAAAATGGTCCTAAAGTGACCTTTGGTGGTTCTGAAAAAGGAATCATCGAAGGGTTTGGTAACATTTCTTCAAACCTTGTTACCATTACTCAAGTGGCTTATGTTAAAGGGTTGAAACACAACCTTATAAGTATAAGTCAATTAAGTGATGTAGGGTATGACATCTCATTTGTTAAAAATGGTTGTCATATCAAGAGGTCAAGTAATCAAGAGATCATTTTGACAGGATATAGAAAGAGGAATGTCTACTGTCTAGACATTATGATTGAGAACAATGGTTCTCCTGTTTGTCTTGTAGCTGATGAGACAGTCTCTCATTGTGTCAAGTGGCACAAGAGGCTAGCTCATCTTAACTACAAGACTATTAGCAAACTCTTTAGCAAAGTGTTAGTGAGGAATGGTCCTCAAGTTAAGTGTGTTAAAGATGGCATTTGCTCAGCTTGTCAAAAGGGCAAGCAGACTAAATCCACTTTTAGAAGCATAGATAACAAAGATGCTGTGAGATGTTTATACCTCTTGCATATGGATCTCTTTGGTCCAATGCCAGTTCACAGCTTAGGTAGGAAGGTCTATACCTTTGTAGTTGTTGATGACTACTCAAGGTTTTCCTGGGTGTTCTTCTTAAGGCAGAAATCTGAAACACCTAGTGTCTTCTACAGCTTTGTCAAGCAAATTCAGAATGAACTAAATAGTACTGTGGTCAAAATTAGAAGTGACCATGGTACTGAGTTTCAATCTGAAAGCATGACAAAACTATGTGAAGACTTTGGGATATTTCAAGAATTCTCTTCACCTAGAACACCTCAGCAAAACGGCATTGCTGAGAGGAAGAATAGAACCTTGATAGAGGCTGGTAGAACCCTACTTAGTGATACATCACTGCCTGAGTATTTCTGGGCTGAAGCAGTTAACACTGCATGCCATGTGATAAATAGGGCTACCATCACTAAAAGACTAAACAAGACCCCCTATGAAGTAGTGAAAGGCAGGAAACCAAACCTATCCTATTTTAGGATCTTTGGTTGTAAATGCTTCATACTTAACAATGGAAAGTCTTACATAACTAAGTTTGCTGCCAAGTCCCAAGAGGGAATTTTTGTTGGGTACAACAATAATAGTAAGGTTGATAGAGTATACAACTTGACTACACAAGTTGTTGAGGAATCAGTGCATGTAGTTTTTGATGAGACAAAACTTATTAACAATGAGTTGTCTAGCAATGTATGCAGCCCCACAGGTTTGACAAAGAAATTGGACAAGCTTACTATAGAAGAGATGCCTGCTGCAAGATAGCAAGTAGAAGGCAATAGCAGTTGTCCAGGGGGAGAACTACATGTGCCAATAGCTGAAGAAATACAAGAAGTACAGCATGATGCAGATGCTGAAGAAGTTCAACCTGAAGTTAGGATGTCACCAGCCAACAGGCATCTAAGAGATCATCCAGTAGAGCTGATTATTGGAGATCCAAGACAAGGAGTTCAGACAAGGAGCAGAAATCAGAATGCTGCAGTATATTCTAGTTTTCTGTCTCAAATAGAACCTAAGAAATTTGAAGAAGCTATACAAGATCCACAGTGGACTGAAGCTATGCAAGAAGAACTTAATCAGTTCAAAAGGTGCAAGGTTTGGGAACTGGTTCCTAAACCTAAAGACCACAATGTTATAGGAACTAAGTGGATCTACAGAAATAAGTTAGATGAACAAGGGGCCATCATTAAGAATAAAGCAAGACTGGTTGTTAAAGGATATAGGCAAGAAGAAGGTATTGATTTTGATCAAACCTTTGCTCCAGTAGCCAGACTGGAAGCCATAAGAATGTTCTTGGCCTATGCAACCTATCAAGGATTCAAGGTATACCAAATGGATGTCAAGTCAGCATTCCTAAATGGTAATTTGAAAGAAGAAGTGTATGTGGAGCAGCCATCAGGTTTTGTTGATCCAACTTTACCTCATCATGTCTATAGACTTAGGAAAGCTTTATATGGGTTAAAGCAAGCTCCTAGAGCTTGGTATGAAACCCTATCTAGTTTCCTCATTGAGAACAAGTTCACAAGGGGGAAAATAGATAAGACTCTATTCCTTAGGGAATCTAGAGGCAAAGTCATACTTGTCCAAATATATGTAGATGGCATTATATTTGGGTCTACTGAAAGTAGCCTTTGCAAAAAGTTTGCAAAGCTTATGCAAAGTCAGTTTGAGATGAGTAGTATGGGAGAGCTGAAGTTTTTTGTTGGGTCTCCAAGTTAAACAGACTGAAAGTGGTTTATCCATATATCAGTCCAAGTTCACCCTAGAACTCATAAGGAAATATGGTATGGATTCATCCAGCACCATGAAGACTCCTATGGGGTCAAGTATGTCTCTTAGCAAGGATGATGCAGGGAAACCTGTAGATGAAACCTTGTATAGAGGGATAGTTGGCTCCCTACTATACTTGACTGCTAGTAGACCAGACATCATGTATGCTACATGTGTTTGTGCAAGGTATCAAGCCTGCCCTAAAGAGTCTCACTTGACTGCAGTCAAAAGAATATTGAGATATCTAAAGGGCACTCCCTATCTAAGCCTCTGGTACCCTAGGAATGGAGATTTTGATCTAACAGGTTATACAGATGCAGACTTTGCAGGATGCAAAGAGGATAGAAAGAGCACAACTGGAACCTGTCAATTCCTAGGTGGAAGAATAATTTCATGGAGCAGCAAAAAGCAGACTAGTGTGGCTATCTCCACAGCTGAGTCAGAATATGTAGCTGCAGGAAGTTGCTGTGCTCAACTTCTATGGATTCAACATCAGCTAGTGGACTATGGATTTCAGGTAAGTAGAACTCCACTCGTCTGTGATTCTACATGTGCTATTTCAATAGCTAACAACCCTGTATCTTATAGTAGAACAAAACATATTGAGATTAAGTATCACTTTCTTAGAGAACATGTAGAAAGAAATGATATTGCACTTGAATATATTAAAACTGATAATCAGATAGCTGACATGTTCACTAAGCCCCTAGAAGAAGCTAAGTTCAATAGATTCAAAATTGAACTAGGAATGATAAACTTAGACTAAGTTTACAGAATAGAAAATTGGCTAAGTCAAAAGGTGTCGACACATAGACAAGTCTATGTCGACACAGAATAAAAGTGTCGACACTTCAGGAAAAAGGTGTCGACACATCTAGGATGATTGGTGTCGACACTTCAGAATGTTAGTGTCGACACATGTCGAGTAGGTGTCGACACATCCAATGTGGTGTCGACACTTAAGTTTTACTCAGAATTTTCTAAAGTAAAGTCTCGACGATTAGTCGAGTAGAGTGGTGTCGACACATAAACATGTGTCGACACATATTATCTGTTGACTAACACTTGTGTCGACACATATGTGTCGAGACATTATAAGTCAGTGTCGACACTTATTGCCAGTGTCGACACATGTTAAGCTAGCTGTCCCGCCTGTTCATCTTCAAAAATCAGAAAGGTATAAATTGGGCTGTCGACACGCTTTCAGAGTTTCGAGACCAAAACTGCTGTGTCGACATTTCTCTTTTCTAAAGACAAATTCTCAAACCCTAATGGCTCCCAAGCTCGAGGAAAACGTCAATGAAGGCTACGAACTTATGCGCGGCGCATTCGACGATGGCGATCAAGATATCAAGTCAGTGGTTACCCTAGTCAGCGATTCAGGACTAGAATACTTGGTTTCAGAACCAACCAAGATATGGAAGAAGGAAGTGCTTGAATTCCTTACTGGAGCAACTGTGGATGACTCTGGATACAGAATCAAATCCAGAGTGCATGGAACCAAGGTCAAGGTATCACCCAAAAGTCTGAGAAAGGTACTTCAGCTACCTAAGACTCAAGAAGAAGAAGAAGTTTCTACATCCAAGACCAGGGAAGCTTTGATCTGGTGTGGTCTTGATTCTAAGATGAAGATAAGTTCTGTCTTTAACAGAAAAGGCATGAACAGTCAAGGAAAATTTCTGTCAGAGATAGTGGGCAAGGTCATTCTCAGTAAACCTGGAGGGCATGACAGGGTGTCAGCCTCAATGTTCAATATCATGACAAGAATCATCTTCACCCTAAAAACAGATTGGTCAATGGTCATCTATGAAAAGATCAAGGAAAGTCTGAAGAAGCCCAATCTGGGCAGAATTATAAGTCTCTACCTGGCTGGTACAATACCAGAGGTAATGAGCACTGCTGCAGGTAGCAAGATCAATCATATGAGAAAAATGGATATGAGGATCTTGTCTAGGTGGGAAAGGGTGTTGTCAAAGGATATGCCTACCCCTGAGAAGCAAGTTACTGAGAAAATCACACCTCCCAGGAAGAAGAGAAAAACTGCTGTTGTGGCACAAGAGTCCTCAAGCAGTTCTAAAAGTGAAGAACGGGTGGTGTTCACACCTGATGAGCAAGAAGAGGAGACAGTAGTCAAGACCCCTGCTGCTCAAGATGTAGCTGAGATCCAGGGGGAGCTGCCTCAAGCTAGCCCCATCCATAGGGATCACAGCCAGGGGGAGCTTCCAGCAGTAGAAGAACCATCTACTCTGGACAGTGAGCAGGCCACCATCATTATCCAAGAGGTACTCACTGACTTAAAAACTTTAGACTATATTATAGAAGATGCTAATTTGTCTGATGTATATCAGCAAACTCAGCAAAACAGTCAAGAACCAGATGTTGTTATCCAAGACACATCTGCTGTACTGGAAGTAGTTCCTGATCAAGTAATTGAAGAACCAAGAACTTCTCCAGCTCCATCTCAACCTGAATATACAATGGAGGATTTATTCTTAAATCTAGATCAAGAGGACTTTGATATGGACAAGGTTGCTGCTGCTGAAGATAAGACTGCTGCTGCTGAGGGGGAGCACATGGAAATTCTAGAAGAGCCTATTAGGCTGGAAACTGAGAAAGCACTTGATGTGCAAGCTGAACAACCAGAGAGCCCTAAGAATAGAGTTGATATTGCAAGCACCTCTGCCTCTGAAGATGAGGAGAGTGCTAGGGCTAAAAAGAAGAAACTCTTTGTATTCAAGAGAAGAAGTCAGAGCTACAAGAAAGCCCTACAATCCATTGCCCCACAGCCTATAGTTCAGCAAGCTCCAACTGCTGACTATAGTGCTTTACTGATTGCACTACAGATCAAAATGGATGAACAAAGGAAAGCCATAGAGGCTTATGTTGATGCAGGGCACAGATCATTACAGTTTGATCTTGCTCAAGATATAAAATCTATAAGGTTTGAGATGAATCTCAACAAGAAAGAAATGACTGACTGCTTCCACAAGGGTGGGAATGCAGTAGTCTATTTGGCTACTCACCAGGAGAAGATCAAGACTCAGGTAGATGATATAGCATTAAAGCAAGGGTATGTGCTGGAAAATCAGTTAAGAATGAATGATAATTTAACTGCCTCCCACAATGCTATAGTCACTGAATTAAAGAATAAGTCTGCTGAACCATCTACATCTGCTGATGCTGCAAAGGCTGATTTTGATAAAATCTTTCAAGCTGAGATTACTGCTGTCAAAACTGTTATACAAGATTCCTAGAAAGCAATCTCTGAACAACTTACAAAGCTTAGACCTTACTTTAAAGATGGAATCAGGTACTTGGATGGTCAAATCCGATTCCAGAAGGATGATGTAAGAGATCATGTTGCTCAAGAAGTCATAAAGGGGGAGAGAGTGTTAGTCAAGGCAAGTTCTGAGCATGCAAAATGGATATCAAATTCAATCAGGGCTACACTTGGATATCCTCCCCTGTGTGATGACAATGAAGTTGTTGAATCTGGACTGAACCCTGCATATTTTGGAGGTGAGCCACAAGAAGTAGCTCAAGTCATCTATCCACCTCCAGATTTTGAAATGATTCATGCAGAAGTGCAGACAATGTACAGCCCAACTGAGGGCAAGTCTAATGTTGTTCTGGAAAAGGTTGTTCAACCTATTACTGCAGCTATGCAAGAGGCTTTGGACAAAGAAGAAGAGGCAAGGTTGTCAAAGAAGAGGTTTAGGGAACAAGCTGAACTAAAGCCAGATTTTGAACAATGGAGCCCTACCTCTAGAAATATCATTCTAACTGCCTGGAAAGCTGCTAAAGACAACACTACTGATAGAAACAAGTGGTTCTCTGAAGCAGAATGGAGGAAGCATGAAATCAGGCAAGAAGCCATTGTTCAGCACAGAAGGAAGGCTAAGATGGGAAAGCTACCTCCTACAGCTGTGGAGCCCAGCAAGTACTTTCCTAAGCCCTATCATTATTTTGAGAGGCAGAAAATCAAGGCTGAAGAACAAAAGAAGAAGGACTCAAAAGGCAAGAAGCCTGCTGATGCTGAGCCTACTGCTGCTGCTGTCAAGGCTAAAGTCAAATCTGGCAAAGGAATTGTTATTAAAGAACCCGATCAGAAATAGATTAGGAATTAAACTTGATGCTTATTGTAATCTTTTAAGTGAAAAACAGTGTTGTACACCATTGAAAATGTTTAAGGAACAATATTGGAACAATATATGATAAATATAGTATGATTGTTCTGAAATGTGTCTGTTTCTTATTTGTTCTGCAAATGTGTATATGTGTGAAGTTTTACATATTCATGTTAACCCTGCTGATTATAATCTGCTTTATATCATTTTGTAATTTTTAAATTATGAATGGTGTATATCATTGGCTAAGGGTTATGACTTCTCCAAATAGGGGGAGATTGTTGGGTACATTGGTCAAATGTACCTGATTTGAAGAAGCCTCACCCAACTCAATGATATACATCATAATGTATTTGATGTATGTTTGAGTTATTTGTGCAGGTTAAGAAATCACTGGACTGAAGCAAAAAGTTTCTAAGTCCATGTGTCGACACCCAGAGGGAAAGTGTCGACACTTGAGAAAGCTTGTGTCGACACCCAGACAAGCAGTGTCGACACTTGGAGTCATTGTGTCGACACCTGGGATGCAGAGTCGACACCAGTCAGAAAGTGTCGACACTTGGAACTGTGTCGACACTCAGTAAAGAAAAGTGCAGACAGAAAGTGTCGACACATGGAGCTGTGTCGAAACCCAGTGAACCTGTGTCTACACCAGAAAGTGTCGACACAAGGAGCTGTGTCGACACTCAGCAAAAGTCTACAGAGTCTAAGTACAAGTGTCGACACTCAACACAATGTGTCGACACTATGCAGAAGAGTCAGCATTTGAAGAATGTGTCGACACTCAGCACAAGTGTCGACACACTACCAGAAGAATCAACACTTGAAGTAAGTGTCGACACCCAGCACAATGTGTCGACACTTAGCTAAAGAGTCAACATTTGAAGTAAGTGTCGACACCCAGCACAATGTGTCGACACTCAGCTAAAGACTCAACACTTGAAGAAAGTGTCGACACAAGGAGCTGTGTCGACACTTAGCAAAGAACAGAAAGAACAGCAGATTATTCTAAGTACAAGTGTCGACACTAAAGGAATGTGTCGACACTCAGCTGAAGTCTCAACACAAGAAGATGTGTCGACACAAGGAGCTGTGTCGACACTCAGCAAGAATCAACATAAAAGACTATGTGTCGACACCAAGAAGCAGTGTCGACACTTGACAGATTCAACACAAGAAGTTGTGTCGACACAAAGGAGATGTGTCGACACATAGAAGAATTCAGCAAAAGATAGAAGAACAAGTACTTGTGTCGACACTCAATTTCAGTGTCGACACATGCAGAAGAATCTGTGTCGGGACATACAAAGAGTTGTGTCGACACCTTGTAGACTTGTGTCGACACTTACAATTCATGTGTCGACACTTACAATTCATGGTCGACTTGGATAAGTGTCGACACTTAGAGACAGAAAGTCTCGACACTATCAGACAGATAGAGATTTTCAAGAAGTGACTGGTTGACATGACAGCTGCCGATCCAGCCGGTCTACAGCAACTGTCAGAGATGTCAGAAGTCAGTTATGAACCGGACCAGCCGGTTACTATGAAGAAAGCCTATAAATAGGCACCCACAGTTTACAGAAACTGTTGTTGTAATAGAAGTAAGAATAATCAAAGTAATTGTTTAGATTATTCAAGTAATCTGTAAAGTGGTACACAGAGAATAAACACAAGAAGATCTTGCAGATCTAAGAAGTTAGAGAGAGAGAGCTCCAATCAAGAATTCAGTCTTTGGAACTAGGCTGAGAAGAAGAATTCAGAAGCATCTGGATCTTAAGAAGCAGAGGTCAAGGAACAACTGCAGAGGATTCAGACTTATTCAGTTCTACTCAAGAAGCTTTGAAGGAAGCTAAGTCAGTTTGGATCTATCTGAGTTCTTCCAAGAACTCAGCAAGAAACTCTCAACTCCTCTCTTATTTTCTGAGTTGTTGAGTTATTTGTTGTAATACTATTTTAACTTGTAGGATCCATTGGATCTGAGTGATTGTAAGCCTATATCTATAAAGGCTGAGGGTAGGGCTTGTTAGCCTGAGTGTAGGAGATATAGATCTCTGAGTGTAGGCCTTGGTTGGCTGAGTGTAGGCCTTGATTGGCTGAGTGTAGGCTTTGGGATAAAGCTGAGTGTAAGGCTTTGGGCCTGAGGTAGGAACCAATTTGGGTTCTGAGACAGTGAAGAAGTTAGGCTGAATCTAGTACACTGCTAGATAGGCGAAGGGGGAAAGTGGATGTACCCAGATCTTGGGGAACCACTATAAATCAATGTGTGCTGTGCTGTGTTTGTGCTGTGGATGATCTGTGTTTGTTTGATTATTGTTGATTGCTGAAATTGACTTGTTAGAAATCTGTGATATAACTGTTTGACTGCCAACAAAGTTAAAAAAAGGATTAGGTCACCTATTCACCCCCCCTCTAGGTGTTTAGGTACCATATCTTACAGTTAGATACCAGCCAAGATCCGAACTCCCGAAGTTCACCTTATAGCGGCACCCACTGCACATACGCAAACACTCCCCACTATATATGGTCATCGTGGCCTTAAGCCCGAGAACAATCTATGGAAGGAAACAACAAGACTCGTCGATATTTCGTTAGTTCAGTGATCTCTTTGGCAAAGAGAAAATAGAGGAGGAAACACTCCAAAAAGGGAAATGTGTCATTACGGGATCTCTGACGTAAAATTTATCGAAATGAAAGAAACAACACTTAGAAGACCTTTAGAGAGAAAGTGTTTAAAGAGTAAAGTAGAAACAACCGGCTTTGATTGTGAGGAGCTTTGAGGACTTTGCATTGTTCTCCCTCAGCTCAGAATAGACTTCCGAGCTTGCCCTCGTGATTAGCATCGAAGGTATTGTTAATAATTAGGTCAGGATAATCGTGGATTTGTCTCACTCCCTTTGAGCAGTAAGGAATGCTCACTGCCTCTTTTCCTTTTGAAGATGATGGATCAGAGTGGTCATCTTTCGGGAAAAAGTCACACATCATTCCCTGCCTTAGCATCCTTTGTACCAGTTAACGAAGTACCCGACAGTTCTCAGTTGAGTGCCCATGCTCTTTATGGAATTCACAATACGGATCCAAGTCTTTCGATCTTTGATCAGTTGGCTGGTAAGGCCTTTTGAAATTAGACCTACCCTTCATGACTTGGCTTACTTCTTGCATGGCCTCATCTAGTTCAAACTCTGGCAAGTCATCATCTTGTTACTGATGAACCGAAGTTGTTTGTGAAGATGGGGATGGTAGTAGTAACAATTGATCTTGGGCATGATCCTGACTCAGGAAGAGGTGTCAATGACGTTGAAATCTTCTTCCCTTACTTGAGTGAGATGGAAAGTCTTTCTGAGGAGACCTCGGAGGTTGCTTGTAAGAAGGAAAATCCTTCTCTGCTATAAGCCTGGAGATGAAGTTGGGGTTGCTCTTCTCAACTCGAATGTATGAGTTGGCTAAGACAATCAACTCTTGATATGTTCTTAGTGCTCGAAAATTAGCTTCAAACTTGAGTGGACCTTTATGCAGACTGTGTATTAGAGCCAGCCGATACATTTCTTGATCAACGATCTCAATGTCGAAAATCTCTTTCTGGAATCGATCTACAAACTGAGACCATGTCTCATTCTCTCGTTGCCTGATCTCAAAGAGGGCTTCTAGGCCACCCTTTCTCTTTGTTGAAGTAGAAAACCTGAGCAAGAACTCCCTTCGCAGATCAGAAAAGGAAGTGATGGAATGAGGGTGCAGACCATAGAACCAATACCTCACTTGTCCATCAAAGGTTGTTATAAGGAGCTTGCACTTAGTAGCGTTTGAGAGTGTCTTGAGAGATACGGCTGATTCAAAAGCTAGAACGTGCTTCATTGGATCAGTCTCTCCAGTATAAATTGGTAACCGCAGTTCTCTGAAATTAGCTAGAGTAGGTTCATGTCAAACATTCTCTGAAAATGATGATAGTTCTTCCTAATCTCTAGCAGCATAAGGAAAGAAGGGAGCATAAGTGGTAGCTGCAAAAGGAGCAGGAGGATAGAAGGGAAAAGATATTGTGGGAGGAGAAAGTGCAGGAGTTAATGGGTAAGGATGACTTTCCTAAAAGTTCAGAAATCTTGCTGGGCTTCCCCGGGCAGCTTCCCGGAAGAAGTTTTAACGAGCTACAAACTCATCACTTTGAGGCCGCAAAGGGGCTGCAGGCCCTTGCAGAAACGTTGGTGTGTAAGTAGGATAGACTGGAAGATAAGCCGGAGGATAGGCTTGTTGATTCTCCAATATTGGTCTTGGATTGACTGGAGAAACTGGTGATGCTGCAGATTGCATTTCTAATTACTGCACGATTACAGCTAGAGTACGGTTGATTGACTGAAATTGTTGGACGGTTTCACGACGTGATTCCTCCAAGGATTCCCAAAGTGAGTCCTCACCATAACTTAGAGCAAAGTTCTCGGCTGATTGATGTTCTTACATGGCTAACTATTGGTTTTCACCGTCTGTTTAAGATCTGAAGGCTGCATGTTAACTGTTGATGTGCGGAAATGTAGAGAGGAGAAGGTTGTCGCGCACACTAGCAGATAATGGGTGTGCTTGGTCTCACAAGCAGGTATGATAGAAGAAGGTTGTGGGGATAACCGAGATGTTGTTAAGGATGCAAGGAAAAGCTTCTGAGTGCTCGAGAGTGGAGCAAGCGCTTGATCAATGGTTGTGGGGATAGAGGAGATGAACGGAGGTTGTTGATTCGAGTGCGGAGATGGCTGGGAAGGTTGATCGGGAACTATCGATCAGACAGTTACATTCATGGTTTTGTTTGCAGGTTGATGCTGAGAGATGTTAGTTGAGATGAAGAGGGGCCAGCTAGCAGCATCAACAACAGACTTCGCCCGCCGCGGCTTAAATGCCACTCTTGTGCCTTTGATTATAATTCAGTGTTATAGCTTGAGTTACACCTTTACATGAAAAGCAAATAAAGGGTACAAAGGGGGAAGCTGGCGGCTAAGGAAAGAAGTTGCCAGAGGAGGGTGCACGGACTGAGCAGAGAGGTCGGCAGACCGCGCAGTAAACTGATCCTGCAGCTCACTATAACAAGGCGAGCGGACTGCGTGATTAGGCGGAGAGGACAGGTGAGGTCGTGCAGACTGAGAAGTGGAGTCCTCAAGATCAGATGCCTTGACCTTATAAGAGGTTGCCCTCGTGTCTGTGTCATCTAGAATGAGAGGTATGGGGGGAAATTTATAGGCCCTAAAAGGTTACGACTTTTGGTAACGTCACCCCCGGTGAGTCGGTAAGTTGTGCGAGTAGAACCGAGAGTCCGCCGACTCCGCACCATGCCGTGCGGTCAGAGGACTTGTCTTCTTGAGTTGATTTTGAGGTTGGGGGACTAGGACGAGTCCACATCTTCTGTGTTGAGTGAGCTCGTGCTAAGATATGCGGGCTGAGGAGTTATCCGCCCGTTGCTGGGACGAAGTGGCTGGAAAGCTGAGTGGCAGACTGCGTAATGAGTCTGCCTCTACTACAGGAAAATGTGCTGGTGGAAAGATAGAGGGCTCAATGGTGGACTGGAAGAGTCCGCTCAGTCTGGGGCAGATGAGATGAGTCTGCCTTTGCTGGAGGATTGCCGGTTGGTGAGGGGATGATGACCTGGCAGACTGAACAAAGCAGGTCGCCTTCATACTGAAAAAGTCTGTCAAACGCAGTCGGGCTGAAGGGTTGAGCGGCGTTACGAGTCCTCCTAGCCTAGGGAAGACGGGATGGATACACTGAATGTTGTGCGGTTTGGCGGAGAGCTAGAGCAAGTTCACACTCCTTTGATGGACTGAGGTAGAGTCTGCAAATGGTAAGCGGGCAAAAGCTGGTCGACTGGGCGACCTGACAGACTGAAGAAGCAGGTCTCCCCCATACATGAATTTTGCCTCTTGTTGGAAGGGTCAGGCTTGCCGCCCTTGCTGGGTGCCCTGGAGGTTGTCACCCTCTGGTTGGCAACATTGGGAATTGTTTCATTTTTGGGCGACATGGAGGAAGGTTGCCTAACATTGAGCGACTTGGAGGCAGGTCGCCTAGTGAAGTGGCGGTTTGACTTGCTTGATGTGCAACTTGCAGGAGTGGGCTAGTGAAGACCGTGACTCCTGCCGAGCATGAGTCTAAATAACGGTCTTGCGGATAGGAATCCGAGTCCGACACAGTTGGGTTGTCCACCTGTTGGAATGGAGAATCATGGTGTGGTTAGCTGATCAAAACGCACGGCCTGCAGGGGTGGACTGAGGAAGCAGTCCGCAACCCCTGCAAAACAAGCGGCTGTTGTTTGACCTGGCGGTCAGACCGGGGAGCCCTCCCAAGCTGTGCCGACTGAGTGGACAAAGAAGTCTATCGACCACACAGACTGGTCGTGACCTCCATGGAGAATCTGGAGCAGGCCGCGACTAGCAAACTGCCTATCTTGGGAGGTATCACCGATTTCTGGGTTAACAGTAAGTGTTTTTATGTTGGGTAAAGGATATGGTGAATTATTTTGAGCGATATCATATTGTGGACCCCACTGGATACCCGTTGCAAGACTATAATTATTCGATTGAGCCCAGACCTTCTTGCTCAATGAGGAGAGATGTTTTGGGATGTCACTCGACGATTCACTTGTAAGTTGGTAGATTATGAAGAATCTATTAACGGATAAGTAATACCCTCCCTACTGTCATTCCCAGTTTTCTGATTATTTGAGTGATTAGCATCTTAAGACTTTGCCTACATCTAACTGGTACATCACCTCGTACTCCTATACTCGGATGTCTAATGATTTTATTTCTCTATATCAGGGCACTAGACCTATTTCTGATCATAGGAGAGACTATAAGCTTCACGGTAGATCCTTGCTCCACCAAGATCTGACTATTTTGATCACACGTACACCTATCTTTAGGGAGAAGGAGAAGGTCAGGTCCTCTGTTCCGCCACCTGTAATTTTCACTACTATGGATGCTATAAATCCGCAGGTTAAGCATAGGCAGATAGTAAAGTTTTGCAAGGAGAACACTACATGTTACTCTTTTGGAGTGATTGGCCACTATGCTGTGGAGTGCCCCACAAAGCCTAGGGCTGTGGCTCTTTTAGCTTTGGCGTCTGAACCTCCTGAGATTGTATATGATACCCCTGAGGATTCTGATGTAGATGGGGTATCCCTTTATTCTAAGGATGACAAGCTAGATGAGAGTATTCTGTCATGCACGATAGTTCCCAATGATTCTGATGATTCTGACATTGATGGGATACCTAGTGATTTGGAAGATGATGTATGGGATGATGTTATTCCAATCTGTGATAGTATCCCATTGCCTATTACATGCCATGCTAGTATTGTGTCTGATCACCCTTGTATTGAGTGGCCTCTCCAGGATACGATCCCCGTCATGATAGAGCCTACAATTACACCAACTGAGATTATATTAGAGTCATCTGAGGAGCCTGAGAGTGAGGATGTCCCTAATGTTGTTATGGATGGCTCAAGTTATGTGGGAAGGTAATTTTTGGATGATTTTAGTGTCGAGAACCCGAAAGATATTTCTTTGATGCTACCACCATTGCCTGAAGCTCAATATGAATTAGAAATTTTGTCGGGTTCGATTTTGCCCATTTTTGAGACATTTAATGATTCTGATTCGGATGATGTTTCCAATGTGTTGGAAGGATTTCCTACTGCCTAGTAGTACTTTGGATGATGTTATTGATGTAGACCCGGATGAGCGTCCTTTGATGTTGTCTCTGTTGCATGAAATTCAAGATGATTTTGATTCTCTCTTGGTTTTTATTTTACCGACTCTCCCTCCTGATCTGTTAACTCCACTAGTGGACCCTTTAGGATACGAGTTTGGAATGCCTGATCTGAGTGGTTTTATTATGCCGACCTTGCTAGCCCCTCCATTGGCATGTCTCGTCGTACATGTTTTAGTGAGTTGTTAGATTTTATAGTCGGTCTTTTCACCGCACCTTGTAGATCTGACTACATGTCACCTTTGACTATTCATTTTTCTACGTGTCCATCAATGGTTTTGTCCTCGATGGCGATCGATTCTGATTCCGTGCATATTATGCCTCTTATCTTAGTTTTATCACGACATTCTTACTCATTCTGTCTGGTTGCACATATTTTTCCTCCACCTGCTTACGATGTTGGCTAGCACGTGTCCAGACAATAGCTGGCCACTTTGAGTTGTACCACATGATAATACAGTTTGCAGTCAATTTTATTAGGATATTTTCGGGGTTTTAAAGCAAATCATGTCTTGTAAAGTACTTATTTTGATTTCACTTTGTATATATTTTTGTCGCTAATGCATTTTTTTTGCTTTTTGCAGGTTTTCACGGCTTTCAGCCAAATTTTGTTGTGACACGCCCCAGGGTCACGCCCTACCCGGGCGTGTACCTAGGGCATGTAACCCAGAGGAATGATGCAATTGGTCTGAAACTGCATTCCGTGGAAACTTAGTGTACACACCCTCTGTCACGCCCGTGTCACATCCGACACGGGCGTGTTCTAGAGGCGTGTCCCCAAGTTCCGAGGAATCGCCGCAATGCGCTCGTTTTTCCCGCTCCATCGTCGCACCGAAAGTGTCACACCCCAGGGTCACGCCTGACCCGGGCATGACATATGGGCGTGTAATGCAGCAATTCGGCCCGTCACCTCCAGCATTCAATTTCAGCTCAACAAAGTCACGCCGCAAAGAACACGCCCCAGGTACACGCCCTACCAGGGCGTGACTTGTGGGCGTGTACTTCAACTACTTTGTCAGAATTAAATTCCATCCCGAAAAAGTCGCGCCGAATGTGTCACGCCCCAGGGTCACGACCGACCCGGGCGTGACAGGGGGGCGTGACCCGACCCGAAAAATTCTATAAATAGAGCCCAACTCTAAGGGTTCAGGGACACTTTTTGCATTGTGAGGGGAGGTTCTGTCCTTTGTATTTTTGAACTTTTTTAAGCATGTCTCTTCATTTTTAGTTCTTAGCTCTAGCTTTATGCTTTCCCTGTATTAGTTCCTAGCTTCGTTCTGTAGTATAATGTTAATGATAGTGTAGTTTACCTTTCCATGCACTTGTAATCTCTGGTTTTCAAGCTGTAAGATCCCTATTTCGATTAATAAAAAGTGTTGTTTTCTTTTTCGTTTCTGCTCTGTTTTCATTATTCTTCTTCTACTCATCCCCCCTCTTCCACCTTACCATGATTAACTAATCCTCCATGTACTCGATCTTGATGATCCGAGGTTCGAGTGATTAGGTTATGATACTTTGAATCTTACCTTTTCTTTTTAGGGTTTATCTTTGAATTACTCTTGATTTATCATGGGTTGGAGGTATATGATCGATATATACTCTCCACCTTTGCTTTCATTCTGGGCTAGCCGAGAGGCCGAAAGTTTGAAATGAGCATTCAAGAGTAAAGGGAGTTGTTCGCACCACTCGAGAGAGGCAGACGTTCAAATATCCCAGATTGGAGTAAAATCCAATAGCGGGGTTCACCGCGTAAAGCGAGTTTTAGGCCTTCGATTTAGGCGAGGGTCGGTCGGACCTTCCTAAACTCAGTTAGGCACGACCTTCGAGAGAAGCGTGTCAATATTCATGGAACCTCCATGGCCAAGGACCTTTACCCTAATTAGCTTAGGTTTATTTATCGTATTTTTCTAACCACTCTTGCCAAGGTGATTTCTGATCGAGTGCATTTTCCCCTTATCGTTACTAAGCTTAAGTTTAATCTCTCTTTTATCTCTCTTTATCTTTTCATGCAAGTAGCTCTCTTTCATTGCAAGTAGTTCTCTTCCTTTAGTACGTTTAGCTTTCTTCTAAAAAACCTTATTTTTCCGTCGATAAAATAATAGATTTCGTGTGAGTAAGCTTACTCAACTGTTCCCGGATTTTAATACGACACTTGTGTCCCCTAGCTGCATTTCGATAGGTATACTTGCCTTGTTGGATTGTTAGTTTGGTTATTTTCTCCTTGCAGATATCTAAGAGACAATCAAGTTTTTGGCGCCGTTGCCGGGGAGGCAACGCTCGTTTATAAATTGAAAACACGAATATATTAATTTTATCACTTCTCTTTCTCACCCTCCTTCTTAAAATTTTTCCGCCTACTCACTTGAGTTAAATGGCTGGATTTTGATCAAGCAAGTGTGCGTATTTTTAATTTTTCCGCCTACTCACTTGAGTTAAATGGCAGGCTTTATTTCAGTAGAGTGTGCGTATTTTTAATTTTTCCGCCTACTCACTTGAGTTAAATGGTTGGATTTATTTCAGTAAAGTGTATTTACTTTCTGTAGAGTGGGTGTGTTTTAATTTTTTGTCGAGTGCGTGAGTGTAGCTTTTATTTTCCGCCTACTCGCTCAGAGTTAAATGGCTGGATTTTAATTACGGCCTACTTAATAGAAACCCACATCACAAATTTTTCTACACCTCCTAACTCTCTCGAAAAGGGCAAAGTGGCTCTAAATGCCACTATCTTGTCTAGTACCTTGCGAACCCTTCACCGAGTAGCCCTTGGGAAGTTCGGGAGTTAAAACATAAAAAAAATCTATTTCAAAAAAAAAAATTTCGAACTTCATTAGCTCTTTTATTTTCTAGTCTTTCTTCTCCTCTCTTCTTCTAGTGTATGACCCGTGGAAGTCCGTCGGTTACTTTGGACCTGGACCATGAAATTGAGCGTACTCTTCGGAGAAGATCGTGATTTCAAGGCCCTACTACCCAAGTGCCAGTTGAGGATTCCGAGTCATTTTCTACCTTAAGAATGGCAGAACCCAACGTGGAGGAAGCCGTGCAAAGGCCTATGTCCTATTATGCACGACCGAATCTCAAGGGTATATAATCTAGTATAGTTCGCCCTGCAATAAGTAATAATAATTTCGAACTGAAACCTAGCATAATTCAAATGGTGCAACAGTATGTGCAATTTGACGGGCTTCAAGATGAAGATCCGAACGCACACATAGCCAGCTTTCTTGAGATTTGTGACACCTTCAAGATAAATGGTGTCACAAATGATGCTATTAGGCTAAGATTATTTCCTTTCTCTCTTAGAATTAAGGCTAAGCAGTGGCTGAACACCCTTCCTAAAAATAGCATAACTACTTGTACGCAATTAATTGAAAAATTTTTGGCCAAGTATTTTTCGCCTGCTAAAACTGCAAAACTTAGGAATGACATTTCTGCCTTTGGACAAATAGACTCTGAGACCCTTTACGAAACCTGGGAAAGATTTAAAGAATTATTAAGACGATGCCCACATCACGCTCTGCCTGTATGGTTGTAGGTGCAGATGTTCTATAATGGGCTAAATCAAAGCACAAAGCAAATGATAGACGAAGCTTCTGGCGGTACTTTAAACCATAAGACCCCGGAAGCAGCTCTTGAGCTGTTTGAGGACATGGCCATGAACATTTACCAGTGGAATGTGCCTAGGTCCCGCCCAAACAAACCTGCAGGTCTCTTTGAAGTGGACAACGTCTCCCAACTCGCACTGCAAGTTGAAATATTAAGCAAAAAAATTACGGAGATGACAGCTGCCTCCGCCCCTCAGGTATGGGAATCTGCAACTCCTCCAGCCGAACATTTGGATTATGTAAATAATATGCCTAAAACTGCTTTTAATAATTTTTCTGCTGCAAATTATCATCCTCCTGGTTTTAATTTTCCGAATAGTTATAATCCTGCGTTAAGAAATCATCTGAATTTTTCGTGCAGCAATCCATCGAATGCTGTGCGCCCGCCACCACAAAGTGATTTTCCTGCACCACCACCACCTCCTCAAAGTTTTCCAAAACCTCCAAATTTGGAGGAAATGTTTTCAAAATACATGAATGCTAATGACGCTACGATTAGAACCTTAACTGGAAGTGTTAAAAATTTAGAAAATCAGGTAGGACAGCTCGCTAAAATGATTTCTGAGTGACCCGTAGGGTCTCTTCCTTCCAATACCGAGCCCAACCCGAGAGAGCAAGCAAAAGCTATAACTCTTCGGAGTGGGAAGAAAGTTCCCGGTATGATAAGTGAAGAGCCCGAGGCAATCTCCGCTTCCGCTTTAAAAAATCAAAGCTCCGTTCCCATTTTAAAAATTCCACCCTCTGTCGAAGAAATTATCACTCCTATTTTAGAAAAACAACTCACTCCACCACCCACCTTTAAAAATAATCCATCCCCGCCATACCCTTCCGAACTTAATAAACAACGACAGGATGATCAATACACCTGTTTTTTAGAAATGTTTAAACAAATCCACATAAATCTGCCTTTCCACAATGCCATATCCCAGATGCTGAAGTACGCAAAATACCTTAAGGACCTCCTAACCAACAAGAAGAAGTTAGAGAACTCTCTCATGTCACGTTAAATGCCGTGTGCTCGGCGGTTTTGCCAAACGGATTACCGAAGAAAATCAGTGACCCGGGTAGTTTCTCTATCCCGTGTGTCTTTGGTGATCTCTTTGTCAAACACGCTTTAGCCGACTTAGGTGCGAGTATTAATCTTATGCCCCTCTCATTGTTTAAAAAGTTAGGAATTGGTAGTCTCAACCCCACACGCATGAGTATCCAGCTCGCCGACAGATCAGTCAAATACCCGTTAGTAATAGTGGAGGACGTCCTAGTCAAAGTTGACAAGTTCATCTTCCCGGTGGACTTTGTCATTTTGGACATCGAAGAAGACGTCGAGGTTCCCCTGATCCTCGGCCGACCCTTCCTTGCCACCTCCCGATCTATCATTGACGTAAGCAATGGTAAGCTCTTCCTTCGAGTGGGTGACGATGAGGTAACTTTCTCTATCACCCCCTCGATGAAGAACACACTAGCTAATGATGACTCCTGTTTTTTCATGGATTCCGTAAGTGAAGAATCCTTCTCTCACACCTCTGATTTTGAAGAAGAATTTTCCAATTTTTGTTCCTCTCCTACTCCTCCAACTGAATCTCTACACCTAAGTGAAGAATCCTCCACCCGCCTTTCTGATTTTGAAAAAGAATTTTTTGATTTCTGTTCCACTTCTACTTTTCCAACTGAATCGCTGCACGAAGCCGCCATGGCCACTAGCAACACCCCTTTTAATTTTACATATAAAAAAGTGTACGAGGACATAGTTTTTGAAAAATAACAAATTTCCAAAACCTCGGATGATGACCCCCCCTACCTTGGAACTGAAAGAACTACCAGAGCACCTTCAATACGCTTTCTTAGAAAAGGACTCCAAGCTGCCTGTCATAATTTCGGACTACCTCACGGATGCACAAAAGGATAAACTTCTTTCAATATTACAAAAGCATCGCCAAGCTATTTCTTGGCAGATATCTGATATCAAGGGCATAAGCCCATCTTTCTGCACTCATAAAATCTTAATGGAAGATAATTCACGTAACTCTATACATCCTCAGCGCCGTATAAACCCAAACATGAAAGACGTAGTTAAGGGCGAGGTTATGAAATTTTTAGACGCAGGAATTATCTATCCTATATCCGACAGTAAGTGGGTTAGCCCAGTACAGGTAGTACCAAAGAAGGGAGGGATAACGGTCGTAAGTAATGAAAATAATGAATTAATCCCGACTCAGACGGTGACCGGATGGCGAATGTGTATAGATTACCGTAAGTTGAATGACGCCACCCGCAAGGATCACTTCCCCTTGCCGTTCATTGATCAAATTTTAGAACGACTTTCCGGACATAGCTTTTATTGTTTTCTAGATGGCCTCTCGGGGTATCTTCAAATCCCCATATCCCCCGAGGACCCGGAGAAAACTACGTTTACTTGTCCCTTTGGCACCTTCGCCTACCGAAGAATGCCGTTTGGATTGTGCAATGCGCCAGCTACATTCCAACGATGTATGCTCGCCATCTTTGACAAGTACGTAGAAAGCATTATGGAAGTTTTCATGGATGATTTCTCCGTGTTCGGGAATTCCTTCGATAGTTGCTTAGAGAACCTTGAAAAAGTCTTAGAGCGATGCGAAGAAACTAACCTCGCCTTAAATTGGGAAAAATGTCATTTTATGCTGAGGTAAGGGTTAGTTTTGGGACATAAAATTTCTTAAAGGGGTATTGAAGTAGACGTTGTGAAAATTGAAGTTATCGAGAAGCTGCCGCCACCTACGAACATAAAAGCTATAAGAAGTTTCCTGGGTCATGCGGGTTTCTACCGCCGCTTCATAAAGGACTTTTCCAAAATCACCAAGCCCCTTACCCATCTCTTAGAAAAAGACGCCCCATTCATCTTTGATGACCTCTGTCTAGCTGCCTTTAATTTAATAAAAGAAAAATTAGTTAATGCCCCAATCATGATAGCTCCGGTGTGTGATCTTCCATTTGAAATAATGTGTCATGCGAGTAGTTATGCGGTGGGAGCCGTACTAGGTCAACGTATTTCCAAAAACTTCCACCCCATTTATTACGCTAGTAAAACACTCACATCTGCACAGTAAAATTACACCACAACCGAGAAGGAGCTCTTAGCTGTAGTATTCGCTTTTGACAAATTTCGCCCTTATATTACTCTTTCGAAAATTATTGTTTTTACGGACCACTCGGCCCTCAAATATCTTCTCTCTAAAACGGATGCCAAGCCTCGCTTGATTCGCTGGGTCTTACTCCTCCAGGAGTTTGACTTAGAGATCCGTGATAGGCGAGGTGCCGAGAACTTGGCCGCCGACCACCTTTCGCGCCTAGACAACCCGTTTATAGAACAATTAGACGAAAATTCATTTCATTACTATTTCCCTGATGAGAAGCTGTTCATAATTAACACATCTACTTCTCCTTGGTTTGCTCGCATCGCCAACTATCTAGTGCCCCGTGTGCTCCCAAAAGAGTTTTCATCTCAGCAAAAGAAGAAATTCTTTTCTGAGCTGAAAAACTATTTTTGGGAGGACCCGCATCTTTTCAAAATTTGTGCCGACCAAGTGATCAGGAGGTGTGTTTCTTTTGATGAAGGATTAGATATTATTAAACATTTGCATGAAGGGCCGACAGGTGGGCACTATCAAGCTGCTCGTACCGCTCACAAAGAGTTAAGCGCGGGTTTTTACTGGCCCACCCTGTTTAAAGATGCGCATGCCTTTGTGAGTAGGTGTGATAGTTGCCAACGGTCGGGGAATATTTCGAATAAAAATGAAATGCCACAAAATTATTTCCTAGAGTGCGAAGTTTTCGACCTCTGTGGTATTGATTTTGTCGGCCCTTTTCCTTCTAGCTTCGGGAATAAGTACATTTTAGTTGCCGTTGATTATGTTTCGCGTTGGGCCGAAGCACAAGCTCTTCCTACGAATGACGCCCGAGTCGTAGTTAATTTCCTAAAAAAATTATTTTCTCGATTCGGTACGCCGCGCGCTATCGTTAGTGATAGGGGTTCCCATTTCTATAATGCGCAATTTTCAAAAATCCTAACTAAATATGGCGTTACTCAAAAGCTTTCCACTGCCTACCACCCCCAAACTAACGGACAAGTCGAAGTAGTGAATAGAGAAATAAAAAGAATTTTAGAAAAGACTGTTTCAACATCTAGAAAAGACGGGTCAACCAAATTAGACGATGCTCTATGAGCCTACTGAACAGCGTACAAAATCGCCCTCGGATGTACGCCATATCGGTTGGTTTATGGAAAATCGTGTCATTTACCCGTAGAGTTAGAACACCGCGCCTTTTGGGCCTTACGATTTTAAAACTTCGATCCTCACTCTGTCGGCGATTTTAGAAAATTTCAACTTAACGAACTCGACGAGTGGCGCTCTTACGCATATGAAAATAACAGACTTTATAAAGAGCGGACGAAGCGTTTACACGATCGGCATCTTAGGCACCCAAAAATCTTTAAGCCGGGCGACCAAGTGCTTCTTTATAATTCTCGTTTACGTTTATTCCCGGATAAATTAAAATCACGTTAGTCGGGGCCTTTTACTGTTTTAGAAGTCTTTTCTTATGGTACTGTTTTAATTTCCCACCCTGATAAGGGTACTTTCAAAGTGAATGGTCAGCGTCTTAAACTGTATTTCTGTGATGATGTCAGTCTCAACCCTATTAACTCTATCTTTCCGGTCCTGACATTTGATTAATCTGAACTTTATTTTTCTCATAAACTTTGAACTTTATTCGAACTTTTTTAAAACAATATTTGGGGCATTCTTATTTTGATGCGTCGAGCTCAAACGACGCTTTAAACAAAGGGCGCTCTGGGGAGGCAACCTAAGTTATCTTTTTCTGTTTTCTTTATTTCACAATTTTTTCCCTGACTGGCTCCGGCATGCTGAAACTTCTCCGATCGCCTGCTCCACCAGTTCTGATTCCATGATAAAGTCCACCAGACGACGTTTCCTGAAGATCCACCGCACACGCATGGACGAGCGACATAACTCAGCTTTCCGTGCCACATAAAACCGGGGAAGTACCTGTTTTTCAATTCTGTCTTTCATTTCTGTACTTTACTTTTCTCTCGTTCTCCGACCTCCTTCCCCATTGAGGACAATGTAGATTTTAAGCTTGGGGGATGAGTTCCTCCTTTTTGCTTTTTGTAAATATCCAAAAAATCCAAAAAATTCAAAAAACAAAATATATATATAGCTGTATTTTGGTATTTCAATAAGTACCCTATGTTTATGTTTTGTTTTTTATCAAACTTCTTTATAAACAACGTAGTTAAGTATAATTTTTCTAATCATTTTTTTTAATCATATTTCACAAGTAAAATGTTGGACATGCTGTGTTTCTAATTCACGGTAGCATGTTAAGGTAAAATATTTCTCTAAAACGTGCATTTCTATTATGGTTTTCCGTTCTTTATTTTCTTTACTTTCTCTAAAAATTTATCATCCACTATTTTTCTTTTTGTCTTTAGATAATTTTTGTAAGAACAAATTTTGAATAACGTAGTAGATATGAACGATCCAAGTCACATATTATTTTTATTTTCAAGATAATTTCATCAATCTTCTTTTATTATCTCGAACTTGCTTTTTGAAATTTATCGACTCTATGTTTTAAATAAATTTAAAAAAAGCGTGAAAATGATTTAGGCCATTTTTGTTTACGTTTGAGCTTTCCTGTCAACCTAAAATCTTTTACCACTAGTTAGCCGCTTTGGAGCCTTTTTTCCAAATTCATTTGATAACTCCACACAGCATTTCATTTTCACCAAAGCCCAAATTCCTACCTATCTAATCACGCTAATTTTTTTGATAGGAAATTTTGTGTTATCTTTGGAGAAATTGTTGAAAAAAGTGTACTCAAAAGAAATGTATTGAAAAAAAAGAGAAAAAATGAATGAAAATAATAATAAAAAAAAAGAGATAAATAATCATAAAGAAAAAAAAATAAATTTATTTATACATATTTTGTTTAAAATAAATTTATTTTTTTTGAAATTCGTTGTTTTGGTTTAGTGTGATTTTTAAGCCTCCATGTTTATATTTGAATTCCACTCCTATTCATATTCCTAAACCAAACGTTTCGGTCCTATTAAGTTCTTTTGATTCACGCCCTTTTTTAATTTTATTTAACAACTAAGAAAAGAAGAAAAGTAAATCATTTTTAGTTTTGGATTTAAACTTAGATTTTTGTTATTTAATTGATATAATTATAATGCGTTTCTTGGATCTAGTAATAACTCAATACGTTCTTTTCATTTTCATTGCCTTGCTCAAATCTATTTAAAGAATTTCGTCAAAATTCTGGATGATTTATTTTTATTAAGTAAAGTTTATAAAAGTTAAACCATACTAAAATAATTGTTTTAGATTTACGTTTTACATTCTCCCTACCTAGAATTTCGCATAGTACTTGTGTAAGTATGATTAAAACTTTTTGAATTAGTCACTTTTTATGATTAGCTAGTCTTTATATCTTTGCCTGGGGACAAGCAAAACTTAAGCTTGGGGGAATTTGATAATACGGTTTGCAGTCAATTTTATTAGGATATTTTCGGGGTTTTAAAGCAAATCATGTCTTGTAAAGTACTTATTCTGATTCCCCTTTGTATATATTTTTGTCGCTAATGCATTTTTTCTGCTTTTTGCAGGTTTTCACGGCTTTCAGCCGAATTTTGCTGTGACACGCCCCAGGGTCACGCCCTACCCGGGCGTGTACCTAGGGCATGTAACACAGAGGAATGAAGCAATTGGTCCGAAACTGCATTCCGTGGAAACTTAGTGTACACGCCCTCTGTCACGCCCGTGTCACATCCGACACGGGCGTGTTCTAGAGGCGTGTCCCCAGGTTCCGAGGAATTGCCGCAATGCGCTAGTTTTTCCCGCTCCACCGTCACACCGAAAGTGTCACGCCCCAGGGTCACGCCTGACCCGGGCGTGACATATGGGCGTGTACTCCAGCAATTCCGCCCGTCACCTCCAGCATTCAATTTCAGCTCAACAAAGTCACGCCGCAAAGAACACGCCCCAGGTACACGCCCTACCAGGGCGTGACTTGTCGGCGTGTACTTCAACTGCTTCGTCAGAATTAAATTCCAGCCCGAAAAAGTCGCGCCGAATGTGTCACGCCCCAGGGTCACGCCCGACCCGGGCGTGACAGGGGGGCGTGACCCGACCCGAAAAATTCTATAAATAGAGCCCAACTCTAAGGGTTCAGGGACACTTTTTGCATTGAGAGGGGAGGTTCTGTCCTTTGTATTTTTGAACTTTTTTAAGCATATCTCTTCATTTTTAGTTCTTAGCTCTAGCTTTATGCTTTCCCTGTATTAGTTCCTAGCTTCGTTCTGTAGTATAATGTTAATGATAGTGTAGTTTACTTTTCCATGCACTTGTAATCTCTGGTTTTCAAGCTGTAAGATCCCTATTTCCATTAATAAAAAGTGTTGTTTCCTTTTTCGTTTCTGCTCTGTTTTCATTATTCTTCTTCTACTCATCCCCCCTTTTCCACCTCACCATGATTAACTAATCCTCCATGTACTCGATCTTGATGATCCGAGGTTCGAGTGATTAGGTTATGATGCTTTGAATCTTACCTTTTCTTTTTAGGGTTTAGCTTTGAATTACTCTTGATTTATCACGGGTTGGAGGTATATCATCGATATATACTCTCCACCTTTGCTTTCATTCTGGGCTAGCCGAGAGGCCGAAAGTTTGAAATGAGCACTCAAGAGTAAAGGGAGTTGTTCGCACCCCTCGAGAGAGGCAGACGTTCAAATCTCCCGGATTGGAGTAAAATCCAATAGCGGGGTTCACCGCGTAAAGCGAGTTTTAGGCCTCCGATTTAGGCGAGAGTCGGTCGGACCTTCCTAAACTCAGTTAGGCACGGCCTTCGAGAGAAGCGTGTCAATATTCACGGAACCTCCACGGTCAAGGACCTTTACCCTAATTAGCTTAGGTTTATTTATCGTATTTTTCTAACCACTCTTGCCAAGGTGATTTCTGATCGAGTGCATTTTCCCCTTATCGTTACTAAGCTTAAGTTTAATCGCTCTTTTAGCTCTCTTTATCTTTTCATGCAAGTAGCTCTCTTTCATTGCAAGTAGTTCTCTTCCTTTAGTACGTTTAGCTTTCTTCTAAAAAACCTTATTTTTCCGTCGATAAAATAATAGATTTCGTGTGAGTAAGCTTACTCAACTGTTCCCGGATTTTAATACGACACTTGTGTCCCCTAGCTGCATTTCGATAGGTATACTTGCCTTGTTGGATTGTTAGTTTGGTTATTTTCTCCTTGCAGATATCTAAGAGACAATCACCACACGCCCTTCTGTTCACTTCCGAGAGCGTCCTCCGCTAGATTTGGTGATTTGGATTTAGTCTGGTCATTCTCCGAGCGGATGTCTACGGGCTCCGTCAATAAATTATCACTTAGGGGCGCCGACCAATCCATGGTTATGAGGATCGTCGGAATTAATGCTTTTCATTCGGATTTTGAGAATGCATGGGGTGTTTCACCTCTTTTTAATTTTTGGATTTATTATTGCATGTCTATTTTCCACCTTAGTGGCCTTCTTTGTCGTTTCTCTCCCCCACTATATATTTTCTTGGGTTGGGGAGTGAGAGTTCTTTCGTGTCCAACTTCCATATGGGTTCCTTGTTTCTTGCACCAGATGGTAAGATTCTAGTTATTTTTCTTCAGACTGACACCCTTTCGAGGTTCCTTGAAAAATTTGTTGCAGTTGTTATGTCTGACAGGTTTCCTTTGATAAGTGATGCCCGCACTCCTACGACTTGGGCTCTCATGCAAGATCTGCTACATGTTGGTGTTGCCTGTGACTATTTCCCTCTCCCAGGCCACCCATCGGTGTTGAGTGATTTTGAGTGGTGGAGGATTGATGGCGATGATGCCCCTCATGTTCGAGGTGATGTTCATGACTGGTTCTGTGGCGATGGCGACTCGACGCATTATTCTGACTTCCATCGCCAATAGACTTTTGAAGACATTGATGGATGTTTCGGCGAAATGTTTACCAAGCCTAAAGTGTTGAAGTTTGCCGCGACATCCTCCGCCAACGCCTAATCAAATCTCCACCACAGTTCATGAAAGTTTATTTCAACATTTTTAAATTCCTGCAATTTATTCCAGCATTTTAATTCTTGTAATTTTTAATTCATTGTTTTGCTGTGGGTGGCCTAGATTAGATCTCATGATGAGTGTCCATGATTTGGTTTGTAAGAACTATATATATATATATTCATATTATACTAATGACATGTAAGATTTTGATGAACAAAATAAAAACCTAGCATTGGGCTAAAGCCGACCCTCCCCTCTTCCCTAAAATCCCGATCGGGATTTTTCTTCCCCCCCCCTCCCTCCGTTTGTGCCCTTCTCTCTGCCCCTCCCCTCTTGTGGTAACTTCGGCCAGTGCCTCCTGCCTCTCCTCAATTCCGATCCGTATCCTCCAACCCGGGGCTTGTACCAAATAACCGTCAAAATCCATCAAGCAGTTCGCCGACCGAACCTCCAATAGAATTCATGTCGCCGACCTCCTTGTGGAAGCGTTTTTTGCAGCCCCCTTACCGGACTCCATCCAAACCCAACAACATCCATCATGCTGCCCTCCGGCCATCCTCTCGCTGTCGTGGTCTCCATCCGATGACTCCGAAGAAAGTGGCTTGCGTCGCCTCCGTCCGGTGCAGTTTCGTGGAATCTCGTGGAAGTGTGACCTTTCCACTAATCTTTTTTTCGTACATTCATCTCGCTGGTTTTGGGTAATCCCTCCTCCCCTTCTTTTGGTGTGTTTTGTCTATGTTAGTGCGGGATTGTGGTGGATGTGTGGACTGAGATATTTATCCTAGCTATTGAATCATTGTGCATTAGAAATCTGAGTTTAAGGTATTATTATTGTCTGGATTTCCTCGTTAATTTTGTATCCGGTAGTTCTCTTAAGCCTTTGCAAAATCGGGTTGTTCTAATCTTTGATTTCACATTTGTTTCTCGAGATTTGGTATACCTCGTGTTGATTTAATTTGGTGCGGAATTCAGACTCTATATGATTCAACGTTTAGTCTGGATTCTCTCTGTTTGGGAATGTGAATGCATGTGGTTAATTTTAAGGTGTTTAGCTAATTGCTCGGATCGTGTAGGTCCTATTCACTTGAGCGAACATTGGCCTATAGACCTTGTTCAATCTCAAAAGGCTTCGCGACCCTTTATTTTGTGCTGTGAATGACAACTGTGCAATTAGAATCGATGTGTTAGTTGTGTTAGCCAAGATCTAAGCATGAGAGAGCTTCTCACTAGTGTTTGAACACCAAATTCACATCGAGAACACGTCGGCCTACATCACCAAGATAGTTGTGTCCGACACTTTCTTCCATATAGTCCCTCATATGGTGCCATCCCGATGCTCATCTGGTGACTGTGTTTGTAGGCGAACTCAATCAGTGGCAACAGTCAATCCCAAGGCTTCCTCGTGTCTAGTATATATAAGCACAACAGATCCTCCATAGTCTTGTGTGTAACGCCCCGAAACTCAAAAGAGCGACGGGAGGCGTTTAAGGCCAAAATTGGTATCTGGCTGGGGGCACACGGCCTGGGACACGGTCGTGTCCCCGGGAGTGTCAGGCTCTAGTCGACGATTTGGCCGTGAGGTCGACGATTTTTGGAGTCGACGATCGTCGAGCAGCGAACACGGCCTGAGACACGGGCGTGTCTCAGGGCGTGTCGAGCCCGTGTCGACGATCGGCTAGGGAAGTCGACATTTTCGCTCGACGATGTGTCGAGACAAGGAACATGACCTAGGATACGGGCGTGTCCAAGGCCGTGTCAGAGAGTCGACGAACTTCGCTCGACGAAGTGTCGAGACATTGAACACGGCCTGGAGCCCAGGCGTGTTCGGGTTTGACAAGGGCGTGTCAAATAGGACACGGGCGTGTCCAATACCCGTGTGAGTCTCGGGTTATTTCCAGGGCGTGTCGTGTTCGTTCAAAGATCGGGCCAGCAATCTGCGTTCGACGATCTGGCTACGTTCGACGATTTTGCCAGGGATCTGTGTTCGACGAACTGGCTGCGTTCGATGATTTTCAAGCAATCTGCATTCGACGATTTTGCTAGAGATCTGCGTTCGACGATCTGGCTGCATTCGGCGATTTTGCCAGGGAACTCTGTTCGACGATTTGGCAGCATTCGACGATGTTGCCTCGACGATCGTCGAGCGCGGGGCGGATCGTGGCGTGTTGGACTCCGTCGACGCGGAGTGTCGACATAGGGTTTTTTTGGCGGGATCTTGACTAAATGTCCCGACACAATTTGATTGGTCGCGGACGTGTCCTGCTCCGGTTGGTGAACTATGCTTTGTTTAGCCCCATTTGTCCAGGTCAGACCTGGATCGTAGCCGTGCATTTCCCTTTTGTGGAATCCGACGGCTGGTGGTAAATCCGATTGGGATATACCCGTGTACAGGGCTTCAAAACCCTTATTCTTCTGTCGTTGGTTCTCTGTCTAAGTTCTAGAGAGAAGGGAGAGCGAAGGAGGAAGAAGAAACCTAGATCCAGTCCTTGGAGGGGATTTAGAGTTCCAAATCGCGAGCCGACTTCGGATCTATGAAGGCAAGGAGATTGCGGTGCTTTAATCCACGTAGATTTCGATGGCGCGAAGGAAGAATGCTATGGTAATAATTCTCTACTTGAGCATGTGAAGCTCTCTTTTCCTTTGCATAGGAAGCCCGCTCTCGCGAGTTTGCGATGAGTTGAGGCATTCCTTCGGGTAGACATGAATAGTCCCCGTTGTATACATGTAGAGTCCGTAATCGAGAACGGATATAGGCATGATGTGTGAAGCCTACCCGGACAAGTTGGTCTGGATCGGTGATGTTGCATTTCATAAATGGCCGGAGAAGTCTCCGCACAAATGTTTGTTTTTCGGGTTTTCTACGCGGTAGATTGCAGCAGGGAGCCTTGGGGGCTAACCTCGAGGTGCACCCGAAAAACTGGGCAGATGCGTGTTGCTGTCGTCTTGGTGTCCTGGGAGCCAACTTGTACATAACTGGGTTATGTAATATTGTGCGTTCGATTCACGGACTTCGAGGAAACCTAACTCGTGCCGATGATTTTAAATGTCATGGCAAGTGAGCAACAGGTGGAGGGGAACCATTCCTGCTCTATGCTGTTCGGTTTTTGAGGCCTATCGAGGGCATAGAGGTCGGGTCTTTGTATGTCGATGATTTTAAGTGTCATGACTAATACTTATAGGTTGTTGATGATTTTAAGTGTCATAACTTCTGCCTAAAAGACTCAAATGCTCACGTGTTGTGCTGTCCAAGTGGCAGTGGTGGGACCGCAGTTTAGACCGGGTTCACCGAGAATGTGCCCTGAGGGCATGGGTTGTGTGGTCGTGCGTGCCTATGCCTGTGATGTAGTGTTATTGCTATATAATGCTTGGTTATGCTAATAAAGTGTAGGGAAGAAGCATCGCCGCCCCGATCTTGGGGGCGGGATCGTTATAATTTGGTCAGTATAGCTGACCGTTGCCTTTGTTTGTCACCATTGTGGTGGATTGTTGCTTGCAGGTGCTGCAGGACCAAGCGGTCAATAGCGGGCTAAAGCCCAAGTTGCTGTGCCGGCCCTCGAAGGCCTAAAATGTTGGATGTTTTCTTTTATTCATGTATGGCCGGCCTGCGTGCCGAAGTTTGGAAAACATTTAATTTGAGCGAACTGTTTTAAGGAATTAAGGCCAGTACTTGTGTATTTGTACTTCATTCCTGTGGGAGTGTTTAGTGGACATTCAAGCTTTTTGTGCTGCGTTCTTTTAATTGCAACTAATAAAATTGCTTCCGCTAGAATGCTCTGTGTAAGACGTTGTTATTTTTTGGATGGTTTCCATTGAGTAACCACCCGGTCTGTCTGTATTATATGGCGTCGGGCCCCGGCCGGACCTACTGCTATATGCATTGCGGCTATCGGTCCATGACGAGCGGTTCGTTAAGGAGTTAGAGGCATTGGAGATCTTTTGCGTTGATAAGCAATAAAGTGCTGAAGCAGTATTGAATTGGACTGAAGTCCAATATGACCTGCCTGATCGGATTCGGCAGGCATTGGATATGGACGTCCACATGAAGCATCTCATGATAGAGGCTCTCGATGGGTCAAATTCCCAATTTGTTGTGGTGGATGGATTACTTTGGAAAGATGGTCGTCTGTGCGTCCCAAGCGTGGCCAATTTGTGGGTGGAATTCTTGTACGAGGGGCATCATACCAAGTACTCAATTCACTCGGGAGCACGAAGATGTACCACGATGTTAAGAAATTGTTCTGGTAGCCAGGACTGAAAAATGATGATCCGGTTGAGAAATTGGCAAAACTATATATGGATAATATTGTACGGCTTCATGG
The DNA here is from genome assembly GCA_039583875.1 of Platanthera guangdongensis. Taxonomy (NCBI): domain Eukaryota; kingdom Viridiplantae; phylum Streptophyta; class Magnoliopsida; order Asparagales; family Orchidaceae; genus Platanthera; species Platanthera guangdongensis. The sequence continues at coordinate 125,949,777 of CM077150.1, forward strand.
TGTGCCCCGCAACATCATGAGTGACCGAGATGGGCGGTTCACGTCCAATGATGGGAGGCTTGTGCAGCAGATGTTGGGAACAAAGCTGAGTTTTAGCACAGCCTTCCATCTGCAAACGGATGGGCAGACCGAGAGGGTCAATTGGACAATGGAATACATGCTCCGCATGTGTGACCTGGACTATGGAAAGCAATGGGAAGATCACCTATACTTTGTGGAATTCGCTTACAATAATAGCTACCACGCGAGTATTCAAATGACGCCCTTCGAGGCCCTTTATGGTAGAAAATGTCGCACGTCGTTGTCCTGGTTGGAAATGGGTGAATCGTAGTTGTATAAGCGGATAGAGTTGGAGGATGCTACTGCTTTGGTGAGAACTATTCGGGAGAGGTTGCTAATCACTCAGGACCGCCAGGCTAAATACTATAATGCCAAGCACAGGAACGTCGAGTTCGCTGTTGGCGATCGGGTGTACTTGAAGATCAAGTCGTTCAAGGGTGTCTCGCGGGTGCGGCGATTGAAAAAGCTAAGCCCGAGGTACCTTGGGCCATTTGAGGTTCTGGAGCGGGTTGGCGAAGCAGCCTATCGTTTGAAGCTATCTGTGGAGCTCAGTGGTCTATATAATGTATTCCATATATCGATGCTACGGAAGGCGGTGCAAGAGCCTTCGCAACTGATTGCGGTCGATCAAGTGTCGGTTGATAGTGGGTTGATGACGAAGGTCAAGCCCGTACATATTGAAGACTCGGAAGTCAAGCGGTTACGCAATAAAGAGATCAGGATGGCCAATGTCTGTTGGGACAATTGCGGTCGAGAGGAGCTCTCTTTGGCGCGAGAGCAGACTATGCTTGAGGAGTACCCGGAGTTGTTTCACTCAGGTACCATTTAAGTTTTATGTTCCTTTCCTTTATGTAATTTCGAGGACGAAATTCTTTTAAGAGGGGGATAGTTATAACGCCCCGAAACTCAAAAGAGCGATGGGAGGCGTTTAAGACCAAATCTGGTATCTGGCAGGGGGCACACGGCTTGGGACACCGGCGTGTCCCAGGGCATGTCAGGCTCGATTCTATGATTTGGCCGTGAGGTCGATGATTTTTGGAGTCGACGATCGTCGAGCAGGGAACACGACCTGAGACACGGGTGTGCCTCAGGGTGTGTCGAGCCCGTGTCGACGATCGGCCAGGGAAGTCGCCATTTTCGATCGACGATGTGTCGAGACAAGAAACACGGCCTAGGACACGGGCGTGTCCAAGGCCGTGTCGGATAGTCGACGAACTTCGCTCGATGAAGTGTCGAGACATTGAACACGGCTTGGATCCCAGGCGTGTTCGGGTTTGACACGGGCGTGTCAAATAGGACACGGGCGTGTCCAATACCCGTGTGAGTCTCGGGTTGTTTCCAGGGCGTGTCGTGTTTGTTTGAAGATCGGGCCAGCAATCTGCGTTCGACGATCTGGATGCGTTCGACGATTTTGACAGGGATCTGCGTTCGACGATCTGGCTGCGTTCGATGATTTTCCAGCAATCTACGTTCGATTATTTTTCCAGAGATCTGCGTTCGAAGATCTGGCTACGTTCGACGATTTTGCCAGGGAACTTTGTTCGACGATTTGGCAGCATTCGACGATCTTGGCTCGACGATCGTCGAGCGTGGGGCGGATCGTGGCGTGTTTGACTCCGTCGGCGCGGAGTGACGACATAGGGTTTTTTTGGCGGGATCTTGACTAAATGTCGCGACATAATTTGATTGGTCGCGGACGTGTCCTGCTCCAGTTGGTGAACTGTGTGGTGTTTAGCCCCATTTGTCCAGGTCAGACCTGGATCGTAGCCGTGCATTTCCCTTTTGTGGTATCCCACGGCTGGTGGTTAATCCGATTGGGATATACCCGTGTACAGGGTTTCAAAACCCTTATTCTTCTACCGCTGGTTCTTTGTCTAAGTTCTAGATAGAAGGGAGAGCGAAGGAGGAAGAAGAAACCTAGATCCAGTCCTTGGAGGGGCTTCGGAGCTCCAAATCGCGAGCCGACTTCGGATCTACGAAGGCAATGAGATTACTGTGCTTTTCAATCGCGTAGATTTCCATGGCGCCAAGGAAGAACGCTAGGGTAACGATTCTCTACTTGAGCATGTGAAGCTCTCTTTTCCTTTGCATAGGAACCCCGCACTCCTGAGTTTGCAGTGAGTTGAGGCATTCCTTCGGGTAGACATGAATAGTCCCCGTTGTGTACATGTTGAGTCTGTAATCAAGAACGGATATAGGCATGATGTGTGAAGCCTACCCGGACAACTTCGTCTGGATTGGTGATTTCGCATTGCATAAATGGCCGGAGAAGACTGCGCGAGAATGTTTGTTTTCGGGTTTTCTATGCGGTAGATTGCAGCTGAGAGCCTTGGGGGCTAACCTTGAGGTGCACCCGGAAAACTGGGCAGATGCGTGTTTCTGCCGTCTTGGTGGCCTGGGAGCCAACTTGTACATAACTGGGTTATGTAATATTGTGCGTTCGATTCACGGGCTTCGGGAAAACTTAACTCGTGCCGATGATTTTAAATGTCGTGGCAAGTGAGCAACGAGTTGAGTGGAACCGTTCCTGCTCTATGCTGTTCGGTTTTTGAGGCCTACCGAGGGCATAGAGGTCGGGTCTTTGGCTGTCGATGATTTTAAGTGTCATGACTAATGCTTATAGGCTATTGATGATTTTAAGTGTCATAACTTCTGCCTAAAAGACTCAAATGCTCACGTGTTGTGCCGTCCATGTGGCGGTGGTGGGACCGCAGCTTTGACCGGGTTCACCGAGAATGTTCCCTAAGAGCACGGGGTGTGTGGTCGTGCGTGTCTACGCCTGTGATGTAGTGTTATTACTATATAATGCTTGATTATGCTAATAAAGTGCAGGGAAGAAGCATCGCCGCCGCTAGCTTGGGGGCGAGATCGTTATAATTTGGTCAGCATAGCTGACCGTTGCCTTTGTTTGCCACCGTTGCGGTGGATTGTTGCTTGCAAGTGCTGCAGGACCAAGCGGTCAATAGCGCAATAAAGCACAAGTTGCTGTGCCGGCCCTCGAGTGCCTAAAATTTTGGATGTTTTCTTTTATTCATGTATGGCCGACCTGCGTGTCGAAGTTTGGAAAACATTTAATTTGAGCGAACTGTTGTAAGGCCTTAAGGATAGTACTTGTGTAATTGTACTTTATTCCAGTGGGAGTGTTTAGTGGACATTCATGCTTTTTGTGCTGGGTTCTTTTAATTACAACTAATAAAATTGCTTCCGCTAGAATGCTCTGTGTAGGACGTTGTTATTGGTTGGATGGTTTCCATTGAGTAACCACCCGGTCTGTCTGTAGTATATGGCGTCGGGCCCCGACCGGACCTACTGCTATATGCTATGTGACGGATAGGGGGTGTTACATGGTTGCTCTACTCTGTCTGGTCATTGGTCTGTGGATGGAAAGAAGTTCTAAAAGCAAGTTTAGAACATAAGTATGCATGCACCGCTCTCCATTCCATAGAGGTAAATCGACCATCACGGTTTGAGACAATTGTCCTAGGGACGCCGTGGTACCTGACGAACTACTCTACAAACAACCTCACCAAAACAGCAACTGGGTTGTCCTTCCTGATCCGTATAAATAGGACCACCTTGGCCAGTCTATCAATAATGACCCAAATAGAATCGTGCCCAGAGTGACAGTGAGGCAAACTGTGCACGAAGTCAGTAGCTATATCCTCAAACTTCCACTCTGGCACCAACAATGATAGTAGTAGTCCTACTCGGCTCTTGCACTCTGCCTTTACCGGCTGGTATGTCTTGCAATGTGTCACATAATATATGATTTCCCTCTTCAACCCCGACCAGTACATTCTTCTTCACAGGTCCGCTGTCATCATGGTGATACCAGGGTGTACCGAGTACTGAGAACAGTATGCCTCCCTGAGTATATCCTCCTGGATACCACCTCTTGCGGGTATATAAATGCAGCCATATAAATGAACAAGGTCGTCACACAATGAATAATCCTCTAACTCGCCCCCTTCCAAGGCTCTGAATACTAGATCCAAAGCTGCATCCAGCCTCTACTGTATCCTGATGCGCTCCTGTATGTCACACTCAATGACCAAGGAGTTCAAGTACTCCCGATAAACATATGACTCAGCCTTGTAAACCATAATAATCTGTATCTCCTCCACCATTTGTTCTAGCTCCATAGTCATCACCCGGGGCTCCGTTCCAGTTGTGCTGACTCTTCTACTCAAGGCATCCACCACGGTGTTTGCCTTCCCTGGGTGATCAAGCATCGTGTAGTCGTAATCGCATAGGAACTCAATCCATCTGCACTAGCGCAGATTTATATCCTTTTTCTTGTCAATATACTTGAGGTTCTTGTGATCTGAGAAGATATCACAATGAACACCATAAAGGTAATGCCTACAAATCTTCAATGCGAAAAACACTACCCCGGGCTGCAAATCTTGTACGGGGTAGTTCTACTCAAGCTTCTTTTATTGTCTCGAAGCATATACGATGACATGTCCATGCTACATCATGTCTACACCCATCCCCTGATATGATGCGTTGGTATAAATATGAAATCCTTCCTTCCCAGATGGAAGTACAAGGATGGGGGAGGAGGTGAGCCTGTCCTTCAACTCCTGAAACACTGCCTCACACTTCTCAGTCCAAGTAAAAGTTGTATCCTTCTTCGTTAAAGATGTGATGTGGAGTGCTATCATTGAGAACCCCTCCATGAACTTGCAATAGTATCCTGCTAGTCCCAAGAAACTACGGATGTCTGAAGCTAACTTGGGTAGCGACCAATCTCTGACTGCCTGCACCTTAGCCGGGCCCACAACTATCCTTGCTCCACCGATGGTATGCCCCAGAAATGCAACCTCTTATAGCCAGAACTGTGACTTGGAGAACTTCGTGTAAATCCGATGCTCCCTCAGTTTGCCCAGCACCAGAGCCAGATGTTGGGTGTTCTCTTCCTTTGTCCGGGATTGGATCAATATATCTTCAATGAACACTATGACGAATATATTCAAGTACGGTTCGAACACACGGTTCATCATACTTATGAATGCAAAAGGTGCATTTGTGAGCCCAAGGGGAATTACCGTTGAGGTTCTTTGTTTTCAAGGTAGCTTGCAACCTAGATGGGGGGGTGAATAGGTTTATTTAAATCTTGTGACTATCTTTTAATTTCATTCGTTAGAACATAGTGTGTTTGCAGTAGATTAGCTTTCAAGAACCTGTACAAAGAAAACAACATAAAACACACAAAAAGAAATTTATAGTGGTTCCCCAGATTATGGGTACATCCACTCTCCTCCCACCTTTCTAACTTTCAGTTAGATAAGGCACTTCTCCAAAACTCAGCTCAAATAGTTTACACCTCAAATCCATCAGGTTCTCTCAGTCTGCTCCAAGATTTACAACTCAGGCACAAGTGTCCTACAACACAGTGATCAGCATATCACCTACCTTAGGCTAAAGGCCCTATAACTCATGCTGGGAGGATAGCCCTACCTCAGATCCACAATGGATCCTACCTCAGAGAGAATGAATCTCCTACCTCGGGCTGTTAAGCCCTTCCTCATATCCAAAGGATCCTACAACTCGGGGACAAGTGCCCTCCAATTCAGTGAGAATGACTCACCTACCTCAGGCTGTTAAGCCCTACCACAGATTAAAAAATGAATCCTACAATTCAGGCCAAAGCCCCACTCTCAGATTCTCTACAGAATCTTACCTCAGATCCAAACTGGATCCTACACTCAGAGAGTAAAACTCTCCTACATAATTGGCAAATTTGCCCTACCTTAGGTCATTGTCCCTACAACTCAGATCGAAAAGGATCCTATAGGAAGAACAATGGTTTGATTAATTTGACACAGAGAAATTTCTCTGTGTCAACAACTATGGCCGAGATTTTTCAGCTCTATCTTACTTCACAATAGTAGAAAGAAATTCTGCCTCTGCTGGAAGAAACTCAGAATGTAAATTCTGATCTTGTTGAAGAAGAAGAAGAACAGCTAGGTCTTTAGTTCTTTAATCAGCTAGTTGAGCCCACAGAAGAATGACGACTCTTCTTTCTTTCTTTCTCAAAAGTCTTTCTAATCTTACTGTAGCGGATGAAGAAGTAACAACTCACTGAAATTTTGGTTCTTTCTGATAGACTTCAAACTCTTTCTCGGCAGCAATGGCAAGAGAGATGAAGTCCAACCACTTTTTCTCTTCTTGAGTAAAACCCTAAAAGTTGACTCCAACATCTGATGCTTGTCCCTTTATATCTTCCGACGATTAACGGATCCAGGAAGCAGCGGAGAACACCTACACTAGACTGCTGCATCTTGCTTTAACGGAAGAAGTCGTACAGTAGACTTACGACAACATTTGTCATCTTTTGTAGCTTTCCCGCACTTAATTTGTACTCTGTTGACTTTGTTGACCTTGCTGACATCACCATCTATGAACTTAGCCAAAATCAAACATCAGTAGTATATACGTTGAGTGAGTAAGCATCACTCAATGCCAAACACTTCGACATAATCAAGCTTCACTCAACTCTTTTGTCCTTTGCGAACCATTCTGTCACTAGGAATTGAGTGAGCCTTCATCACTCAACGCCAAATTACTTAAAAGATATTCTTCTATTATTTGGCATTGAGTCAGCAAGCTACACTCAATGCATTTGGACATGGCCATTTTTCCTGCTTGGGAAGCATTGAGAATTGCTTCTTCACTCAATGCTTTCAGCATCTGTCAACTATATTGACATGGCGTTGAGTTAGTATACTTCACTCAACGCATTTGTCCTTAGAGAAAATCCTGCATTGTAAACACTATCTCTGACTGACTAAGATTCAGTCAATGCTTTTTATCACATGATGTTGAGTGAGTAAGCTACACTCAATGCATTTGGACATAGTCAAATATTTACACAGATTTTCTGTGGTTTTGACAAACTGAGCAATAGTCAATGATTTTGAAGATATGGCATTGAGTGAGTAGACTTCATTCAACGCATGTGGACTTAGCCATATTTCAGCGAATTTCTCCTTAGGCTTTGACTGCCTCAGTCTGTCTCACAACATTTTGCTGTATGGCGACGAGTGAGTAGAACACACTCAACGCCTGACGACTTAGCCACATTTCTATCTTGCTAATAGTTTGTCATAGACAACCAAGCCATACTTAATGCTTTTTCTTACCTAGCGTTGAGTGAGTGGAATTCACTCAACGCCCGTGGACTTAGCTGCTTTTCAGATCTTCACTGTGTCGAGACAGTTGAGTTGTCTCGGCACTATAGTCTGCTTGGTGTCGTCATCTTTAAGTTTGCACTCAGTTCTTCATTGTGACGAGACATTTTTATTATCTCGACTCGACTGTCTGAATTGTCTGGACACTTCTGTCTGAATTGTATGGACTATTCTGTCTGAATTGTCACGACACTTCTGTATGAATTGTCTCGACACTTCTGTCTGAATTGTCTCGACACTTCTGTCTGAATTGTCTCGACACTTCTGTCTGAATTGTCTCGACACTATTGTCTGCTGGGTGTCGACATCTTTAAGTCTGCACTTAGTTCTTCATTGTATCGAGACAATTGTATTGTCTTGACACCACTCCTATAGAGGTGTTGACATGGATGTGTCAACACTTTTGTACTTAGTCATTTCTTCAAGTTTTCACCCTGTTCATCTTTACTTTGTGACCACACTTGTCACATCACTTGGAATAATCATCCTATCAATGTTTTATGGACAACCTGCATGCACGAACTAAAGCACACATCAAATACAACTTTGTGTATGTCATTGATATGATTGACTTCTTCAAATCTAGGACATTGTCGGCAATGGACCCAACAATCTCCCCTTATTTGAAGAAGACAACCATCAATCAAATGAGTCAATGACATACACTAACTAATGCAACAATAATATATAAAATTGGAAAACTTGTAGCAATAGAAGTTATAGTTCCTATACTTTCTTACCTGCAGGGCAAACCTGCTCCTGCTCCCCCTTAACTACTGCGACCTGGTATTGATCAATTTGATCATATCCTTCTCAAAGTTCTGATACACCTTGTATCCTTCTCCTCCTGTCATATGATACCAGATTCATATCCTTCTCCTCCCCGTTTAGACTTCTGTAAATATCTACGAAGGTTCTGATCTTCTGCTCCCCATTTTTGATTATAAATATGCAGCAGTTGAGCCACTTGAGAATGCTGGAGTAGTGCTGGACATGCTCCCCCTCAACTGAAGCATTATCGATCATTCTTCCAAATAGACCCTATGATCTGCATCATCTGGATAGTGCTTCAACCAGCATGATACCACTCAAGATATGCAATCTTGAAGGATCTTCAATTCTCTAAAGTACTTGTCCACATGCAAAAAAAATATAACTTGCACACCATGGGGAACAACTGAAGCTATGCTAGGTTAAACATACCCAATTCAAATTTGAAGGTGTTGAACTTTGCTTCATCAAGTCTCTTAGTGAAGATGTCATCCACTTGCTTGTCTGTTGGGACAAACTCAAGGTTGATATCTTCACATTCCACATGCTCCCTAATGAAATGATACCTAATCTCAATATTCTTAATCCTGCTATGTGAGACAGGATTCCTGACAATTGAGATGACACTAGAGGAATCATAAAATAATGAACTTATACTTATCTGGAGGTTATAATCCAGGAGATGATGTTGGATCCATAGCAACTGAGCACAACAGCTACCTACTGAAATGTACTTTGAATCTGTAGTTGAGATAACAATACTTGTTTGCTTCATGCTGCTCTAAGACACTAGTCTCCCTCCCAAGAATTGACAGGTGCCAGAAGTTCTCTTCCTGTCATCCTTACAGGCTGCAAAATCTGCATCTGAATAGCAAGATAGTTCAAACTCTCCATTCCTAAGGAACCATAGGACAAGATCTAGTATGCCCTTAAGATATCTCAAAATCCTCTTTGCAGCAGAGTACTGAGATTCTTTAGGACAAACTTGACATCTAGTACAAACATATGTAGCATACATGATGTCTGACCTACTTGTAGTAAGATATAGAAAGTATCTAATTATACCCTTATACAAAGTTTCAATAATAGGTTTCCCTGCACCATCTTTTTTTATAAGCACACTTGACCCCATGAGAGTTTTTATAAGCATACATGATGTCTGGCCTACTTAGTTTGTATGTATTTGTGATAAAATATTGCTAAAGGCATTTGTTGGATCGATCCTTAACGAAGGGTAGTGGAAAATGAGTTGACGGGTTGAGATGGTAGGAATGGTTTAAATATGTGAATCAATAAGGACGCGTTGGACAATGGTAATGCATTAAATAATGATGAGTTTGGCTTGAAGATGCTGAGACGGCCAAGGAATTCACAAGAATGGTAACTGCCTTGAAAATTGGTTAGCCATAAACTCTATGATAATGCATATTTAATGTTGTCTATAAACGGTTATATTCCTTAGAATATTTGCATTAACTATCAGAGTCATTGCTGTTTGTATTTAAGACATTTAAATCATATTTCCTTTAGAATATATAACACCCTGAAATTAAGCCAAAAACTGCTCTACCTTCTGTAAACAAAACTGCCTAAAACAATGAGAGATTTAGTCGAAATCTGCAAGCATTTCGTCGACCTAAGCCTGGATTTCGTCAAACTGAATTTTCTAATTTGTCGACCTGAGCTCAGAGTTCATCGAGCTGATCTTGACTTAGGTCGAGCTGACTTTCTGAGTAGAGATCGGAGTTCGTCGACCGTAGCTCAAAGTTTGTCGAGCTAAACTTCAAAGTTAAGACTTTGATTCGTCGAACTGAGCACGTTGTTCGTCGTACGCAGCTCTGCTTTCATCGACTACAGTATTGCCTTTGTCGAACTAATTTTTTGTTGGAGTTCTTCTAAGTCAATAACACTGGAAATAACCTATGTGTAACACCCCCTATCCGTCTCATAGCATATATCAGTAGGTCCGGCCGGGGCCCGATGCCATATACCACAGTCAGACCGGGTGGTTACTCAATGGAAACCATCCAACCAATCCAACGTCCTACACAGAGCATTCTAGCGGAAGTAGTTTAAATAGTTGCAATTAAAAGAACCCAACAACAAACATGAATGTCCACTAAAAAGCCAAAAAGGAATGAAGTACATACACATGTATTGGCCTTAAGGGCTTACAAATGGTTTACTCTTATTACATGTTTTCCATACCACGGCATGCAGGCCGGTCATACATGAACAAAAGCAAGTAAACACTCCAATTAGGCCTTCGATGGCCGGCTTCGCAATTTGGGCATTAGCCCGCTATTGACCGCTTGGTCCAGCAGCACCTGCAAGCAACAAACCACCGCACGGTGGCAAACAAAAGCAACGGTCAGCAATGCTGACCAAATTATAACGATCCCGCCCCCAACTCGGGGCGGCGATGCTCGTTCCCTGCATTTTATTAATATAATCAAGCAATATAGTAATATGACTACATCACAGGCGTAGGCTCGCACGGCCACACACCCCGTGCACTCAAGGCACATTCTCGATGAACACGGTCAAAGCCCGCTGACTCACCACCATCCCTTTGGACGGCCAAACAATGAGCAATTTGTCTTCCCGGCATGGGTTACGGTAATGTAAACCATAGAATGCCTAAGACCCTCATCTATGCCAACGACTCTAACCGAACGACATAGAACGGTACGGTTCCATCTAACCCGTGCTCACATCGCAACGTTAATTTAAAACATATGCGCAAATTAAACTTCTCCGAGTCCCGTTTCCATCACAAAATCACATAACCCGGTTATGTTCAAGTTGTCTCCCAGGCCACCATGTTGGCAAGATCACGCATCCACCCAGTTTTCTGGGTGCACCTTAGGGTTAATCTCCAAGGCTCCCTGTTGCAATCTACCACGTAGATAACCCGAAAAACAAACATTCGCACGGAGTCTTCTACGGCATTTATGCAATGCAACATCACCGATCCAGACCAACATGTCCGGATAGGCTTCACAAATCATGCCTATGTCCGTTCTCGATTACGGACTCTACACAATGGGGACTTCACATATCTACCCGAAGGAACGCCTCAAACTCACCGCAAACTCGCGAGAGCGGGCTTCCTATGCAAAAGAAGTACAACTTCACATGCTCAAGTTTAGAGCTCGCGATTTGGAGCTCTAAATTCCTCCAAAGACTGGATCTAGACTTCTTCTTCCTCCTTTGCTCTCCCCTCTCTCTAGGATTTAGACAGAGAACTTACGGCAGAAAATAATGGTTTTGAAACCCTTCTCTCGGGTATAACCCTTTCGGGATAACCACAGCTGTCAGATCCCACAAAAAGGGATGCATGGATACAATCCAGGTCTGACCTAGACAAATGGGGTTAAACACCGCATGGTTCACCAATCCGGAGCAAGACACGTCCGCGACCAATTAAATTATCTCGGGACATTCAGTCAACTCCAACCAAAACCCCTGTGTCGACACTCCGTGTCGATAGAGTTAAACACGCCACAAAGTGCCCCGCGCTCGACGATCGTCGAACCAAGATCGTCGACCGCTGTCAGATCGTCGAACGGAGCTCTCTAGACAAATCGTCGAATGAACAAAATCGTCGAACGGAAATCGCTGGCCAGATCGTCGAACGTAGCTAAATCGTCGAACGGAAATCGCTGGCCCGATCTTCGAACCCAGCCAAATCGTCGAACGGAAATCGATGGCCCGATCGTCGAACCCACGACCCAATCATCGAACCCACGACCCGATCGTCGAACCCACGGACCGATCGTCGAACCCACGGCCTGATCGTCGACAGTAGAAAAACACAGATCGTCGACCGCAGAATTGTGACCAGATCGTCGTGAGCTGCTCGACGATCGTCGGACCCAGAAAACTGTTTGATCGATTTGTCAGATCTTTGAACTAAACCGTCGAACCCCTCTCGACACGCCCAGGGACACGCCTGTGTCCCAGGCCGTGTTCCCCTGCCAAATTCCAAATTTGGTACAGAAACGTCACCCGTTGCTCTTTTGAGTATCGTGGCGTTACAGCTCTCCCCCTTTTAAAAGAATTTCGTCGACGAAATTACATAAAGGAAAGATAAGTACAAAATTAAATTGTACCTGAGCTGAACAACTCCAGATACTCGTCAAGCATAGTCTGCTCTCGTTCCCAAGAGAGCTCTTCACGACCGCAATTGTCCCAACAGATCTTGACCATCCTGATCTCTTTATTGTGTAGCCGCGTGACTTCCGAGTCTTTAATTCGCACGGGCTTGACCTTTGTCGTCAACCCACTATCCACCGACACTTGATCAACCACGATCACTTGAGAAGGCTCTTGCACCGCCTTCCAAAGCACCGATATATGGAATACATCATGTAGACCACTAAGCTCCACAGATAGCTTCAACTGATAAGCCACTTCGCCAATCTGCTCCAAAACCTCAAACGGCCCAAGGTACCTCGGGATTAGCTTTTTCAAGCACTGCACCCGTGAGACACCCTTGAACGGCTTGATCTTTAAGTACACCCAGTCGCCCACAGCGAACTCCACGTTCCTGTGCTTGGCATTATAGTACTTCGCTTGCCGGTCCTGAGCGATAAGCAATCTCTCTCGAATGGTTCGCACCAACGAATTAGCATCTTCCACCTCTTGACGTTTGTACAACTTTGACTCACCCGTTTTCAACCAGGACAACGACGTGTGACATCTTCTACCATAAAGGGCCTCGAAGGGCCCCATTTGAATACTCGCCTGGTAGCTATTGTTGTACGCAAATTCTACCAAATAAAGATGGTCTTCCCATTGTTTTCCAAAGTCCAAGACACACATGCGGAGGATGTCTTCCATAGTTCTATTGACCCTCTCGGTCTGCCCATCCATCTGCAGATGGAAGGCTGTGCTAAAACTCAGCATTGTTCCCAACATTTGCTGCACAAGCCTCCAATCATTGGACGTGAACCGCCCATCTCGGTCACTCACGATGCTGCGGGGCACACCGTGGAGCCGCACTATGCTTTCCACATATAACTTTGCCAACTTCTCCACCGGATCATCCTTCCTATGCGGGATGAAATGCGACACCTTCGTTAGCCGATCTACGACCACCCAGATGCCGTTGTTCCCCTTTTACGACCTTGGCAACCCGTGCACAAAGTCCATAGTAATGTTGTCGAATTTTCACTCTAAAAAAGACAAGGACTTCAGAAATCCTCCCGGCTTTTGGCACTCCGCATTCACCAAGGCACAAGTTTGGCACTTCGCCACGTAGAGCGCCACATCTTTCTTCAAACCCGGCCACCAAAACAGTTTCTTAACGTCGCGGTACATCTTTGTGCTCCCCGAGTGAATCGAGTACTTGGTATGGTGAGCCCCGTACAACAAATCCACCCGCAAACTTCCCACGCTTGGGACGTAAAGACGACCGTCTTTCCAAAGCAATCCATCCACAACTTCATATTGGGAATTTGACCCATCCAGAGCCTCTATCATGAGTTGCTTCATGTGGCCATCCAAATCCAAAGCCTGCCGAATCCGATCAGCCAGGTCGTATTGAACTTCATTCCAATTCAAGAGTGCTTCAGCACTTGACTGCTTATCTACACAAACAATCTCTAACACCTCCAACTCCCTAACTAACCGCTCGTCATGGATCAACATCCAATTGGCTTGAGCTGGGGCCCGGTGACTCAACGCGTCCGCAACCGCATTACCTTTACCAGGTACGTAGTGGATCTTGAATGTATAGTCCCCCATGAACTTCATCCATCTACGCTGTCGCATATTCAGATCTTTCTGATCAATCAAATACTTCAGGCTCTTGTGATCGGTGTAGATATCAATCTTTACACCGTACAAATAATGCCTCGACAGCTTCAAGGCAAAAATCACGGCCGCTAACTCCAAGTCATGGACCGGATAGTTCCTCTCATGCACCTTCAGCTATCTCGAGCCATATGCTATAACGCCTCCATGTTGTAACAGCACACCACCCAAACCACTGCCTGAAGCATCGCTATAAATCACATAACCTTCGGTCCCACTCGGCGAACTCAGCACAGGCGTCGTGGTCAACCAACATTTCAACTCAAAACCTCGTGCGCACTCCGGCGTCCAAACGAACTTCTGCTCCTTCCTCATCAAAGTAGTGAGAGGTAACGCTATCCGCGAGAAGTTCTCTACGAAGCACCTATAATAGCAGGCAAGCCCTAGAAAGCTCCAGACTTCCGCTATCATAGAAAGCTCAGGCCACTCACAAATCGCAACAATCTTCACCGGATCCACTACAATACCTTCCGCACTCACTATATGACCGAGGAACGCCACTGAGGACAACCAAAACTCGCACTTCGAGAACTTGGCGTACAATTGATTTCTCCTTAGCGTCTCCAAAACCAAATGAAGATGCCTGAAGTGATCTTCCTCACTCTGCGAGTACACCAAAATATCGTCGATGAAGACGATCACAAAATGGTCCAAGTACTCCCTGAAGGTCCTGTTCATCAAATCCATGAACACTGACGGCGCATTAGTCAGCCCAAACGGCATGACCGTAAACTTGTAATGCCCGTATCTCGTACTGAACGCTGTCTTCGGGATATCACTCTCCCTTATTCGCAGCTGATAGTACCCGGACTTGAGGTCCAACTTTGAGTACACCGTCAACCCGACTAACTGATCGAATAGATCATCAATCCGGGGGATCGGGTACTTGTTCTTTTTCGTCAACTTATTGAGCTCCCGATAATCAATACATAGCCTCAAGCTTCTGTCCTTCTTCTTAACAAAGAGGACCGACGCGCTCTATCGTAAAATCTATCTCCCGCTGCGGCGGGGCTCTAGGAAGATCTGCGGGGAACACATCAGGGTACTCTGATACCACTGAAATACTGTCCAACGCGGGCTTAGGCTTTGCAACCTCCACTAGTGTAATGAAAAGCTCTGCACCAGCACGAACCGCCTTCACCACCTGAAGAGCAGACATCAACGTCTTGCTCGACCCCTTCAAGCCCGTGAAAGTCGTCTCATGACCCGCTCCCAGCTTGACTTCCTTGCGACCGCAATCAATATAGGCTTGCTGCTCCGAGAGCCAGTCCATGCCAAATATAATGTCGAACTCCACCAACATTAGTAACGACGCTTGCAGATCGAACTCTTGACTCCCAATGAGAATCCTCAGGCCACAGATTCTATCCGAGCGCATCGAACACCCATTGGGCAACAACACATCCAACTTGTCCTTCGCCATCGAAGAAGGTACTCCGATGCGTGATATAAATCCTTCGGACAAGAAGGAGTGTGAAGCTCCTGTATCAAAGAGTGCTCTTGTCGGATACTCACAAATCAAAACAAATCCTAAACAAGCAGTGGTAAGGTAACAAGCACATAACAAGTATTTAAAAGATTAACTTGCTATAAATTTAAATTTTACCTGTCACCACATCCGCCTGTTTGATGACCTCATATTGTCCAAGATTATAAACCCTCGGTTGCACCGGAGCATAATGGGACGTGGTTGACTCCACCGCCTTGTCCTTCTCTTCATAAGTTGCTCCTGGCTTCCTTTCGGACTTGGGACGTTCGCTCCAACAGTAACGGGCAAAGTGCCCTGGATTCCCACAAGTAAAACATGCACTCGGGGTTCGACCCGTAGTCGCCCCAGAAGTACCAGAAGAAGGAGCTGGACCCGAAGTCCTAGACTTCTTAAAGAACCTTTGATAGTCGGACTTTGAAGTAGTCGGTACTTTGAACCCAGACTTCTTATCACCAATGCTCTTCTTCGCTTGAACATTCTTCATGTCCTTTTCCAAGGACCGGGCCGTGTTGACCAAGGTCAAGAAACCCGGCGTCATCGGCTCCGAGAGTAGTAGCCTCAAATCATCTCTCAACCCTTCGTAGAATCGATTCGTCTTGCGCTCCTCATCCACGATGGTGGAGCTAGCATACCGACTCAATCGAGTAAACTCATGGAGATATTCATCCACGCTACTCTCTCCTTAAACCAACTTCAGGAACTCGTTCTCCAAAGCTATCCTCTGTGTCGAAGGGAGGTACCTAACCAAGAACAGTCTCGAGAACTCTTCCATCGAGACGTCTGTAAGTTGCCTACCTCTCAAAAGATGCAGCTCCAAACCTTCCCACCACATCCTAGCGTCTCCATCCAACAGGAACGTATCTATAGTGGTCATCTGCCACTCCTCCATCTCCATTGCTGTAAAGACTCTCTTCACCCTGGAGAGCCAGTCTTCAGCTTGAGATGGGGTTCCCAACCCCGAGAATACCGGAGGATTAAAGCTCATGACATGTTTAAGTTGTCTCTCGGTTGCCCTCCTTGGCACAAATGGCTCCACTACTACCCGCTCCACTCTTCTCAGCTCAACCTCTGGAAGAGGTTCCTGCTCCATTGCAGGAGCGGGCTGCTGTATTTGCCTTGCAGACTGCGCATTAATCATGGCAAACACTGCTTCGGCAACCAATCGTATGGTCTCAGCCGATGGAGGTGTTGTAGGAGCATCAGTTTGTCACCTATAGTGGTACAAAACACCGTTAAGCGACCAAAAAAAATTGCAAACAGCAATTATAGGAACACGCAGGTTCCCCAAACACGTGTATTTTCATTCCTAAGTGGATATTCATGGGTTCTTTTGTTGTTATAACGATGACGCACATACATGTGCTCACCAACCCTTAAAAAGAATTCGTCCACAAATACATGTAGGCCTGACTGAAACCAGTAGTCTGATACCAAATTGTAACACCCCCTATTCATTACATTGCATATAACAGTAGGTCCGGTCGGGGCCCGACGCCATATACCACAGACAGACCGGGTGGTTACTCAATGGAAACCATCCAACCAATCCAACTTCCTACACAGAGCATTCTAGCGGAAGCAGTTTAAATAGTTACAATTAAAATAACCCAGCAACAAGTATGAATGTCCACTAACAAGCCAAAAAGGAATGAAGTACATACATAAGTACTGGCCTTAAGGCCTTACAAATGGTTTACTCTTATTATATGTTTTCATAACACGGCACGCAGGCCGGTCATACAAGAACAAAAGTAAGTAAACAATCCAAATAGGCCTTCGACGGCCGGCTTCGCAATTTGGGCTTTAGCCTGCTATTGACCGCTTGGTCCAGCAGCACCTGCAAGCAACAAACCACGGCACAGTGGCAAACAAAAGCAACGGTCAGCAATGCTGACCAAATTAAAATGATCACGCCGCCAACTCGGGGCGGCTATGCTCCTTCCCTGCATTTTATTAGTATAATCAAGCAATATAGTAATATCACTACATCACAGGCGTAGGCTCACACGGCCACACACCCCGTGCACTCAGTGCACATTCTCGGTGAACACGGTCAAAGCCCGCCGACTCACCACCATCCATTTGGACGGCCAAACAATGAGCAATTTGTGTTCCCGGCATGGGTCACGGTAATTTAAACCATTGACCGCCGAAGACCCTCATCTATGCCAACGGCTTTAACCGAACGACATAGAATGGGTACGGTTCCATCTAACCCGTGCTCACATCGCAACGTTAATTTAAAATATATGCGTAGGTCAAACTTCTCCGAGTCCCGTTTCCATCACAAAATCACATAGCCCGGTTATGTTCAACTTGGCTCCCAGGCCACCAAATTGGCAAGATCACGCATCTGCACAGTTTTCAGGGTGCACCTTAGGGTTAATCACCAAGGCTCCCTGTTGCAATCTACCACGTAGAAAACCCAAAAAACAAACATTCACACGGAGTCTTCTCCGGCATTTATGCAATGCAATATCACCGATCCAGACCAACATGTCCGGATAGGCTTCACACATCATGCCTATCTCCGTTCTCAATTACAGACTCTACACAATGGGGACTTCACATATCTACCCGAAGGAACGCCTCAAACTCACCGCAAACTCGCGAGAGCGGGCTTCCTATGCAAAAGAAGTAGAGCTTCACATGCTCAAGTAGAGAATCGTTACCCTAGTGTTCTTCCTTGGCGCCATGGAAATGTAAGCGGATGAAAAGCACTGCAATCTCCTTGCCTTCGTAGATCCGAAGTCGGCTCACGATTTGGAGCTCTAAAACTCCTCCAAAGACTGGATCTAGACTTCTTCTTCCTCCTTTGCTCTCCCCTCTCTCTAGGATTTAGACAGAGAACTTACGGCAGAAAATAATGGTTTTGAAACCCTTCTCTCGGGTATTACCCTTTCGGGATAACCACAGCCGTCGGATCCCACAAAAAGGGATGCACGGATACGATCCAGGTCTGACCTGGACAAATGGGGTTAAACAATGCATGGTTCACCAATCCGGAGCAAGACACGTCTGCGACCAATTAAATTGTGTCGGGACATTTAGTCAACTCCCGCCAAAACCCCTGTGTCGACACTCCATGTCGACAGAGTTTAACATTCCACAAAGCACCCCGCACTCGACGATCGTCGAACCAAGATCGTCGACCGCTGTTAGATCGTCAAACGGAGTGCTCTGGCCAAATCGTCAAACGCAGCCAAATTGTCGAACGGAAATCGCTGGCCCGATCGTCGAACGCAGTCAAATCGTCGAACGGAAATCGCTGGCCCGATTGTCGAACCCAGCCAAATCGTCGAACGGAAATCCGTAGCCCGATCGTTGAACCCACGGCCCGATCGTCGAACACACGGCCCGATCGTCGAACCCACGGCCCGATCGTCGACCGCAGAAAAACACAGATCGTCGACCGCAGAATTGTGACCAGATCATTGAGCGCTGCTCGACGATCGTCAAACCCAGAAAACTGCTTGATCGATTTGCTAGATCTTTGAACTAAACCGTCGAACCCCTCTCGACACGCCCTGGATCACGCCCGTGTCCCAGGCCATGTTCCCCTGCCAAATTCCAAATTTGGTACAAAAACGTCACCCGTCGCTCTTTTGAGTTTCGGGGCGTTACACTATGACCCAAGACTATACAAGGTGGGCCAAACTAATCATCCTAATAGTAATCCTAGACCAAATCAGTAATACGGTTAAAAAAATCTCCCCTTTTTTGGGTGAGGATACTATTTACAATTGAAAAACACAAAGCAAAAAATATTTAATAGAAATGAAACTTTCAGCAGATATATAAGATAAGTTCCTTGAGAGTTATAAACATAAACATAGTTATAAGAACATAAAATCAGAAATCACTTATCTTTCTTAGGAGCATTAGAGGAAGATTTTGAAGAAGGACTGGTGAGGATTAACTTCCCCTTGGAGTCTTCAGCTTCCTTTTGAGTCATCTTCAAATCTTGAGTGCCAATAATCTTTAATGATATAGCTCTGGGCACAACTGCCTCTGGATGTAGACTACTATATATATGAACATTGAATAAATTCTTTACCTGATATTTATCTAGCTCCTTTTTCCTGTAAGAGGACATAGTTAAGAATTGTTAGGTGTCATTTCCTTCAGCTTTATCTTTTTTAATTGAGATAAAGTAATCAGCTCATCTAATCTGGCCATCCTGAAGTTTGGGTCCATTTCTGGATCATAAGTTTGGGAAGGAGGCCTCTATGGGCTTGACTGCTGCTGTTGCTGTCTTCTTTGACCTAAATGTTGTTGGCTGCTTCTCTGAGTATCAGACCTTGAAGGCCTATCTTTGATGCTCTGAGAGGGTTTAGATTGATAGTGGGAAGAAGTACACCTTTGAGAGTGAGAAATACTACCTGCTGCTCCTGCTGTTGGAGGAGGAGGTTCTCTCCTAGACCTTGGAGGTGACCGATATCTCTTCATTGTCTTCCTCCTTTTTTGTTCATTCTTTTAATATCTCATCCAGTGGGAAGGTTTAGAGTGAGAGTTAATCCATTCAAGAGTAATATGGAATGTCAGCAGTAAAAGAACGTTAAGGATCAACCTTTGTATGGGCTTTCTTTATCTTAAATTTTCTTTTCTTGGAACTAGAGTCATCTGACTCATCTGATTCTTCATCATCATAATAATCTTCTGGCAGATCATATAAATCATCAATCTATTTAATTAACTCAGACTGATCAAGAATTTGAACCTCTGGTTGTATAATTTCAATCTCTGTATCTATTGTTTGTATCTGTACATTGTCATCTTGTTCCATATCTTGAAACATAATATCATTTAAATTAGGCATTGGCGATTCATCACACGCATAAGTTGGAGGGGAATAAACTGGCTCATATAAGATCTATCATACTATTTTTTACTATAGTCTCAGCGACTGGATTATTACTGGGAGATATAACTGAAAAACTATTTCTTAGTTGTTCTAGGACTGAAGAATCAACTGGGGCATTACAACATATTATAGATTTATTAGAAGAATTCTCAAAAACTGGAAAATAACTATTGTGCAGAGTATCAAAATTCTATAACAAAGAACTCAAGTGGACTATAGGATTAATAGAGACATCCCAAACTATAACAACTTCTGGGATAACTACAATTATTTCTTCAACTGAGACTTCAAACATTTTTGAGTCTTGAATAACAACTTCTATTGTTGCTACTGCTGTTGTATTAACTGTAACCTCGGGAACTGAAACTGCACGTTGAGGAACTTCTTCATGAAACATCTCCCCCTGCCTAGATCTAGGGAGAACTGAATCTAGGCCCACAGAAGAGGGGATAGTAAAGGAGGAGGATAGCTGGGAAGAGAGGGAAGAAATAGAAGCAACAATAGGTGTTACTACTTCAGCTATCAGCTTCTAGAGGATTAGAGTAATAAATTCAAGAATATTTGAAGCAATGGAAGAGAAGTCCATATACATAGACTCAGAAGGATCCTGAGCAGATGCATAGGTAGATGGAATGGAAGTAGAAGAGATGAAAGTGCTTTTATAGTTGGAGCAGAGATAGAATGCTTGAGGAATGGATGATGGGGGATGACAGATGGAGTGTCATCATGAATGATTTCTTGGACATGTGATTGTGGTGGAAATGAAGGTATTAGATTGAAATTAGATAGATCGAAAATTTGAAGAGATGAGGGTGACTGATGAATGGGTGATTGTGGATGAATTGGTGAGTGATGAATTGGTGATTGTGGTTGGAAGGATGTTGTAGGAATCTCTTCTGATAAGGTGGTTTGAAGGGTGGAAGGGACTGAGGAAGAGAAACATCAACAGGTGTAGTTGATGATGGAAGTGGAGAATGATGTGGAGATGGAGGAGAAGAAGAAATGAGAGGAGCAGAGACTTCTACAGGGGTTTGGAGAGTGGCTGATACATCCCTTTTGTCTTCACAAGCTATCCTGGAAGAGGTAGCCCTTGATTACTTTGGGATAACCATCGCCCATCTTCCAAACTAATCAGATGTTAGCCTCTTGGATGCATTGATATGGGTGGTCTGGGAGACCAGGAGTTCAGGGCACTTAGCCTGTAGGAAAATTCCTAGTATCCTTCCATTACAGACATCCTTCTTATTAATTTTCTTCTTAATTGAATCAAATAAAAATGTACCCCAATTCACAGATTTATTTCTAACCAGAGTACACATCAACATGAATTAGTTCCTGGTGATATAGTCATGTGCAAAATGTTTTCCTAACAAAACCTTTCCTACCCCATCAGCCAAGAACTTATATTCAACAGAAAAATTCTTCTTTAAGAGGTGGTTAGGGTTTCCCTGATTACGACCCATTCTATCTAGCATCCCATCAAATTCAGAAATGGATATATCTATTTCATCTTCTCCATTCACAAAACCAAAAATTTCAGTTAAAAAATCAGGTTATAAAGTAACCTGATTTCCAAAGATTGATCCAGTAACTGTTGTCTGATCAGGAAACTTTGCAATGTGAACCCATTTTTTGATTTCTGCAACCGGGAGTTTGATCATTGTGTTCATGAAGTTCTTCAGATTCTGATCCCCAAATAATTTAAGAATGTCTTGGAATATTTGGTCAGAATGACGGAAGGAATCCATGTCTATATCAAAACCAGCATCAAACATCATTCCAGAGATAATTGCCTGTGAAATCGACATTGCTCTGCAAAACAAAAAGATCAGGCACAAGAGAACGGGAAATGGAGAAAGCGCGGGATACAGTTAAATGAAAACCTAATTATAAGTTTTCAGAAGTTGGAAAGGTGAACCCCCTCCGACAAAAAAAACATCGAACCTAGTTCGATGAAAAATTCTCAAAAGAAATATGTTTCGTCGATCTCCGGTCGACAAAGGTTTTGTGAAAAAATATATTTCGTCGAGCTACATTTGACGAAAAATACTTGAAACTAATTTGTCGATCTTCGTTCGATGAAATAGTTTATAAAGATAGTTTGTCGATCTCCATTTGATGAAAATTTCACAAAGAGTTCACAGTTCGTCGAGCTCTGTTTGACGAAAGGTGGACAATTCGTCAATCTCAGATATAAAAGTTAATTTAGTTATTCTTCATTAATCATGCCTAACTGATTTAAGAAGTCAATGTGTTTCTTTGAATCTAAAGGTTTAGTAAATATATTTGGTTTTTGAAAATCAGTAGGGATAAATTCTAATTTAATTTTGTTGTTGTCTACATTATCTCTTAAAAAATTGTGACTTATTTCAATATGTTTAGTTCTACTATGTAGGACTGGATTCTGTGATATTGATATTGCACTATCGTTTTCACAAAAAATAATAGAATTACAAAGGTTAAAACCATAATCTAAAAGTTGATTCTGAATCCACAAAATCTGTGAACAGCAACTACCAGCTGCAAAGTATTTAGCCTCAGCAGTTGAAGTAGACACAGAGGTTTGCTTCTTACAAAACCATGAAACAAGCCTATCACCAAGGAACTGACAAGTCTTTGATGTGTTTTTTCTATAAACCCTGCATCCAGCAAAGTCAGCATCTGAGAATGCAGTTAACTCAAATTCCGACTCAATAGGATACTAGAGTCCTAGATTAGGGCAACCTTTTATATATCTTAAAATTCTTTTAACAAAAATTAGATGAGATTCTTTAGGATTTACATGGAACCTAGCACAAATACAGGTAGCAAATATTATGTCTGGTCTACTAGCTGTTAGGTATTATAAGGATCCAATCATAGCCCTATATATTTTCTAATCAATAGGCTTTCCTTGTTCATCAATATCAACAACAGCATTTGTAGGAATAGCTATTTTCATGGCTGAGGCAGCTGACATTCCAAATATTTTGATAAGCTCTTTAGCATACTTGGATTGGGATATGAAAATTCCAGCAGGAGTTATATTCACTTGTAATCTAAGGAAGTGGTATAGCTCACCCATGCCACTCATTTCAAACTTATAATGCATCATGTCAGAAAACCTTTTGCATAGTTTGGAATCAGTAGAGGCAAAGATTATATCGTCAACATATATTTGTACTAGTAAAATTTTAGATTTGTGATTTCTAAAAAATAATGTTTTATATATTATGCCTCTACTAAATGTGTTCTCTAGAAGAAAACTAGCAAGAGTCTCATACTAAGCTCTTGGAGCTTCTTTAAGACCATAAAGTGTTTTGTTAAGTCTAAAAACATATGAAGAGTGAGTTGGAGAGATAAAACCTGGAGGTTGTTTAACATAAACTTTCTCTTTGAGCTCTCCATTTAGAAGGCACTCTTTACATCCATTTTTATATACTGTGAATTTCTTGAATGCTGCATATGCAAGAAAAATTCTGATAGCCTCCAATCTTTCAACATGAGCAAATGTCGGGTCATATTATATGCCTTCCTCCTGTGAGTATCCTTGAGCTACCAATCTAGATTTATTTCTTATAATGATTCCTTGAGCATCAAATTTATTCCTAAAGACACACTTGGTTCCAATGATTGGATAGTCTTTGGGTCTTGGAACCAAGTCCCAAACTCTACATCTCTCAAATTGATTGAGTTCCTCTTGCATATTAATGATCTAGTGGGGATCTTGTTCTGCATCTCATATGGATTGAGGCTCAATCTGAGAGATAAAACAAGCATGCATCTGATCTTGATTCAATTGATGCCTTGTTTGCGCACCAGCTGATATATCTCCAATCACTTGACTTCTAGGGTGACCTCTTAGTGTGACAAGCTCAGCAGGTAGATTTGGTTGTTCAACTATTTGTGGTGCTAATACCTCTGTTGGATTTCATTTTCCATAATATTTTAAGCAAATATTTCTTCATCATCTTCATCACTGTCATTAGCAATCTGTTGAGAGGGATATGTTGTATCCTCTTGTGTTAGGATTAAATCATCCAATTTCTCACACAGATTTGGTACCTGAAAATTTTCTATGGTAGAGGTATCTCTCTGCTTGTAAAACATGTTAGATTCTTCAAAAGAAACATGCATAGATTCTTCCATTTTAAGAGTTGATTTATTAAATACTCTATAAGCCTTCCTGACTTGGGAGTATCAAAGGAAAATTCATTCAGCAGCTTTGGCTTCAAATTTTCTTAAATGTTTCTTATCAGTATTATTTATATAACATTTACAACCCAAAAACATTGAAATAATCTACTTTAGGTTTCTTACTCTTAAGTAATTCATAGGATATTTTACTCTTAAGTTTATGTATTAAACTTCTGTTAAGACATAGTTTGTTGTGCTTACTGCCTCTGCCCAAAAGGATAGGGGCAGGTGAGCATCTGCAAGCAATGTCCCAATAGATTCATTTAGGGTTTTGTTTTTCCTTTCAGCTATCCCATTTTGTTGAGGAGTTCTACAAGCAGAAAAACAATGCCTGATACCTTCCTTCTCACAAAAGGTTTGCATCAGAAGAGATTCAAACTCAGTGCCATGATCACTTTTGATCAATGCAATCTGAGTAGAGTACTCAATCTTGATGCTCTTAAGAAAGTCTGTAAGAGCTTTAAAGTTATCTGACTTGTTTCTCAAAAAGAATTCTCAAGTGAATCTAGAGAAATCATCTACAATAACTATAATATAAGACTTTGCTCCGAAGCTTTGTACTTCAATTGGTCCAAAAAGGTCCATATGTAGCAAATATAAAATCCTGGGTGAATCACTTTTAGAGATTGATTTAAAGCTATTTTTGGTTTGTTTGCTTATTTAAGAAGCCCTGTAAAGTCTTTACTTCTTGTAAGAACCAGAAGGCAGTCGTCTGACAAGATTGTCTCTAGATAATTTAGCAATTGTCCTAAGGTTTACATGTCCTAATCTCCTATGCCAAAGTTCATTTGTTTTTCTAATTTGATTAAACATGCAAATTTCAGATTTAACTTAGTTAAAATTTACTAAGGAGATATTACCTTGTCTCATACCAGTTAAAATAATTTTATTATCATGAGATAGAATAAAACATAAATTCTTATTAAAAGTTACCTGATAACCTTCATCACATAATTGACTTATGGATATAAGGTTATGCTTGAGACCTTACACATATGCTACCTCCCTGAAGGTAACTTCTCCAACTTTTACATTCCAATAGTCCTTTGTTTGGCCACAGTTGGAGTCTCCAAAAATGACTTTAGGTCCAAGCTTAGATTTGTAGTCACTTAAGTTCACTTTTGTGTCTGTCATATGTTTTGAGCAACCACTATCCAAATACCACTATTCCTCTGTGGTAGGATAGTTCTTTTCCTGCATCAAAACTTTTTAGATGTTTTTGACCCAGGTTACCTTGGGTCCTATTTTCTTGACATAATGATAATTAGAGATGCAAGAATACTCAGGTTGATCCTTGTAACCAAGTGGATGATATCTCCTAGGTGGAATAATCCACTGTGTAAAAGGATTTATAAATTCTTATTTTTGATTATTTTGCTGAAAAGATTTCAAATTTCTGTTATAAAGATTTGGGTTTGACGAATTGAAATGAGTTCGTCGATCTGAGTTCGACGACTGCAAATGAGTTCGTCGAACTCCATTTATAAAAAATTATTGATTATATTTTGTGTTCCACGTTCGTCGATCGCAGTTCGACGAATCAAATTGTTTTCGTCGAGCGCCATTTGGATGATTATTATATTTAAATCTCTGTTCATAGTTCGTCGTTCTCCGTTTGATGAAAAATGAATATTTCGTCGAGCTCGGTTCGATGAATTATTTTGAACATAATTTTTATGAAAGTTTTTACTTTGATTTTGTTTATTCTTTTGTAAAATTTCACTTGCTTCATCAGTAATTTGTAAGACTTCTTTTCCTTTAGCAGAAACTAATTTTACAGGTGTAGATAATATATTTTTCTTTGAAGGAATTGGCTGACTAGATGAAGCCCCCAAGCCCAGTTTGTCATTGAGCCTGACATTAACTGTGTTTGTGATATCCATCAGTTTGATGCTTCTCCCATTAAGGGATTCTTCAAACTTCTTAGCCTCACATAGTTTATTTTCTAATGACATTGTTTGTTACTTATGAATATTCAGTTCTTCTTTAAGTCTAGAATTTTCTGAAGATATGTTATCTAATTCAGTTAGTTTTTCTCTGAGAAGTTTTATTTCCTTCTCAGATTTTATTAAATCTTTACATAGTAATTTGAAATCTAACTAAAACTGAACTGAAGTAAAATCAAGTGAAGAGATTACCTGATCTTCTTCAGATTCTGATTCAGCATTAGAATTACTGTATGATGCATTGATTTCCATCAAGAAGGCTTCCTTAGCCATTGCTTCGTCTTCATCTTCACTTGTGCTAGATAAAGACTCATTAGATTCTGTTTCACTCCATGTTTCAGCTACAAAGCCCCTCTCCTTCTTTTTGTGTTTCCTGGAGGAGGGTTTGTTGGAGTGTTTCATGTAGTCTTCTTCTTTCCTCTTATCTTTCTTCCGATTCTCAGGATATTCTGGGAGAATGTGTCCTGGTTTCCTGCACCCATAACAAATAATTTATTTAGTGGGAGTTTTATCAAACCTTGGTTTGTCATGGTCTCTGGAAGATCTTCTTCTGAAGTCCTTTTTGTCCATTTTATAGAATCTCTTATCCAAGAAACCTATAAGATCTTCATTTTCTGGAAGAGCTTGTGCCTTTTCTGTTGCTTGGAAGTCTATGTTCTTATCTTTCCTTATTGTAGGTGGAGTCCTTTATGTAGCTTCCCGTGTCTTGATAAGCTACTCATAAGATTTGAGCTTGTCCAACAAGGTCTCAGTTGAAATCTCATTTAATCTTCTGGCTTCCTTGATTGACCAGATCCTTGAATCCCATGTGCTAGGGAAACACATGAGGATTTTATCATTGACCTCTGTCAATGTGATATCCTTTTCCAAAGTCTTCAGTTCATTAATGAAGAGACTGAGCCTTGTATACATGTCAGCTACTGATTCA
Source organism: Platanthera guangdongensis (assembly GCA_039583875.1). Lineage (NCBI taxonomy): Eukaryota > Viridiplantae > Streptophyta > Magnoliopsida > Asparagales > Orchidaceae > Platanthera > Platanthera guangdongensis. The sequence goes on from CM077150.1 coordinate 125,977,027, forward strand.
GATTCTCCCATATTGAAGATCACATATTGGGAGATGAGGTGTGATCTTCTGTATTTCCTTTCATCAGCAGATCCAGCAACCATTATGTTGAGGGAGTTCCAGATGTCCCTTGCTGAAGAGCATTCAACAACCTTCTGGAAGATATCATCTGACATTGTCTGTGCTAATATGTTTATTGCTTTGGCATCATCAATCTTTGCTTTCTTCTGTGCTTCTGTCCATTCTGGTGGTGGTACAGTACTTGTACTTGTTATTACTACTAGTAGAGGTGGACCTTTCAAGATGTAGTTGTAGATGTCTTCATCAATAGAGTTCATATAAAGTCTAATCCTTCTCTTCCATTGTGCAAACTTATTTAGATTGCACACTGAAGGTCTAGTGCTTGAATATTCCTTATTTTGTGTCACGATAGATAATACAACCTCTAGGTACAATAAGATCTATCAAGATCTGTTGGTTGAGGTGTTTGCCTGTAAAACGAAAGAACCAAACTCTGATACCAATTGAAAGTGGCCTCTGATACTAATTGTATGAGAAGGATAAATCTTCTTTACACTAGAGGGGGGTGAATATGGTATTTTAAAATCCTGATTTAGTTTTATAGCGGATTTAAAAACTAGTGATATATATATAACAAAAATCACAGCACACAAATAAAGAGAATAACAATCACAGACGACACAAGAAAATTTATAGTGGTTCCCAAATAAAAGTGGGTATATCCACTCTCCTACCACCCTGGTAGGAATCCACTACATTGACATTGACCTTTGAAGTCTGAGATACCACCTTTGAAGTCTTATAGGCTCATACTCATTGTTAGGGAACCTTTCAACCATCCATTGATATTGACCTTCCCCTCCCGTTATTAGATCTCCCCTTGCTCTATAGGTGTGTAAACCTTTGAGCTGCAGGAGCTTCTCACTATCCAACAACAGTGCAGCAGGGCAATGGTTTCTAGTTGGCAACCGACAGGAAGAATCCAGTTGTCCCATGTCGAGGAATCAAGCCCTTTATACCATTTACCGATGGTTGCATTGGAAGCTGATGCAGTAGAGGCTCATATCCTCTATTGTTAGCCCGACCCTACCTTCTAGAAAGAGTTCTTGGAACAAGTGATGGAGTAATATAAGTCATGAATCAGGGGAACGAAGGCAAAAATGAGTGACCGGCTAAACCATGTGACTGTTCCTCTAAACGCCCAGCCCATCACCAACCGGATTGGATACTCGCTTTGAGAACCTGTTAACCCAGCATCCGAATCCGATCAAGCACTTTCCAAGGAAGACTGAAGAAGATTTTGAGACAGATTCTCTGACCGGATGGCGATCCTAGCCCCACAGTCAAAGACTACAGGAGAAAGATTCGCGGAGGAAGCACAAGAACTTGTCTGACGCCTTCCCGCTCATCGAACGAACCCTCGGATAGGTTTGAGTTCAGCGGGTAAAAGCGCTACTGGCTATACTTCATAGGGGTATGGTATATAGGCTGATTGGTTCTTTGGAGCCCTTGTCCTTGCTTGGCTTTGCTCCTGACAGTCGCACCTCTTCCAATGAGTTGAATCTTGACCGCACTTCCTTCCCTCAGGTCGAGTGAGAGAACTTCTGGGATGTCGTTCGTTGGCAAAGGGGGCAGTGCTTTTCACCCGAGCAGACTGAACTCAAGACTGAATTGAATATAGGTCGAAGGAAGGTTAGAAAGAATCCGTTCCATGGCGGTTTTCTTCAACTAGTGCCCGTTCCGTTGCTGAACCTACTGCTATTTTTGCTTCGCGCCTGAACCTGTCGATGAAGAAAAGAAGTAGCTTGTTTCGGGTCAATCCCTTGGTTTCGGGGTCTTGTCAACATGGCCACTACACACACGTCATATCTCGTTGTTGGCTCTCCCCGAATCACGCACAGATTTTCCTTGAAATTCCTGCTTTCTCAGACGAAGTGGAACTTTCTTCGTTATTGAGATAATGAATAGTGTCATCTTGGATTGATTCTTGATAGTAGGTGAGTCATAACTCACTTGTGCCTCTCTTGTTGAATCACTCAACGGTTCCTGATTTGATGAATGCAGTTTCTTCATTTCTGTTGTTCTGATAATGCTCAACTTTTTGAAACTTTTCATTTCTCATCTCTCTTTCATATATGAAAATAGTGGTGGCATGGTATTTCTTAAAATGAGAAAGGCACCTAAATCTAGGACTTCTTTTGGTTGTTTCTTTTAGAAAAAGAAAGACTTCTTCGTATATATTTGCTGAAAATTTTGTTCTTTCCCGAAAGATCTTTTTCTTTTTTTTAGTATCCAGTTGTCCATACTAGATAAAAAAGGGAAACTCTGTTCCTTCTCTTTCCTCAACGCCCCAGAATTCAAAACTTCAAATGTTTTGAAATGGTTATACGTGTATCCAAAGTACGAACGAAATGGATGTTTGTTGTCCCAACCACTCTTGTTAATCCCGATCCCGATAAGGAAAGCGTTCTATGTTTTCTAATTATTTCTTGCCCTGTGATTTCCCATCCTTTGAATCGATGGCATAAATAGTCTAGTACTGACGTGTGGTCTTACAAAACCCTATGTGACCGACTTGCCATTTCCAATCATACTCCGCGTCCTTGATCCTCACGTAGTCATAGGTCCCTCGTTTGTTTTTTCACTCATCGATGGAACCTCACCCTCAGGCTCCAAAATCGTCGTTCTTACGCTTTCGGGGGTCTATCCTTTCCTTCCATCTATACAGTGAGGTTTTGTTTGAAGTTATTATTGAGACAACGAGTCATAGGACTTTCTTTTATTCCCGTGTAATCACCAAGAAAACGGCTATTCATTAGCAACAAAAAGAGTTGAAGAAAGACTGATTCGGAAATCTCCAGTGGTTTTTTCCATCAAAAGAGGCTTTTTCATTTAGAGGTTGCCTTGCAAAGACTCTTAATAGACGCAAGCACCTTCATTTCACTCATCCAGATTAGAGACATTTCAGACTACTTACTTAAACGAATGCACCCACTTCCTTAAAAAGTTGTCAGTTAAGAGGGGGAAGGAATCTCAAACTATTTTTCGCGCTTCCTTCTATACTGACTTCATTTTATGTAAGGTGCGAGCGGTAACTGATCATGTAATTAGACTAGTAATGGAAGCCATTCACCTCTACGTTTTTGTCAAAAATTCCGACTTATACCTATCCACAAAAAATGCCCTAGGAAGTCGCCCACCCTCAAATCGACAGACTTCCAGTTCCTCGGTTCCACTATGGGAGACCCACTTCATTTAGACAGGGGGCCACTCCAATCATCTTGATCTATTCCTCATTGCCACCAGTGACAAGTCCCCTTAAAGAAACATAAAAGGGTGAAATTTCTTGCGAGTCTGGCATTTTTCTCAGGTAGGATTCGAACCTATGTCCAGTCAGAGACGACCGCTCTACCAACAACGCTACTGAGGTGGTAAGGTCAGGCGGTTGCTAAATCAACATAAAAGAAGATTGTATGTATCATGGGTTCGAATCCCAACATTTTGACTAGATAGCCATTTAGGCTATCAAAGATCTCAAACTCTGACATGACTAACGAACGCAACAAACTTGATGACAATAGAATGGGCTGCTGCTTTCCATCGAGGAAAGGGTCAGCAGTACGACTTATGAAATTTCAGTAGTGGGAAGCCGCACCTTTTAATAACACCGCCAAGAACAGCGTACCAACTCTTAATATGCTATATAAAGCCTTCCATCGCGTTTTCACGCTTCAACAAAGGCCTTTAATCAGGTGCCCTACCACCACAAGTTTTTTGTCAGGTGCCCTGCCACCACAAGATCTATTTTCTAAGGGAGATCTCGTAACCCTTTGAGCTTTTGATCAGGTGCCGAAAAACCAAATAAAGTCTTTTGATCAGGAGACTTAGAACCAAGGGGTTTAACTTTTGAAGGGAGTTATAACCTTGTGCATAGTTTATGAAAATAAATAAAAGTTGATGATGTCTTCTCTTTCAAGATTCTTTGAGAAGACTAGTGGATTGATGTTGAAGCAGAAAGGCTCCCCCTGATTTGAGTAGATTTTGTGATCAGGAGATGGAGTCTTTTCTTCAGGGTGTAGGCCTTCTTGTATCCGTGAGATGGAGAATTTTCACAAACAGAGACTGAAGATCTAATTTTGTAAGAGTGTTTGATGATCTGCAAGTCTCTAAGACTGTTTGTCTAGGTCTGTATGTTTGAGTCTGTAACCTTAAGTGTGTAACCTTCAGAGAGCAATTTTCTATACATATATATAGAGGGCTGAGAGGTATTAAAACATTTAAATTAATCAATTCTGAGACAGCAAAGGAATTCCCAAGAATGGTAACTGCCTTGAAAATTTGTTAGCCTTAAACTCTATGATAATACATATTTAATGCTGCCTCTAAATGGCTATATTCCTTAGAATATTTGCATTAAATATCAGTGTCTTAGCTATTTGTAATTAGGACCTTTAAATCATACTGCCTTCAGAATATATAACACCCTGAAATTAAGCCTGAAACTGCTCTGCCTTTTATAAACAAAATTGCCTAAAACACTGAGAGAATTAGTCGAACTCAGCAAGCATTTCATCGACCTGAGCCTGGAGTTCGTCGAACTGAATCTGCTAATTTGTCGACCTAAGCTCAGAGTTCATCGAGCTGAGCATGACTTCGTCAAGCTGAGTTTCTGAGTAGAGATCAGAGTTCGTCGACTGGAGCTCAAAGTTCCTTGAGCTAAACTTCAGAGTTAAGACTCTGATTCATCGAACTAAGCACGTCGTTCGTCGAACACAGCACTGCTTTCGTCAGCCACAGTATTGCCTTTATCGAACTGATTTTCTGCATGCGTCTAACTGATTTTATGCAGTAGTTCTTCTAAGGCAATAACCCTTGAAATAACCTATGACTCAAGACTATACAAGGTGGTTCCAACTAATCATCCTAATAGTAATCCTACCCCAAATCAATAATAGGGTCCAACAGTTATAGTTACTATACTTTCTTGCTTGCAGGGGACACCTGCTCCTGCTCCCCCTTAATTACTGCTAGCTGATCTTGATCAATTTGATCACATCCTTCTCATAGTTCTAGTACCACTTGTATCCTTCTCCTCCTATTATATGATACAAGATTCATATCCTTATTCATATCCTTCTCCTCCTCCTTTTGGACTTCTGTAAATAGCCACGGAGGATCTGATCTTCTGCTCCCCCTTTTTGATTACAAATAGGCAGTAATTGAACCACTTAAGAGTGCTGGAGTAGTGCTGGACTTGCTCCCCTCAATTGAATCATCATCTTCATATTTCCTGATAGACCTTATGAACTGCATCATCTGGATAGTGATTCAAATAACATTAAACCACTCAAGATATACAATCTTGAAGGATCTTCAATTCCCTGAAGTACTTGTCCACCTGCAAGAAAAAGTATAACTTACACCATGGTGAGCAACTGAAGCTATGCTAGGTTCAACATACTAAACTCAAACTTGAAGGTGTTGAACTTTGCTTCATCAAGTGGCTTAGTGAAGATGCCAGTTACTTGCTTGTCTGTTGGGACAAACACAAGTTTGATATCTTCGCATTCCAAATGCTCCCTAATGAAATGATATTTAATCTCAATATGCTTAGTCCTGCTGTGTGAGACAGAATTCCTAACAATTGAGATGGCTAAACATAAACATCCTCTTTTAAGACACAATTTAGGAAGGCTGACTTCACATCCATCTGGTCGACCTTGAATCCCTTGCGTGCAGCATATGCAAGGAACAATCTGATGGCCTCCAATCTCTCTACAAAGACAAAAGTTTGATCAAAATCAATACCTTCCTCTTGCCAGTACCCCTTAGCTACTAGCCTTACCTTATTCTTGATTAAAATTCCATTTTCATCAAGTTTATTTCTATAAATCCACTTGACTCCAATGACATTATGTCCTTGTGGTCTGGGAACCCGCTTCCAGACGTTACATATCTTAAACTGTGTCAGTTCCTCTTGCATATAAACAATCCAGAACTGATCTATATTGTCCTCTTCAAACTTCTTTGGCTCAACTTATGACAGGAAGCTTGAGTAGAGGGTTATGTTGATGCTTCTGCTCCAGGTAACTACTCCTTATCTTGCATCACCAATGATTTTGTCTCTTGGATGATCCCTCAGATGCCTGATTACAGGAGGCAAACTAACTTCAACTACAAGAGCAGCTTTTTGCTGATCTTCATCCACCTCATTTGTGTCTTGCACTCCCTCTACTGGAGTGTCCACATTATCTTGGATAACTAGAGCTGCTTCATTGATGGTCAGCTTGTCCAACATCTGTTCTGTACCTACAGTACTAGAAGAGAAGCTTGGAAGCTCACTATTAATCATAGTAGACTCATCAAGACTACATGAATAGATTCTTCTACCACTTGGCTTTTCAAGTTGTATATCCTATAGGCTTTACTGTGATTGTTGTACCCAACAAAAATCCCATCAAAGGACTTGGCAGCAAACTTAGTAACATAGGATTTACCATTGTGAAGCACAAAGCATTTACTACCAAAGATTCTGATATAGCCCAGATTTGGTTTTCTGCCTTTCAAGATCTCATAGGGAGTCTTCTTGTGGCTCTTGGTGATAGAGGCCCTGTTGAGGACATGACATGTGGTATTCACTACCTCAGCCCAAAAATATTCTGGGAGAGATGTATCACTCAACAATGTTCTTTCAGCCTCTATGAGAGTCCTATTTTTCCTCTCAACAATCCCATTTTGCTAGGGAGTTCTTGGAGAAAAAAATTCTTGATGAATCTCTTGCTCTTCACAGAACATTGTCATGCTTTCAGATTGGAATTCAGTTCCATGGTCACTTCAGATTTTGACCACTAAACTGTTAAATGCATTCTGAATTTGCATGACAAACTTGATGAAGATTTCAAGGGTTTTATTATATTTTTTTTTTGAGAAAGAACACCCAAGAAAACCTGGAATAGTCATCAACCACCACAAGGGTGTAAACTTTCCTACCTAGATTATGAACTGGCAAAGGACCAAAAAAGTCCATATATAAGAGGTACAAACACCTTACAGAGTGTATGATCTCAATGCCCTTGAAAGAGGCTTTTGTTTGCTTTCCCTTTTGGCATGCTGAGCAAATGTCCTCCTTGGTGCACTTCACATTAGGACAATTCCTAACTTGCTCTTGACTAAAGAGCTTGCCAATAGTCTTGTAATTCAAATGAGCTAGCATCTTGTGCCAATAGACATAATATGAGACTTTCTCATTTTCCACTAGACAAATAGAAGAGTTTGTATCTGATGAGTCCAAATTTTACACTGATTTTTGGACTCATCTGGGCCAGTTTTATCGTCTTAGCACTACACTTGAGAGCCATAACTGCTTATATTTGCTTATGTGCCTATTTCATGATTAAGTGCACTATAGGCCCGTTTCTGTGTGCTTTATTTGTTTCTGAGTTTTTGTTGTTATTTAGCCTTGTCTTGGGAATGTGGTGTGCACGTTTGGTGGCCTATCTGCCTCTTCTGCTAGAGCAGGGTTCGTGTGCGTGCTCCGGAACTGCTCGGGAGACCCCGACGATGTAGGAATACTGCGCACGATCACTATACTTATTGTGCACGACCATTGGTCATGTGCCACCGATCGTGCGCATTACATTCTCATTTTTCCAAATTCTGCCCGGGTAATCGCACGAGCACTAGCCATAGTGCGCACGACCACTAGTCGTCCACCACTGCTCGTGCGCGTTTGCCCCTTGCTTTCGGGAATTCTATCCCTGCCAATCGCACGATCAGTGGATTTAGTGCGCACGACCACTGATCGTGCGCATTTATGCTGATGTTTATATCCAGGTTGCAGGTATAATTGGAAATGGTACACGATCATCGACCGACAGTGCGCACGACCACTGGTTGTGCGCCACTGATCGTGCGTTCTGCTTTTGCTGCCTCTGTATTTAAGGCCCTCCTCCGCGATTTAGGTCAACGCCCGTCATTTGCTGCGATCGGGGAGTGCGCGGGAAGCGCCATTTTACTTCTCCAGCTGCTTCATCACCTCCATCTTCATCGGAAGTCCATAGCCGGCTATTCCAAAGCTTTTCAAACTCTCCGGCGAAGCTCCCGTCCATTGATGACTTCAACTCCAAGCTTTCCACCGAAGTTGGTGAAGAAGACAACCTAGAGAACAGACTTAAAGGCCTTCGAGGTGACAGCTCATTGGTACCGGAAGCTTCCTTGGACTGAGCCCGGAAGCGGATTGACAACTCGCTATTCCGGCCACGACCTGCGGTGGATCTTCACTCTCTTTTGGTTTACCCCTCTTCCCCTTCCTCTGTAGTATGGAATTATTTAACATTGTAATGAACATCAAGTTTTATTCTATATCTAATGGGATGTTTGTAGTTTTCTTATGCTTGTTAGTAGTGTTTTTGAAAGCGCCTCGCTCACTCCACATCCACTCCATACCCGTGTCTCACCCGATTGCACTCCACACAAGAACACTTCCATCCATTAGCTTTCCATCAACTCGCCCAACCGAAGTTCGGCATCATGGCCGAAACACTCACTTCACCTTGCGAAGCGTGCCTTCGACCCGCATAACTTTTATTAGTTTATTAGATCAAACAACCACAATCTCTCAAGTCCCCTTTTTACTCTTTTTCTAAATATAACCCTCATAACAATATTTTCTGTACTTTTGCCGCTCTATGCTAATTGCATTCCTCAAGAAACCGACACTCGGGGATTTATTCCCAAACTTTATTACTTGTGCGACTAGTGCACTTGCCGATTTACACGCATCAAGTTTTTGGCGCCGCTGCCGGGGAGTGCTACTGTAGAGCGACTCCAGATGAATGAGAATTTCATTATAAGAGTTGTATTGTTTTGTTTTGTTTTGATCCCTTTTCTTTTGTGTTGTTATTCCGTCAGATGGAATTGTTAGTTTTATTCGCAGAGTCTATACAAAGTAGTTGTATCCTTTATATTTGAAATCTCCGCAATGTGGGCCAATTTCAATATCCGTTGACGTAATTGTGGAGACATCTCTCATGCTAGTGATAGATGTCCTCTGAAGTATAGTAGCCAGGAAATTCAGGAGTCTACATATCGTAGACATAAGTTGGTTAGCTATCGACCCGCGGAGCCATTGCCGCACTACTTCTATTCAGCTTCAGCACCCGTTGCACCGCCGAAGGCGGCTAAGCAGTGCTTTTTTTGTCGAAGCTGGGATCATGCATTCAAGGATTGCACCACTTGCCTAGCTGAACTAAAATGGATGACGAGACGGATCTTTGGATTGTCTCCACTTCAACCTTGGGCAAAATCCCTTTCGTATCGGGGTATGCACCATTGTCATCTCTATATTATGGAGAAGGCATCCCAGGTATGTGCACCGATACATGTGTTTATCCCCATTCCGACACGGATTTTTATACTCCTGAAGTGCATACATCACCTAGAATAGAATCTATTAGTTGTGAAAAGCCAGCGCTCAACGTCCTACAGAGCTTCGTGCCTTCACCTTCTTCTTTGCATGACATTCTTTGTTCTTCTGACAGTGCTGTTGAGGTTGATTTGCAGGTGGAAATTAGCTTTTCCAGCGCTCTGTTAGATCCAGTCGAGGAGGACAAATCCGTGGCCTAGGTTGCGACCTTCACCACATGTGAGGATGCACGAGGCATGGACGAGGCAGAAGCAGCTTTAGAACATTCTTGCATCAGCCTAGACAGTTGTGTGGAAGCACCCACAATTCCATCGACGGCGGATGACTCCGGGACCATCCCCAAGATTGAGGTTCCTTTATGTTATTTTTCTAGTTTATTTCTTGACCCCGCTCTCGTGTCTACCTCCATGTAGGACCACATCGTGGAATTGGTCCAATCAGTGTACGGGCCTGTAATGCGGCCTAGGACTTATTTTGACCAGATGCAGGTGGAGTTGGAGCCGATGAGCTTCCCAAGTTACTTTCTACCCATGCCTGACACACACGACAGGTATACATATACAGGTATTGGGGCTTATGTTCTGTCTCCATTCCGGTACCCGCTACCGCAGCGCGACCATGAACCTCTGCCTGAGCATTTCAAGTTTCATTCGCCAATCAGTTAGGAAATGCTTAGATTTTGAATAAGTCCTGTTGCGAGACAATAAACCCAACAGTTATCTAGGGTAGTGTTTTTTTGTTTAAAATTATGTTTTTATTTAATCATATGAGTGGAGCTCACCACAGAGCCAGTCTACCACGCCTTCTGTTTTTATTTTTATTTATTTTTTTTCCGTGCTCTATTTAATCAACAAAAACATTTTTTACTTTATGTAGCCAGGCTGGCACTGAGACAACTATATTTTTTTTGTGGGTGTCCATCTCGGTGCCGAATGATTTTTTTTTACTTTATGATTTGTTAATAGTTATGATTTGTTAATATAGGTACTTGGTCTACCTTCAGGCCGTTTCGGGAGATAACCCAAGTTGGACCATTTGGTCCTGTGCTGTGTTTTGCGTTCTTTATATATATATATATATATATATATATATATATATATATATATATATATATATATTTGTGTCCATATTTTGTTTGGCGTACATATTTCCATCGCAGGTGCAGGAATTTTTTAGGCACGGCAACTTGGCCGCACTTGGACATCTCGTTGCACGACTGGTATGATCAATGTTGAGCATAGGTTCTTCCTACCCTAGCTATGTTTCCCATTTGTAATGGTTATTTTTACTAGTTGTCGAATTTAATTCTGGGGGGGAGAACATGCCTGTGGTCAATACATAACACATTCTGTTGCATAACAGTCTCTTGTTTAGTTATTTCTTGATATTTGTTGCACACACTGAGTCACCCACACGAGTGCGCACTTTTCCACGCGCACAGCTCGAGTCAAATGTATTGTTTTTGTGTAAACTTTAAAATAGTGGTGCTGGCTTAGGATTTCAGGATAGAGTAGTTTGAAACTCATGTAGTGCTCCTGGTCGAGTACTCATGGTTTGTGTAGAACTATTATAGAGTTAATTTTTCTTTATGCTCGTAGATTTATATTTTCTGCAGATGTAAATATTGTTTGCACTACTAAAAATCTGAATCTGGAGTAATCGAACGATAATGTAGGAATGTGTGTAGCCGCCACTAGACTCGTATTGCTCGAGTCGGGAGGAAGGATCCTCTTTCTCGGTGGCTTAGAATATGCCCTAAGCTACTCTCAAAGCATTAGTGCCCGGTTAGTCAAGCGTGAGCATGATGTAGGCCCTCATTTTGGCTAGTTTGAGCCTTGTTTAGCTTTTTCTACCCATTAACCGTTGCATGCCAAATTTGTGCCTACCCCTTCTTTGATCTAGCTCCACTCACATCACCAAGGCCTGAAGCTAAACCCACCATTACAATCAAATGCTTGAGCTTGTTTGTATTTACTATTTTGCTGATGTTGTGATATGTGGAAATTGTATAATGTGGTGCTGAATTCATAAGCGTTTTGATTGCTACGTTTGGGGATTGCAAACGCAGAAAAGAAAAAGAAGAAAAGAAAAAAAACAAAAGAAAAATCTGAAAGAATTGCTTTGAGAATTCTATCCCCATCTTACTTTTTGATTTTGGTCGGGTTAGGCCGTGTGCACACCCGGTTTTCAAGCTCAGTCTGGGGGTGTGTTACCCATACATTTCTAAGTGGCTGTATTGGTTTAGGTTTTTATTCGCTCGCTTTGGTTGCGTGTAGCCTTCATGTTTATCATTGACTACCAAACCTTAGCATAAGCCCCATTCTCTCCTACAAGTCCTACTGATTCACGCTTGAGTCTAACCGGCGCCGTGGAGAGAGTGTGAACGTGCAAGCGTATGGTCCCCGACATTGGTGGATTCCTTTGGAGGTGATCCTGAGCCCCGATCTTTGGCAATGCTCACCTTAGTGGCCTGCCTACTTTCTTACTACACATGATCGCAAGATTCTCCAGAATTCTAATTTTGAGCAAATACAATATTTATTTACGTCTGTCGAATAGTTTAAACTACATAGTATAATTAAAAAGGTTTTCTATTATATCTTATATTCCCATGATGTATTTGATTTCTCGTCTTACTTTTGTTTTTGAAATTTCTGAGCTAGCTAGCTATTTTCTAGTCCACAGAGTGATGATTTGCCCGGGATGTGCAAATGGTTAAGTCTGGGGGTGTGATGAGACCAAATTTTACACTGACTTTGGACTCATCTGGGCCAGTTTTATCGTCTTAGTACTACACTTGAGAGCCGTAACTGCTTATATTTGTTTACGTGCCTATTTCATGATTAAGTGCACTATAGGCCCATTTATGTGTGCTTTATTTGTTTCTGTGTTTTTGTTGTTCTTTAGCCTTGTCTTGGGAATGTGGTGTGCACGTTTGGTGGCCTATCTGCCTCTTCTGCTTGTGCAGGGTTCGTGTGCGTGCTCTAGAACCGCTCGGGAGACCCCAACATGCAGGAATACTGTGCACGACCACTGGACTTATTGCGCACGACAAATGGTCGTGCGCCACCGATCGTGCGCATTACATTCTCATTTTTCTTAATTCTGCCCGGGTAATCGCACGAGCACTGGCCGTAGTGCGCACGACCACTGGTCATGCGCCACTGTTTGTGCGTGTTTGCCCCTTGCTTTCGGCAATTCTGTCCCAGCCAATCGCACGACCAGTGGATTTAGTGTGCACGACCACTTGTCGTGCGCCACTGATCGTGCGTATTTATGTTGATGTTTTTATCCAGGTTGCAGGTCTAACTGGAAATGGCGCACGATCATCGACCGACAGTGCGCACGACCACTAGTCGTGCGCCACTAATCATGCGCTCTGATTTTGCTGCCTCCATATTTAAGGCCCTTCTCCGCGATTTAGGTCAACGCCCGTCATTTGCTGCGATCGGGGAGTGCGCGAGAAGCGCCATTTTACTTCTCTAGCTGCTCCATCACCTCCACCTTCATCGGGAGTCCATAGCCGGCTATTCCGAAGCTTTTCAAACTCTCCGTCGAAGCTCCCGGCCATTACTACTTCAACTCCAAGCTTTCCACCAGAGTTGGTGATGAAGAAAACCTAGAGAACGGACTCAAAGGCCTTTGAGGTGACAGCTCGTTGGTACCGGAAGCCTCCTCGGACTGAGCCCGGAAGCGGATTGACAACTCGCTATTCCGGCCAGGACCTGCGGTGGATCTTCACTCTGTTTTGGTTTACTCCTCCTCCCCTTCCTCTGTAGTATGGAATGATTTAACATTGTAATGAACATCAAGTTTTATTCTATATCTAATGGGATGTTTGTAGTTTTCTTATGCTTGTGAGTAGTGTTTGTGAATGCGCCTCGCTCACTCCACATCCACTCTATACCCGTGTCTCACCCGATTGCACTCCACACAAGAACACTTCCATCCATTAGCTTTCCGTCCACTCGCCCAACTGAAGTTCGGCATCGCGGCCGAAACACTCACTTCACCTTGTGAAGCGGTGCCTTCGACCCGCATAGCTTTTATTAGTTTATTAGATCAAACAACCACAATCTCTCAAGTCCCTTTTTTACTCTTTTTCTAAGTATAACCCTCATAACAATATTTTCTGAACAGTTGTCGCTCTATGCTAATTGCATTCCTCAAGAGAACGACACTCGGGGATTTATTCCCAATCTTTATTACTTGTGTGACCGGTGCGGTTGTCGATCTACACGCATCAGTATCTAGACAAAGAAAGTTTAAACAGTAAACATTTCCACTCGTAGTGCTGTTAAGATGACCTCTTGATCACTTGACCTCTTAATTAGGCCCTCATCCTTGTGGAAGACAATAACATAGCCAAGATCAGAAAGTTGTCTTATGCTTATGAGGTTGTGTTGCAAACCTTCAACATAAGCCACCTTTGTGATGGTGACTATATCATTGGTAATATTACCATAGCCTCTAGTCACCCCTCTATCTGAACCACCAAATATAACCTTGGGTCTATCTATCACTGGAGTGTAATCGTTCAAGTTGCTCCTTGTCCCGGTCCTAGGTGCATGTTAGTCTTTTAATGAACTTGTCTACCAGCAACATTTCTGATTGGTAGACCCACAGCTGCTCTTGGCAATCTTGGATTGTGCCAGAAGTCTACAGTAAAGTGGCCCACTTTTCCACAGCACTAACATTCATGAATGTTGTATCTTCTTTTTCTATGCTGGCCTAGAATTTTGGTTAACTGTTGGATCAACAGTAGGAAGAGGGGCAACAACCTTCTTCAGATTCCTTTCAGTAAGGATCTAATTGAAGGTAAGTCTTCTATCTGGCTTGTTTTTATTGCTCTGAGTGCCAGCAGCAGCAATTTTCTTTTCAAAAAGCATGCATCTGATAGCATCAGACACAACCAAACCAATTTTTCTGTAGGACTGACCTTTGGTCTGATTCTTTATTAAATGGTTCAGAACCTTTGCTGTAGACGCATTATTGACAGTGGGGGCTGAAGCACCAATGACAAATGGTCTATGACGGGCCATTTGAATTTCTTCATGAGGAGCCTTAAGGGCACTAACTTTGTTATACCTTCCACGCTGGTTGTGAGCATCTTTGTTCACATAAGTTGATCTGTCATTCATTCAGTGACCAAATATACTTTTTGGTCATACTTGTTTAAAGGCCACTGAACCTTCCTAAAAGGATTGGGAGGCATGCAAGTAGGAGGTTGAGACGGTGCTAGAGCTTTTCCCTTCTCTTTGGAAGGAGCAACTCTTGTACTTCCCTAGAATTCCAACCCCTTATTACCCTTCTAAGATGAGAAGGAGTCTATCAAGTACTACACTGTTATGGGCTTAGAAAAACTAGCCACAATTCTTTCTCCCTCCCTAGACTCCCTTTAAGATCCCTGATGAGACTATTCTTGTACTTGATGGAGCCTATCTGGATGTCATTCAAGATCCTAAGTTCGCTAAGTTCCTTGTCCTTATGATGCAGCAAATAAGCTGTTTCAGCCAGCAGGGAAGCAGCCAGCTGTAGAGAGGCAATCTCCACAGCTTGCTTCTTAGACAACTTCTTTCACTTTTTGAAGGCATCCAGAAATTCTTCATACCTTTCAATCAATTGATTGACATCACCTTCTGATTCAGAATCATCTTCACCACTAGGTGAAGAGTTTTCTATACAAGGACTATTCTCATATCCAGACTCATAAGAAGAGCTTGATTGAGGTTTTACATTGCTTTGACTAGGCTGGTAATGGCTGGTCTGCTCATCAGTCATTTCCATCAGCCCATAGCAGCTGTAGGCATCTTCTTCATCTTCATCATCAACCTCTGAATCACTGTTTGGGTGTGATATAGGGGCCCGGATACCAACCCTGGCAGCAGGATAGTCTTCATCTTCTATTTCACCTACTTGATCTGTAGCAGCAGCAACTAGCCCAATATAGGCTTCTTCTTCTTTAGACTCAGATTAAGATGAGTCTGTCCATCTCTTTTCTTTCTTGGAAATAAAGGACTTATCCTTCTTGACCTTGTGTTGTTGTTGTTTCTTCTCAGCAACTTCCTTCCTCTTCACTGGGCAATCAGCTATTACATGCCCTAGTTTGCTACAACAGTAGCAAACAACTTTAGAAGAATTATATTTACTGGATTTAGAATCATACATGTTAGCCTTTGAATGATTCCTCCTGTGATGAGAAGAGGTGGAAGGTCTGTTCTTCCAATGCTTCTTCTTCATCAGCTTCTGAAAGTTCATGGAGAAGGCAAAAAATTCCTCAATTGACATGCTGCTATCTGATGCATCTTACTCTGAGCTGTATGAATCAGTTGGTCTTCTTAGAGGAGAGGGAATCCTCTCCTTACTCTTCCTGATGTTGTCTGCCTTGAATGTCATGGACTTCTCCTTGGCTTGGGATCTGTTGGTGGCCTCCTCCTCTTTCCTGGCAGCTAGCTGCAACTCATAGGATAACAGCTCTCCAAACAATGTTTGGGAAGGAGTTTCAGCAAGCTTAGCCACTTCTCTTATCTCACAAATCTTAGTATCCCAGTATCTAGTGAGAGATCTTAGGAACTTGTTATTAATTTCATAAGGACTGAAGACCCTCCTATAGGTCCTTAGTTCATTAATGATCCTAAAAAATCTTTCACAACAAGTAGCTATGTTCTCTTTCAGGGATTACCTAAAAGCCTCATACTCTTGGTTGAGCGTGGACTTTCTATCATCTCTTACCTCTTCAGTACCATCCATATAGACCACAAGGGTGTCCCATATCTCTTTTGAGGTCTGGCAATGGACCAAGTTCTAAAAGGTAGAATCATCAATAACACTGACTATGATGTTTTGGGCTCTCTTATCCAATGCAGCCAACAAGACCTCATCCTTGGTCATTTCTGAATAAGTCTTGGGAGTATGGACATTGGCATCCAGAACTGAGATCTTCATAGGGATGAAGGGTCCCTCTCTGATAGTCACAAAGATTCTAGGGTTAGAGACTTCCATAAAAAGTCTGACCCTCTCCTTCTAGATTCCAAAACTCTCCTTCCTATAGATGGGGAGTTTCATGGAACTTAGCTCCTTATGGTCCTCTCCAGAACCCATAAGTACAAATATGTAGATACCTTTGGAGATCACTCAGATTATTAAATTCTTTTTGAGCAACCTCCCTCTGATACCACTTAAAAGTCTTTGTTTTCAAGGTATCTTGCAACCTAAAGGGGGGGGGGGGTGAATAGGTTTATTTAAATCTTGTGACCATCATTTAATTTATTCCTTTATTACTTAGTGTGTTAACAGTTGATTAGCTTTCAAGAACCTGCATAAAGAACATAGCACAGAAAAGCACAGGCAGAAATTTTTAGTGGTTCCCCAGATTATCTTTACATCCACTGTCCTCCCACCTTTCTAACTTTTAGTTAGACAAGATACTACTCTAAAACTCGGCTCAAAGACACTACACCTCAAATCCCTCGGGATCTCTCAGTCTCTTCCAATACTTACAACTCAGGCACAAGTGTCTTACAACTCAATGATCAGGAGATCACCTAATGCAGGCCAAAGGTCCTACAACTCAGGATGGGAGGACAGCCCTAACTCAGATCCAACAAAGGATCCTACCTCAAAGAGAATGACTCTCCCACCTAAGGATGTTATGCCATACCTTAGATCCAAAGGATCCTATAGCTCAGGCATAAGTGCCCTATAACATAGTGAGAATGAATCAACTACCTCAGGATGTTAAGCCCTACCTCAGATTCACAAATGAATCCTACAATTCAGGCAAAAGTCGTACTCTCAAATTCTCTACAGAATCCTACCTCAGATCGAAACTGGATCCTACAAGCAGAGAGTAAAACTTTCCTACAGCTCAGGCAAATTTGCCCTACCTCAGGCCAATTGCCCTACAGCTCAGATCCAAAAGGATCCTACAGGAAAAATAGTGGTTTGATTAATTTGACACAGAAATTTCTCTGTTTCAACAACTAGGGATGAGTTATCTCAGTTCTATCATACTTCACAGCAGCAGGCTGAAATTCTGCCACTGCTGGAAGAAACTCCGAATGAAAATTCTAATCTTGCGGAAGAAGAAGAAGAATAGCTTGGTCTTGATTTCTTTAATCAGCTAGCTGAGCCCACAAAAATCTAAGGGCGCTTCTTTCTTTCTTTATCAGAAGTCTTTCTGATCTTGTTGTAGCAGAAGAAGATACAACAGCTCACGGAACTTTTGGTTCTTGCTGGAAGACTTCAAGCTTTTTCTTGGCAGCAATGGTGAGGAAGATGAAGTGAGCCGCTTTTTCTCTTGTTGAGTAAAACCCTAAAGTTGACTCCAACATCTAAAGCTTGTCCCTTTATATCATCTACCGATTAACGGCTCCAGGAAGCAGTGGGGACCACCTATAGCAGACAGCTGCATCTAACTTTAACAGAATAAAATGTATAGTAGACTTCCGGCAACATTTGTCGTGTTTTGTAGCTTTCGTGCACTTAATTTGAACTATGTCGACTTTGTTGACTTTGCTGACGTCATCATCTATGGACTTAGCCAAAATCAAACAACAATAGTATAGGCGTTGAGTGAGTAAGAATCACTCAATGCCAAAACACTTAGATAGAATTCTGTCTATCTCAGGCGTTGAGTGAACAAGCTTCACTCAATTCTTTTGGCTTTAGCAAATCATTTTATTACTAAGCATTGAGTGGGCATCCTTCACTCAATGCCAAAACACTTAGAAAATATTTCTCGACCACTAGGCGTTGAGAGCGTTGAACAAACTCAATGTTATTTGTCTCTAGGCATTGAGAGCGTTGAGTCCACTCGACGCTTTTTGGCTTAGGAAGTATTCCTGCTTCTCTGGCGTTGAGAGCATTGAGTCTACTCGATGTTTTTTCCTTAGGAAGTATTCATGCTTCCCTGATGTTGATAGCATTGAGTGTGTCTTTATCACACAACACATTTTGCCTTAGATAACTTTCTATTATTAGGCGTTGAGTGAGCCTTCATTACTCATCTCCAAACTACTTAACATATATTCTTCTATTATCTGGCATTGATTGAGTAAGCTACATTCAACGCATTGGGACTTAGTCATTTTTACTACTTGGTAAGCATTGAGAGTTGCTTCTTTACTCAATGCTTTCAGCATCTGTCAACTATACTGACATGGCGTTGAGTGGGTAGACTTCACTCAAGGCTTTTGTCCTTAGACAAAATCTTGTGTTTGGAAACATTAACTTTGACTGACAAAGGTTCGGTCAACGCTTTTTATCATATGGCATTGAGTGAGTAAGCTACACTCAACGCCTGTAAACTTAGTCAAATATTTACACAGATTTCTGTAGCTTTGACTAACTGAGCTATACTCAAAGATTTATGTTGTATGGTGTTGAGTGAGTAGGCTTCACTCAACAGTTGTGGACTTAACCACATCAAAACCAGTTTCTCCTTGGGCTTTTACTGCCTTAGACTTTCTCATAACTTTTTGTTGTATGGCTTTGACTGAGTAGACTACACTCAACGCTTGTGGTCTTAGCCACTTTTCTGAATAGCCTAACTCACAGTTATTTAACGTATGGAGTTGAGTGAGTAGAACACAGTAAACGCATGTGGCCATAGCCACATTTCTGTCTAGCCAACTGTTAGGCTTAAACTACCCAAAGCTATACTCAATGCTTTTACTTACCTGGAGTTGAGTGAATAGACTTCACTCAATGCTTGTGGTCTTAGGAGATTTTTGTCAGCCTCCGCATCTTTACTTTGTGACCACACTTATCACATCACTTAGAATACCTATCCTATCATTATTTCAAGGACTAACCTGCTTGCATGAACTTAAGCATACATCAAATACAACTTTATGTATATTATTGACATGATTGACTTATTCAAATTTGGGATATTGTGGGCAATGGACCCAATAGTTATAATTTGGTCAGCTAATGTTGACTGTTACTTTGTTTGCCACTTTCGGGGTGGAATGCATTTATACATGTGCATCTGGAGAGCCGAGCGAGAAATAGTAAGCTAAAGCTCATGGTTGCTATGTCGGCCCTCGAAGGCCAAAGCGAAGTTGTTTTACTGTTTCTTGTGTGGTCGGACTGTGTGTCGAAGTTTGTAAAACACTAATATTTGAGGAAACAGTTGTAAGGTCTTAAGGCCATGAAAATTTGTGTGTTTGGTTTATCATTCCTGTTTTTGTGGTAGTGGACATTCTTGTGCTTGGGTTCCAAGTAATTAATTTGTCTTCCACAAGAATGCACTCTGAGTTGGGATGCGTAAAGGTTAATGACCTCAATATATAACTCCACTGACTATCTGTGGAATATAGCAAGGGGCCCCGACCGAACCTTCTATTATATTATATGTGACGGATGACGGTGTTATAATTTGGTATCAGACTCTGGTGTCCGTCATCCCTATTTGAATTCGTGGACGAATTATTTTTAAGGAGTGGTGATCATATGTCTTGATGTTTAAAATTTAGAATTAGTAATATCTCCATATTCTACGAACTATAGGCAAGAGCACCTATCGTTCATAGTATAGGATATTTTAAGAATATCAAGTATCGTATTCTTCTTGGTCTGTTGAGTACTCCTACTCACGCACATTAATATTATTATATCGGTAAATAATGATGGAAAATTAATAAAACTATGAACTAAGATTAACACTTGATCTAGACATACTTTGAATTAAAATAAACTTTTCATAAAAGCAAACTTTTAAATAACCTACTTCAACCGTGGAGGTTCCTAAAGTACAAAAGAGTCTCTCCCAAGCTCAAGCTTTTGACTAACCTTAGGTTGATCGATTAAGACCTCTCGACCCGTCGAAACCCCTAAGCTTTCTTTAGGCGGTGAACCCCTCTGTTGGATTTGACTCCAATCCGGAAGATCCATGTTATCCTCTCTCGAGGAGTGCATGCAAATCTTTCTACCTTTGAGTGTTCTATCTGTATCCACAACCTCTCGGTAAATCTAGGATACAGAACTATGGTTGGAAATAATTAAATCAAAGATAGATCGAAGTGAAGAAATTAATAGAGTTTGATAAAAACAAGATTATTTTATTCTAAAGGTTGTCATGATCAAGTGCTAATGAAATTAGCTACTTGACCTCATAAAAGAAATACAAAAAAGGGAGACATGATGGAAAATAAAAGTGCTTGAATTGAAATAAAAGCAAAGCAAACTATTCTTTGAAATTGAAAATACAAGAAAGAAAAGAAAAAAGACTGAATGTAAACTACTAAATCTAACTCCATATATGCCTCCTCAGCACCTGGCGTTGTCTGGAATTTATAGGAAAATTTTTGGAAGGTCACGCCCCTAGGTCACGCTCGTGACCTAGGGCGCGTAAGGCTCGGAACCGTCGTCTTAAAAGCCTGGGAACGTTGGGAGAGAACCGCCAAAATTTGTCTTTTTGCGGGTCACGCCCATCGGTAATGCCCGTGACCTAGGGCGTGTCAAGTCTGTTACTGGAAACGATATAAATAGAGTTATCAAATACCCCCATACTTACTCGTTTGCTCGTCCTGAGCAAACAACTTTCCATAGGGAGAAGAAAAATTTCAATGCTAGAAAAGAAAATTGAACATAAGGAGTAAAATGCGAAGTCTTATGCCGATGTGCGTAGCTATTTTAGTAGAAAAATCTAATCAGCATACAAATTAGTTTTTATTTTTCTAGAATGTGTTTCCACTTATTATTTTGACTTTTAAAATTGAAATCTTGGTAAATTCTAAAATTTTATTTAGAGAGAGGGTAGCGTTTCTACTAAGATTGACATTACACAAAACAAATATCAAGATACCCTCCAAAGAAATCCATCAATGTTGATGGCCATAGGCTTCCCTTTCACACTCTTGCCACGACACTAGTCAAACTTATAAGCATAAATCAATAGGACTTAACTAGGTTGAAAGGTAGGCTTAGGTTTTGGTGCGGATAATCAAGAATAATACGACGGCTAGTCACACCCAAACTTAAGGAGAGCTCACACAAAATAATCATGGCTTTAAAAAGACAGCCAATTTCCCAAACACCTTTTTTTCCCTTTTTCATACATTTTTTTAAATTTCTCTTTCTTCCCCTTTTAAAGATTTTTTCTAATGTTTTTAAGGAAGGAGAAATAAAATCAGCTATCTTTTTCAATAAAAATAGTCACCAAATTTAAGATGAATCCTCATCACTCATAATATCTTTTTTCATATAACTTTCATCGAGCTTGGACTTAGTTGTTTAATTAGGATGCTTTTTAGGCCTTGGAGAAATAATTTTTGTTGGAACTAAAACAAAAGGTAGGGTAATAGGCTCAAAGTGGTTTAGCAACGATAATAATATTAGGTACGAGTGCAAAGACTCAAACTAGCCAAAAGAAATTCCTAAATCCTATTCATGCTAATGAGTTTAACTTATGTAAGTCTTGAGAATAGCTAGAGGGCAAGTTCTAGACATCGAGAAAAAATACCTTTCTCTTAATTTGTGAAATATCTCTCTAGTAGAATTTTACGTGCTCACCTAAATCATTTTTGGATTTTTACAGGTTTCAAAGTAAAAGTAGAATATACTATTTTTACACATTTAGAAAATAAAAATCTAATTGTATGTTGAATATTTAATTCTACATAAAATTCTGCTTACATGTGCACTTAACTAGGAACACAGCATGTGTAACGTCTTAATTCGCGCTTGGCCCCTTGTGCGCACTTTTATGTCAGGAGAGTTGACTTGGGCTAAGGGAGTGCTGGCAGTTAGGCTTGCACTCGTGAAATGGAGGTGAAGTTGGTTTAAAGTAGGATACGGGTAGTGACACGTGCATGTCCATTCCCGTGTGGTTCTCTGGTGCCTCTACGTCTTCGTTGTGAAATCTCCAGAGAAGGATACGGGTAGTGACACGGGCGTGTCACTACCCGTGTGTATGTGTTCATCGAGCAGAGCTCGACTAACACTATCGATCGTGTTCCTCCCGAGCAGGACACGGGTAGATACACGGGTTTGTCCATACCCATGTGTGTCCAAGATACAGCTCGACGACTCGTCGAGCAGAGCTCGACGAATCGTCGACCGTGTTCCTCCCGAGCAGGACACGGGTAGTGACACGGGCGTGTCCAAGCAGCGCGACGATTCGTCGAACAGAGCTCGACGAATCGTCGACCAAATTCCCCGAGCAGGACACAGGTAGTTACACCGATATGTCCCTACCCGTGTAGTTCAATTTAGGGTTTTGACAAATTTTCCGGCCTCGTCGTTTCGAAGGGATTCATTTACAGAGTAGATTGGCGGTCCAATGATAGGCTGACACGTGTATTTGCAGTTGCCCAACTTCTCACATGAAACGGAGAAAAAACCCTAGCCGTTTCTAATCTTCCTTCCAAAGCCATTGCTTTAAGAAACTGCTGGAGAGAAAGAAGGTGTTGGAGCCGATCTTCTCCCCGTGAAGAACTAACACAGATCGAGGAGAAGAAGATGCCGCCAAGAAGGGTGATAAGATCCATGGCCGGAAATGCCAGAAATGAGGTGAGCTTCCTACCCTCTCCCTTGGTGCTAGATCTTTAGTTATTTCTAGGAGAGATATCGACTAATAAGGGTCTTGATTTGTGTGAAGAAGGTTTCTAGGAAAAAGGTCATGCTATTATTTGTGTCTTAGGATTTATAGTCTTCAACCTTTCCCTCACTTCTAATACATTTTGTGGACTGGTTTCGTGAAGCGAAGTGGCTTTATGACGGTGAATAAGGGAGGAGAAATTCTGGAGGTTATTTGAATGTTTGGTTGAAGGACGAAGACGAACCGATGTCGTCCTACCTTCTTTAAGATGCACGCAAAAATCTATTTTCTGCACGCAGCAACATTCGAGGCCGTTTTCAGACTCGATGCGACCAGATCTGTGCTTTCGACTAAACATAAAAGTCGCAACCCTTGGAAATACCTTTCCAACGAGGGGTTAAATGCCTTCACCGGATTCTTATAGCCTCGGGAATCCCCATTTGAAGTTGCTGTACAGTAATTATTCCTACGCATGTGATTCTCGTGCTTGCTTGGTAGTGGTAGAGAGATCATGGTACAGTAACATTAAGGTTTGTGGAATATAGACTATAAATGATTGGGGTGAAATATATTAATAATATTTGTTTGATTGATTCCCTAATGAACAGATGATGGAGATGAGTGTACTTGATCGATGTGATTTGGTGGAGGTTAGAGAAAGATTTAAATATGTGAAATATTGAGAACGTGCTTGACAGTGGTAATGTGTTGAATAATGATGAACTTGGCTTGAATATGTCGTACATAATTGGTAATGATTGTTACACACAAATGGTCGTGGTCACCAGAGGATTTGTGTCGACACCTAGACCAATCTGTCGATACCAGAGGATTTGTGTCGACACCAAGATCAATCTGTCGACACCAATTTGTGTCGACACAGCATTTCAGTAGATGCAGAGTATTTTGTCCAAGCCTAGAACTTTTCTCAGGTCGACGAAGTTTATTCTCAGCTCGACGAATTTGGTTCTCTGCTCAACGAATAATATTTGTTTGATATTGAAGATTGTCTATTCAACGAATGAAGACTGTCAGCTCGACGAACTTAGCTCATCTCGACGAACTCAGCTTAGCTCGACAAACTCTTAACTCTGTTAGACGAATTCTGTTCTTCGGTCGACGATTCCAGACTAGGTCTTCTTCCGTTCCCGTCTCATTTCATGGCGCTGATTCCTGGACAATTAATGGCAGTTCTTCAGAGTATACTACCGTTAGGATGCGCAGATAATTCTGGATTATTACATGTCATTTTCCCATGGAAATAGTTGGGGAAATAATTAATTGCTGCTTCCTTTCCAGGTCGTCTGTCATTACTGCTCGACATTAAAAATTCGAATGTTCTCCATGACAGACAGAGATATACAGAAATAGTCAGTAATACAGAAAATACAACACTCAACACACCAGACAACAACAAGAAATAGCATAGACAGTGATTCAGACAACACAAGAAAAGGAATTCATTCTTGGCCCAGAGAGAAATTGATCTAGAAGAAGAAGAAGAACACTACATCAATATCAAGAGTCTTCTTCATCTGCTTTTACTCAGGAGTACTTCAAAACAATACATTCATATCAGTTGCAAGAAGTTCCTGAAGACTTTCTCTGGAGCAGGAAATCTAGGTCTTTGAAGACCTATCACCCTGAAAGCAGTGCTCCAGTATTCTTCCTGATCCATTCTACATCTCAGGGGGAGCAAAGCTGCTAAACAACATTCCACAAGTCTTCTCATTTGATTTGAGAAAGAGAAGACCTCATCACCCTCTCACTCCACCTCTGTACAGGGTTTTAATTCCCTTCAAAATTATTCTGGTTGCAAGTCTCCCACCAAAAGACTTGAGGGTTTGTTTTTTGGCAACCTGATCAAAACCCCATTGGTGCCAGGACACCTGATCAACCCCTTCCTGCAGTGGATTCCTACCAGGGTGGTAGAAGAGTGGACTACCCAGATTTGGGGAACCACTATAAAATTCTTGTGTCGTCTGGTTGCTTTCTTTTCTTTTTGTTTTCTGGCCTTGCTCTGTGAATGTGCTATGATTAGTCCATTGCTGCTTTTTGGTTTATTTTATTTGCTTCCCTGCACACACACACACACACACACACACACCTAAAATACAACAGCAGTTGTAAAAGTTTTAAAATCAACATATACTCTATTCACCCCCCCCCCCTAGAGTATATCAGATCTACCTGCACTTTCAATTGGTATCAAAATGAGGTTGGTTGAACATACCACACCTTGGTGGTTGCACAGGCTAACACCTGAACTCAAAGATCCCTTAGTTAGAACTCTTTGTTTTTATTCTGTTATTGGACTTATCCTTATCACATACATGGCCCAAAACAAGGATTATACAAGCATCAGACCTGCAGTGTGCAATCTTAATAAGTTTGCCATCTGGAAGGCAAGAATCAGATTATATATGAACTCCATTGATGAGGATACTTTCTCTGTCATTTCAACAGGTGTTCCTCCAGCTCCTACAACTTTTGCCAGCACATCAACTAATCTGAGTGCAGTACCACCTCCAGACAATACTGAAGCCTACAAGTAAGCCAAGATGGCTGATGCAAAGGCTATGAATATTCTGGCCCAAATAATGTCAGATGACATATTTCAGAAGGTGGCTGAGTGCACCTCAGCTAAGGCCATTTGGGACTCTCTCAATCAAATGGTAGCAGGCTCAGCTGATGAAAGAAAGGATAGGAGATCCAGTCTCATTTCTCTCTATGAGAACTTCAAAAAGGATGAGACAGAATCAGTGGCTGAGATGTACAATAGATTAAGTTCAATCATCAGTGAACTCAAGACTCTTGACATGGACATCACCTTAACTGAGGTGAATGACAAGATACTGATGTGTTTCCCCAGTTCATGGGACTCCAGAATCTGGCCAATCAAAGAAGCCAGAAGCCTCAATGACATCTCAACAGAATCTCTACTAGGCAAGCTGAAGTCATATGAGTAGCTTGTCAAATCAAGAGAGGCAGCAAAACAGAAGACAACTACCCCAGTTAGGAAGGAGCATAGCTTTGCCCTCAAAGCTTCTGAAGACAATGAAACATCTACCTCCAATGAAGAGTTAATGAGCCTTTTTGCCAAAAGATTCTACAAAATGGCAAGAAAGGACTTTAGAAGAAAATCATCCAGACAGGATGATAAACCCAAATATGACAAGACACCAACTAAGGAGGTCGTGTGTTTTGGATGCAGAAAGCCAGGGCACTATATTTCAAAATGCCCAGAGAATCAGAAAAAGGACAAGGGCAGGGACAAGGATTCCAGAAGAAAACAAAGCAGCAGACCCTCCTCCAACAAGTATAAAAGAAAGGATAAAGGATTTGTTGCTGAGTCCTGGAGTGACACAAAAGAGGAAACATCCTCCTCCAGCTCCAGTGAAGAAGAGGAAGAAGCCAAATCCAAGGAGGTGTGCCTAATGGCAATAGATGCCTCCAGAAGCAACTGTGGATCAGAAGAGGATTCTGAAGATGAAGGTGCCTCAGACTCAGAGGCTGATCAGGTGATTTCTAGTTTTGATTTCAATTCTGAATTGTTTAAAGTAGAGTTTAGAACTATGTGCATGGATTTAATAAACTCAGAGAAAGAGATAAAAACCCTGAGTACTAGACTAGAAAATCTTGAATCTGTTAGCACAGGAAACAGAAAACTAACTGACCAATTGACTCTAGCTAATGAACAGATAATCAAGTTAAAATCTAAATTATGTGAGGCAAAACAACTTGAGCAATCTCTCAATGGGAGAAGCCTGAAGCTGATGGATATCACAAGCACAGTAAATGCCAGATTAAATGGCAGGCTCGGCTTGGGTGCTTCATCAGGTTTACCCCCCATAATAAAGAAGAATATACTTTCCACTCTCAAAAAGTTTATCACTGCTAAGGGTAAAGAGAAACTAACTGAAAAACCCAGATCAGAAAACAAGTCAAATCCCCCAGACAATAGCAACAGAAAATAGAAGAAAGCTGTTAAAAACCAAGTTCAGCAGAATTCGTCGAACTTAGATCGACGAAATCCTGCAAGATCGTCGAACCCCGATGGACGAACGCTGAACACAAACTTCAGAAATAATTATTCGTCCTACTGCGATCGACGAACTGTGTATGGTTCGTCGAGCAGAGGTCGACGAACGTGGGATGCAGAAAATGACCATGGTCATTCTCTGAGTGGAGGTCGACGATCTCATGCCCATTCGTCGAACTCTGGTCGACGAACTTATAATAATTCGTCGATCCCAGAACGACCAAATATAAATAATTTCTCCTATAGAAATTTTAAAATAGCTAACAAGACATTTAATCCAGTAGCTGATTGGATAATCCCACCTAGGAGATATCACCCACTAGGGTATAAGTCTCAACCTGCATTATCAGTCATTTCTAGTTTTACTTTTCAGCCAAACCAAGGACCCAAGGTAACCTGGGTCAAGAACAATTGAGCTTTATTTTTTGATGCAGGTACAGGTGAAGAACTGTCCAAGGCTAAGTTAGACATGGTACCTGGACAGTGGCTTCTCCAAGCACATGACTGGCAGCAAAGCAAATCTCTCCAACTATAAGTCCAAGCTAGGACCAAAGGTGATATTTGGAGACTCAAAGAGTGGTCAGTCAGAAGGGTATGGAAGAGTAAGCATTGGAGCAGTGACCTTAAAAAGGTGACATATGTAAGAGGACTTAAACATAACCTTATATCCATAAGTCAATTATCTGATGAAGGTTATTAGGTACATTTCAACTCCACCTCTTGTTCTATTATAAATGATAAAAACCAAACTGTTTTAATTGGACTTAGACAAGGAAACATATATTTAGTAGATTTCATTTATGCCACAACTGATATTGGTTTACTCAATATCTCTAGTAACCAAAATGAGCTATGGCACAAAAGGCTAGGACATGTAAACCTTAAGAACATATCTAGGTTATCTAAAGACAACCTTTTTAGAGGTTTACCTTGTGGTCCCTACAAGAAGGAACGCCTATGCAGGGCTTGTCAACAAGGCAAGTAAACTAAAACTAGCTTCAAATCCATTAATAAAAGTGATTCACCTAGGATATTGTATCTGCTTCATGTGGATCTTTTTGGACCCATTGCAGTACAAAGCGTAGGTGGGAAGTCTTACACCTTAGTTATTGTTGATGATTTCTCCAGATTCAGTTGGGTAGCCTTCCTGAGAGCTAAGTCAGATACATTCAAAGTTCTTACAGATTTTCTCAGGACCATACATATTGAGTTCTCTACTCATGTTGCATTGGTCAGAAGTGATCATGGCACAGAGTTTGAGTCTCTTCTTATGCATGAGTTCTATGAGAAGGAAGGTATCAGGCAGTGCTTCTCAGCTCCTAGAACTCCCCAACAAAATGGGGTAGCTGAAAGGAAAAATAGGACACTCATTGAAGCTACAGGTACATTGTTAGCAGATGCTTACATGCCTCTATCCTTTTGGGCAGAAGCTGTAAATACAGCCAACTATGTCCTGAACAGATGTCTTATACATAAACTAAAACACAAGACCCCCTATGAATTACTTAAAGAAAAGAAACATAAAATCACTTACTTTAAAGTTTTTTGTTGCATATGTTACATCCACAATAATAACAAAAGATACATTAGAAAATTTGAGGCTAAGGCTGAAGAAGGGATTTTTCTAGGATATTCCCAAGTAAGCAAGGCCTATAGGGTTTTCAACAAATCATCCCTTAAAATTGAAGAATCTGTCCATGTGTCTTTTGATGAAGCTAAAATGTCTTATAAGGAGAAAGACATTTCTACCAATAGTCCATTGCAGGTTTCACCACTGTGTGAGTCAATGGATAGACTAAACCTTACCCAAGAGGTTCCAACTCATCCCACTCCACAGGCTGGTGAAGATAGTGAAGAAGAAATCCAAGAGGAAGTAACTGAACTTCCATCAACAGCTAGTACCATTCCTCAAGAGGAATTATTTGCAGAAGCTGTTGCTCAACCAACTCCACAAACTGATTTTGTCACACTTAGAGATCACCCCAGATCTCAAGTGATTGGGGACATTTCATTTTGTGTATAGACAAGACATCAGCTCAATCAAGACTTGATACATGCCTGTTTTCTCTCTCAAATTGAACCTCTCACCATCCATGAAGCTGAGCAAGATCCCCACTGGATTCTTGCAATGCAGGAGGAACTAAATCAGTTTGAGTGATGTAGAGTTTCGTATTTGGTTCCAGACCCCATAACTACCCAGTTATTGGAACCAAATGGGTCTATAGGAACAAATTAGATGCACAAGGGAACATAGTAAGGAACAAGGCTAGACTGGTTGCCCAAGGATATAAGCAAGAAGAAGGAATAGACTATGACCAAACCTTTGCCCCTGTTGCAAGGTTAGAGGCCATTAGAATATTCCTAGCCTATGCAGCATACAAAAAGTTCAAGGTATTCCATATGGATGTTAAGAGTGCCTTTCTGAATGGTATACTTCAAGAAGAGGTTTATGTAGAACAACCTCCAGGTTTTATCTCTCTAACTCAACTCTCTTATGTTTACATATTGTATAAAGCTCTCTATGGTTTAAAGCAAGCTCCAAGAGATTGGTATGAGACCCTAGCTAGCTTTCTTTTAGAGCATAAATTTATAAGAGGAACCATAGATAAAACCCTTTTCACTAGACATCATAAGGACCAAATCTTATTGGTACAAATATATGTGGATGACATTATTTTTGGGTCTACTGATCCCAAATTGTGCCAGAGGTTTGCTGACCTCATGCATTCCAAATTTGAGATGAGTAGCAAGGGTGAGCTTTCCTACTTCCTTGGTCTCCAAATGAAGCAGCTCCCTGATGGTATCTTCCTCTCCCAATCTAAGTATGCTAAAGAGCTTATTAAAAAGTTTGGGATGGGTGATGCCTCAGGAATGAAAACACCTATGGCTACAAATGCTGTTGTGGATTCTGATGCAGCAGGGAAACCTGTAGATCAGAAACAATACAGGGCAATTGTTGGATCCCTATTATACTTAACAGCCAGCAGGCCTGACATAATGTTTGCCACATGCCTTTGTGCTAGATTCCAAGTGAATCCTAAAGAATCTCATCTTATTTTTCTAAAAAGGATTTTGAGATATATAAAGAGTTGTCCTAGTTTAGGACTCTGGTATCCTGCAGAGTCAGAATTTGAGTTAACTGGATACTCAGATGCTGACTATGATGGATGTAGAGTGGACAGGAAAAGTACCTCTGGAACTTGCCAGTTCCTGGGTATGAGACTTGTCTCTTGGTTTTGCAAAAAGCAGACATCTGTGTCTACATCAACTGCTGAGGCAGAGTATATGGCTGCTAGCAGTTGCTGTTCACAGATGCTATGGATACAAAACCAAATCCTAGATTATGGTATCAACTTAAATAATTCAACCTTATTTTGTGATAATACAAGTGCTATTGCTATAGCTCAGAATCCAGTTCATCATTCTAGGACTAAACATATTGAAATAAGACATCATTTCATTAGAGATAATGTGGACAAAAAGAAAATTAACTTGATCCACATTCCTACTGATCTACAGAGAGCAGATATCTTCACCAAGCCTTTGGATGAGAAAACCCATCTGTTCTTTATAAATCAACTGGGAATGATTGATGGAGAAGAGTTAAATTAATTTCTGTCTGCACTCCAGAGTTCGTCGAACAGAGTTCGACGAATTAGGGAAAGTTTGAGAGATTCTCGTCGAACGGAGATCGACGAATTCTCTGTGTGGAAACAATTTTCGTCGACCGGAGATTGACGAACCTTGCTTCAGAAACCATTTCGTCGAACGGAGTTCGACGAACTGCTTTCAACTCTTCTGAATGGGTTCGACGAACTACTCTCCTATAACTTATTTCGTCGATCTCAGTTCGAAGATCTGTCTCTTTTCGTGGAACGGAGCTTGTCGATTCATATTCTGAAAATCTTATATCTAGGTTTTCTTCGACCTCCGTCCCGCGCTTTCAGTTCCTTTGCTCTTGATCGCCACTTTCTCTGTAATTTTCTTTGCAGGACATCAATGGCGATTCCTCCAGGAGCACTTGCAGCGATGAAGTTTGATGCAGCATTCTCCATGGACTTTGAGTCCTTCCAGCATTCCGATCCAATTTTTCTATATATACTTGAATTACTTGAAGAATTGCATCTCAAGTACTTAATGACACGCAACATCAAGATACACTCAATTGAGATAAGAGAATGGGTGTACACTGCCACAGTTTCTGAAGATGGAAATCTAACAGGAAATATTGGAAACTCTGTCGTTTCCCTGTCCCCAGCAGTACTCTCTGAAATTTTTGGACTGATCAATGGGGAAGACAACTTGGAAATGGACGCTGAGGAATATGCTGATATGCTGAAAGTCATGGGTTTCTCCGGCAACAACCCTAATAAGCTTCTGAAGAAACAACTATCAGCCGCCTATCAATTTTTGGCCGACATTGTAGGGAAAATTCTAATGGGCAAGCACTCGGCACATGACTATATCAATCGCCATCAATTCCTGATCATGTGCGCAGTGCTCAACAAGCGTCAGGTCGATTGGGGCATGGTTTTCTTTGACCTTATCAAGAAAAGAACTAGCAAGAAGGAAGTCTGCTACGGCAGAATCCTGGGGATTTTCCTCCAGGAAAAGGCCAGTGAATGTTTGGTCTCGCCGACCACATTCATCAACGCCAGCAAGCGCCTCACCTGCGCCTTGTTTGGCCGATAGGAGACGACAATCACCAAACCCTCCAAGGGTTCCTCCTCCTCCATCAATGCTTCTGAGAGCACCAGGACCGTCAAGGTCACTCCCCACCCTGACACTAAAGAGGTCATTCCCCCTACCAAATCTCTTCCCACTCCTCCTGCACCTCAATTGACTCCACCTCAACAACAATCTCCACCGCCTGATCTTACACATAACCCTACACCTCCAGTTTCCCCCACTGAAACACATATTCCCTCTCCTCCTCAATCCCCTCTTCCAGCACACCTATCCACTATTCCATCCCACACCATACACACTGAACCACAACCTGTTCTACCTCCCTTATCCCCCTCCACATATTCTTCCTTCCTCCTCTACTATTCTCTCTCCACTTATGGATTCTTCCACCATTCCCTCCATCATCTCTCTCCTGACTCCTCTTATTAAATCACTCATCACAGAGGCCATTACACCTCTAGTGACTTCCATTGATTCTTTATCTGCCCAAATCTCAGCCCTCTCTACGGCCCCCTCTTCATTCAGGGGCCTGGCTCCAGGTTATCCTGAACCCAGGCAGGGGGAGATGCTCCATGATGAAGCTGGTGCAGCAGTTGCAGAAGTGAATACAGTTGATACAGATACAGATTCTGCAGATACAGTTTTTGACACCACAGATACAGTTAATACAGTGCTTGATAATGCAGCTACAAATACATCAATTGATTTTATTCAATTCATAGACACTGACAGTAGCCTTGATGAGTCAGTAGATACAATAACCACCGCTGGTGATTGCCTTATAAATCCCACAGTAAATTTATCTGAGATACTTCAGATCTTTGATCCTGTATATATGAAGCCTCCTTCAGTAGAGTTTGCTAAGCCATATTTGGCTATTGTCCAGTATACCTCTCCAGCAAGTCCAGCAGTTGCCAGGCAACTTTGTGCATCCTTTGTTGCACCCACTGCTGTTCCAACTCCTGTGTCTATTCCAGACATCTGCTCTATCCCAGATTTTGTCATGGATGATTCTCCCATGCCTGATCTGGATGAGCTCATCCTGGCAGACATTGAGGAAGAGAACAAGGCAGCAGCTGCAAGTTCTGTCTCTACTACTGTTGACCCCTCACCCTCTGAACCTTCTATCCCTCCTCAAGAACAAGCTCTTATCATTCCTGATGCCACTCTGAGGAAGCTGAATGCTTTGTATGATAATACTCAGAGTTCAAATTCTGATGATGATGATGATGAATCAGATGAGGAGGCTGCTAAAAAGAGAAAGAAGTTGCTCTCCAAGAAAAGGAAGGCTCCTCCTCCTCCTGCTCCCAAGACTAATCCCACTGCAGACACTCCATACTATATTCTACATAATGTTGCTCCTTATAAAGGGATGCCTGCATGGATGTGGCTATCAAAGAACCAGCAAAAAGAGAGGAAGAGGAGTAGGAGATACTCTCCTCCCCCAGTTCATATATACAGAAAGGATCCCGCTCCTCCTCCTCCTCCAGCTGCAGGTGCCTCTGGCTCTAGCTCTCAAAGATCTGCTCCTATTCAGACTTATCAGAGACAAACAGGGAGATCCTCTGGTGGTAGTCAGCCAAGGCCACCATCTTCAAGCAGTCAACACCATCAACAACAACAACAGTAGCACCAGGAATCTAAGGAACATGAAGCTGAAAGGCCCTATTCTCCTCCTGAAGATCCAGAAACAGCCAACACAGCCAGAATGGCAAGGTTCCAAGAGATCATTGGCTTATCTCTAATCAACAAAGCTAAAGCTGAAGGCAAGGACACAACAGGCTTAACAACTATGTCTTAGTACATGAGAGATGAGCTAAAGAGATTTGGGAAAGCAAACAAGCTACTCAATGTGGATGAGTACATGCATCTTCACCCAGAAGCAGTTGTCCCCAGAGCCACTTCACTGAACATCATAGGGGCAGCTGACATGACTATGACCAAAGCTCAAGCTTCAGATCCCAATAGGGAAATCATTTTCAAGAAGCCAGGAGAAAAAGCACCAAAAGTCAAGCCAAAACAGAAGAAATCAGAGAAGTAATTTTGTGTTTTCTTTTCATTTCTACTTCTGTTTCAGTCTATATCTTTGCATTAAAACAAAGCCAGTATATATATATATATATATATATATATATATATATATATATATATATATATATATATATATATATATATATATATATATATATATATATCTGTTGCATGTGTTGTAAATTCTCTGCCAGATATATCTCTTAATTTTGCTTTGTTTTTTTGTTTTTTCTTTGCTTGGAGTTTCTGTTAGTGACCTCACCCAAATAGGGGGAGATTGTTGGATCCCTAGTTGATTTGGGCTAGGTCCACTAACTTAGGATGTGACCCATCATGTATAGTCTGGGTCAAGTTTATGTCTTAGACTCTAGGACAGTTCTCTATCTCAACTTCAGATGGACCAGCCTTCCTCAAGACCATCAGGAACTTCAGATCTATAAGTTTTTCAGACTAAGTGGAATGAGTTCGACGTTCGTCGAACTCAGCTCGACGAAGGAAGTTGTGCGCTCGACGAATTATATTCTGAGCTCGACGAACTTGGACCTCAAGTTCACAGCTTCTCAAGTCGATGAATGATAATCTCTACTCGACGATTTTTTGTGCTCAGAGAATCTGTGTCGACACTTAGGGCTTGTGTCGACACCAGGCGATTTGTGTTGACACCCAGGATTTCAGTCGACACCAGCTTGTGTCGACACCAGAGGATTTGTGTCGACACCTAGACCAATCTGTCGACACCATAGGATTTGTGTCGACACCAAGATCAATCTGTCGACACCAATTTGTGTTGACACAGCATTTCAGTAGATGCAGAGTATTTCGTCCAAGCCCAGAACTTTTCTCAGGTCGACGAAGTTTATTCTCAGCTCGACGAATTTGGTTCTCTGCTCAACGAATAATGTTTGTCTGATATTGAAGATTGTCTATTCAACGAATGAAGACTGTCAACTCGACGAACTTAGCTCAGCTCGACGAACTCAGCTTAGCTCGACGAACTCTTAACTCTGTTCGACGAATTTTGTTCTTCGGTCGACGATTCCAGACTAGGTCTTCTTCCGTTCCCGTCTCATTTCATGGCGCTGATTCCTGGACAATTAATGGCAGTTGAAAGATATGGTACCTAAACACCTAGAGGGGGGGGGGTGAATAGGTGACCTAATCCTTTTCTAACTTTGTTGGCAGTCAAACAGTTATATCACAGATTTCTAAGTAGTCTATTACAGCAATCAGCAAAAATCAAACATACACAGCACATTCACAGCACAGCACACAATGATTTATAGTGGTTCCCCAATCTTTGGGTACATCCACTTTCCCCTTCGCCTATCTAGCAGTGTACTAGATTCGGCCAAACTTCTCCACTGTCTCAGAACCCAAATAGGTTCCTACACCTCAGGCCCAAAGCCTTACACCTCAGCTTTCTCCAAAGCCTACACTCAGCCACAAAGGCCTACACTCAGCCACCCAGGCCTACACTCAGCCAATCAAGGCCTACACTCAGAGTTCTTCAACTCCTACACTCAGGCTCTCAAGCCCTACCCTCAGCCTTTATAAATTTAGGCTTACAATGCACTCAGATCCAAAGATCCTACAAGTTAAAATAGTATTACAACAAATAACTCAACAACTCAGAAAATAAGAGAGGAGTTGTGAGTTTCTTGCTGAGTTCTTGGAAGAACTCAGATAGATCCAAACTGACTTAGCTTCCTTCAAAGCTTCTTGAGTAGAACTGAATAAGTCTGAATCCTCTGCAGTTGTTCCTTGACCTCTGCTTCTTAAGATCCAGATGCCTCTGAATCCTTCTTCTCAGCCTAGTTCCAAAGACTGAATTCTTGATTGGAGCTCTCTCTCTCCAACTTCTTAGATCTGCAGTTGGACTGCCAGATCTTCTTGTGTTGATACTCTGTGTATCACTTTTCTGATTACTTGAATAATCTGATCAATTACTTCAAATAGCTTCAACAACAACTTCTGTAAACTGTGAGTGCCTATTTATAGGCATTCTTCATGGTAACCGGCTGGTCCGGTTCATAACAGATTTCTGACTTCCCTGACAGTTGTTGTAGACCGGCTGGATCGGCAGCTGTCATGTCAACCAATCAGTTATTGAAATTCTCTAACTGTCAGATAGTGTCGAGACTTTCTGTTCTTAAGTGTCGACACTTATAGACTAAGTGTCGACACATGCTGTGTAAGTGTCGACACAAGTCTTCAAGGTGTCGACACAACTCCTTGTATGTCTCGACACAGATTCTTCTGCATGTGTCGACACTGAAATTGAGTGTCGACACAAGTACTTGTTCTTCATTCTTTAACTGTATTCTTATAAGTGTCGACATATCTCTTTTGTGTCGACACAACTTCTTGTGTTGAATCTGTCAAGTGTCGACACTGCTTCTTGGTGTCGACACAAGTCTTCAATATAGATTCTTCAGCTGAGTGTCGACACATTCCCTTAGTGTCGACACTTGTACTTAGAATATATTTGTAGATATTTCTGTTCTTTGCTAAGTGTCGACACAGCTCCTTGTGTCGACACTTTCTTCCAGTGTTGAGTCTTTAACTGAGTGTCGACATATTGTGCTGGGTGTCGACACTTTCTTCAAGTGTTGACTCTTCTGGTGGTGTGTCGACACATTGTGCTGAGTGTCGACACATACTTCAAGTGTTGACTCTTCTGGTTGAGTGTCGACACATACTTCAAGTGTTGACTCTTCTTCATAGTGTCGACACATTGTGTTGAGTGTCGACACTTGTACTTAGACTCTGCAGACTTTTGCTGAGTGTCGACACAACTCCAAGTGTCGACACTTTCTGATGTAGACACAGCTCTTCTAGGTGTCGACACTTCTGCTAAGTGTCGACACTGCTTCTCTGCATTCTTCTTCACTGAGTGTTGACACAGCTCCTTGTGTCGACACTTTCTGTCTGGTGTCGACTCTTCATCCCAGGTGTCGACACAATGACTCCAAGTGTCGACACTGCTTGTCTGGGTGTCGACACAAGCTTTCTCAAGTGTCGACACTTTCCCTCTGGGTGTCGACACATGGACTTAGAAAGTTTTAGCTTCAGTCCAGTGAATACCTAACCTGCACAAGTAACTCAAACATACATCAAATACATTATGATGTATATCATTGAGTTGGGTGAGGTTTCTTCAAATCAGGTACATTTGACCAATGTACCCAACAGCAGTTCTTCACAGTATACTACCGTTAGGATGCGTAGTTAATTCTGGATCATTACATGCCATTTTCCCATAGAAACAGTTGGGGAAATAATTAATTGCTGCTTCCTTTCCAGGTCGTCTGTCATTACTGCTCGACATTAAAAATTCAAATGTTCTCCATGACAGACAGAGATATACAGAAATAGTCAGTAATACAGAAAATACAACACTCAACACACCAGACAACAACAAGAAATAGCATAGATAGTGATTCAGACAACACAAGAAAAGGAATTCATTCTTGGTCCAGAGAGAAATTGATCTAGAAGAAGCAGAAGAACACTACATCAATATCAAGAGTCTTCTTCATCTGCTTTTACTCAGGAGAACTTCAAAACAATACATTCATATCAGTTGCAAGAAGTTCCTGAAGACTTTCTCTGGACCAGGAAATCTAGGTTTTTGAAGACCTATCACCCTGAAAGTAGTGCTCCAGTATTCTTCCTGATCCATTCTACATCTCAGGGGGAGCAAAGCTGCTAAACAACATTCCACAAGTCTTCTCATTTGATTTGAGAAAGAGAAGACCTCGTCACCCTCTCACTCCACCTCTGTACAGGGTTTTAATTCCCTTCAAAATTATTCTGGTTGCAAGTCTCCCACCAAAAGACTTGAGGGTTTGGTTTTTGGGAACCTGATCAAAACCCCATTGGTGCCAGGACACCTGATCAACCCCTTCCTGCAGTGGATTCCTACCAGGGTGGTAGAAGAGTGGACTACCCAGATTTAGGGAACCACTATAAAATTCTTGTGTCGTCTGGTTGCTTTCTTTTCTTTTTGTTTTCTGGCCTTGCTCTGTGAATGTGCTGTGATTAGTCCATTGCTGTTTTTTGGTTTATTGTATTTGCTTCCCTGCACACACACACACACACACACACACACACACCTAAAATATAACAGTAGTTGTAAAAGTTTTAAAATCAACATATACTCTATTCACCCCCCCCCCCCTTTAGAGTATATCAGATCTAGCTGCACTTTCAGCCGCCCTTGAAGTCAGTAGCTGATGTGCGGAGTTTCCTTGGACTTGCCGGGTACTATCACAAGTTCGTAAAAGGGTTCTCAAAGATTGCCCTTCCTCTTACTACCCTGACGAAGAAAGGTGTGTCATACAAATGGACACCCCAGTGTGAAGCTGCGTTCCAAGAACTGAAAGATAGACTTACCTCCACCCTCATCCTAGCACTACCATCTGGGAAGGAAGGATTTAAAGTTTACTCGGATGCATCTTATCAAGGAATGGGAGCGGTACTAATGCAGCACGGTCATCTAATTGCTTATACCTCAAGGCAACTAAAGAAGCATGAACACAACTATCTAGTTCACGATTTAGAATTGGGTGTAGTGATATTCACCCTGAAAGTTTGGAGACACTAACTATATGGAGTCGATTGCGAGATATTTTCGAACCACAAAAATATAAAATATGTTCACACTCAGAAGGAACTGAATTTGAGGCAGAGGCGTTGGTTGGAGTTTTTGTGCGATTATGAGTTCACCTTGAACTACCACCCCGAAAAAGTGAACTCAGTGGCTGATTCTTTGAGCAGAAAAGTACCAGACTCGAGCCCTGAGTCTCGTTTGATGAGGATGGAAATAGCTCGAATGCTCGAAGAGATGTAAATGTAACACCCTAAATCCTAGATTGGGTTCAAGTAGGGTGACACGGCCTAGGACACGGGCGTGTCCCAGGGCGTGTCCTGCTATGTATAGATGAGAAGTCTATCGAGTGGTCGACGAACAGAACTCGACGAGTTCTCGATAGGGAACACACCCTACGACACGGGCGTGTCATCCTCGAGTCGACGAACTTCGCTCAACGAAAAACACGACAGAGGCGTGTCTGCAGCCGTATAAGGGTAGACAGCCTGTGACACGAGCCTGTCATAGGCCGTGTCGTTTTCTGGAGTTGTCCAGGGCAGTGAGGCATGGTGAACACGGCCATGTCACAGTTGTGTCTCTAGGCACACGGCCTGTGACACGGGCGTGTCACATGGCCGTGTCTTCCTCGGGTTGAGATGGTTGTGTACCACCTGAGGTACACGGCCACAGACACGGGCATGTCTGAAGGCGTGTCAGGTCATACGGCCTGTGACATGGGCATGTCAAATGGTTGTGTACTGGTATGGATGAGTCTTTTATGTGCTGCTTAAGATACACGGCCTGTGATACGGGCATGTCACAGGTCGTGTCAGCTAAAATTAAGACTTTTGTGGCAAAATCATGGCCGTCCATTTTCTTCAGATAGGATATGAGGGCCCAAGCTTCTCCCTGTTTCTTTAAGGCCGAGAATTGAGATGGGATTCTCATTTTGGCCTAAGTTATCCTCTTTCTAAGAAACTAGAGAGAGGAAGGAGGAGGAGGAGATGGGAGCAAGCCACCGGTGGAGCGGCGGAGTTTCGATTTGAGATCAGAAGCTTGCGTTGTGGAGGCAAGGACGCTGCGGTGCTTTCCAGCAAGTTAGAAGTCCATGGATCCGAAGCGATTTTCAAGGGTAACGATCTTCCTTCTTAGCCTTGTGAAGGCTTCCGTTTTGGCATATGCATGAGATTTTCCCCACCAGAGGGTGTATTGTGAATGGATTCCCTTGGGTTGATTCTAGGAATCCCCAATTATCTTGTATATAGATCCGAAAATGAAGTAAGGAATAGACATGCTGTGCGAAGCTCATCTGGACAGGTTGGTCTGGATTGGTGATATTGCATATACACACCGGAGAAGACTCTGTGATTAAACATGTAGATTATGGAGTCAAATGGGTTGTGCCTGTGAAGGTAGTAGTAGGAAGTACCGGAGTGGTAGTCCAATAAAAGACCCTTGTGATGCTTGTGATGCTCAATGGGTTGGACCTGTGAAGGGTAGTAGCAGGAATTACTGGTGTGGAAGTCCAGGAAAAGACTCTCTGATGCTTGTAATGCTTATGACACTTAATGGGTTGTGCCTGTGAAGGGTAGTAGCAGGAAGTATTGGCTTGACAGTCCAAGAAAATACCCTCAAGTGTATGCTATGAATGTACGGTTAAGGCTAGGGACGGAAAGTGAGTTCTGTCGCTAACGCTGGACGTGGCTCCTAGCTAACCTATGATTGTGAAGCCAGTCCATGGTGGACATTGTGGATATTGTGAGCTTGATGGGCTCTTGGGATAAGGCCTCGTGCCGAATAGGAAAGGTGAAACCGACCCACGCCTTTTATTTAGTTGCGAGTACACTGTACTCGGTGATGGTAAGGCGATTTGAGCAACGAGGGGTGGTTGATCCGACCTACATTATGTCTGTCTGACTTGAAGACTAGAAAGTGCGGTCGGTTGGAGCGCATAGCAAGAGTCTTAGGCCTACATGCCACTAAGACTAATGTCTCCAGCTGCATGCCATGGAGCAAATGCTCAACTTTTACCGTTCAGTTTCGGCCCTGATACGGTTGTGGGACCCTAGTACGTCGGTACACCAAGAATGTGCCCAAAGTGTACGGATCGTCGGGCCACATGGCTGATAGTTGTGATGGAATGTTTGTGCGTGAGTGCACAATAAGCGATGTCTA
The DNA here is from genome assembly GCA_039583875.1 of Platanthera guangdongensis. Taxonomy (NCBI): domain Eukaryota; kingdom Viridiplantae; phylum Streptophyta; class Magnoliopsida; order Asparagales; family Orchidaceae; genus Platanthera; species Platanthera guangdongensis. The sequence goes on from CM077150.1 coordinate 126,017,525, forward strand.
TATATCTGCATATGAATTGCTATGCCTGCAGGGAACGAATACCACTGCCCCGGGAAAGGGGTAGGGTCGATATAAATTAGTCAGCTGAATGCTGACTGTTGCCTTGTTTGCCACCATTGGGTGGGTTGTCCTTTTACAGGTGCTGGAGAACTGAGCGGGATGTTTAAAGGCTAAAGTCACTGCTGCTGCTACTACTAGCCCTTGAAGGCTAAGATGAAATGTTATGTTTTGTTCATGTGTGTCCGGCCTGCACGCCGATGTTTGGAAGCCACTTTTGTAAAGAGCAACTGTAAGGCCCTAAGGCCAAATGACATTGTATTTGATACATTCCTATATAAATGTGGGTGTTTATATTAGTGGACATTCATGGTTGGAGTTCAGTTTTATGTTAACAGCTTCCGCTAGAATGCTATGAGTTAGGACGCGCAACTCTGATATCAACTCTTGACTTCCCCGTCTGTTTTGTAGAATATGGTGTGGGGCCCCGGTCAGACCTTCTATTATATATTATACGAATGTGTGGAGTCGTTACATTTTTTGTATCAGCTGTCTCGATCTTTCTCTTTCGAATTCGTGGTCGAATTCTTTTATGGGGTGGCGCGCACGTGTAAGTATGAACCGTGGTAACACGAATGAACTCTTGAATGTCCACTTAGCAATGCAAATACGTTTGTTTGAGGAACCTGCGAGTTCCTATCTTGTTGTTATTTCTTGTGCGCGTTCGCTAATGTGTGTGTCTTGTTCACCTATATGTGACTTGGAGTGGCACTGGGCAGTCGGAGCCCCAACATTCTGATGAGACTACGGCACCAGCTGAGGTGCCTACACCTCCGCCTTCTGCGGAAACTGTCCATTTAGTTGTTGAGGCCCTATTTGAGATGATTCAAGCACAGCCTACTGGGCAGGTGCAAGGGCAGGCGCAGTCGGTATTGAGGTCAAAACAGGTTGTGGCGAGGCTGGAACCTATTGTAGCTGTGGACCCTCGAGCAGCTGAATGGCAGTTGAAGCAGTTTATGAGCTTCAATCCAGTTACGTTTACGGGTGTGGGATCGCCTACGCAGGCAGAGGATTGGTTGACGCGAGTCAAGCGGATAATGACGGCGATCAGGACGGAGGAGGATCAGAAGGTCACCTTGGCCACCTTATTACTGGAAGAAGAGGCTCGTTTATGGTGGGACAAGATGGAATTACACCACTTAGCAGGCAGGCCATTAACACAAGTGTTGATTGAGGAGTTCTCACAACTATTCCTGGCAAAGCACCTACTAGCGGTACAACGCATTGCCATGGAAAATGAGTTCCAAAGGCTAACGCAAGGAGAAGGTAGTGTGGAGATGTACCTGCATGTGTTCACATGGTTGGGATGATATGCGGGCTCAATCTTCGCCGATGAGCATTGGAAAACCAATAGGTTCTATGAAGGAGTGCGGGACGAGTTGCGATTCCTACTTTCGAGTTCAGTGAACCAAGGGTTCCAAGCGTTGTTTGATACTGCATGCGTGCTGGAGAAGGACATGAAAATGGTGCAAGGGAAGAGGGCCTTGGCAGTGACAAAGCCGGAATTCAATGCGCCCCGACCTGGGAAGTCGTATTATAAGAATAAATGGGGCAAGAGGACCAAGTCGTCTGGACAAGCTCCTTCTACGGTCACATTGGGTGCAATGTCGGGGGCCACGTCAAGGCCAGAAACTCGTACATGCTTTACTTGTGGATGAGTGGGGCATTTAGACCGTGACTGTAAGGTTGGTCCGCCGAAGGGAGAAATGAAGGCGGGAGCGTCTTATGTTGAGAAGGGAAAGGCAGTGGTGGAGTCCTCTGCATCCCAGGCGCAGTCCCGAGACTACAATATTGGCCTGCAGAAGGCCATCAAGCAAAGTGACATTGTCACAGGTACAATTTAAGTTATTGAGATGCTTTGCTTATTGTATGCTTTTTGTGTGGATTGTGTGTGATACGATTGTCACAGGCTTTGTTATGATTCGAAACACGCTGGCGTCAGCACTGTTTGAAACGGGTGCTTCGCAGTCATTTCTGTCTAAGGACTTCGTAGCTCGAATTGGAGTACCTAGTTATGTGAAGACAGAGAGCATCAGGGTGGTGTTACCGAATGGTTGTTTGATGCATGCGGATAGGGCTTGCGATGTGGCGGTTCAAATTGGAAGTTGGGATTTCTGTTTGACTGCATCTGTACTACCGATATTGGAGTTTGATGTGATCTTTGGTATAGACTGGCTCGCAGAGCAGCGTGCCTTGATTGATTGCCAGTCTAAAGAGATTACACTGGGCCAGAATACCGAGCGTGAGACTAAGTTCGCGGGTATGCGAGGATTGGGCGGGACCTTTATGTCTGCACTCCAAGTCATCAAGGCTGTTCGGAAGGGCGCGGAGGTATTCTTCACGCTGATTCAGGCTATTGAACCAAAGGCCAATGTGTATGATGTTTCGGTTATATCAGAGTTTGCAGATGTGTTCCCTAAGGATCTTCTTGGGCTACCACCCTAGCGGGAGATCGATTTCACAATTGATTTGGTACCAGGTGTGTAACCATTGGACCGCTCACCATATCGCGTCGCGCCGAAGGAAATGGCGGAGTTGAAAGTCCAGTTGCAAGAGTTGTTGGAGCAGGGATATATACGCCCAAGTATGTCACCTTGGAGCGTGCCTGTTCTGTTTGTGAAAAAGAAGGACGGTGGTTTGCGGTTATGTATTGACTACCGCAAATTGAATAAGCTAACAGAGAAGAACAAGTATATGATTCCACGGATAGATGAATTGTTCGATCAGCCGGTGGGATCAACCGTCTACTCCAAATTGGACTTGAAATCTGGATATTACCAATTGAGAATTCAGGAAGGTGACATTCCCAAGACCGCATTTGGAACACGCTACGGTCATTATGAGTTCACGGTAATGCTGTTTGGGCCATGCAATGCGCCAGCGGTGTTCATGGACCTGATGCACCGAATGTTCCGAGAGTACTTGGACTTATTTGTGATTGTGTTCATTGATGATATTTTGGTGTACTCTCAATCTGAAGCTGATCACGCAAACTACTTGTGGATGGTGTTGCATATCTTGCGAAGGAATAAGCTCTATGCCAAGTTCTCAAAGTCTGAGTTTTGGCTGTCGTCGGTGTCTTTTCTTGGCCATATGTTAAGTGGAGAGGGCATTGCAGTGGATCCGTCAAAGGTAAGATCCATTCAGGAGTGGCCGGTGTTGTCTTCGGTGGCCGAGGTCAGGAGCTTCCTTGGACTAGCAGGCTACTACAGACATTTTGTTGAAAACTTCTCGTGGATTGCTTTGCCTCTGACCACACTGACGTGAAAGGATCAGAAGTTCGTTTGGACGCCGGAGTGCGCTCGAGCTTTTGAAGATCTAAAGAGTCGGTTGACCACGACGCCTTTGTTGACGTCGCCATGTGGTACCGACGGATATGAGATTTATATTGATGCTTCAGGGAGCGGCTTAGGCTGCGTTGTTCTGCAGTCTGGGAAAGTGATTGCTTATGGCTAATGTCAGTTGAAAGTGCATGAACAAAATTATCCCGTCCACGACCTAAAGTTGGCGGCGGTGATCGTTGCACTGAAGTTATGGCGACATTATCTTTATGGCGTAAAAGTGAATATCTTTACGGACCATAAGAGCATAAAGTACTTGTTAGAGTAGAAGGATCTGAATATGTGACAACGAAGGTGGCTGGAGTTCCTTGGGCACTACACCATTGAGATTCATTATACTCCCGGGAAGGGAAATGTGGTCGCTGATGCCTTGAGCCGGAGGGCTCCTTCGAGGGCAAATTGGTTGCAGATGCATTATGAGCGTCTAATCCAGGAGTTAGAAGCATTAGAGATTTCTTGTGTTGACAAGAATTCCACAGCTGATGCATGTTTGAACTGGATGGAGGTACAGTGTGACCTTTCGGACAGGATTCGACGAGCAATGAAGCTGGATGAAAGTCTCCAACGCTATGCAAAGGATGGGCCAGAGGGCAAATTCTCCTAGGATGACGGCCTGTTCTGGAAATAGGGCCGGTTGTGCGTCCCGAGTATTGGTAAGCTGCGAGAAGAGTTGATGTACGAAGATCACTTCACCGAGTACTCTATTCACCCTGAGAGCACAAAGATGTTCAAAGACATGAAGAAGCTGTTCTGGTGGCCAGTGTAACATCCCATTTCCGACTAGACCCCCAAGAGTGGTTTTGGTCATGACAAAACCTTAGGAAGCCCAAGGGACCAAGTGAACAAGGCCAAGGTGAAAATCACCTTGGTCTGCCTATAGCTCAGCCTTATATCACCAAGGCGAGATCTGAATCATCAGATCCCATAGGAAGAAATAAACAGCCACACAAATTCCCTGAAAATAGCTCTTCCGGGTCAAACACGCCCGTGTCGGCCCAGACACGCCAGTGTCGCCAGGCGTGTCGTCAGCTTGACGATCGTCGAGCTCATTTCGTCGACCAGAGGGGATCATGCACACCCGACATGCCCGTGTCGGATGATACACGCCCGTGTCGCCAGACGTCTCGTCAGCTCGACGATCGTCGAGCTCATGTAGTCGACCAGAAGGGATCACGCCCACCCGACACGGCCATGTCGGATGATACACACCCGTGTCGCCAGGCGTGTCCTCAGCTCGATGATCGTCGGGCTCATTTCATCGAACAGAAGGGAACACGCCCACCTGACACGCCCGTGTTAGATTATACATGCCCGTGTAACAGCCGTGTCACCCAAAATTCGGCCATGGTGAGAAGGGGAGAGAAAGCTCCGTCTTTCCCCCAATGTGAAGGAGAGAGAATGTGGTCATTCATGGCCATTAAGGTGATACACCCCTTGGTATCCCTCCATTATGCTCCCATTCATCTTCCCTAATGAATTAGAGGGGATTCCAGCAGTTTCTATATACATTTAATAAAGGGGGGATTCATAGGGTCGGCCATGGGATGGGAGGTCAAGAGGTCAACCATGGCCAAGAGAATTAAAGCCCCCCCCCCCCCACCGACCCCTCCATCATCTTTAGAGACCTCTGAGGAGTAGAATTTACCATTTTCCCGAACACTTAGAGCACTCGGAGGAGGAAAAGCCATGGCATCGAAAGCTTTGAGGAGGAGCAATGGCGGCCGGCGACTGGAGCAAGGAAATGCTCCAAATGAGGTCCAATGCTCTTCCTCTCTGTCTGTGCTAGATCTAGATCGGTTTAGGAAGAGAAATCGAGCTCAATTGAGCCCGAATGGGAGCTTGTATTTTCGGTTTTTTCATGGAAAAATGGTGGTGTGAGTTCATCGGAAACCGCCGCCTCCTGAGGCTTGGTCGCCGCCAAACGCTAGCCACCACCTCAATGGAGGTGGTGGTGGTGGCCGGCCAGGGAGGTGGTCGGGGTGGCCGGAAAGTAGACTGGATGAGGCTCCAGTTCAGACCAATCACGACCATTGGCTAGAGGTTGAGGATGAGCGGATGCCGTCCGTTTTGATCAAGATATTTTATATGATATTAATGTTATTCAATTTTCTGGGAATTATCAGCTGAAGATGGTTTTAATTATTAAAAATAACTCGAGGCCTCTACTGTAAAAGTTGCCAACATGAAAATTGTTGTGCTTGAAGTCTAGTTTATTTTAAAATTTATTTGAACCAATTTGGAAACTTGGTGTGATCACAGCACTCGTTTTGGTGCAACCTATACATAGGCATGACCAGACATTAGAATGGATGCCCACTCCAAACCAGACCTCCAAAAGACTTGAATTTGGGGTATGGGCTACTCTTATCTATATCTAGGACTTATCCAAAAATCGGAATTTTTGGAGAATATTTTTCTATAGATTTTAGAAAAAATTTATAATCCATGAATAAATTAATTAGGTGTCCTAAACATCTCAAAACTCCCCCAAATTTGGGTGGGTGGTCTTAGAGGGCATATTAAGGCTCTGGTAAAAATTTCACCTCAATTGGAGATGTTTTGGTTAAGTATTGATCCAACCCTAGGTATACCCTTATAGGGTTAATTAGGTCAAGGAGCTATTTTGATGTTTGGTTGGTCAAATCACCTCAACAGAGGCTGATATTTTGGCCACTGATTTTATATGGCATCTAACACCCTTAAATGAGATTTGAGGTGGTTTGGGGTAGGGTAGCCCTAGAACCATAGGGTAGGTCCCTTTTATGGAGATTTTTAGGGTTTGAAGGTCATGAGGTCAAATGACCTTGGAATGACTTGGGACTTGGTGGAAGGGATCATAGGGTGGCTATGGTCCCCTGGTGAAGTTTTGTTGAATTTTGAAGCCTTTAACCCCCCCTCAAATCCCTACCCTAGTTTAGGGCACAAAACCCAATATTTGGGTTTAGGCAATCAAAACACCTCACAATAACTTAAAGTTTGGGCAGGGTATTTCTCTGATAAAAAGAATTCTAAAATAATTTTGGTGGAATTTTTGAACTAATAAAATTAGTACTTCCTTTATAACACTAGTTGTGTCCTTAAGTTTATTTTGCTTGCTATGATATTTCTCTGCACTGAAAAGTTGTGAAATTTAGTATTTGGACATTTTGCATCATGTTAGTCCCCTCTATATTTTCATTGAAATTTTTAGATGATTATTTTAAGTACTTGTTTTATAAATTATGAATTGTGGATTTCTGATCAAAAATTAGATTTGGAGCCCAATATTGCTATAAAAATTATGAAACTTGGTCAGGGAGTGTTCTATGTCAATATGTAGGCTCTGGAATTTTCTCATAATTTTTAGGTGATTAGAAATAGTACTTGCTTCACAAGGTTATAAATTTGGGAGATTACTTTTAATTAGATTCGGAGCCCCTCATGTATTGGAAACATTGTAAAACTTGGTTAGGGTTAGTTATAGGTCATCATCTATCTCCCCAAATTTTGTTATAATTATTAGTTACATTTTTACAGTACTTGCTTCAATAACCAAAGGTTATGGAATTATGGATTAAAAATTAAATTAAGGGTTACTGCACACTGGAAAAATTGGGAGAGTACCTCTAGAGTGTTCAAGGGCCATGATGGTCTTACTTAATTTTTATCATATTTTTTAGAACAATATTGCTGGCCTTTGCTTCTCAAAATGGTATTATCGACTTTATGTTCTAAATTGTGGATTTGGGGCCTAAACAATTCTAAAAATTCTTAGACCTTGGATTTGTTATAAAAATGTTACCTAGTATTTATCATGATTTAGTGGTGGTATGTTTCTGATTTAAAAAGTGCATTTCAAGTTCAAAGTAGGGCATCCGGAGTCTTAGGGTAATTAGAATGAATGCCCAATTAATTAGGAAGATTATGAAACTCTGGAGTTAGTCTAAATAGGTCATTGTAGACTCTCAGTAATTGTTTTGGTTCTCTTGGATGAGTAAATGGAGTACCCCTTAGTGGGAGCATCATGTAACTTAGCACGGTCTGCATATAGTACATAGAATTAAAATAGGCTAGCTCGGAGAACTTGAACACACTTAGGGGACCGACACTGAAATAAAAAAAAGAGGATTGGTCAAGGGTAGGAATCAATAATATTAAGTGCCTTGCGAAAGGGAACTTTGGGCGTAATCCCATCGTAGTTTCGCCTTCGAGAGCCCTTCATGGGGAATACCTTGGGCAGTCCTGTGCAAACATAAACTTTGGGATAATATGGAGAAAAGTAACCTCAATAATACCTCCACCTTGCACTCACACTTGTACACGTGGTGAGAAAAATTGGTAATGAATGGATAGCATAGACCCATGGTCGATGGGCTTACTGGTAGAGTTAAAGGGACTTGGAACTGTTTTGGTAGTCCGGGGAGCTATATGCTCGAGGGCTAGCTTTTTTAGAGTTGATGGTTTGGTGAGCTGGGGGCTCGGAGATTTAGGTAAGGTAGAATATACAAGCTTGCATGTGCATAACAGTGGTGGGTTCTCGGTATTGGACGAATGATCACACCGTCGTCAGTACGTTGACTCGGGGAGACTAGTTGGTTTGCTAGGAATAGTGCGGAAATGTACGAGAGGGGCTAGGCTGGGTAGTGTGATTACCAGTCTAGGAGTGGAGAGGCCAAACCCACTGTCTATGTTGGCCACGACGAGAGGCTCCTGAGAGTTTAGCTAACTCCAAACTGGGGAACTAAAGGTCTGTGCGTATAGAGTCGTGTGTGTGTGTTACACTTGCATGTTCATACCGTAGCACACTTGCATGTCATAGCATAGTAATTAGATTTAACCCCTGACACCTAACGTATAAATTGGTATGGGACAGTTTATACGATAGGCCCTGCAGAATGACCCCTTGGTCTATAGGGGTAATCCCTATAAATCAATGGTTACTGATTACTATTTGTACAGTTCTTACTTTCAGTTCTTTATGCTTACCTTACTGCTTTGCATTACCATTTATTGATTAACTCCAGCTGCACTTTTAATGTTATAACACTCCTGTTAGGATAGTTGTCATCTGCTTGATTACGCCCTGCTATTTGGTCCTCCTTTTCACTTCCTTCTGCCCGGTGCCTAGGAGCCACGGGTAGAGTGGTGGAGGACTGTTGACTGAGTCTATTTTGACTGACGGTCGTTTGATCACCACATTTTAGGCACTCCGGGTGGGAGACAGGGAGTAGCCGCAAGAGCCGCAGCACTAGCGGAGTACGGTGTAGATGGAGACAGGTCAGTGTAGTTCGGGTGGACAGGAATCCAGATCCGTGAGTGGAGCTGAGTAGTAGTAATTTTACTTTTATGAGTGGCTTGTAGTGAGGTCTTTATGTACCAGACATAAGTCCGTATATCATGGTGTGGACTCTATATTTGTCATGCGATTTCATCTTTCTATGTTGTGGATTTGATTGTTTTTACTTTTCCAATCATTAAACATTCTCTCTTGTTGATCAAAAAGGACGGCAGAATTGGCGTTTTGTAGTGGCGGCCTTCCCGAGAGTCGGGGCCACCGCAAAACGGCGGTTCTAGGCATAAGACCCCGGAGGTTGTTACAAAAAGGGGGGGGGGGGGTCTTACAAGTGGTATCAGAGAAAACCTCGATCCGAGAGGATGTAGTCCACAAAACATGGGACACCCCGCACGGGCTTAGTTTGAGGACAAACTAGCAGCAGAAGCAATGGTGTGCCCATGGGAGGAATCATGTGCAATGCTTCTAATAACAAAGAGTTTTAGGTCAATTTACTAAACTTAAGACAGTCTTTTTGTAGGGTGTGACGAATCCTCCCCTACCGCAGGGGACACCTCCGGCCCCAAATGTGGTTCCACCCCCGCCGGCTCCGACCCCGTTGCAGCAGACGGAGATGGCACAAACATTGACGACTATCTTGGAGGCCATTAGGGCACAGCAGGCTCCGTCTCCTCAGCCGAACCCAGGAGAAAACTAGTTGAGTGCATTCCGGGGCCTTGCCCCAGCATCATACTTGGGGACGGAGATGGCAGTGCGCACGGAGGAGTGGCTAGACATTATGCACGAGATGTTGGTGGGAATACAGTGCCCGGTGGACCTGGCATTATCATTGGTGGTTTCTTGTCTGGAGTCGCATACGAAGAGGTGGTGGAGGTCAGTGATGGACACCACTTATGCGGTAGTGGAGATCGAAGACATTACTTGGGAGGAGTTTAGGGTGGCACTACTGGAGCATTTTGTGCCGCAGTCCGCATGAGACAAATTGGAGGATAGATTCTTGCAGTTGAAGCAAGTGAACAGGACAGTTCTGGAATATCAACGGGAGTTTACAGATTTTGCCCAGTTTGTGGATTCTTACAAGTTGGATGACCTGGATTACGCCAAGAGGTTCTACAAGGGCCTCCGTGATGACCTGAGGCAGGCCCTCTTATTTGTGTCTGATGGTACCATGGCCAGGATCTTGGAGATGGCCAAGAAGCTGGAGGCGGACTAGCTTGCAGTCCGGGGCAGGAAGAGACATGGGGATGATGCAGTGCTATGAGGGAGAAGGGACCCGCAGAGAGACCGGGTCATGGGAGAGAGAAGGAACGGAGATCAACCCCGCCAGGAGGAAAGGCAGGAACCAAGGGAGCAGGTAGTGCTGGCTCCGCAGCCGCTACAGATGAGGGAGGTGCCCAGGATAGGGCAGGGACCACCTACACCACAGCTGTGCTTTCACTGCCATAAGCCAGGGCACATTTGGATTAATTGCCCGACGAGAAATGGGGCAATACCTACTGTACGGGGTGGCCCACCGGCTCACCAGATGGGAGGTCGTGAACGTGGTCGCGGACGCAGATTTCAGGTTAGTGAACACAGGCAGGATGGGGAGCAGATCTACGCTCTGGACTTAGCGCAGCCCCGGAACCCGAACAGGGATATTGCAGGTATGAGAGTAATTTTAAGTATTGGTAGAACAACTACACAAGCTAGGTTAGAAAACTTTATGTCACAACCCGCATTTTCTCAACGGTAAAAATCGTATCAGAGTAAGAGAAAATACGTGCCGTGATGCCACGTCGTGAAGGGGATAACTGCACACGCTCAGGCAAAACTCCAGACATTAGATTTTAAGGAAAATTGTTGATTAAATATGAAAGAAAATCAGTTATGTTGAATGGTCGTATCCCTCAGCCCGGTGGATCAGCTAGTCCACTGTTAAAACTATATTTATACGCAGCAGAAAATACTTTGGTTCAATTAAGTTGACACCCTAAATGAGCATAAGTGTCCCCGGGGGATGACATATGCATGCACGACCCTAAGGTGAATATAGTAGGTATGAAAAGATAGTGTTTTACGTTGAGGAAAAATAGTGTCTTTGACTTAGAAACATGTTATGCATGGGGTACATATAATAATACTTTTAGGTTTTAAAATACCTAACATGCAACCAAGCATAAATCCTCCCCAGAAGAAAGTAACCAACCACAAATAGGCAAAATCAGCAGTTTAAATTCATATTCAGCATCACAAGAAGCCACCAGTGAGCGTCAACAACCTGACACGAACCCACTGGCGAGTATGTATGTCTATACAGAGGAGTAAAGAAGTACCTCACAACAAAACGGGGATCAGCTATCTCAGCTACCCTAGAGGCCACCAACAAGCCCCTCCCAAAGAACTAGCCGCTGAACTGGCTACAACCTGGACCTGAGCCATTCAAGAAAAGAACACCTCAGCAAGGAAACAATCAAAAAGTAAATAGAGCAATAGATTAATTAGCAAATAAGAAGAAGGGTTTACCAATCCGACAACAAACTGCTATAAGCAAAAGAAAAGGGGAGACAGTAAGAAGAGAGTACTGTCTAGAGCACAGCAGAGCACACCAAGTGCGAGCAATAAAACCATAATGCCCTACCAAAAGAGTCTGCAACAACAGCAAGACATATACATATATGCCAAAAGAAAGGAAAGCATAAACAGGAAAGAGACTAACAGTCCTATCACGTGGGTAAGTGGCAGTGGTCAAAACATGGGTCTGAATACATAACCAAAATCAGACCCAAAAAGGGCTAAGGGGTCAAACAATGGCAGCTTTAGGGTCCCACACACAAAAACCCAAACCGGGGCAAAAGGCGGTGGCCACAGCTCTCCACATAAAAACCACCCCTCCAGAGGCCACCACAACTCCACCACCTGCCACAACCCAAGAGTCGGTATGCAGAAATTAGCCGAACACCCAATGCCCCCCCCCCCTAGGGAAAGGTCACACTAACAATCCTAAGAAACACACGAACCCAAGACAAAAACGTTGGGTCCAACCGACGCGGCCTTACACGCCTAAAAACAACCAACCCCGAGTCTACCTGACCCCAAAACAAGCGCAGCACCCAGTGTCGACACGATGTGTCGACACCACAACAAGCCGGTGTCGACACAAGGTGTCGACACAACCGCGGCCGGTGTCGACACCAAGTGTCGACACCACAGCGGCCGGTGTCGACACAAGCCGCTGCTAGTGTCGACACCAAGTGTCGACACCACTACAGCCGGTGTCGACACAAGATGTCGACACTGCCGCTGCTGGTGTCGACACCAAGTGTCGACACCACTGCGGCCGGTGTCGACACAAGGTGTTGACACTGCCGCTGCTGGTGTCGACACCAAGTGTCGACACCACTGCGGCCGGTGTCGACATAAGGTGACGACACTGCCACTGCTGGTGTCGACACTAAGTGTCGACACCACTGCGACCGGTGTCGACACAAGGTGTCGACACTACCGCTGCTGGTGTCGACACCAAGTGTCGACACCACGACTGGCCGGTGTCGACACCAAGTGTCGGCACCCCGACTGGCCGGTGTCGACACAACGGTGTCGACACCCCGACTGGCTACAGGAGCCAGATCCAGCAAACGACCAAAAGCAAGAACGAGGACTCTCTCTCTCTAGAGTACAACATCCATCGGCAATGGCAACTACTCGACCTAAACCGAACCAAAACTGTCCCTAATAGACACAATGCCTCAGGAAAACTGAGATTTTTTTAACTCGAACTTTCTACACTAACCACGGCATGATCGGGAATGAACCCTAGCGTACACCTAAGATCTAAGCAAGAAAGAGATAAAAATTTAATCAAAAGAAGACAAAGATCAACTATGGAAAGGATGAGGGAACATCACTTGCCTCAATACCAGAAAAGCTTGGCCGGCGGCATCCCCCACTATCGGATCTAGCCGCAGAGCACCAGCTGAGGAGCAGAAAGAGTGCAGATCCAGGCGAGGGCAGTCCAGATACACTCTCGAAACCAAATTTCGACCGTAAAATCTCCAGGAAAACGGCGTCTGAAGGCTAGGGTAGTCCGGCGGTTCTCTCCCTCTCGCACAGGCGACGACTTCTTCCAAGTAGAGAAATAGGAAAAGAACAAAATGAACCCAGCCCTAATTCTAACCCAAGACTATATATATATCAGTTTTAATAATAAACAATCAACATAATAATTACTTACAAGCAAAAACCAAAACAACACGAGACCCAAAACATCTCGGAAAATGACGAAATTCACGTCGCAGCTAAAAACCCACGCTACGAACACAACTGCAAAGTCGAAATTAGCATTCGACGAACAAAACCCGGGATAACACCACCCGAAGCCAAAAATACAAGCATTCCCTAAGAGGCCCAGCCGAGTCATCAAACGTACTCCGGCTAGCTGGAGAATCTTGCTAATAGGCTACAAACAGGCTACACAGGAAACCCTAAGAGCTAAGACCACACTCTACAAGGGCAAAGAGCCGGAAACAAGCCAACGTAACGCCAGCCAAAGATCAAACAAAACACAGAAAAACCAGCAGCGTTACAGCCACTCCACCTAAAAGAAAGTTTCGCCTCGAAACTTTACTCACAACACTCCTATAAAGAAGGAGAGAGAAAGAGCCAGGAAAGGTCTATATAAATAAATAAAATAGAACATACCAAGCATAAGATCAGGGAAACAGATGAGGGTGAGCCTCTCTCATAGCCGACTCCAACTCCCAAGTCGCGCTTTCCACATCCTGATTCCTCCATAAAACTTTAACCATAGGAATAGTCTTCTTCCGCAATGCCCGAACTTGAGAATCCAAAATGCGAACAGGCATCTCCACATAAAAAAGATTCGGCTCCAACTGAGGCACAGAATCCAAAACCTGTCTGCCACCTACCACACATTTTCGCAGCTGACTGACGTGAAAGACATCATGCATGCCAGGGAAATTTGCGGGCAAAGCCAGCCTGTAGGCCGATACCCCAATCCGCTCAACAATCGGAAACGGCCCCACGTACCTCGGGTCCAACTTCCTATTCTTGCCAAACCGCTTGACTCCAATCAACGGGGAGACCTTTAAGAACACCGAGTCCCCCACAGCAAATTCCAAGTCCGATCTACGCCGATTGGCGTTCTTCTCATATCTCTCTTGGGCTATCCGAAGCTTTTCCCGAATAAGCTTCACAGCGGTTTCCATCTCCTCAAGCGCTCCTGGACCCAACAAAGGTCCATCGCCAAGCTCAGCCCAAAACAAGTGAGTCCTGCAGCGCCTCCCATACAAAGCTTCAAAAGGAGCCATTTGCAAGCTTTCTTGATAATTGTTGTTATACACAAATTACATAAGCCGCAAGCGCTCATCCCACGCTCCTCCGTGGTACAGAATATAACATCGGATCATATCTTCCACAATCTGATTCACTCGCTCCGTCTGACCATTGGTCTGCGGATGATAGGCCGTGGAATATCTCAAATCTGTACCCAACCCTTCTTGAAGGCTCTTCCAAAAACGAGACGTGAACCTGGAGTCTCGATCTAATATGATACTTACGGGTACTCCATGTAATCTGATAACCTCTTCTAGATACAGCTCGGCTATCTTCCTCATCGGATAATCGATCTTAAATGGTATGAAATGAGAACTTTTCGTCAATCTGTCTACGATTACCCAAACTGAATCATGCCCCTTAGGCGATCTCGATAAGCCGGTAATGAAATCCATCGAGATACTCTCCCACTTCTACATCGGAATCTCCAAGGGAGTCAGCTTGCCACTAGGCCTCCCATGGTCGGCTTTCACACGCCTGCAAGTGAAACACTATGAAACAAATCTGGCTATGTCCTTCTTCATCCCGTACCACCAGGAAATCTGCTTTAAATCATGATACATCTTGGTCGACCCTGGATGGTAGGCGACACTAGATCCGTGGGCGTCTCTGCACACCATATCCCGGATATCTCCAACTGCGGGGATGCAAAACCTGCCACGATACTTCAAGGTACCCGCATCATCTATAGAGAAGTCTGATAATTCACCTTTCTCAGCTCGAAGATACAAATGCAGAAGATCGGGATCGTCCTTCTGATGCAGTCTCGTAAGCGCAATCCACGAAGGTTCTGCTACCGCTAAGCTACTCTGCGAATCACAGCTTCCCATAGAAATGTCCATCAAAAGAAACTCTTCCACTAGGCGCTCGGCGGAAAGATTAAAAATCTTACCTGACTTCCGACTCAGGGCATCAGCCACCACATTTGCCTTGCCCGGATGATACTGAATTTCAACATCATAGTCGGCCACGTACTCCAACCACCGCCGCTGGCGCAGATTCAATTCTTTTCTGAGTGAAGACATACTTCAAACTCTTATGATCCGTGAAAATCTTGCACTGCACGCCATATAGCAAATGCCTCCACAATTTCAGCGCATAGATCACAGCTGCAAACTCCAGGTCATGCGTAGGGTAATTCCTCTCGTGAGTCTTTAGCTGCCTCGACCCGTACGCAATCACCTTCCTGCCCTGCATCAAAACGCAGCCCAGACCGACATGCGACGCATCCACATATATATCATACTCACTACCCTCCGTAGGCAAAGACAAAATTGGTGCCGAACATAGCCTTCTTTTTAGTTCCTCAAAATCCTTCTCACACTTGTCATCCCACATAACGGCTACATTCTTCTGCGTCAACTTGGTCAATGGCGCGGACAAGGTAGAGAAACCTTCGACAAATCTTCTATAATACCCAGCCAAACCCAAGAAGCTTCTGATCTCTTTGGGGGTAACAGGTCTCGCCGATTCCATAACAGCAGCGATATTTTCTGGGTCCACCGATATTCCCTCCTTATTAATTACGTGGCCTAGAAAAGAAACTTGAGGCAACCAAAATTCACATTTGCTCAGCTTGGCGTATAGCTTATGGTCTCTCAGAGTCGCCAAGACCAGCCGCAAATGTCGATCATGCTCCTCTGCATCCTTAGAATACACCAAAACATCGTCTATAAAGACAATCACGAACTTATCTAGAAAATCCTTGAAAACTCTGTTCATCAAATCCATAAAAGCTGAGGGCGCATTAGTCAAACCGAATGACATAACCAAAAACTCAAAATGCCCATGACGAGAACAGAACGCCGTCTGCGGAACATCTGACTCCCGAATCCTCAACTGGTGATAGCCCGAACAAAGATCTATCTTGGAAAACACGGCACTACCACGCAGTTGTTCAAACAAATGTCGATTCGCGGCAAAGGGTACCTGTTCTTAATAGTAACCTTGTTCAGCTCTCTATAGTCAATGCATAACCTCATCGACCCATCCTTCTTTTTAACGAACAGCACTGGCGCACCCCAAGGCGAAGAACTCGGCCTTATAAAGCCTTTTGCCAACAACTCATCCAGCTGAATTCGCAACTCTTCCAGCTCTCGCGGGGCCATCCGGTACGACGCCTTTACGATAGGACGCGTACCTGGCTCCAAATCTATGGCAAACTCGACATCTCGATCGGGTGGAAGACCGGCAAGATCGTCTGGAAACACATCAGAAAAGTCACACACCACCAGAATCTCTTCCAAACGGGGCACACTAACAATCGACCCTACCAGAGAAACCACACAGGCAAAACAGCCAGAAACAAGCAACTTCCGAGCACGCACCGTAGAAATGATTGGAGACACCTGGAGAGAATACCCATAAACGCTCCCTGGCTGACCGTTGTCTTTGACGAAGTCCAAGTGCTTACCCTTGCACTGGATCATAGCATCGTACCTTGACAACCAGTCCATGCCCTAAATAACGTCAAAGTCCTCCAGGTCAATCACCTTCAAATCTGCCTTGGCTAGAAAATCTCCCAACAAAATTGGACAATCGAGGATACCCAGGTTCGTAAACACAGAGTCACCGGAGGGGAACTTAATGCAGAAGGCACCACCAACACGATCTAGGCCCAAACTGAACCGCTCCACAAAGGCTCTAGCCACAAATGAGTGGGTAGCGCCGGAATCGAAGAGAATGCGCGCCAAGCGGTTCTTTACCTTAAATCTCCCTACGAATAGCACACGTATCTAAGGCAACAAGCGCTAAAACGAAAACTACAACCAAAAAGGGAACGTAACGAAACGACTGGGGAGGAGTCGAACCAGAGATAACCTGGGTTGAGGTCTGCGCTTCGTCTGTCGAAAGCACATTCAGCTTCCCTTTTCCCTTATCCATTCGCTGAGGCGGTGGCAAAGCCTGGAGGGGAACTGGCTGCAGAATAGGCTGGGCCTGAGGGCACCTTGTCTTGAGATGACCCTTCTGGCCGCACTGAAAACAGACCTTATCTTTTAACCAACAACGGTCAGCCTCATGCCCCTTCCTTCCACACAAGGCACACACCAAGTCTCCCCTGGAAACACCCTGAATTACGTGCACCTGATCCTTCTTCTGCGCTCCCAACCTTTTGAAACACTTCTCAAAGGGGTGGCCTGGCCGGCCACAAAAGCTACAAATCTCTTTGACCTTCTTTCTTGAGACAGCATCAGGTTCCTGAGGGCTCTTCCCTCCACCGAACTTCCGTTTATCCTTCCTTAACTGCTGGCCTCTATTCTTGGCATTCTCAATGGCCTCAACTCTCAAGGCAGCTTCAACCACACTGGCATAACTGACTGCTCCATAGGCATTCGCTAACTGCTGAATGTCGCTTCTTAGTCCACCCAGAAATCGCTTAACTCGGTCTGCCTCAACACTCACCAGACCCGGAGCAAACCCACTCAACTTACTAAACTCAATCTCATACTCACTAACCGTGAGTTTCCTCTGCTTTAGATGAAGGAAGTCGTTCATTAGCCGGTCCCGCTCGACTGAAGGCAGAAACTTACTTAACAACATCACCTTAAATGACTCCCAAGTGCAACCTGCCACTAAGCTCTCTTTC
This sequence comes from Platanthera guangdongensis, assembly GCA_039583875.1. Classification (NCBI taxonomy): domain Eukaryota; kingdom Viridiplantae; phylum Streptophyta; class Magnoliopsida; order Asparagales; family Orchidaceae; genus Platanthera; species Platanthera guangdongensis. Next base: position 126,035,115 of record CM077150.1, read on the forward strand.
TCCCTCAGCCACCAATTCTTTGCTAAGCCCTTGAGCTGGTAAGCAGCGAGCATCACTCTTTGATCATCCGTAATCCCTGAGTACGAGAACATCTCCTCAATGGTAATCAGCCAATCATCCAAAATCATGAAATCTGCCTGCCCATCATAGGTAGGGGGTCTCAGCCGCTGAAATTGGGATATGAACGTCATCTCTGGGGGCACCACTACCAAAGGCACGGGAGGAGCAGGAGGGGTAGGAACAGCTACCCCCTCAGCGGGGTTCTGAGCTCTCGGGGTCTGTCCCGCCACCACTGCTACAAGGGACTGAATCTGAGCCTGCATAGCCACTACCTGCCTCGATAACTCCTCATTACTCTGCCGCAGGCTTTCTACCAACGCATCGCTCTGCGCTCCTGACGTCTCACCCTCGGATTGGGGGGTCGATCTCGTCGCAGGACGTCTCGCCATCCTAAAATCGCACATGCTTTAGACAAAACCTAGCCCATCAGCTAGAACAAAACTACCCGGTACAGACTTAAATATGAACTTCAACAGCAAAACTTGCACTGGGAGTTGTTTTTACCATGACGATGTTATGCTTAACCTAAGATGGTTCACCACCATCATGCTAACTCAAGTGCCTAAACCATGAATGCATGTATTTATATTCTTTTTGACTCAAAACCATGTGTGTATATATGTCATCTTGCAAATCTTTAGCTTGGCACGTTGTGCTTATGAAATGTTGTGCTATGCATGATGTGCTATGCATTCTAAAAAAAGCCTTAGTGCATGCCATGGGCGGCGTACACATGAAAATGTTATGCATCCCATACTACATAACATTCCCATGTAACAAAAAGGAAAACATGCTAGCCGCATTCATGTGGTGAGGTTATGCATCCCATACTACATAACCCTCACATGTTGCCTCCTATGGTGGATCCATATACAAACACATATTATGCATCCCATACTACATAATATGCCCTGTATACTTCTTTATGCTCATGAGTGTAGTGTTCGTGCTTCGGCCAAGACTTGATGATGACATATCGGTGTGTGAATGGTATGATGCTAAACACTAATGCAGACAAGGGAAAGGTTGCCCAACTATTTGTCAAGCAACCTCCCTCTGATACCAACTGTCACAACCCGCATTTTCTCAACGGTAAAAATCGTATCAGAGTAAGAGAAAACACGTGCCGTGATGCCACGTCGTGCAGGGGATAACTGCACAGGCTCAGGCAAAACTCCAGACATTAGATTTTAAGGAAAATTGTTGATTAAATATGAAAGAAAATCAGTTATGTTGAATGGCCGTATCCCTCGGCCCGGTGGATCAGCTAGTCCACTGTTAAAACTATATTTATACGCAGCAGAAAATACTTTGGTTCAATTAAGTTGACACCCTAAATGTGCATAAGTGTCCCCGGGGGACGACATAAGCGTGCACGACCCTAAGGTGAATATAGTAGGTATGAAAAGATAGTGTTTTACGTTGAGGAAAAATAGTGTCTTTGACTTAGAAACATGTTATGCATGGGGTACATATAATAATACTTTTAGGTTTTAAAATACCTAACATGCAACCTAGCATAAATCCTCCCCAGAAGCAAGTAACCAACCACAAATAGGCAAAATCAGCAGTTTAAATTCATATTCAGCATCACAAGAAGCCACCAGTGGGCGTCAATAACCTGACACGAACCCACTGGCGAGTATGTATGTCTATACAGAAGAGTAAAGAACTACCTCACAACAAAATGGGGATCAGCTATCTCAGCTACCCTAGAGGGCACCAACAAGCCCCTCCCAAAGAACTAGCCGCTGAACTGGCTACAACCTGGACCTGAGGCATTCAAGAAAAGAACACCTCAGCAAGGAAACAATCAAAAAGTAAATAGAGCAATAGATTAATTAGCAAATAAGAAGAAGGGTTAACCAACCCGGCAACAAACTGCTATAAGAAAAAGAAAAGGGGTGACAGTAAGAAGAGAGTATTGTCTAGAGCACAGCAGAGCACAGCAGAGCACACCAAGTGCGAGCAATAAAACCATAATGCCCTACCAAAAGAGTCTACAACAACAGCAAGACATATACATATATGCCAAAAGAAAGGAAAGCATAAATAGGAAAGAGACTAACAGTCCTATCACGTGGGTAAGTGGCAGTAGTCAAAACTTTTGTCTGAATACATAACCAAAATCAGACCCAAAAAGGGCTAAGGAGTCAAACAGTGGCAGCTTTAGGGTCCCACACACACCAACCCAAACCGGGGCAAAAGGCGGTGGCCACAGCTCTCCATATAAAAACCACCCCTCCAGAGGCCACCACAACTCCACCACCTACCACAACCCAAGAGTCGGCATGCATAAATTAGCCGAACACCCAATGCCCCCCCTAGGGAAAGGTCACACTAACAATCCTAAGAAACACACGAACCTAAGACAAAAACGTCTGGTCCAACCGACGCGGCCTTGCACGCCTAAAAAGAACCAACCCCGAGTCTACCTGACCCCAAAACAAGCGCAGCACCCAGTGTCGACACGATGTGTCGACACCACGACAAGCCGGTGTCGACACAAGGTGTCCACACAACCGCGGCCGGTGTCGACACCAAGTGTCGACACCACAGCGGGCGGTGTCGACACAAGGTGTCGACACTGCCGCGGCTGGTGTCGACACCAAGTGTCGACACCACTGCAGCCGGTGTCGACACAAGGTGTCGACACTGCCGCTGCTGGTGTCGACACCAAGTGTCGACACCACTGCGGCCGGTGTCGACACAAGGTGTCGACACTGCCGCTACGGGTGTCGACACCAAGTGTCGACACCACTGCGGCCGGTGTCGACACAAGGTGTCGACACGGCCGCTGCTAGTGTCGACACCAAGTGTCGACACCACTGCGGCCGGTGTCGACACAAGGTATCGACACTGCCACTGCTGGTGTCGACACCAAGTGTCGACACCACGACTGGTCGGTGTCGACACCAAGTGTCGGCACCCCGACTGGCCGGTGTCGACGCAACGGTGTCGACACCCCGACTGGCTACAGGAGCCAGATCCAGCAAACGACTAAAAGCAAGAACGAGGACTCTCTCTCTCTCTCTCTAGAGTACAACATCCATCGGCAATGGCAACTACTCGACCTAAACCGAACCAAAACTATCCCTAATAGACACAATCCCTCAGGAAAACTGAGATTTTTTTAACTGGAACTTTCTACACAAACCACGGCATGATCGGGAACGAACCCTAGTGTACACCTAAGATCTAAGCAAGAAAGAGATAAAAATTTAATCAAAAGAAGACAAAGATCAACTATGGCAAGGATGAGGGAACATCACTTGCCTCAATACCAGAAGAGCTTGGCCGGCGGCATCCCCCACTCTCGGATCTAGCCGCAGAGCACCAGCCGAGGAGCAGAAAGAGTGCAGATCCATGCGAGGGCAGTCCAGATCCACTCTCGAAACCAAATTTCGACCGAAAAATATCCAGGAAAACGGCGTCCGAAGGCTAGGGTAGTCTTGAGGTTCTCTCCCTCTCGCACAGGCGACGACTTCTTCCAAGTAGAGAAATAGGAAAAGAACAAAATGAACCCAGCCCTAATTCTAACCCAAGACTATATATATATCAGTTTTAATAATAAACAATCAACATAATAATTACTTACAAGCAAAAACCAAAACAACACGAGACCCAAAACATCTCGGAAAATGACGAAATTCACATCGCAGCTAAAAACCCACACTACGAACACAACTGCAAAGTCAAAATTAGCATTCGACGAACAAAACCCGGGATAACACCACCCGAAGCCAAAAATAGAAGCATTTCCTAAGAGGCCCAGCCGAGTCATCAAACGGACTCCGGCTAGCTGGGGAATCTTTCTAACAGGCTACAAACAGGCTACACAGGAAACCCTAAGAGCTAAGACCACGCTCTACAACGGCAAAGAGCGGGAAACACGCCAACGTAACGCCAGCCAAAGATCAAACAAAACACAGAAAAACCGGGGGCGTTACACTTTAGACCTAAGCTGTTTTTCCTTTAACTAATTTAGGAATCGTGATGGTGTGCGGCAAACCTGCCCATACCCTGTTCGACACGGAGCATCACACAATTTTGTGTCAGAGGATTTCATCAAGGATCTGGGCCAGATTCGATATTATACGGGAGATGCCAGGAGTGTGCGTCTCCCCAATGGGATGGAGATCCAGTCAATAGAGAAGTGCCTCCCTAAGGTTACCATAGACGGGTTGACCCTCGAGGCCCCGGCTACGATCCTGAGAATGCTGGACTTCAACCTTGTCTTAGGCATGACATAGCTTGTCTGTAACCATGACCAGATTGACTGCTCGGCGAGGAGGGTCGTGCTGAGACACGACGATACTTATGCGACATTTGAATATACTACTCCGGTTTCCCTCCGCCTCCTTTCATCTATTCAGGCCGTCAAGTCCCACCTGCAGGGAGACGAGGAATATTAGGTGCTGTTCGAGATGACTGAGGAGGACCTGATTGTTAGCATTCTGGTGGTCTGTGACTATGCCGATGTATTTCCACAGAAGCTGTCAGGACTGCCTCCGTATAGGGAGAAGGACTTTTAGATTTAGTTGGTGCCAGGGGCTAAGACGGTATCCAAGGCCCCTTATCGGATGGCAGCAAGGGAGCTGGCAGAATTTCGAACACAGTTGCAGGAGCTGGTGGAAGCAGGATTCGTCAGACCGAGTTCCTCTCCATGGGGAGCTTCGGTCCAATTCATGAAGAAGAATGATGAGACACTTCGACTATGCATTGACTATCGAGCACTGAATAGGCTGACCATTTGGAATACCTACCCGATCCCAAGGAAAGATGAGTTGTTCGATCAGCTGGAGGGAGCCCATTTTTTCTCGAAGCTGGACTTGAGGTCAGGCTACTACCAGCTGCGGATCCAGGAGGAAGATATGTAACACCCCCTATCCGCCTCATAGCATATAGCAGTAGGTCCGGTCGGGGCCCGACTGCATATACCACAGACAGACCGAGTGGTTACTCAATGGAAACCATCCAACCAATCATAACGTCCTACACAGAGCATTCTAGCGGAAGCAGTTTTAAAAGTTGCAACTAAAAGAATGCAGCACAAAAGCATGAATGTCCACTAATAAGCCGAATAGGAATGAAGTACATACACAAGTACTGGCCTAATTACTTACAAATGGTTTACTCTTATTACATGTTTTCCATACCACAACACGCAGGCCGGTCATACATGAACAAAAGCAAGTAAACACACCAATTTGGCCTTCGAGGGCCGGCTTCGCAATTTGGGCTTTAGCCCGCTATTGACAGCTTGGTTGAGCAGCACCTGCAAGCAACAAACCACCACACGGTGGCATACAAAAGTAACGGTCAGCAATGCTGACCAAATTATAACGATCTCGCCCCCAATTTGGGGAGGCGATCCTCCTTCCCTGTATTTTATTAGCACAACCAAGCTGTATATATAAATACATTGCATCACAGGCGTTGGCACGCACGGCCACACGCCCCGTGCTCTCAGGGCACATTCTCGGTGATCACGGTCTAAGTCCGCCGACTCACCACCATCCCCGGGACGGAAATCTCCCGTGAGCATTTGCTCTTTCTGGCCACTGCCTAAGGCCCTCCATCTATGCCAACAGTAAGTGCCAAGTAACTTTAGGTCTCTTTAACCGAACGACATAGAGCGGGTACGGTTCCGCCTGACCCGTTGCTCACACCGCAACGTTAATTTAAAATATATGCGCGGGTCAAACTTTCCCGAGTCCTAAATCGTTTACACACAACACATAACCTAGTTATTGTCAAATTGGCTCCCAGGCCACCAAGTTGGCAAGATCTCGCATCTGCCCAGTTTTCTGGGTGCACCTTAGGGTTAATCCCCAAGGCTCCCTGTTGCAATCTACCACGTAGAAAACCCGAAAAACAAACATTCGCACGGAGTCTTCTCCGGCCATTATGCAATGAAACATCACCGATCCAGACCAACTTGTCCGGGTAGGCTTCACACATCATGCCTATGTCCGTTCTCGTATATAGACTCTAAACAACGGGGACTATTCAAGTCTACCAGAAGGAATGCCTCAAACTCACCGCAAACTCGCGAGAGCGGGCTTCCCATGCAAGAGAAGTAGAGCTTCACATGCTGAAGTATAGAAACGTTACCCTAGCATTATTCCTTGGCGCCATGGAAATGTAAGCGGATGAAAAGCATCACACTCTCTTTGCCTTCATAGATCCAAAATCGGCTCGCGATTTGGAGCTTTAAAACTACTCCAACGACTGGATCTAAGCTTCTTATTCATCCTTTGCTCTCCCCTCTCTCTAGGATTGAGACAGAGAACTCACAGCAGGAAAATAATGGTTTTGAAACTACCTCTCGGGTATAACCCTTTCGGGAATAACCACCGCCGTCGGATCCCACAAAAAGAGATGCACGGATAAGATCTAGGTCTGACCTGGACGAATGGGGTTAAACACTGCATGGTTCACCAATCCGGAGCAAGACACGTCCGCGGCCAATAAATGATGTCAGGATATTTAGTCAACTCCAACCAATCCCGAGTGTCGATATTCCGTGTTGACAGAGCTAATCACGCCACAAAGCCCCGCGCTCGACGATCGTCGAACCAAGATCGTCGACCGCAGCCAGAATCGTCGAACAGAGCTTCTCTGGCCAAATCGTCAAACCCAGAAAATTGCCTGTTCGACAAACACGCGGGCCGATCGTCGACCGCAACATTTTGACCAGATCGTCGAGCGCTTCTCGACGATCGTCGAATCCAGAATGCTGACCCGATCATCGAACATAGAAAGTTGGACCGATCGTCGAACGTAGATTTCTGCCTTAACGTTTAGCCAATTCTTTGAAATACCCCGACACGCCCTAGTACATGCCCGTGTCCTAGGCCGTGTACCCCTTCCAAATTCCAAATTTGGTACAGATTTGTCACTCTTCGCTCTTTTGAGTTTCAGGGCGTTACCGCTGTCCCCCTCTTAAAATAATTTCGTCCACGAAATTACATAAAGGAAAGATAAGTACAAAACCAAAATTTGTACCTGAGCGAAACAACTCCGGATACTCGTCAAGCAAAGTCTGCTCTCGCTCCAAAGAGAGCTTATCTCGACCGCAATTGTCCCATCGAAGCTTGACCATCCTGATGTCTTTATTGCGTAGCCGCTTGACTTCCGAGTCTTCAATCCGTACGGGCTTGACCTTTGTCGTCAACCCACTATCCACCGGCACTTGACCAACTGCGATCACTCGCGAAGGCTCTTGCACCGCCTTCCGTAGCACCGATATATGGAATACATCATGTAAACCACTAAGCTCCACTAAAAGCTTCAACCGATAGGCTGCTTCACCAACCCGCTCCAGAACCTCAAACAGCCCAAGGTACCTCAGGCTTAGCTTTTTCAATCGCCGCACCCGCGAGACACCCTTGAACGGCTTGATCTTTAAGTACACCCAGTCGCCCACAACGAACTCCACGTTCCTATGCTTGGCATTATAGTACTTCGCTTGCCGGTCCTGAGCGATAAGCAACCTCTCTCGAATGGTACGAACTAAAGACGTAGTATCTTCCACCTCTTGGCTCTTGTACAACTTTGACTCACCCGTTTCTAACCAAGACAACGACGTGCGACATTTTCTACCATAGAGGTCCTCGAAGGGGGTGATTTGAATGCTCACCTGGTAGCTATTGTTGTACACAAATTCCACCAAATAAAGATGGTCTTCCCATAGCTATTGTTATGCAATTATGGATTAAAAATTAAATTAAGGGTTACTGCTCACCGGAAAAATAGGGAGAGTACCTCTAGAGTGTTCTTAGGCCATGATGGTCTTGCTGATTTTTTATCATATTTTTAGAACAATATTGCTGGCCTTTGCTTCTTAAAATGGTTTTATCGACTTTATGTTCTAAATTGTGGATTTGGGGCCTAAACAATTCTAAAAATTCTTAGACTTTGGATTTGTTGTAGAAATGTTACCTAGTATCTATCATGATTTAGTGGTGGTATGTTACTGATTTAAAAAGTGCATTTCATGTTAAAAGTAGGGCATCCGGAGTCTTAGGGTAATTAGAATGAATGCCCAAATAATTAGGAAGATTATGAAACTCTGGAGTTATTCTAAATAGGTCTTGGTAGACTCCTAATAATTGTTTTGGTTCTGTTGGATGAGTAAATGGAGTACCCCTTAGTGGGAGCATCATGTAACTTAGCACTGTCTGCATATAGTACATAGAATTAAAATAGGCTAGCTCGGAGAACTTGAACACACTTAGGGGAGCCACACTGAAATAAAAAAGAGCCACACTAAAATAAAAAAGAGGATTGGTCGAGGGTAGGAATCAATAATATTAAGTGCCTTGCGAAAGGGAACTTTGGGCGTAATCCCATCATAGTTCCTAGTGCCATCGAGAGCCCTTCATGGGGAATACCTTGGGCAGTCCTGGGCTAACGTAAACTTTAGGGATAATATGGATAAGAGTAACCTCAATAATACCTCCACCTTGCACTCACACTTCTGCACGTGGTGAGACATATTGGTAATGAATGGATAGCATAGACCCATGGTCGATGGGCTTACTGGTAGAGTTAAAGGGACTTGGAACTATTTTGGTAGTCCGGGGAGCTGTATGCTCGAGGGCTAGCTTTTTTAGACTTGATGGTTTGGTGAGCTGTGGGCTCGGAGATTTAGGTAAGGTATAATATACAAGCTTGCATGTGCATAACAGTGGTGGGTACTCGGTATTGGACGAACGATCACACTGTCATCAGTACGTTGACTCGGGGAGACTAGCTGGTTTGCTAGGAATATTACGGAAACGTACGAGAGGGGCTCGACTGGGTAGTGTGATTACCAGTCTAGGAGTGGAGAGGCCCAACCCACTGTCTCCGTTGGCCACGACAAGAGGCTCCTGAGAGTTTAGCTAACTCCAAACTGTGGAACTAAAGGTCTGTGCGCATAGAGTTGTGTGTGTGTGTGTGTTTGCACTTGCATGTTCATACCCTAGCATACTTACATGTCATAGCATAGTCATTGCATTTAACCCCTGACACCTAATGTATAAATTGGTATGGGACAGTTTATACGATAGGCCCTACAGAACGACCCCTTGGTCTATTGGGGTAATCCGTATAAATCAATGGTTACTTATTACTATTTGTACAGTTCTTACTTTCAGTTCTTCATGCTTACCTTACTGCTCTGCATTACCATTTATTGATTGACTTCTGCTGCACTTTTAATGTTATAACACTCCTGTTAGGATAGTTTTCATCTGCTTGATTACGCTCTGCTATTTGGTCCTCCTTTTCACTTCCTTCCACCCGGTGCCTAGGAGCCACGGGTAGAGGGGTGGAGGACTGTTGACTGAGTTTAGTTTGACTAACGGTCGTTTGACCACCACATTTTAGGCACTCCGGATGGGAGATAAGGAGCAGCCGCAGGAGACACAACACCAATGGAGTATGGTACAGATGGAGACAGGTCAGTGTAGTTCGGGTGGAAAGACATCCAGATCCGTGAGTGGAGCTGAGTAGTAGTAGTTTTACTTTTATGAGTGGCTTGTAGTGAGGTATTTATGTACCGGGCATAAGTCTGTATATCATGGTGTGGACTCTATATTTGTCATGTGATTTACTCTTACTATGTTGTGGACTTGATTGTTTTTTACTTTTCCAATCATTAAACATTCTCTCTTGTTGATGAAAAAGGCCGGCAGAATTGGCATTTTGTAGTGGCGGCCTTCCTGAGAGTCGGGGCCACCGCAAAACGGCGGTTCTGGGCATAAGACCCCGGTGGTTCTTGCAAAACAATGTGGGGTCTTACAGCCAGGACTAAAGAACGATATCGCTCATTACGTAGCCAAATGCCAAACTTGTGCTTTAGTGAAGGCGGAATGCCAGAAGCCTGGCAGTTTCTTGAAGTCGTTGCCGATTCCGGAATGGAAGTTCGATGATATTTCAATGGATTACATGCACGGGTTGCCGAGATCTCAATGCGGGAATGATTCAATCTAGGTGATTGTAGACAGGTTGACGAAAGTGGCACACTTCCTTCCGAACAAGCGGGACGACTCGGTGGAATGTTTGGTGAAACTTTATATTGAACAGATTGTACGGCTACATGGTGTTCCTCGTAGCATCGTGAGCGAACGTGATGGGAGATTTATGTCGAATGATTGCAGGCTATTCCATCAGATGTTGGGCACGAAGTTGACGTTCAGTACGACCTTTCATCCTCAAACGGATGGCCAAACTGAAAGGACCAAAAAAACTATCGAGGATATGCTCTGAATGTGCTCGCTGGATTTTGGTAAGAGATGGGTAGATCATCTCTATCTGGTGGAGTTTGCCTACAACAACAGCTACCAAGTGAGCATCAGTATGGCACCGTTTGAAGCTATGTATGGTCGCAAGTGTCGTACACCAATAGTTTGGGCAGAAGCAGGAGAATCCAAACTCTATAACCGTAAAGAAGTCGATGAAGCTGTTGGAACACCCTATTACTGATTTGGGTCAGGATCACTATGTCTCTTAGGAAACCTGTTTTGACCTCATTGTATAGATCTAAAGGTCAATTAGAATTGAGTCTAAGGGTTAGTACTTAGGTTTGGAAGCTGCCCTAAAGACCAGGATTTTCAGTTTCAGAAGACCAAGTCATTTCGTCGAGCTCAGTACGACGAATCGTCGAACTCCATTCGACGATCGGTGAGCTCACTTTGACGAGTCGTCGAACTCCATTCGACGATCTCTGAGCTCAACTTCATCAAGTCGTCGAACTCCATTCGACGATCTTCTAGCTCAGATCGACGATCTTGACTTCAGTTTGGTTCTCAATCTCTGAGCTCAGTTCGACGATAGTTGAGCTCAGATTGACGATCTCTGTTTCTGTCTTAGTCCAAATCTCTGAGCTCAATTCAACGATAGTGGAGCTCAGTTCGACGATTTTCTGAAGAGTTCAACGATTTTCAAGATTCAAATTTGGACAGCTGTGGAATTATTGTCAGCATTTAATTCAGAGATCTTGTAGCCATTTTTCATTTAATCTGGAGCAAGTTTCAAAGAATTATCAAGGAATGTTTTATTGGACTTTCCTCCAGAAGGCAAATTCAATTAAGGAAGTCATTTATCACAGGCCAACGGCTATCTTGGATAGTGGATCATTTCTATTCAGACAGATGGAATAGAAGACAGAATTATTCTCTATAAAAAATAATATAGAAGAAAAATAAGATGAACAAACAATTAGGAAAATATTCTCTGCAACAACAACTCTCACAACACAACAATCACACCAGAGAAAGAGAAAGGGTTGCAGACATTCTCAGTCTCAAAGATTCATACAAGAACACCAACACCAAAAGGAGATCAACCATCTGAAATCTTCAGATCTCTTTTGATTCAAGTGTTCAAGGTCATCATCATTCAAGACTCCAGACACCTCACATTTCAGTTGTTGCTGAAATCATCATTTGCTGGAGATCAATTTTCTGAAGGCCTATCACCCTACTGCAAAGCTTCACTTCCTGAACAACTACAGATCTCAGGGGGAGCTTTGACAACATCCACTATCTTCTCTCTGACTGTTGACAGAGAAGATCTTCTCATCCCTCTCTCACTCTCTGATGTAAAGGGTTTTTCAAACTCCCTTCAAAAGGTTGTGTTTGGTTTTTGAGCACCTTATCAAAAGCTCATTGGTGGCAAGACACCTGATCAAAAAATCTGGTTTGATTTTTGAGCACCTTATCAAAAGCTCATTGGTGCCCAGGACACCTGATCAACTCATCCTGCAATGGATTCCTACCTAGGGTGGTAGAAGAGTGGATGTACCCAGGTTGATTGGGGAACCACTATAGCTCCTTGTGTCATCTGGTTGCATATTCTTCTTTTGTTTCTGGCTGTGCTTTGTGATTGCTTTGTGATTATTCTGAGTTTAGATTTACTTTATATTATTTGCTTCCCTGTTCACTTAGGATTACAACAACTGTTGTAAAACGTTTTTAGCAAGCACCATACTCTATTCACCCCCCCCTCTAGAGTATATCAGATCTAACTTGCACTTTCAGAAGCTAACTCGACGATATGCACTATTCGTGAGCGGCTATTGATAGCCCAAGATCGACAAGCGAAATACTATAACGCCAAGCATCAGAACGTGGAATTCACGGTGGGCGATTGGGTATATTTGAAGATCAAACCCTTCAAAAGCATGTCCAAGATTCGGCGTCTGAAAAAGTTAAGTCTGAGATATCTTGGTCTGTCTGATGTTGTAGAGCGAATTGGAGAGGCTGCATATCTGATAATACGGTTTATAGTCAATTTTATTAGGGTATTTTCAGGGTTTCAAAGTAAATCATGACTTGTAAAGTGCTTATTTTGATTCACCTTTGTATATATTTTTGTCGCTAATGCGTTTTTTCTGCTTTTTACAGGTTTTCACGGCTTCCAGCCGAATTTTGCTGTGACACGCCCCCTGGTCACGCCCTACCCGAGCGTGTACCTAGGGCGTGTAACCCAGAGGAATGAAGCAATTGGTCCGAAACTGCATTTCGTGGATACTTAATGTACACGACCTCTGTCACGCCCGTGTCACATCCGACTCGGGCGTGTTCTAGAGGCGTGTCCCCAGGTTCCGAGGAATCGCCGCAACGCGCTCGTTTTTCCCACTCCACCGTCGCACCGAATGTGTCACGCCCCCGGGTCACGCCCGACCCGGGCGTGACATATGGGCATGTACTTCAACAACCATGCCCGTCAACTCCAGCAGTTAATTTCAGCACGAAAAAGTCGCACCGACCGTGTCACGCCCCAGGTACACGCCCTAACAGGGCGTGTCAGGGGGCGTGACCCATCCCGAAAAAAAGCTATAAATTGAGCCCTTCCACAAGGGTTCAGGACACACTTTGGCTGAGAGGGGGAGGTTCTGCCCCTCTGTTTAATGTTCCTTTTATGCTCTTTCTCTCTCGCTTTGTATTTTCCTTAATCCTAGTTAGTTAAGCTTTTGTAATAGCTTTTATTAATGCTTTAGTTGCTAATGATAGGGCCAGAATAGGATTTCAATTCCATGCACTTGTAATCTCGTTCAATTTCATGCTGTAAGCTCGTCTTAATTTTAATAAAAGTGCTCTTGTTTTCTTCTCTATACTACTTTGTGTCTTTATGCTTTACTACTCATCCCCCCTCTTCCACCTCACCATGATTAACTAATTCTCTATGTACTCGATCTTGATGATCCGAGGTTCGAGTGATTAAGTTATGATGCTTTGAATCTTACCTTTCCTTTGTAGGGTTTAGCCTTAAATTACTCTTGATTTATCACGGGTTGGAGGTATATCATCGATATATATTCTCCACCTTTGCTTCATTCTGGGCTAACCGAGAGGCCGAAAGTTTGAAATGAGCACTCAAGAGTAAAGGGAGTTGTTCGCACCCGTCGAGAGAGACAGACGTTTAATTCTCCCGGATTGGAGTAAAATCCAATAGAGGGGTTCGCAGCATAAAGCGGTTTTAGGCCTCCGATTCAGACGAATGTTCGGTCAGACCTTCCTAAACTCAGATGGGCATGACTTCGAGAGAAGCATGTTCTTGCTTTTAGAACCTCCGCGGTCAAGGTCTCTTGCCTTATTAATTTAAAAAGTTTATTATTGCATCTTTTGATCAACTTAAGCCGAGGTGATTCTCGATCGAGTACTATCGCTTAGTCATCATTTAGCTTTTCTCAAAATTGCATGTAAAACATTCTCACTTCTCTAATTTAATAAGCAACCCCAAAACAACTTTTAATTGATAAGATAATAGTAACTCCTTGAAGTAGAAGTACTCAATTCGCCCCGGGTAATACGACATTGATATTGAACTTAATATCCTATACTATATGCGACAAGGTATACTTGCCTTCATCGAATATAGAATCGGAGAACATCTCACAACTACACTTCCACCTTCTCCTCCCTTAACTTTGTCTTCTCCGCGCAAAACCGCTTCTCCGCTAATAATTTTATATCAATATCGGCTAGCGTTTTCGACAGACTTGGGTGGATTACATGATGGTTTCATATTTTTGTGCTTCGGAAAGCCGTCAAAGATCCAGCTCAAGCGATCGAGAATGATCGTGTGCCGGTGGAGTATGGGTTAATGACGAAAGTTAGGCCCATTCGAATCGAGGATCGCGCAGATAAATAGTTATGGAACAAGATAATCGAGATGGTCAAAGTCTGGTGGGATAATTGTGGCAGTGAGGAGCTAACATGGGAGCGAGAGCAGACCATGCGAGCGGAATTTCACGAATTGTTTGTATAAAATGTTATGCAGAGCATCTCTTGTTATAACAGACATGTTGAAAGTTATAACATCTTTTTTTTTTGATTTCCTTACTGTGCGTAAATTTAGGGATGAAGTTTCTTGTAAGGAGGGGAGGGTTGTAACACCCCAAATCCTAGATTTGGTTCAAGTGGGGTGACACAGCCTGGGAAACAGGCGTGTCCCAGGGCTTGTCCTGCTTGGTATAGATGAGCAGTTTGTTGAGTGGTCGACAAACTGCACTTGAGGTGTTCTCGAGAGGGAACATGCCCTGCGACACGGGCGTGTCTGAGGGCGTGTCATCCTCTGGTCGACAAACTTCACTCGACGAAAAACCTAACAGAGGTGTGTCTGCAGTCATGTAAGGGCACATGACCTGTGACACGGGCGTGTCACAGGCCGTGTCCTTTTCTGGAGTTGGCCAGGACAGTGAGACCTCGTGAACACAGCCAGGACACGGGTGTGTCTCTGGGCAAATGGCCCGTGACACGGGCGTGTCACATGGATGTATCTTCCTCGGGTTGAGATGGTTGTGTACCACCTAAGGTACACGGCCACAGACACGGGCGTGTCTGAAAGCGTGTCAGGTCACACGGCCTGTGACATGGGCGTGTCACATGGCTTTATACTAGTCTGGATGAGTCAGTTGTGTGCCGCTTAAGGTACACGGCGTGTGACACGGGCATGTCACAGGCCGTGTCTGCCAAAATTCAGACTTTTGTGGCAAAATCGTGGCCGTCTATTTTCTTCAGATAGGATCTAAGGGCCCAAGCTTCCCCCTGTTTCTTTAAGGCCGAGAATTGAGATGGGATTTTCATTTTGCCCTAATTTATCCTCTTTCTAAGAAACTAGAGAGAGGAAGGAGGAGGAGGAGAGGGGAGCTAGCCACCGGTGGAGCTGCGGAGTTCCGATTTGAGATCCGAGGCTAGTATTGTGGAGGCAAGGCCGCTGCGGTGCTTTCTAGCCGGCTAGAAGCCCATGGCTCTAAAGCGATCTTCAAGGGTAACGATCTTCCTTCTTAGCCATGTGAAGGCTTCCTTTTTGGCATGTGCATGAGATTTTCCCCACCATAGGGTGGATTGTGAAGGTATTCCCTTGGGTTGATTCTTAGAATCCCCAATTATCTTGCATATAGATCTGGAAATGGAATACGGAATAGGCATGTTGTGTGAAGCCCATCTATACAGGTTGGTCTGGATTGGTGATGTTGCAAATACACACCTGAGAAGACCCCGTGATTATACATGTAGTTTATGGAGTTAAATGGGTTGTGTCTGTGAAGTATATTAGCATGAAGTACTGGAGTGGTAATCCAGGAAAAGACCCTTGTAATGCTTGTGATGCTCGATGGGTTTGACCTGTGAAGGGCAGTAGCAGGAAGTATTGGTGCAGAAGTCCATGAAAAGACCCTCTGATGCTTGCAATGCTTATGACGCTTAATGGGTTGTGCCTGTGAAGGGTAGTAGCAGGAAGTACTGGCTTGGCAGTCCAGGAAAATACCCTCAGGTTTATGCTATGAATGTATGGTTAAGGATAGGGACGAAAAGTGAGTTCTGTCGCTAACGTTGGACGTGGCTCCTAGCTAACCTATGATTGTGAAGCCAGTCCGTGGTGGACATTGTGGCTATTATGAGCTTGATGGGCTCTTGGAAAAAGGCCTCGTGCCGAATAAGAGAGGTGAAACTGACTCGCGCCTTTTATTTAGCCGCGAGTACGTTGTACTCGGTGATGGAAAGGCAATTTGAGCAATGGGGGTGGTTGATCCGACATGCGTTATGTCTGTCCGAACTAAAGACCAGAAAGTGCGGTCTGTTGGAGCGCATAGCGAGAGTCTTAGGCTTGTGCACCACTAAGACTAAAGTCTCCGGCTGCACGTCATGGAGCAAATGCTCAACTTTTACTGTTGGGTTTCGGCCCTGATAAGATGGTGGGACCCTGGTTTGCCGGTACACCAAGAATGTGCCCTGAGTGCACGGATCGTCGGGCTGCGTGGCTGACGGTTGTGATGGAATGTTTGTGCATGAGTGCACAATATGTGATGTCTATATATCTGCATATGAATTGCTATGCCTGTAGTGAATGAATACCACTGCGCCGAGAAATGGGTAGGGTCATTATAAATTGGTCAGCTGAATGCTGACCGTTGCCCTTTTTTCCCCCATTGGGTGGGCTGTCCTTGTACAGGTGCTGGAGAACAGAGCGGGACGTTTAAAGGCTGAAGTCCTTCTTGCTGCTGCTGCTGCTACTGCTAGCCCTTGAAGGCTAAGCTGAAAAATGCTATGTTTTGTTCATGTGTGGCCGGCCTGCGTGCCGATGTTTGGAAGCCACTTTTGTAAAGAGCAACTGTAAGGCCGTAAGGCCAAATGACATTGTATTTTATACATTCCTATATAAATGTGGGTGTTTATATTAGTGTACATTCATGGTTGGAGTTTGGTTTTATGTTAATAGCTTCCGGTAGAATGTTATAAGTTAGTGATGAGTCCACTTTATATACCTATTTTCGGACAAATCTGGGCTAGTTTTCACGCATTTGCACTTCACTTTTTGTTCATTATCATTTATATTTCATCTTGCCTATATTTCCATAGGAAGTGCACATTTAAGCCCATGGTTGTGTATTTTGTTGTTTTCATAGTTTGTACTCCCTTTTGTGATTGTCTGGAATGTCTGCACAGATTAGTGATTGGTTTTTCCTTTCGATACAGGGGTCGTGTGCGTGTTCCGGGATGGTTGTGAAACAGGAATACTGCGCACGATCATGGGATCTAATGCGCACGACCACCGGTCGTGCGCCCCTGATCGTGCGCACTACTCTACGTTTTCCAGAATCAGCTTGGGGTAAGCGCACGACCACTGGACATATCGCGCACGACCACCGGTCGTGCGCCACTGATCGTGTGCATTGATTCCTCATTTCTGGAGTCCTGTCTGGGTAATCGCACGATCAATGGACTTAGTGCGCACGACCACTGGTCGTGCGCCACTTCTCGTGCGCATTATCCCAGTTCTTCTTCCTGATATTCCATGCCAGTGCGCACGAGCACAGGACATAGTGAGCACGACCACTGGTCGTGCGCCTGTGATCGTGCGCATTGTTCATTTCTGCTTTTGTATAAATAGTGCAGGTCTCGCCCTAATCGAGAGGATCCGGAGATCGCCCATTTCCTCCGCCGTTTTCATCTCCGAGGAGGGATTCCGCCGTCTTCCTTCATATTCCACCCTAGGGAGGTGCTCCGGGCAAGATTTCACCGCCAAATCCGAGCCGGAGCTTCCTCTCGACCTTCTCCTTCATCCGTGAGCTTCAAGTAGGGTTTGACGCCATAGCCATCGAGCAAAGGAAAGCTAGCAAACTTCGTCCGCTATCGTGAGACGAACAAGACGGGCCATTGGAAGGTGGTGGCAGCCCTTCTCTATCCCGGGCGCAGTTGAGGACCGAGCTTGGACGCGGAATGACAACTCGACGATTCCAACCGTGAATCCTCAGCAAGACTTCGGATTCGGTAAATCTCTTGACTTGTTCTTGCTTTATTGTTGAATATTGGTGTTTAACTTTATTTATATTGATGAAGTATGCTTAGTTTGTAAAACGATTTTATACAATCATGTCTATGTGATTTTGTATGTTTTCGTTATATGCTTGAGTTGCGCCATATTCCATCCACCACCATCCACCCTTGCCGCACTAGCAATTGCTAGTGGCGTGCGTAGCGAAGAGGTGCTCACGACCCTCATTCCGCCGTTCTAACCACCTCATCCGCTAGCCTTCTCGTCCATCCGCATAGTGATTCGGTGCATAGCGGCCCGACTAGTCTTCCATCCCGCCTGGCGAAGCATCGCATAGCGGCGTTGCATAGGAGTAGCTGTTAGTATTTTATTTTCTATTTCCGCATATATCAAAGCACCCATAGTTAGCTCCGACCTAAGTACTTCAATCTCAAGTCCTCCTCGAAATTAACTCCACCTTAAAGTGTTCCTTGTGAGATCGATACTTGCGAAAACCCCCATTTTATATTACTTGTGCGACCGGTTAACTGCCGTGATCTTAAGCATCAAGTTTTTGGCGTCGTTGCCGGGGAACACAGTTGTGTGAGTTTTTGGAGAGGGAGATAATATATTGAAGCCATTTTCCATTTGTGCATATCATTTTTTTTATTATTTGCTTTTGTTATTAGAATTTTTTATTTTGGTTATTTCTTTTTGCCCTTTTCTTATTTTTGATTTAGATAGCAGTTCCGTGCTATTTTCATTTTTGCTGTGTAGTACTTTTTCAGCAATTATTTTTGTTCGTGATGGATCCTGATGCTGAGTGTCGTATCCTTAACACTTTGCGCCGATCCATCGATGTCATTGCTGTTATGAATGCCCAGCATTGCATTCGGTGTTTGTTATGTCAAGGTGTGGGCCACATGTTGAAGGATTGCCCTCGTTTGTGCAAGCCTTCTCCCTCTGAGGGCGTGTGCACAACAACCTCCCGCTCGCGGAAGAAGGTTGTGGACAGGCCTACTAGGGTGTTGCCTGGCCAATACACTGATATAACGCACTTTGCTCATTCTTTACCCGTTGAGATTACTGAAGAATCTCTGGCCGCATACAGCTCTTTCATGGGTCCCTCGATCCCTTTTTACTAGCTTTCCTTGAGTGATGATGATCACTCTGGTGTTAGCCAACAAAAAGAGGAGCAGGAACTCATGGACGCTCCTGTATGGGACGATGAGATTGTTCCAGTTGTCGACGGGGTGGCGTCTGCGAATGATTTTGCGATGGGGCCTGCTCATTCAGTGCTTGATTTTGAGAGCAGCCTAGCCCCTCCGCAATTTTTGCCGGATTGTGCTACTCCATTTTTGTGTGAGTCGGTTGATGATGTCGTATTTGGGGATGATTCGGTGCCCGAGGTTGCGCCGAAGTGGGATGATGATTCCTCTATCTCCGACGGAGAAGGTGGATCTTCGGAACACTTTTACGCACCCGGTGGGATGAGGAATACCCTCTTTCTGATGTGGAGGTTTGCACCTCCTTATTGTATGAGGACGTTCCTCTTACCACCGCGGACCTTGAGTTCTCGGATTCCCCTCGGTATGACTCGTATGATACCGACGATTATCTCTGCTTGGATCCTGCTGAGAGTGACACCGGGATCACTCTCCCATTTTCTGATTATTTTAGTTCTTCGTCTACTTTAATTCTTGATCCTCCTTCTCTATCTGAGCCTGTGCAGGCTGAGTCTCCACAGGTACGTTGGGATGACGATGAGATTTGTGCTCATGCCGTTGCCATTACCTCCTGCGGGCCTGTGATAGACGATACCTTGCCAGGCAAGGATTTGTTTTGTGGTGAGATGAGTGAGGACTAGGCCTCCTCCTCATCCTACTTCCTATTTCCTCTACTTGTGTTGGGCAGGTATTATTATTTAGGTAGAGGGGTAACTGTTCTATCGTCGTATCGTTACCCATTACCGAAACGGATATTGGAACAGTTACCTATGCATTTTTCTTTTCATAGACCCATTAGCTAGAACCTTTTCATAGCCGAATAAGTCATGTTGGGATGACAATAACCCTAGTACTTATCTTTTATTTTCTGCATTTTCTTTTTCATGTCTATTTAGTTTTAGTATTTCTTTGTAGTTTGTATTTTTTTCTTTTGTTTGTGCGGAGCTCACCCCTGCAGGTATTCATGACAATTCGTATTGGCGGGGTTCTGATTCTTCGTATGGCGGGCGTGCTTCAGGTTTCCACGCGTCTTCTGGTATGCTCACTGGCTGAGCATTGGGTAACCTCTTCCCTTAGCTCCTTATGATTTTAATTTCTATATCATCTGCTGTATTGCTTTGTTTAAGTCTGGGGGAGAGATTTGTTACCTATTGCACACACATATTTCTTGTGCATACTAGAAGCCTTTATTGTTTTATTTTGATTATTTCATTGCATCACACACCACTGCAACAATATGAGCGCGTGCTTAGCTGTTAGTGTGCCGCGAGTTAAACTAATTTCTTTGTTAGATTTGGGAAAATTATGGTGCTGACATAGGACTGTGAGACGGAGTAAAATGTTGGCCTTGTTGTGTTTCTAGTCAACTGCTCTCGTCTCGTGTAGAAATTGGAGTAGATTTAATTTTTCTGTATGCTTTTAGTTTTATATTTTTCTAATTGCGTAAATACTTTTTATTCTACTCAAAAGTTGGTGAATCCGGTGTGAATCCGACGGTAGCTTAGGGATGTGTGTAGACGGTCGTTAGTTTTGTATTGCTCGAGTCAGGAGGATGGATAGTCTTTCTCGTTGGCTAAGAACTTGCCCCAAGCTATTCTTGAAGCATGGGTATAGGTTAGTCATGCATGAGCGTGATGTAGGCCATCATTTTGGCCAGGTTGAGCTTTGTACTGTTCCTAACGTCTTGTCCTCGCTAGCCCCGTTGTGCCTACCCTTCTTTTGATTCAGCTCCACCTTTATTTCACCAAAGCCTCAAAGACAATCCTAGTCGTACACCCAAGTTGAGCTTTAGTGTTTACATTTTAATGTTGGGATGTGATGTGGTGATTTTACTTATGATTATGTGGATGTGCTCCAATGTTATATTTGCTGAATTGTGAAAATAAAATGAAGAAAACGAAAAAGGAAAATATTTGTAAAGAAAAAGAAAAAGAAAAAGAAAAAAAAAGTGAAAAGAAAAAGTTTAAATTGAAAATCTTTTTGGGACATGTGATTATATTTGGAGTAGGCGGTGCACACACCCATATGTTAAAAGTTAAGTCTGGGGGTGTGGTGTACCCGCATGTATTTTGGCTAGCTGATAGATTTATTTTATACTAGCTCATTTGGGTTTGGTGCATAGCCATTCTTGTTTATCCTTGTTTACCTCACCGAAACCCAAGCCCCATCTCTTCACATACAGTCCTACTGATTCGTGCGTGAACCAAACCAGTGCCGTGGAGAAAATGCGAAAGGGCAAGCATATGGTCACCGACATTGGTGGATTCTTTTGGAGGTTATCCGGAGCCCCGATCTTTGGCAATGCTCGCCTAGCGATTAGTCTACTTTTTCCCTACGCATGACCGGATGATTCACCGTGATTCTATTTTTGAGTAATAATAAAATGTTGATACGCATTGTGAAAAGTATAAACTATTTTGTATACTTAGAAATTTCTTCTATTATATTTTTACGCGCGCGAGCATGCGACTTCGCATGGTACTTCGTATCGCAATTTCTTTGTTAACTAGTATTTTTCCCTATCTGCTTAGATTTTTGTTTGCTCGGGACGTGCAAACAGTTAATTCTGGGGGTGTGATGAGTCCACTTTATATACCTATTTTCGGACTCATCTGGGCTAGTTTTCACGCATTTGCACTTCACTTTTAGTTCATTATCATTTATATTTCATCTTGCCTATATTTCCATAGGAAGTGCACATTTAAGCCCATGGTTGTGTATTTTGTTGTTTTTATAGTTTGTACTCCCTTTTGTGATTGTCTGGAATGTCTGCACAGATTAGTGATTGGTTTTTCCTTTCGGTACAGGGGTCGTGTGTGTGTTCCGGGATGGTTGTGAAACAGGAATACTGCGCACGATCATGGGATCTAATGCCCACGACCACCGGTCGTGCGCCCCTGATCGTGCGCACTACTCTACGTTTTCCAGAATCAGCCTGGGGTAAGCGCACGACCACTGGACATATTGCGCACGACCACCGGTCGTGCGCCACTGATCGTGTGCATTGATTCCTCATTTCTGGAGTCCTGTCTGGGTAATTGCACGATCATTGGACTTAGTGCGCACGACCACTGGTCATGCGCCACTTCTCGTGGGCATTATCCCAGTTCTTCTTCCTGATATTGCATGCCAGTGCACACGAGCACAGGACATAGTGCGCACGACCACTAGTCGTGCGCCTGTGATCGTGCACATTGTTCATTTTTGCTTTTTTTATAAATAGTGCAGGTCTCGCCCTAATCGAGAGGATCCGGAGATCGCCCATTTCCTCCGTCGTTTTCATCTCCGAGGAGGGATTCTGCCATCTTCCTTCATCTTCCACCCTAGGGAGGTGCTCCGGGCAAGCTTTCACCGCCAAATCCGAGCCGGAGCTTCCTTTCGGCCTTCTCCTTCATCCGTGAGCTTCAAGTAGGGTTTGATGCCATAGCCATCAAGTAAAGGAAAGCTAGCAAACTTCGTCTGCTATCGTGAGACGAAGAAGACAGGCCATTGGAAGGTGGTGACAGCCATTCTCTATCCCGGACGCAGTTGAGGACCGAGCTTGGACGCATAATGACAACCCGACGATTCCAACCGTGAATCCTCAGCAAGACTTCAGATTCGGTCGATCTCTTGACTTGTTCTTGCTTTATTGTTGAATATTGGTGTTTAAATTTATTTATATTGATGAAGTATGCTTAGTTTGAAAAACGATTTTATACAATCATGTCTATGTTATTTTGTATGTTTTCGTTATATGCTTGAGTTGCGCCATATTCCATCCACCACCATCCACCCTTGCCGCACTAGCAATTGTTAGTGGCGTGCGTAGCGAAGAGCTGCTCACGACCCTCATTCCGCTGTTCTAACCACCTCATCCACTAGCCTTCTCGTCCATCCGACTAGTGATTCGGTGCATAGCGGCCCGACTAGTCTTCCATCCCGCCTGGCGAAGCATCGCATAGCGGCGTTGCATAGGAGTAGCTGTTAGTATTTTATTTTCTGTTTCCGCATATATCAAAGCCCCCATAGTTAGCTCCGACCTAAGGACTTCAATCTCAAGTCCTCCTCGAAATTAACTCCACCTTACTGTGTTCCTTGTGAGATCGATAATTGGGAAACCCCCATTTTATATTACTTGTGCGACCGGTTCACTGCCGTGATCTTAAGCATCAGTTAGGACGTGAAACTCTGATATCAACCCGTGACTTCCCCGCCTGTTTTGTATCATATGGTGTGGGGCCTCGGCCGGTCCTTCTATTATATGTTATACGAACGGATCGAGTCGTTACAGGAGATCACTTTGGTATATAAAGTTCCTTCGGAAAAGTATATGGAGTACTTGGCGACCATGAGTATAGTTTGCGAAATTCGAGACTGAATCCGGGCGGAGCAAGGAAAAGATGCAGCTCTAGCCCCGTGATTAGGTCAATTGATGTTGGATCCACCGAAGATTATACACTTAAAGATGGAGTCATTTATTTTTGTGTCCGGCTCTATAATCCCAAGGGCGGTAAAATTCGGTATGATATCTTGAGAGAGGCACATTGCACTCAGTATTTTGTGCATCCCGGGATTGCCAAGATGTACCACGACTTGCGGAAGACCATGTGTTGGCCGGGAATGAAAAGGGACGTCAAATATTTTGTTACGCACTAAGAGGCCTGTCAAAGGGTGAAGGTGGAATGCAAGAGCCCCGGTAGATTATTACAGTCTTTGCCCATCCCCGTGTGGAAGTTTGAGGATGTCTCCATGGACTTCATCCACGGATTGCCTCGCTCACGCGCAGGGAATGATTCGGTGTGGGTAATCGTTGACCGCCTAACAAAGGTAGCCTGGTTTATTTCTATGAAGAAAGAAGCTCATGTGGATGTTTTGGTATGCCTCTTTGTGGAGTAGTTTGTACGGTATCATGGTGTGCCAAAGATAATTCTTTATGACCGGGATGGTCGTTTTGCTTCTAAAGAATGGAAGGCCGTACATGCGTATTTGGGTTCGCGCCTTTACTTTAGCAAAATATTTCATCCTCAGACAGACGGGCAGTCTAAGAAGACCATCAGAACGTTGGAGAACTTATTGAGACTGTGTGTGTTGGATAGAGAAGAGTCGTGTGGAAGACTCTTAACCCCCATGGAATTCTCCTATAGCAACAGTCATCATGCCAAGATCGGAATGACACCCTATGAAGCCCGTTACGGAAGAAGGTGTACAACCCCCTCGTCATGGGTATAAGATGAAGACCCAAAGGTTTTAGGAATTGAGTACATCGATGATACTGATGCGGTTGTTAAACTAATACGGGACAACATGCTTGAGGCTCAAAGTTGACAGGCTAAATATTATAATGCAAAGCACCGGATGGTATAATTTCAAGTGGGTGACAAAGCATTCCTGAAAATCCGGCCGATGCATAGTGTCACTTGTACGTGGTTTGAAAAAGCTCTGCCCAAGATACGTTGGGCCTTACCCTATATTGGGAAGAATTGGCCCTTTAGCTTATTGGTTGGAGCTACCAACAGAGATGGAGAACCTTCATGATGTAAGACCCCCCTCCCAGAATGCAAAACACGGCACGAAGGGGGTCTTATGCCCAGAATAGCCTTCTTGTGGTAGCATTAGCACACGGGCTAACCTGTACCACAAGACACCTATCCTGCTGGCTATAACCAATATCAACCAAATGCCAACCCAACCAAAACATAAATAGAAGTCAATCCACACATAAGTAATATTATTCCAAAGTGCATCAAGGAAAGAAGATAATTACAAGCTTATAAAGTATCAGAGTACAGCTAAAACATGCATAAAAGGGCTACATCAAAATTTCTCAAAACTCACATCGATAACTGACGGTAGAGAAGACACCGTCCCTTCAGGCCCTATCGTACTGCCCTGGCTGTCCTGCTGCATAACATGTGGCTGCTCTACCTGCGGGATGTAACACACCCTATCAGTCACATAGCATATAGCAGTAGGTCCGGTTGGGGCCCGACGCCATATACCACAGACAGACCGGAAGGTTACTCAATAGAAACCATCCAACTAATACCCAACATCCTACACAGAGTCATTGTAGTGGAAGCAATTTTAAAAGTTGTAAATTAAAAGAACTCAGCCACAAGCATGAATGTCCACTATAAAACCCAATAGGAATGAAGTACAATACACAAGTACAATGGCCTTAAGGCCTTACATTTGTTCACTCAAATTACGTGTTTTCCAAACCTCCGCACGTAGGCCGGTCATACATGAATAAAGCAAGTAAACACTCAATATTTAGGCTTTCGAGGGCCGGCTCAGCAACTTGGGCTTTTGCCCGCTATTTACCACTCGGCTCCGCAGCACCTGCAAGCAACATTCCACCGCAACGGTGGAAAACAAAAGTAATGGTCAGCTATACTGACCAAATTATAATGATCCCGCAGCCAAACTCGAGGCGGCGATGCTCCTTTCCCTGCACTTTGTTAGCATAACCAAACAGTATAGTGTAAACACTTCATCACAGACGTGGGCACTAATGGCCACATGGCCTGTGCTCTCAGGAAATATTCTCGGTGAACCGGACCATATCACGTCAATTTAAGCCATAGACATTGCGGTCTCACCACCGCCACTTGGATGGCCAATCTTGCGAGCATTTTGTCCTTCCAGCATTGGTCACGTCATTTTAAGCCATAGAC
This sequence comes from Platanthera guangdongensis, assembly GCA_039583875.1. Classification (NCBI taxonomy): domain Eukaryota; kingdom Viridiplantae; phylum Streptophyta; class Magnoliopsida; order Asparagales; family Orchidaceae; genus Platanthera; species Platanthera guangdongensis. The sequence continues at coordinate 126,060,811 of CM077150.1, forward strand.
CTCCTTAGACCCTCCATCTATGCCAAAAGCTCAAACCGAACGACATAGAGCGGGTACGGTTCCGCCTAACCCGTTGCTCACATCGCAACGATAATTTAAGCCATAAGCGCGGGTCAAACATTCCTGAGTCCCAATCCGATCACACAATTCACATAACCCAGTTATGTGCAAGTTGGCTCCCAAGCCACCATGTTGGCAGAATCACGCATCTTCGCAGTTTTCCGGGTGCACCTTGGAGTTTATCCCCAAGGCTCCCTGTTGCAATTTACCGCGTAGAAAACCCGAAAAACAAACATCCACATGGAGTCTTCTCCGACCATTTATGTAATGCAAGATCACCGATCCAGACCAACATGTCTGGGTAGGCTTCACACATCATGCCTATGTCGATTCTCGATTACGGACTCTACATGTACACAACGGGGACTATTCAAGTCTACCCAAAGGAACGCCTCAAACTCACAACAAACGCGCGAGAGCAGGCTTCCTATGCAAAGAAAAGAGGACTTCACATGTCTTAAGAACCAGTAGTCTCAAGTTCCTAGGACATGTGAAGTCCTCTTTTCTTTGCATAGGAAGCACGCCCTCATGAGTTTACAGTGAGTTTGAGGTGTTCCTTCAGGTAGACATGAATAGTCTCCGTTGTGTACATGTAGAGTCCATAATCGAGAACAGACATAGGCAAGATGTGTGAAGCCTACCCAGACAAGTTGGTCTGGATCGGTGATGTTGCATTGCATAAATGGCCGGAGAAGACTCCATGCGGATGTTTGTTTTTCGGGTTTTCTACGCGGTAGATTACAACAGGGAGCCTTGGGGATTAACTCCAAGGTGCACCAGGAAAACTGGGCAGATGCGTAATTCTGCCAACATGGTGGCCTGGGAGCCAACTTGTACATAACAGGGTTATGTGAAGTGTGTGATCGGATTGGGACTCGGGAAATTTTGACCCACGCATATGGCTTAAATTTTCGTTGCATTGTGAGCAACGGGTTAGGCGGAACCGTACCCGCTCTATGTCGTTTGGTTGGAGCCGTTGGCATAGATGGAGGGTCTTAGGCGGTTTATGGCTTAAAATGACGTGACCAATGCCGGAAAGACAAAATGCTCTCAAGATTGGTCGTCCAAGTGGCGGTGCTGAGACCGCAATCTCTATGGCTTAAATTGACGTGACATGGTCCGGTTCACTGAGAATGTACCCTAAGAGCACGGGGCATGTGGCCGTGAGTGCCCATGCTTGTGATGAATCGTTTACACTATACTGTTTGGTTATGCTAACAAAGTGCAGGGAAAGGAGCATCGCAGCGCCGAGTTCGGGGGCGGGATCGTTATAATTTTGTCAACATAGCTGACTGTTGCTTTTGTTTGGAACTGTTGCGGTGGATTGTTGCTTGCAGGTGCTGCGGAGCCGAGCGGTAAATAGCGGGCAAAAGGTCAATTTGTTGAGCCGGCCCTCGAAGGCCTAAATATTGAGTGTTTACTTGCTTTATTCATGTGTGACCGTCCTACGTGCGGAGGTTTGCAAAACATGTAATTTGAGTAAACAAATGTAAGGCCTTAAGGCCATTGTACTTGTGTATTGTACTTCATTCCTATTGGGTTTTATAGTGGACATTCATGCTTGTGCCTGGGTTCTTTTAATTTGCAACTTTTAAAATTGCTTCCGCTAGAATGACTCTATGTAGGACGTTGGGTATTAGTTGGATGGTTTACATTGAGTAACCTTCTGATCTGTCTGTGGTATATAGCGTCGGGCCCCAGCCGGACCTACTGCTATATGCTATGTGACGGATAGGTGGTGTTACACGGGATCTCCTCCTAAAAAGAAAGACGTAGCAACCGTTAGTCATAAAGAGTAATTGGCTTTCACATCCGCTCCCCCGGCGACTCCTCGGCACCGGGCGGAGAAAGGAATAAGAGTACATTATAAATAAGGTAATATAAGCAGGTACAAGCAGGTGGAATAAGTACATATGTCGTGAGTGGCAATAGAAGGAATGTACAACATCATTAAAAGCAGTCTATTCTAGCAAATTCTACACGAGTTATATCAATCCATCTAGTATATAGATCTACTACAGGAAAGTAACTTAACTTATAAGAATGCTCATACATACTTATAATTTAAGGATCGGTTTAATAGTAAAGTAACTCATCATATAGGAGTGCCCATACAAACTTATACGATGAGAATCTTGTTTATGTAATGTATTGTAATGGTATGTATGCAATGCAATGACTCACCCATGATCACGCACATGCAATTCCTATGTCGACATAGACTTGAAGTTCCCACTTTTTGAGTAGGTAGCTAACATCTCAGGCGTCAACCGTCGTGGGCAGGCGGTGACAGTAGAGCGGGCTTCTCTACTACTAAGGTGGCATCCACACTACCTTGCTTAGGCCTCCGTACACCTCAACGCTAAGAATGCAACATCGGAGCTCACATGCGTACTACGGCTTAGTGGGAGTCTCGGGTATATGTGCACCGGGAACCAAGCCCCGATCTAGACTATATTGTGACCCGGAAGGAGCCTCAGAAAAAGCACGAGGACCAAGTCCAACCGTTCACATGGCACGGATGGAGCCCCGGGAAATGAGCACCGAGGACCAAGCCCTACCGCCCAAGGTCTAACTGTCAACTCCTGTCGGTGTGACGACTGGCGAGCCCGTAAAACTGCCAAACTCTCCTTAACTCAGGATTACGACACTGCATGTCGACTCACACTGCATTCAATTTCATATTAACGTGGCTTGGAAGGAGCCCCAAGAATGAACACCGAGTACCAAGCCCAACCGTCTATTTATGTCTCTTCTCAACCTTACCCAACTAGTGCGGTCGAACACCCGCACTTCATCCCTTCACAATGCTACCCGTAGGGAGACACCGCTCTAAGCATTGGACTACTAAATTCATTCCGTTAAACAATTACTCACATGGCCATAAATTAGCATCTTATACTTCATTTCCAAATGATAACAAAGCATTGTTAATATGATGCACATTTATATTGATTCACTAATTTCTACCAAATCGTTTCGTTCAGGTACGTTTCACTTCATCATTTATTTATGTGGGATCCATTCATCAAATTTCATCAATCATTGAATAATGATGATTAATATAACAGGGTTCACCCAACCTCAACAACAATTTGCTACAATGTCTGTACCGAGTCCAAACCCAATTCTACACCAACCCAAGAATTATAAGTGTAGGACACCTTCTGGACAGCAAATTCCACCGGAGATTCCTGAGTCTACATGAACCCGGTGAAGGCGTGTAAACTCTCGTTGGAAAGATTTTCCATGGGTTACAACTTCCATGATCAGACAACAACCCAGATTTGAGAGTAACACACTCGAATTAGGCTTTAAAGTCTGCTAAGTACAGAGCATAATTTCTGCACGCTTAGTTTGTCAGCCGTCAATTTCGTTCAGACTTTCCCGAGGCTACAAACTTCTCCTGAAGTCGTGCAACCACTCTTTGGAAAGGTATTTTCAAGTCTTCGACTTTTGCATTTAATCGAAAGCCTAGATCTGGCTGTATCATGCTTGAAAATGGCCAAGACGATCGCTGTGTGCAGAACACATAATTCTGCACGCAACTTAAGGCGGAATGAACTGCATCGGTCCATCTTCCTCCTCTAGCCGTTATTCCCCAAATCACGTTGATGAGTCCGATTTATATAGGATTTTTCGGACTCATCTGGGCTAGTTTTCACGCGTTTGCACTTAAGTATTAGTTCTTTATCATTCATATTTCATCTTGTCTATATTTCCATAGGAAGTGCACACTTAGGCCCGTGGTTGTGTATTTTTGTACTTTTAATGTTTGTACTCCATTTTGTGCTTGTCTGGAATATCTGCACATATCAGTTCTGGGTTCAGGGGTCGTGTGCGTGTTCCGGGGATGTTTGGATGAAGGAATACTGCGCACGCTCATCGGATATAGTGCGCACGACAACTGGTCGTGCGCCACTGCTCGTGTGCAATGTTCCCTGATTTCCAACATCTGCCTGGGGTATACACACTATCACTGGACACAGTGCGCACGACCACAGGTCGTGTGCCACTGATCGTGTGCATTGATTCCATATTTTTCCAAGTTATGGCTGGGTCAAACGCACTACCACTGCACATAGCGCGCACGACCACTGGTCGTGCGCCACTGGTCGTGCGTATTATAATTTCTGCAACCTATAAAATCGCAGGTTCCGCCCTAATTCGGGACCGCTCGACATTTCTCCGCCATTTTTCGCCTTTTTCACCGTTCCCCTTCATGTTCCATCGTAGGGAGGTGCTCCGGGTAAGCTTTCACCACCAAATCCAAGTCGGAGCTTCCTCTCGGCCTCCTCCTTCATCTTTGAGCTTCAAGAAGAGCTTGACCTAGCTTTCTCCATCAATCTAGGATAAGTTGTGCCATCCTCCACCGGATCGTGACACGAAGAAGACGGGCCATTGGAAGGTGGTGACAGCCCTTCTCTACCCCGGAAGCAGTTGAGGACCGATCTTGGACGCGGATTGACAACCTGACAATTCCAACCGTGAATCCTCAACAAGACTTCGGTTCGGTTGTTTTCACACACTTTTCTTCTCTTGTTGTTGATGGTTTAGTTTAACACTTTGTATTTGATGAAGTTATGCTTAGTGTAATATACGTTTATGTGTAATCGTATCTATGTTATTGTATGTTTTCGTTATTTACTTGATGTGTGCCTATTTATCCATCATCCATCCATTCGCCCTTGCCGCACTACCAATTGCTAGTAGCATGCGTAGCGAAGAGGTGCTCACGACACTAATTCCGCCATTCTCATCACCTCATCCGCAAGCCTACTCGCCCATCCGCCTAGTGATTCGGTGCATAGCGGCCCGACTAGTTGTAACACCCCCTATCCGTCGCATAGCATATAGCAGTAGGTCCGGCCGGGGCCCGACGCCATATACCACAGACAGACCGGGTGGTTACGTATGGAAACCATCCAACCAATCTCAACGTCCTACACAGAGCATTCTAGCGGAAGCAGTTTATAAGTTGCAAAACAAGAACCCAGCACAAGCATGAATGTCCACTAACATGATAATAGGAATGTTATTACAAAATACTCAAAAGTCGGCCTTAAGGCCTTACAAAATGTTTCACTTGTCTTTTACATGATTTACAAACCTCGGCTCGCAGGCCGGCCATACATGAATAAAACATAAAACATTTCCACTTGGGCCTTCGAGGGCCAGCTTCGCAAAAAGGGCTTTAGCCCGCTATTGACCGCTTGGTCCAGCTGCACCTGCAAGCAAACAAACCACCGCACGGTGGCAAACAAGGCAACGGTCAGCAATGCTGACCAAATTATAACGATCCCGCCCCCAATTCGGGGCGGCGATGCTCCTTTCCTGCATTTCATTAGCATAAGCGAGCAATTAAAACCATAGCCATTTCATCACAGGCGTGGGCTCGCACGGCCACACGCCCCGTGCACTCAGGGCACATTCTCGGTGAACCGGTCGATGTCACGTCAATTAAAGCCATTAACATTCCGGACTCACCACCGCCACTTAGACGGCCATTCCTATGAGCAATTCGTCTTCATGGTATTGGTCACGTCAATTTAAGCCATCGACCACCGAAGACTCACATCTATGCCAACGGCGAGTACCATGTAACTTTAGGTCTCTCTAACCCGAACGACATAAAGCGGGTACGGCTCCATCTAACCCGTGCTCACATCGCAACGGCAATTTAAGCCATCTGCGCGGGTCAAACTTTCACCGATTCCCATTCTACCACAAATCACATAACCCCGTTATGTTCAAGTTGGCTCTCAGGCCACCAAGTTGGCAAGACCTCGTGTCCGCCCAGTTTTCCGGGTGCACCTTTGGGTTAGTCCCCAAGGCTCCCTGCTGCAATCTAGCGCGTAGAAAACCCGAAAAACACCCAATAGCACGGAGTCTTCTCCGGCCTTATGCAATGCAACATCACCGATCCGAACTACATGTCCGGGTAGGCTTCAACCAAAATGCCTATGTCCGTTCTCGCATACGGACGCTAAACAACGGGGACTTTACATATCTACCCGAAGGAACGCCTCCAACTCTCCGCAAACTCGCGAGAGCGGGCTTCCTATGCAAAGAAAGAGAGTGACTCATGCTCAAGTTGAGGATCGTTACCCTTGCGGTCCTCTTTGGCGCCATCGAAAAGTAATCGGATGGAAATCACCGCACTTGCGTTGCCTCCGTGGATCCGGAGTCGGCTTGCGATTCGGAGCTCCGAAGCTCCTCCAATGGCGGATCTAGCTCCTCTTCTTCTTGCCTTAGCTCTTCTTTCTCCAAGGGTTTGGAGAGAGAACAAGTGGAAAAAGTGAGGGTTTTCCAAGTCAAAACCCGGGTATATCCCTTCAGGAACAACCCCCAGCCGTTGGATCTTCAGTCAAAGAAATGAACGGCTTCGATTCGGGACTGAAATGCCCAATCTGGACCGAACACGGCCTGGCACACGCCCGTGTCCAGGGCCGTGTGCCTCATTCGCCGTCAAAATCGAATCACCTGGAACCTCACACGGGTATCGAACACGCCCGTGTTCGAGCTGACACGCCCGTGTTCAACCTGACACGGCCGTGTATCTGGCCGTGTACCCCATGATTTTCTCCCGTTTTCAACCCGAGCACTGCACGGGTTCTAGGACACGCCCGTGTCCTTGCCCGTGTCACCTTGACACGCCTGGGCTCCAGGCCGTGTACAAGGTCTCGGCACTTCGCGGCTAAGTGTCGACACGGGTCGACACGCCCTGCGACACGCCCGTGTCGCAGGCCGTGTGCCATGTCTCGACACACTGTCGACACCAAAGTGTCGACTTCGCGGGACGAGTGTCGACACGGGTTGACACGCCCTGCGACATGCCCGTGTCGCAGGCCGTGTGCCGTGTCTCGACACAACGTCGAAGCACTGTGTCGACTTCACGGCTAAGTGTCGACACGGGTCGACACGCCCTGCGACACGCCCGTGTCGCAGGCCGTGTGCCCGGTCTCGACACAATGTCGAGACCAAAGTGTCGACTTCACGCCTTAGTGTCGACACAGGCTTGACACGCCCTGGGACACGCCCGTGTCCCAGGCCGTGTGCCTGCAGCCAGAACTCAAACTGGCCCAAATTATTCCCCTCTGCTCCTTTGAGTTTCGGGGCGTTACAACTCTACCCCTCTTAAAAGGATTTCGCCCACGAAATTACATAAAGGGAAAAACATGTACAAAACTTAAATTTGTACCTGAGCGGAACAACTCCGGATATTCGTCAAGCATCGTCTGCTCTCGCTCCCAAGAGAGCTCCTCACGACCGCAATTGTCCCACCGGACTTTGACCATCCTGATCTCTTTATTGCGTAGCCGCTTGACCTCCGAGTCCTCAATCCGCACGGGCTTGACTTTTGTCGTTAGCCCACTATCCACCGGCACTTGATTGGCCGCGACCACTTGCGTAGGCTCTTGCACCGCCTTCCGAAGCACCGAAATATGGAATACATCATGTAAACCACTTAGCTCCACTGAAAGCTTCAGCCGATAGGCCGCTTCTCCTACTCGCTCCAGAACCTCGAACGGTCCAAGGTACCTCGGGCTTAGCTTTTTCAATCGTCGCACCCGCGAGACACCCTTGAACGGCTTGATCTTCAAGTATACATAATCGCCCACAGCGAACTCCACGTTCCTGTGCTTGGCATTATAGTACTTTGCTTGCCGGTCCTGAGCGATAAGCAACCTCTCCCGAATTGTCATTACCAAAGAAGTAGCATCCTCCACTTCCGATCGCTTATACAACTTCGACTCGCCCGTTTCTAACCAAGACAACGGCGTGCGACATCGTCTACCATAAAGGGCCTCGAAAGGCGCCATCTGAATACTTGCTTGGTAGCTATTGTTGTATGCGAACTCCACCAAATAAAGGTGGTCCTCCCATTGCTTTCCAAAGTCCAAGACACACATGCGAAGCATGTCTTCCATGGTTCTATTGACCCTCTCGGTCTGCCCATCAGTTTGCGGATGGAAGGCTGTGCTAAACTTCAGCTTTGTTCCCAACATTTGCTGCACCAGCCTCCAATCATTGGACGTGAACCGCCCATCACGGTCACTCACGATGCTACGGGGCACACCATGAAGCCGCACTATGTTATCCACATAAAGCTTTGCCAGCTTCTCCACCGGATCATCCTTCCTATGCGGAATAAAATGCGACACCTTTGTTAATCGATCGACCACCACCCAAATGGCGTCGTTCCCCTTCTGCGACCTTGGCAAACCATGCACAAAGTCCATAGAGATGTCGTCGAATTTCCACTCCGGAATAGGCAAGGACTTAAGAAATCCTCCCGGCTTTTGGCACTCCGCCTTTACCAAGGCGCAAGTTTGGCACTTCGCTACATATAGCGCCACATCCTTTTTCAAGCCCGGCCACCAAAATAGCTTCTTAACATCACGGTACATCTTCGTGCTCCCCGGGTGAATCGAGTACTTGGTATGGTGCGCCTCGTACAACAACTCCACCCGTAAACTGCCCACACTTGGGACGCACAAACGACCGTCTTTCCACAGCAATCCGTCCTCCACAACGAATTGGGAATTTGACCCATCCAGAGCCTCTATCATGAACTGCTTCATATGAGCATCCATATCCAAAGCCTGCCGAATCCGATCAGCCAGGTCATATTGGACTTCAGTCCAATTCAGCACTGCTTCAGCACTAGATTGTCTATCCACACAAACAATCTCCAACGCCTCCAGCTCCTGCACCAACCGCTCATCATGCACTGATAGCCAATTCGCTTGAGCTGGGGCTCGGCGGCTCAACGCGTCCGCAACAGCATTCCCTTTACCAGGCACGTAGTGGATCTTGAATGTATAGTCCCCCAGGAACTCCATCCACCTACGCTGCCGCATATTCAGATCTTTCTGATCAATCAGGTACTTTAGACTCTTGTGATCGGTGTAGATATCAATCTTCACACCGTACAAATAGTGTCTCCACAGCTTCAAGGCAAAAATCACGGCCGCCAACTCCAAGTCGTGGACCGGATAATTCCTCTCGTGCACTTTTAGCTGTCTCGAGCCATAAGCTATCACGCTGCCGTGCTGCAATAGCACGCAACCCAACCCGCTGCCCGAAGCATCGCTATATATCTCATAGCCTTCGGTTCCAACCGGCGAACTCAGCACAGGCGCCGTGGTCAACCGACACTTTAACTCCTCAAAAGCTCGCGCGCACTCCGGCGTCCAAATGAACTTATGATCCTTCCTCGTCAAAGTAGTGAGAGGTAACGCTATCCGCGAGAAGTTCTCTACGAAGCGCCTATAATAACCGGCAAGCCCCAAAAAGCTCCGGACATCTGCTACCGTAGCAAGCTCAGGCCACTCCCGTATCGCAACAATCTTCGCCGGATCCACCGCAATACCCTCTCCACTCACTATATGCCCGAGGAACGCCACTGAGGATAGCCAAAACTCGCACTTCGAGAACTTGGCATACAACTGATTTCTCCTGAGTGTCTCCAACACCAAATGGAGATGCTTGAAGTGATCCTCCTCACTTTGCGAGTACACCAAAATATCGTCGATGAAGACGATCACGAAATGGTCCAAGTACTCCCTGAACGTTCTGTTCATCAAATCCATGAACACTGACGGCGCATTAGTCAGCCCAAACGGCATGACCGTAAACTCATAATGCCCGTATCTCGTACTAAACGCTGTCTTCGGGATATCACTCTCCCTTATCCGCAGCTGATAGTACCCAGACTTGAGATCTAACTTCGAGTACACCGTCGACCCGACTAACTGATCAAAGAGATCGTCAATCCGGGGGATCGGGTACTTGTTCTTCTCAGTCAGCTTGTTTAGCTCCCGATAATCAATACACAACCTCAAGCTTCCGTCCTTCTTCTTAACAAAGAGGACCGGTGCGCTCCAAGGCGAAGAACTCGGGCGCACATACCCTTGCTCCAGCAACTCTTGTAGTTGAACTTTCAGCTCTGCCATTTCCTTAGGCGCTAGTCGATACGGAGATCGTGACACAGGCTTTGCACCTGGCACTAGCTCGATAGTAAAATCTATCTCCCGTTGTGGCGGGGCTCCAGGAAGATCTGCGGGGAACACATCAGGGTATTCCGATACCACTGAAATACAATCCATCGCGGGCTTCGGCTTTGCAACCTCCACTAGTGTAAAGAACAGTTCTGCTCCGGCACGAACCGCCTTCACCACCTGAAGAGCAGACATCAACGTCTTGCTCGACCCCTTTAAGCCCGTAAAAGTCGTCTCACGACTTGCTCCCAGCTTTACTTCCTTGCTACCGCAATCTATATGGGCCTGCTGCTCCGAGAGCCAGTCCATTCCAAATATAACGTCGAACTCCACCAACGGAAGTAAGGACGCCCGCAGGTCAAACTCCTGCTCTCCAATACGAGTCTTAACCTCGCAGATTCTATCCGCTCGCATCGAACACCCATTTGGCAACAACACATCCAACTTATCCTTCGCCATCGAAGAAGGGACTCCGATGCGTAATATAAATCCTTCGGACAAGAAGGAGTGTGAAGCTCCCGTATCAAAGAGTGCTCGTGCCGGATTTTCACAAATCAACACAAATCCTAAACAAGTAGTGGTAAGGTAACATGTGCATAACAAGCATATAAAGGAATTGACTTGCTATAAATTAAACCGTACCTGTCACCACGTCAGCTTGTTTAATGGCCTCCTGTTGGCCAAGATTGTAAACCCTTGGTTGGGCCGGAGCATAATGGGATGCGGTCGATTCCACCGCCTTGCCCTTCTCTTCATAAGTAGCTCCAGGCCTCCTTTCGGACTTAGGACGTCCGCTCCAACAATCACGGGCAAAGTGCCCCGTCTTTCCACACGTAAAGCACGCACCCGGGGTCCGACCCGTAGTCGCCCCAGAAGCGCCAGAAGGAGCTGGACCCGAAGTCCTAGGCTTCTTGAAAGTCCTCCGATAGCCTGACTTTGAAGTAGTCGGCACTCTGAACTCAGATTTCTTTTCACCCAAGCTTTTCTTCGCTTGTACACTCTTCATGTCCTTCTCCAAGGACCGGGCAGTATTGACCAAGGTTAAGAAACCCTGCGTCATTGGCCCCGACAGTAACAATCTCAGCTCATCCCTCAAGCCTTCATAAAAACGATTAGTCTTGCGCTCCTCATCCATGATGGTGGAGCTAGCATAACGACTCAACCGCGTAAACTCGTGGAGATATTCATCCACGCTTCGCTCACCCTGCACCAACCTCAGGAACTCATTCTCCATTGAAATCCTCTGAGTAGAAGGGAGGTATCTTGCTAAGAACAATTCCGAGAACTCTTCCATCGGAACGTCTATCAATTGTCTTCCTCTCAGATGATGCAGCTCCAAGCCTTCCCACCACATCCTCGCTTCTCCATCCAGCAGGAATGTAGCGATGGTGGTCATCTGCCACTCCTCCGTCTCCGTCGCTGTCATGACTCTCTTCACCCTAGAGAGCCAGTCGTCAGCCTGCGATGGGGTTCCCAACCCCGAGAATAACGGAGGGTTAAAGCTCATTACATGCTTCAACTGCCTCTCAGTCGCCCTCCTTGGCACTATTGGTTCTACAACCACTTGCTCCATCCTCCTCGGCTCGGCCTCTTGAAGAGGTACTTGCTCCATCACAGGAGCGGGCTGCTGCGCTTGCCTCCCAGGCTGCGCATTGATCACGGCCAACACCGCTTCAGCCACCAATCTTATATTTTCAGCCGACAAAGGTGTTGCGGGAGCAACTTCCGGTGCACTACTTGCCTCAGAAACTCGGCGTTCTGACGGCCCAATGCCACTTCGAGTCACCTATAGTGGTACAAAACACCGTTAAGCGACCAAATAAATTGCAAACAGCAATTATAGGAACACGCAGGTTCCTCAAACACGAGTATTTTCATTCCTAAGTGGACATTCATGGGTTCTTTTTACGGTTATCACGATGACGCACACAATGTGCTCACCACCCCTTAAAAAGAATTCGCCCACGAATTCAATTCAAGCCCAACCAAAACCAGTAGTCTGATACCAAATTGTAACACCCCCTATCCGTCGCATAGCATATAGCAGTAGGTCCGGCTGGGGCCCGACGCCATATACCACAGACAGACCGGGTGGTTACGTATGGAAACCATCCAACCAATCTCAACGTCCTACACAGAGCATTCTAGCGGAAGCAGTTTATAAGTTGCAAAACAAGAACCCAGCACAAGCATGAATGTCCACTAACATGATAATAGGAATGTTATTACAAAATACTCAAAAGTCGGCCTTAAGGCCTTACAAAATGTTTCACTTGTCTTTTACATGATTTACAAACCTCGGCTCGCAGGCCGGCCATACATGAATAAAACATAAAACATTTCCACTTGGGCCTTCGAGGGCCAGCTTCGCAAAAAGGGCTTTAGCCCGCTATTGACCGCTTGGTCCAGCTGCACCTGCAAGCAAACAAACCACCGCACGGTGGCAAACAAGGCAACGGTCAGCAATGCTGACCAAATTATAACGATCCCGCCCCCAATTCGGGGCGGCGATGCTCCTTTCCTGCATTTCATTAGCATAAGCGAGCAATTAAAACCATAGCCATTTCATCACAGGCGTGGGCTCGCACGGCCACACGCCCCGTGCACTCAGGGCACATTCTCGGTGAACCGGTCGATGTCACGTCAATTAAAGCCATTAACATTCCGGACTCACCACCGCCACTTAGACGGCCATTCCTATGAGCAATTCGTCTTCATGGTATTGGTCACGTCAATTTAAGCCATCGACCACCGAAGACTCACATCTATGCCAACGGCGAGTACCATGTAACTTTAGGTCTCTCTAACCCGAACGACATAAAGCGGGTACGGCTCCATCTAACCCGTGCTCACATCGCAACGGCAATTTAAGCCATCTGCGCGGGTCAAACTTTCACCGATTCCCATTCTACCACAAATCACATAACCCCGTTATGTTCAAGTTGGCTCTCAGGCCACCAAGTTGGCAAGACCTCGTGTCCGCCCAGTTTTCCGGGTGCACCTTTGGGTTAGTCCCCAAGGCTCCCTGCTGCAATCTAGCGCGTAGAAAACCTGAAAAACACCCAATAGCACGGAGTCTTCTCCGGCCTTATGCAATGCAACATCACCGATCCGAACTACATGTCCGGGTAGGCTTCAACCAAAATGCCTATGTCCGTTCTCGCATACGGACGCTAAACAACGGGGACTTTACATATCTACCCGAAGGAACGCCTCCAACTCTCCGCAAACTCGCGAGAGCGGGCTTCCTATGCAAAGAAAGAGAGCGACTCATGCTCAAGTTGAGGATCGTTACCCTTGCGGTCCTCTTTGGCGCCATCGAAAAGTAATCGGATGGAAATCACCGCACTTGCGTTGCCTCCGTGGATCCGGAGTCGGCTTGCGATTCGGAGCTCTGAAGCTCCTCCAATGGCGGATCTAGCTCCTCTTCTTCTTGCCTTAGCTCTTCTTTCTCCAAGGGTTTGGAGAGAGAACAAGTGGAAAAAGTGAGGGTTTTCCAAGTCAAAACCCGGGTATATCCCTTCAGGAACAACCCCCAGCCGTTGGATCTTCAGTCAAAGAAATGAACGGCTTCGATTCGGGACTGAAATGCCCAATCTGGACCGAACACGGCCTGGCACACGCCCGTGTCCAGGGCCGTGTGCCTCATTCGCCGTCAAAATCGAATCACCTGGAACCTCACACGGGTATCGAACACGCCCGTGTTCGAGCTGACACGCCCGTGTTCAACCTGACACGGCCGTGTATCTGGCCGTGTACCCCATGATTTTCTCCCGTTTTCAACCCGAGCACTGCACGGGTTCTAGGACACGCCCGTGTCCTTGCCCGTGTCACCTTGACACGCCTGGGCTCCAGGCCGTGTACAAGGTCTCGGCACTTCGCGGCTAAGTGTCGACACGGGTCGACACGCCCTGCGACACGCCCGTGTCGCAGGCCGTGTGCCATGTCTCGACACACTGTCGACACCAAAGTGTCGACTTCGCGGGACGAGTGTCGACACGGGTTGACACGCCCTGCGACACGCCCGTGTCGCAGGCCGTGTGCCGTGTCTCGACACAACGTCGAAGCACTGTGTCGACTTCACGGCTAAGTGTCGACACGGGTCGACACGCCCTGCGACACGCCCGTGTCGCAGGCCGTGTGCCCGGTCTCGACACAATGTCGAGACCAAAGTGTCGACTTCACGCCTTAGTGTCGACACAGGCTTGACACGCCCTGGGACACGCCCGTGTCCCAGGCCGTGTGCCTGCAGCCAGAACTCAAACTGGCCCAAATTATTCCCCTCTGCTCCTTTGAGTTTCGGGGCGTTACACTAGTCTTTCATCCCGCCTGGCGAAGCATCGCATAGCGGCGTTGCATAGGAGTAGTTGATAGTGTTTTATTTTCTTTGTCCGCAATATGAAAACCCCCATCGTTACCGCATACCTAAGGACTTCAATCTCAAGTCCTCCTCGAAATTAACTCCACCTTACTCTGTTCCTTGAGAGATCGATACTTGGGAAAACTCACACATTTTATATTACTTGTGCGACCGGTTCACTGCCGTGATCTTTAGCACCTAGTTTTTGGCGCCATTGCCGGGGAACACAGTCGTGTGAGTTTTTGCATAGGGAGACGTGAGATTGCTTTCCTTTTCCTTTGTACATCGCTTTTGTTTTGTTCTATTTCTGTTTTGCCTGCCTTTTTCTTGTTTTTTAGGCAATTGTAGTAATATATTATTGGATTTAGTAATTTGCACAATTTATTTTGAATCTGCTGTTTCTACACCATGTGGGAATATTCGTATGCCCAATGTCATTGGTGTGGAAAGACTTCCCATGTTAGTCATGAATGCCCTACGAGAGATATTGAGCATAAGCCTCAGCGCACAATGCATAAGATGCTGTATTCGTACAACCCTTCAAACATTGTGCCCCGAGCTTATGGTCAATCGCCCTCGCCACATACACCGTTCTCTTATTCCTCTTTGGCCCCACAAGGACCGCAGAGTAATGGGAGAAAGTGTTTGTATTGTCGTAGAACATATCATGTCCTGAAGGATTGTGCCGAGTACCTTCGTGTTATGGAAGAGGATGATGAGCCGTACATTCGGATCATCCTAACTCCTACCCTTGGTGGAACACCTTCATGATCTGGTTATGCATCCCTGTCACCTTCATTTGTTGAAGGGAATGATGTGGACACAACCGCCAGAAGTGTGGCTGATCTAGGATTCAACGTGGCTGAGCCCATCTCTCCTATGCATACATCTCCAAGCGTGGAGCCGATTCTTTGTGAGGAACCAGCGCTTGAATTTTATCCAAGCAAAGTTCTTCTGCCTTTGTGCATTCTACTTCAGTCGTCTCTGATGACATTTTCAACGATGCAACACAAGTTGAGGATTGTGATACATGGATTGTTTCCACTCCCATGGAGGAGGACAACCTTCCTGGTGTCGAGGATTCTCCCTCGATACCAAAGGAGGAAGTCCAAGTCTTGGTGTTGGCCTCTATGGATCCGGCCGAGCATTGTAGCATTGTCGACATTGCTGACGATATTTTTCTACCTCGGCCTTTGGGGAGTGAAACCGGGATCACTCCCCCGATTATTTGTTTATGTTCTTCATCTCTTTTATTTATTGACCCCCCTTCCTTATCTGAGCCTGTGCAGGTTGAATCTCCACGGGTAAGTTGGGTTGACGTTGACCCTTGCGCTCAGGCTGTCGACAAGTGCATCCTCTTGTGTGAGGAGGTTCCTACCTCCTTCACAGTGGAACCCCCTGCCGTCACCTTCACCCCCAGTGAACTTGTGGTGGACGAAACCTTGCTAGGCAAGGATTTGTTTTGTTGTAATATGAGTGAGGACCAGGCCTCCTCCTCATCCTACTTCCTATTTCCTCAGTCTGCGAGGAGCAGGTATGATTATTTAGGCAGAGGGGTAACTGTTCTATCGTTGTATCGGTACTCGTTACCGCAACGGATAATGGAACAGTTGCCTGTGCATTTTTATTTTCATAGACCCATTAGCTAGAACTGTATAGAATTGAATAAGTCATGCTGGGATGACAATAACCCCAGTACTTATCTTACATTTCCTGTATTTGTATTTTTCATGTCTAGCTTAGTTTTAGTATTTCTTTGTATTTTGTATATATTTCTTTTTGTTTTTGTGGAGCTCACCCCTGCAGGTATTCATGGCAAATCGCATTGGCGGGTTGTGATTCTTCGTATGGCGGGCCTGCTTCAGGTTTCCACGCGTCTTCTTGTATGCTCACTGGCTGAGCATTGGGTAATCTCTTTCCTTAGCTCTTTATGATTTTAATTTCTCTATCATATGTTGTGTAGTTTAGTTTAAGTCTGGGGGAGAGCTAGTTTTGTTACCTTTTGTACGTGCACATCTCATGTGCATACTAGAAGCTTTTATAGTTTTATTTTGATTAGTTCATTGCACTGCACACCACTGCACCCACTTGAGCGTGTGCTTAGTTGGTAGTGTGCCGCGAGTTAAACTCATTTCTTCGTTAGATTTGGGAAAATTATGGTGCTGGCTTAGGATTGTGAGACAGAGTAAAATGTTGACCTTGTTGTGTTTCTAGTCAACTGCTCCGTCTCGCGTACAAATTCAAGTAGATTTAATTTTTCTATATGCTTATGGTTTTATACTTTTCTATTTACGTAAAGATCTTTTTATTCTACTCAAAAGTTGGTGAATCCGGTGTGAATCAAACGATAGTATAGGAATGTGTGTAGCCATCATTAGACTCGTTTTGCTCGAGTCGGGAGGAAGGATCATCTTTCTCGGTGGCTAAGAACTTGCCCCAAGCTACTCTCGAAGCATGGGTACTTGGTTAGTCTAGCGTAAGCATGATGTAGGCCATCATTTTGGCCCGGTTGAGCTTTGTACCGTTCCTAACGTCATATCCTCGCTAGCCCCATTGTGTCTACCCTTCTTTTGATTCAGCCTACCTTCATTCACCAAATCCTCATAGCCAATCCTAGTCGCACACCCAAGTCGAGTTTAGTGTTTTATATTTTCATATTAGGATGTGATGGGGTGTTATTATTTGTGAAAATGTGGAAGTGCTCCCAAGTTTATATCTGCTGAATTGTGAAAATAAAATGAAGAAAAAAGAAAAAAAAAGAAAATATTTGTAAAGAAAAAAAAGTGAAAAGAAAAAGTTTAAATTGAAAATCTTTTTGGAAATGTGATTATATTTGGAGTAGGCAGTGCACATACCCATATGTTAAAAGTTAAGTCAGGAGGTGTGGTGTACCTGCATATATTGTTATTAGCGGTTGGATTCTTTTTAGGTTAACTCATTTGGGTTAGGTGCATAGCCTTTCTTTTTATCATTGTTTACCTCACCATAACCCAAGCCCCGTGATTATCCTAAAGTCCTACGGATTTGCGCTTGAGTATAACTAGTGTCGTGGAGAGAGTGTGAACGGGCAAGCGTATGGTCCCCGACATTGGTGGATTCGTTTGGAGGTGATCCAGAGCCCCGATCTTTGACAAACCTCACCGTAGTGGCATGCCTACTTTCTTCCTATGCGTGACCGGTTGATTCACCGTGATTCTATTTTTGAGTAGTAATAAAATATTGATAGCCATTGTGAAAAATATAAACTAATCTGCATACTTAGAAATTTTCTCTATCTTATTTTTACACACACAAGCATGCGACTTCGCATGGTACTTTGTTTTTCAATTTCTTTGTTAGCTAGTAATTTTCCCTATCAGCTTAGATTTTGTTTGCTCGGGACGTGCAAACAGTTAAGTCTGGGGGTGTGATGAGTCGATTTATATAGGATTTTTCGGACTCATCTGGGCTAGTTTTCACGCGTTTGCACTTCACTATTAGTTCTTTATCATTCATATTTCATCTTCTCTATATTTCCATAGGAAGTGCACATTTAGGCCCGTGGTTGTGTATTTTTGTACTTTTAATGTTTGTACTCCGTTTTGTGCTTGTCTGGAATGTCTGCACATATCAGTTCTGGGTTCAGGGGTCGTGTGCGTTTTCCGGGGATGTTTTTATGCAGGAATACTGCGCACGCTCATCGGATATAGTGCGCACGACCACTGGTCGTGCGCCACTGCTCGTGCGCAATGTTCCCTGATTTCCAGAATCTGCCTGGGGTATACACACTATCACTGGACACAGTGCGCACGACCACTGGACGTGCACCACTGATCGTGTGCATTAATTCCATATTTTTCAAGTTCTGGCTGGGGAAAACGCACTACCACTAGACATAGTGCGCACGAGTGGTCATGCGCCCCTGGTCGTGCACATTATAATTTCTGCAATCTATAAATTCGCAAGTTCCGCCCTAATTCGGGATCGCTCGACATTTCTCCGCCATTTTCCGCCCTTTCCGTCGTTCCCCTTCATCTTCCATCGTAGTGAGGTGCTCCGGGCAAGCTTTCACCGCCAAATCCAAGCCGGAGCTTCCTCTCGGCCTCCTCCTTCATCTTTGAGCTTCAAGAAGTGCTTGACCTAGCTTTCTCCATCAAGCTAGGAGAAGTTGTGTCATCCTCCACCGGATCGTGAAACGAAGAAGACGGGCCATTGGAAGGTGGTGACAACCCTTCTCTACCCCGGAAGCAGTTGAGGACCGAGCTTGGACGTGGATTGACAACCTGACAATTCCAACCGTGAATCCTCAGTAAGTCTTCGGATTCGGTCGGTTTCGCACACTTTTCTTCTCTTGTTGTTGATGGTTTAGTTGAACTCTTTGTATTTGATGAAGTTATGCTTAGTGTAATATACGTTTATGTGTAATCATATCTATGTGATTGTATGTTTTCGTTATTTACTTGAGGTGCGCCTATTTGTCCATCCACCATCCATCCGCCCTTGCCGCACTAGCAATAGCGACCCGACTAATCTTCCATCCCGCCTGGCAAAGCATCGCATAGCGGCGTTGCATAGGAGTAGTTGATAGTGTTTTATTTTCTTTGTCCGCAATATCAAAACCCCCATCATTACTGCAGACCTAAAGACTTCAATCTCAAGTCCTCCTCGAAATTAACTCCACCTTACTGTGTTCCTTGAGAGATCGATACTTGGGAAAACTCACCCATTTTATATTACTTGTGTTACCGGTTCACTGCCGTGATCTTTAGCGCCACACGTCCAAACTTCCTCCTCCTTTATTCACCCTCATAAGGCCACTTCGGTTCACGAAACCATCCTCCATCGTCACATAGAAGGAGGGAGAGGTTGAAGACATCTAATCCCTAGAACTCAAGTCCTAACATGGCCATTCCTAGAAATATTCTTCTCTCGAATCAAGACTCTCTTGAGTCGATATCTCTCCTAAGAAATAACTAGAGATCTAGCACCAAGCGAGAGGGGAGGAATCTCACCTCGTTTCCAGCATTTCTACCATTTCTGGCAAAGGATCTCGTCAATCTCCTTGGCGTCATCTTCTTCTCCTCGGCGGCGGCGGTCCTTCGCGGGGTGTAGATTGGATCCAGCACCTTCTTCCTCTTCTCCAACCGTTTTCTCCCTCAGAAATGGTTGGAAGAGGAATGAAAAACGACTAGGGTTTCTCTTCCCCTTTATATGTGAAAATGATACGGGTAGGGACACACCCGTGTCCTTACTCGTGTCCTGCTCGGGTGGAACGTCGTCGATGTTTGGACTGCCATTTAGATACACAAACACGTGTAGGGACACGCCCGTGTCTCTACCCGTGTCCAAATGACATGCCCGTGTTTCCTGCCCGTGTCCTGCTTGGGTCATGCTTCATCGAGTTCCACTTGATGCACACAGGTAGGGACACGCCCGTGTCTCTACCTGTGTCCCGCTTGGGACACACTTCGTCGAGCTTTGCTCGACACACATGGGTAGAGACACACCCGTGTCTATACCGTGTCCTCACACATACGGGTAGGGACATGCCTGCGTCCCTACCCGTGTCCTTCTCTGGAACTACTCGAGTACTCGACTCGAGTGCTATCCGGACACAGATGGGTAGGGACATGCCCGTATCTCTTCCCGTGTCCTCATTCACATGCGTAGGGACACGCCTGGGTCACTACACGTGTCCTTTACGTGAAGGTCCACGAATTTCCAACTCCACCATACGGGTATGGACACGCCCGTGTCCCTACCCGTGTCCTATTCTGGACTAATTTCTTCTCCCCTACACAATCGTAAGCCTAGTTGCATGCACCCCCTGAGCCCAAGTCAGCTCTCCTGACTCAAAATCATGCACGAGGGGCCTAACACGAATCAGGACGTTACAAATCATATAAACAAAATAAAAGATTTTGTCCCCGAAATCATGCTAAGGTTATGGGGAGAGAAGAGCATGACATAAATAAAAATTAAAGGTATGCATTTTAAAAATTACCTTGATGAAATAACTTCGGGTAGCGCTTTTGCATTAAGTCCACCGGCTCCCATGTATACACCTCCTTACCATGATTAATCCACAACACCTTTACCAAAGGAACACTCTTGCGGCACAAAATCCTTTTCTCGTTGTCTACAATCCGCACCGGCTCTAGTCGCACAGACCTATCAGTTGCAATTGCACCATCAGCGGTGGGGATATATTGATCAGGCCATAACAATGCCTTCCAGAGTGACGACACATGGAACACGTCATGAAGATTCTCTAGCTCTGGTGGTAACTCCAACCGATAGGCCGAAGGGCCAATTCTTTCCAATATAATGTAAGGACCAATGTACCTTGGGCTGAGCTTTTTCACACCACGCACCTGTGACACTCCATGCATCGGCCGAATTTTCAGAAACACTTTGTCACCCACTTGAAATTCCACCATCCGGTGCTTTGCATTATAATATTTCGCCTGCCGACTTTGAGCCTCAAGCATGCGGTCCCGTATCAGTCTAACAACCGCATCAGTATCATCGATGTACTCAACTCCCAATACCTTCAGGTCCTCATCCTGCACCCAAGACAAGGGGGTTCTGCACCTTCTTCCGTAAAGGGATTCATGGTGTGCCATCCTGATGCTAGCTTGATGGTTGTTGTTGTATGAGAATTCTACCAGGGGTAAGTTCCTTTCCCACGGCTCTCCTCTATCCAACACACACAACCTCAATAGGTCCTCTAATGTTCTGATGATCCTCTCAGACTGGCCGTTCGTCTGAGGATGAAATGATGTGCTAAAGGTAACCCGCAAACCCAAGTACGCATGTACATCCTTCCATTCTTAGAGGTAAACCGACCATCCCGGTAGGAAACAATTGTCCTTGGCATGCCATGATACCGCACAAATTGCTCCACAAAGAGGCGTACCAAAACATCCACATGAGCTTCTTTCCTCATAGGAATAAACCTGGCTACCTTCGTCAAGCGGTCAATGATGACCCACGCTGAATCATTCCCTGAGCATGAGCGAGGCAATCCGTGGGTGAAGTCCATTGAGACATCCTCGAACTTCCACTCGGCGATGGGCAATGACTGTAATAATCCACCGGGGCTCCTGCACTCTGCATTCAACCTTTGACAGGCCTCACAGTGCGTGACAAAATATCTGACATCCCTCTTCATTCCCGGCCAACACATGATCTTTCGCAGGTCGGCGTACATCTTGGCAATACTCTGATGTACTGAATACTGAGCGTAATGTGCCTCTCTCAAGATATCTTCTCGAATTTTACCGCCCTTGGGAATGTAGAGCCGGCCATGGAGATGGATGAGGCCGTCTTTTAGGGTGTACTAGTTAGTAGTCCCATATTCGATTGACTTGATTGCCGGCTCCAGAGCCGCATCCTTTCCTTGCTCCGCCCGAATTCGGTATCGAATATCACAGACTATGATTATCGCAGTCAAATATCCTATATACCCTTCCGAATGGTCTTTATACACCAGGGTAATCTCCATCTCTTCGAACATCCATGCTAATTTCATACTCACCAATCGGGACTCAGGACATTCTTCCGGTACCTTTCTGCTCAGAGCATCAGCTACAGAATTTGCTTTTCCAGGGTGGTAGTTCAAAGTAAATTCATAGTCACACAAAAATTCCAACCACCGCCATTGTCTCAAATTAAGTTCCTTCTGAGTGTGAACATACTTTAAATTTTTGTGGTCCGAAAATATCTCGCAATGAACTCCATATAGGTAGTGTGTCCAAACTTTGAGGGCGAACACCACTGCCCCCAATTCTAAATCGTGAACTGGATAGTTGAGTTCATGCTTCTTTAGCTGCCTCTAGGCATACGCAATTACATGACCGTGCTGCATCAGTACCGCTCCCATCCCTTGATAAGATGCATCGGTGAAAACTTGAAATCCTTCCTTTCCAGACGGAAGTGATAGGATGGGGGCAGAGGTAAGTCTATCCTTCAGCTCTTGGAATATAGTTTCACACCGGGGTGTCCACTCATATGACACACCTTTCTTTATCAAGGTAGTAAGAGGAAGGGCAATCTTTGAGAATCCTTTTACGAACTTGCGATAATACCCGACAAGCCCAATGAAACTCGGCACATCAGCCGCTGACTTCGAGGGCGACCACTCCTTCACGGCACACACTTTGGCCGGATCCACAGCTAGTCCAGCCCCACTGATAACATGGCCCAATAAGGCAACCTCCTTAAGCCAGAATCCGCACTTGCTGAACTTGGCAAACAAGGCATGCCCTTTTAGTTTCTTCAGTACCCAGGTAAAATGTTCGACATGCTCCTCCTCCGTCTTTGAGTAGACCAATATGTTATCGATGAAGACGATGATGAAGATGTCTTGATAAGGCTCAAATACGTTGTTCATCAAACTCATGAAAGCTGAAGGGGCATTTGTGAGCCCAAACGGCATTACGGTGAATTCGTACAGTCCGTACCTTGAGCTGAAAGCCATTTTATAGATTTCCTCCTCTGTATCCTCAATTGGTAATACCTCGAGCGCAAATCCAACTTGAAAAAACAATGCGCTCCTACCAATTGGCCGAACAACACATCGATCCAGGGTAGTGGATAGGTGTTCGTACCGTCAATCGGTTAAGCTCCCGATATTCTATGCATAGCCATAAGGCACCATCCTTCTTCTTAACGAATAGAACAGGGGTATAATACCCCAAATCCTGATTTGGGTTCAGGTTGGGCGACAAGGCCTGGGACATGGGTATGTCCCAGGGCGTCTCCTGTCGGGTTGAGCAGCTTGTTGAGTGCTCCACGAAATGCACTAGACGAAGTTCTCGGGACGGAACATGCCTTGTGACACGGGCACGTCCAGGGGCGTGTCCGAGGCATGTTCGATGAATTTCAATCAAGTAGCTGCGCTCGACGAAATCTCGAGAGAGAGGGCACACGGCCTTTGACATGGGCGTGTCACATGGCTGTCCTGCTCTGTGTCTACTCGAGTGGGTATGTCGAGTAGGTCTTAAATGTATCGAGTAAGGCTCTCGGGTGTGATATAGGCGTGTCATTCATATGACACATGCGTGTCATGTCCAACTACTCGAGTAGTTGTCTCGAGTAGGTCTCGAGTGGGCCTCAATAGGTCAACACGGGCATGTCAGCCATGTGACACAGGCGTATTAGCCATGTGACACGGGCGTGTCACATGGCCATGTCCTATTCTGGATAACTCAGTCGTGTGCCGCTTAAGGGACACGGCCTGTGACATGGGCATGTCACAGGGCGTGTCAGCCCCGAAATAGCCATATTTAGGGAATTTTGTAGCCGTTCGTTTCCTTCCTCTGGGATCTGCTAGCCCAGGTTTCTCCTTGCTGCTTTAAGGCCGAAAGGGAGAAGATAATCCTCATTTCATCTTTGGCCATTCTCTTTCTAAAAGAGAGCTAGAGAGAAGGGAGAGCAAGGAGGAAGAAGGAGAAGGACCGGCTGCTTGGGGATCATTAGCATTCCGAATTGAGATCAGAGTTCAGATTCGTAGAGGCAAAGCCGTGACGGTGATTTCCATCCGGCTCGTTCATGTCTCCTAAGCAATCGACAAGGGTAACGATCTCCTTCTTGGATAAGCGAAGTCCTTTATTTATACATATGCATGGAATCCTCCCCCAAGAGGTGAAAAGCGTAAGTGATTTCAGGGTTAGTCTGCATTTAGAGCCGGAAATAGGTAGTACGACATAGACATGTTTTGTGAAGCCCATCTGGATGGTTAGTCTGGATTGGTGATGTGGATATTGTTAAACGGAGAAGACACCATGTATTGTATGGATGCTTATGAATTGTGAATACTTGGAAAGCTTGGTATAAGCCCTTGGATGGGGTGTGTTGAATTGAAATGTATTGGAAAGCGGCTCTGTGAGAGCTGTGTGTGGAGTAGGAAAGGGAAGGTTGACCCGCGTCAAGATCTGCGCTATTGACGAATTGAGCAATGGGATATGGCTGACCTGTACCTGTGTTGTGGGAGATCGATTTGTGGCAAGGCAAATGGTTGGCTACGGGCTAGTCCCGGCTTGCTGTTCCACAAGGGTGGGTCAATCTGATGTGGAAATACTCATGTTTGCCGAGAGGTTAGTACCTCTGAGTGGGATGGGTGAGGATGTCCCCAGCATGCGTGTTGGTTGACTAGAGCCCTTAGATAAGAAGTTAAAAACCTCTAACCGGTGGTGGGAAACTGGTATATCCGGTACACCAATAATGTGCCCTGAGTGCACGGAGCGTCTGGCGGAGGCCGGCGTTTGTGATACTGTTATGATAAATGTTGTGATGGATATATGGTATGATTGCAATGCATACAGGGAAGGAACCACTGCCCCAGGTAAGGGGTAAGGTCATTATAATTGGTCAGCGAATGCTGCCCGTTGCTTTGTTTACCGCTCTTGGGGTGGATGTCTAATTGCAGGTGTTGACGGGTTATTTCGATTGAGCGGATTGAAGCACTTGTTTCTTAAAGGCCCTTGAAGGCTGTGCAAAGAAGTCCTGGATTTCATGTGTGGCCGCCCTCCATGCCGATGTATGAAGCTGTATATTTGTAAAGAGTTACTTGTAAGGCCTTAAGGCCATGAGAGGTGTGTATTTATTGACATTCCTGGACATATATATAAATGTATGGTTGTCGACATTCACTATGATGAGTTCTTGCAACATAAAATGATGCGCTAGAATGCTTTGAGTTAGGATGCGAGTAGAACATGATTTTGATATTCATACGTAATTCTGTCGTTTATCAGTGAAATATGGCGTGGGGCCCCGGTCTTACCAACCGTTATATTCCATATGATGAATGGAGGCGTTACAAAGTGGTATCAGAGCCAGGTTTGAGATTTTTGGGAGGGAAAACATAATTGAACTCAAGAATGTCCTCTAGGAATGTAATACATGCACGTGAGGAGCATGAGCATGGAGTTACTGTATATGTGTTTGTTATGGAATGGCTGTTAATGGTGTTTTGTACATTGATAGGTGACGAGGAGTGGTGATGGGCAGTCTGAGCCCCAGCGTTCTGATGAGAGTGCGGCACAAGATGAGGCGCCTACACCTCCCTCGGCGAAGACCATACGTGTGGTTACTGAGACGGTGCTCGCAATGTTACATGAACAGCCTACTGGGCAGACAATGCCTGCAGTGGTGCCAGTATGGCTTGATGCAAGGCAAGAGCATGTGTAGGTTGTGGTTGATGAGCAAACAGCTGACGAGCAACTGAAGTAGTTTATGGAGTTTCATCCACCTGCGTTTGGCGGAACTGGTTCCCCAACGCAGGCAGAAGATTGGCTCGCAAGAGTGAAGAGGATCCTGATAGCAATCAGGACTATGAAGGGGCAGAAAGTTACCTTAGCCACATTTCTGTTGGAAGGAGATATGAGGCTTTGGTGGGATGAAGTAGAATTGCACTACTTGGCTGGTCGAGGATTAGAGGAGATCTCTATAGAAGAATTCTCACGATTATTTCTGGCCAAGTATTTGCCAGTGTCGCAGCAGATTACGATGGAAAATGAGTTCCAACGTCTGGTGCAGGGTGATAGTAATGTTGATACGTACATGCATTAGTTTACTAGACTGGGGCGCTATACGTAGTCTACTTTCGCTGAGGAGACGCGGAAGACGAATAGATTCTATGAGGGACTGCGTGATGAGTTGAGGTTGGCACTCCCGAGTTCAGTGAACCAAGGCTTCCAAGCGTTAGTAGATACAGCCCGAGCGCTGGAGAAAGATTTGAAATGGGTGCAGTATAAGAAGAATTTGGCAATGGACAAGCCGGAATTCAAAGTTCCACAGTCGGAACAATCAGAGTTTAGGAGACGAGATAATAAGAGGTTCAGGCCTGCTGAACCAACTCCTTCAACTGTTTCTTCGGGAGTAACATATGGGCAAGGATGCGTTGAGTCACGGACATGTTTTCATTGTGGGAAGCAGGGACATATAGCCCATAATTGTTGGAGTGGCCCGTCCAGAGGTGAGAAAAAGACAGGTGCATCGTATGAAGAAAAGGGTAAAGCAGTGGCCGAGTCATCTGCGTCCCGGACGCAACCTCAAGTGTACAATCTCAAATTGCAGGAGTCGCAAATCTTAACTGGGGAAGTACAACAGCCTCGAGTGTTCAGTTTGGAAGTACAAGAGGCTATAAAATGGCTTATGAGAGATGCGGATGAGCGGAAGTAAACTGAAGAGTGAACTTTGTTTTGTGATGTAAATATATGTTTTATGTAGGGATAAACGATGTGATGTTTGTTTACACCTTGTTTTATTAAGGTGATCATTTAATCAAGGTATAATTAAGGAATGGTTCTATTAGTGTATGTATCTCTGGGGTACAAGATATGAGTATGGTGTGTATGTATGATATGTGATTTAATGTCTACAGCTGAGGTAAATTTCGGGACGAAATTTCTTGTAAGGAGGGGAGGGTTGTAACACACCAAATCCCGATTTGGGTTCAGGTTGGGTGAAACGGCCTGGGACACGACCGTATTCCAGGGCATGTCCTGCTCGGGTTGAGCAGCTTGTCGAGTGCTCGACGAAATACACTTGATGAAGTTCTCGGGAGGGAACACACACTGTGACACGGGCGTGTCCAGGGGCGTGTCTGAGGCATGTTCGATGAATTTCACCCGAGTAGTTGCGCTCGACGAATTCTTGAGGGAGAGGGCACACGGCCTGTGACACGGGCGCGTCACATGGCCGTGTCCTGCTCTATGTCTACTCTAGTGGGTGTCTCGAGTAGGACTTAAATGTCTCGAGTAAGGCTCTCGGGTGTGACATGGGCGTGTCATTCATATGACACAGGCGTGTTATTCATATGACACGGGCGTGTAATTCATATGACACGGGCGTGTCATGTACAACTACTCGAGTAGTTGTCTCGAGTAGGTCCCGAGTGGGTCTCGAGTGGGTCTCTAGAGGTCGACACGGGCGTGTCAGCCATGTGACACGGGCATGTTAGCCATGTGACACGGCCGTGTCACATGGCCGTGTCTTATTCTGGATAAGTCGGTCGTGTGCCACTCAAGGGACACGGCTAGTGACACGGGCGTGTTACAGGGCATGTCAGCCCTGATATAGCCATTTTCAAGGAATTTTGTAGCCGTTCGTTTCGTTCCTTTGGGATCTGATGGCCCAGGTTTCTCCTTGCTGCTGTAAGGCCGAAAGGGAGAAGATAATCCTCATTTCATCTTTGTCCATTCTCTTTCTAAAAGAGATCTAGAGAGAAGGGAGAGCAAGGAGGAAGAAGGAGAAGGACCGGCTGTCGGGGGATCGTTAGCGTTACGAATCGAGATCCGAGTTCAGATTCATGTAGGCAAAGTCGTGGCGGTGATTTCCATCCGGCTCGTTCATGGCTCCAAAGCGATCGTCATGGGTAACGATATCCTTCTTGGACAAGCGAAGTCCTTTCTTTATGCATATGCATGGAATCCTCCACCAAGAGGTGGAAAGCGTAAATGATTCCAGGTTGAGTCTGCATTTAGAGCCGGAAATAGGTAGTACGACATAGGCATGTGGTGTGAAGCCCGTCCGGACGGTTAGTCTAGATTGGTGATGTGGACATTGTGAATCAGAGAAGACTCCGTGTATTGTATGAATGGTTGTGAATTGTGAATACTTGGAAAGCTTGGTATGAGCACTTGGATGGGGTATGTTGAATTAAATTGGTTTGGAAAGCGGCACTGCAAGAGCTATGTGTGGAGCTGGAAAGGGAAGGCCAACCCGCATCAAGATCTGTGCTACTGATGAATTAAGCAACGGGAAATGGCTGACCTGTACCTGTGTTGTGGGAGATCGATTTGTTGCAAGGCAAATGGGGGGCTACGGTCCAGACCTGGCTTGCTGCACCACAAGGGTGGGTCGATCTGATGTGGAAATGTTCATGTTTTCCGAGAGGTTAGCACCTCTAAGTGGGATGGGCGAGGATGTCCCCAGCATGGGTGTTGGTCGACTAGAGCCCAAAAGCAACAAGTTAAAAACCTCTTACCGGTGGTGGGCAACTGGTATATCTGGTGCACCAATAATGTGGCCTGAGTGCACAGAGCGTCTGGCGGATGCCGGCGTTTGTGATACTATTGTGATAATTGCTGTGATGGATATATGATATGATTACAATGCATACAGGGAAGGAACCACAGCCCCGGGTAAGGGGTAGGGTCATTATAATTGGTCAGCGAATGCCGACCGTTGCTTTGTTTACCGCTCTTTAGGTGGATGTCTAATTGAAGCTGTTGACTGGTTGATTGGATTGAGCGGATTGAAGGCCTAGCTGCTTAAAGGCCCTTGAAATCCGTGCGAAGAAGTCTTGGATTTCATATTATGCCGGCCTGCATGCCGATGTATGAAGCTGTATATTTGTAAAGAGTAACTTGTAAGTCCTTAAGGCCATGAGAGGTGTGTATTTGTAGACATTCATGGACATATATATAAATGTATGGTTTATATATTTAGTGGACATTTGCTGTGATGAGTTCTTGAAACTTAAAATGTTGCGCTAGAATGCTCTGAGTTAGGATGCGAGTAGAACGTGATTTTGATATTCATATGTAATTCCGTCGTTTGTCTATGAAATATGGCGTGGGGCCCCGGCCGGACCCACTGTTATATTCCATATGACAAATAGAGGCGTTACAGGGGGCTCCCCAAGGTGAAGAGCTGGGATGAACAAACCCTGATTCCACCTGTAACATCCCATTTCCAACTAGACCCCTAAGTGTGGTTATTGGTCATGACTAGGTCATGACCAAACCCTAGGAAGCCCAAGAAGACCAAGGAAACCTAAGAATGTGGCTGAGACCACTATGGTGTGCAAATAGTAAATTCGTGAACCTTTGTTTAAGATAACCATGGGGCATCACCAAGACTTCAAGACCCCACCATGTTCTCATCAAACCATGGTAAGATCCATTCGATCAATAAGGACCCATGGAGGGCAGTCAAAAGGGTTAAGTTGACCCAAGTCAACCCTAACCCTAAATGGTCAAACCAACCTACTTAGGGTCAATTGACCATCCCCAAGCCAAGTGGGCCGCACCCAAGCCCACCTAACCCTATAGTGAGGTCAAAGGGTCACCTAGGACCCATTGGGGTCCACCCAAGAGGCTGAGTTGACCAAAGTCAACTCTAACCCTAAATGGGTCAACCTAGCCTACATTGGGTCAAACTGGCCTACACAAGGGCCAATTGAAGTTCCCTTAGCCAAATGGACCCCACACATACCTTCATAACCATAGTGAGAGGCCAACGGGTCACCAAGGACCCATTGGGGCCAACCAAAAAGGCTAAGTTGACTAAAGTCAACTCTAGCCCTAAAGTAGTCAAGGTACCCTACTTAAGGGTCAAGTGACCTCCAAAGGGCCAATACAATCCTACCTAGGCCTTAGGGGAGGCCAATGAGTCACTAAGGACCCATTTGGGCCAACCTCAAAGACCAAATTGACCTAAGTCAACCATAGCCTAGGTTTGGGTCAAGCTAGCCCAAATGGGCTAACTCAAGCTCAAGCCCAACTCACTTGGGCTAACCATATTTTGGTGGATGAAATAAACATGTGGGCTGCCAATATGAGAGTTACCAGCCAACTTAGTGACTAGGAGAGAGAGAGAGAGAGAGAGAGAGAGAGATCTCAAAAATTTAAAGAATAATTTAGGAGAGAGAAAGGGATATTTAAGGGTGTTTAAGGGAAATGAGCCACTTGGACCCATGCCATCAGCCCCCACATGGGCTGGCCGACCCTTGGAAGTCATGAGAAGGAGTTGGATGGAGTGGGACCCACCCATGCATGCATGGTGACAAAAACAAGGCAAACCCTCCACCTCTCACATAGGAATTATCACCCACCCACCTCTATACTTCATCTCCTCATTTCCCCTCTCTCCTTTCAGTTTCATCTCTCCCAGGACAAGGAGAGCAGCAGAGAGTGAGAGAGAAAAACCGAGCCCTAGCCGTGAAAACCAAGGTAGAAGCGCCGCCACGGCCGCCATGGTTCCCCGCCGCTCCTCACGTTGCAAGGCCGCCGGGAAGGTCCTCCCTCACCTCTCTCTTCATGCTTAGATCTTAGGAATACCTAGGTTATGGTTTGGGGTCGAATGAGCCCGAGCCCAACACTCATTTTTCAGCCATTAATGGCGGTTTTGAAGCTCTCGGGTGAGGTGGCGCCGCCACCTCCGGCCGCCCTAGCCGCCGGAAAAGCTCGCCCCCACCACCGTGAGGGGAGAGGAGAAGTTGGCCGGTGGAGGCGCCGCCGGAGGCGGCCGGGAAAAGCCCCGTGAAACTCGGGCTGGCATGCAGGCGGTTTGGGGAAGAAATACAGCAGCCGTCGGATTTGCTTTAGGATTAGTGCCATGCAAATATTAAATCCTGGTTTTATTTAATTAATGAATAGTGTCATTTTTATATCTTTTATAACAGACCTTTGCATGCAACGTTTAGGGCCCGTACAGCCATTTTCATAAAATGTGCTCAACATAAAACTTGTAGGTCTTGGAGTCACCTTTAATTTGCCATGTTACACATAATTTTTGGTTAAGTGTACTGCCCTATAGAGCTATTTTCCTAGGGCTGGTCCTAGAGTAGGGCAGAAACTAAAATGGGTGCCCTGCCCAAACCCTAAGTCCAAATGGGCTGAAATTTTGGTAATATGGCTTAATTAGGAATCTCTAGGCCCTCCCCAAAAATGGAAATTTTTGGGGAATATAATGCTATAGTTTTAGTCCAAATATGATAAATTAAATTTTGTTGATATTTGGAGCATATTAACTCCAAAATGCCCCAAATTTTGGTGGCCTGCCCTTAGGGGTATATTATACCTATGGTAGAAACATTAGACAATTTAACCCTCTGCATGTTGAGATATCTCACATGCAAGATCTAAAAATTAAATGGTCTTGGGCTGCAAATAGCACAAATGCAGAAATTTGAAAGGGATGCCCAAGCCCATCCAGAGGCCCAAATGACTTGAGATTTTGGTATGTAACTGGTTTAGGGCATATTTAGGCCCTGCCCAAAAATTGGGATTTATTGTAATTAAAATTATGGTGAAATTACCAAATTACCCCTAGGTTTGTTTAGGTGATTCTTGGGTTAATTCAACTCTAAAATGCCCCAAATTTTGGTGGCTTGTCCTTCAGGACATTATAAATATATGTTTTAAATTTCATCAAGTTTGGACCAATGTATGGTGGGTAATCCCACATGCAAATGAGGAACATGCTTAGGCTTGGGGTGCCAATAGTAATTTTTGAAATTTTGAGTATTAGGCCCATTTGGATCATGTTAAATTCATGTAATTAATTTCAGTGGCCTATTAGGATGAGTTTTACCCCTCATTGAAATAATGGGATTTTTGGAATCAAAAATCCCATTATTTGGAATTATTGAATTAATAGGACTTTTGAAGAATAAATGTTGAAATTAGGTTTGTCACTTAATTATTTCCCCAAATCTTGTCAAGAATAATATCATGACATGTTTAACTCCTAAAAAGTTTTTTTGTCTCTGTTTGAGGAATATTGATAAGAGGAATGTGGAAATTACATTTTTGCCCTTATTTCATTTAGTTTAGAATTATTGCAAATACTCAGTAGAAAATTATGAAAAAATTATTGATGACATATCTGATTATAAATAGCCTTGATTAATTTTCTCAGCATTTTTGGATGAACCACAAAGTTTTAAATCTTCATAATGGCATTTTGGTAAATTATTTAGAAATAAAAGTTAATAGCCATTGTTACTTGAAAATTAGTGAAATTCTGTTTGTGACACTCTTTTAATATTATGAGCTTGCTGGAAATTTCTTAGAATTTTTGGAAATGAATTCCTTATACCTCCTTTGAAAAATATCCAATAGGTGAATTTTGAATTATTTAGGAGATAAATAGAAAACTTGAAGAGAAAATTATAAAACTTGGCTGACAGTATTATTTTACAATTCTACAACTTATGAAAAATTCCTTGGGTCAGTGGGATCATAATTTAAGATACTTCATGATCAACTTGGCAATAATTGGCATTTGTAAGAATTTATTTAAATAGGAGGTTAATTGAGAAAAATATAATATTCTGGAAATAAATTATTTAGGTCATGATAGGACTCTGGTAATAATTCTAGGTCATTCGGATGAAAATTTGAAGGACATCCTATCACGAACATCACTTAGTATAGGTTGGTCTGCAAATAGTAATTTGGGGAAAAGTCGTATTAGGATCAGAGTTGGATTAGTGTAGAGTTAGTCGAGCTGGATGGATTGGAATGAAAGTAGATGAGTCACCAGAGAAAGTTCTAAGGAGTGCGGGAATCGAGTTGATGTGTGTTAGAGATACGCGAGTTCGACGAAAGATCGTCGTGCCCGCGAGAGTGAAAGGTCTAAACTACCTTAGGATTAGCCTATCACAATATGAGAAGGTAATGGGTAAAGGAAATCAACCAATAATATTAATAAGTACCTTGCGAAAGGGAACGCTGGGCGTAATCCCAACACAGTTCCTAGTGCCCCTTGAGAGCCCTTCACAGGGAATACCGGGGGCAGTCCTGGGTTAACGTAAACCTTAAAGAACAAATCAAAAGAGTAATTTAGTAAATAGGGTTTCACACTGCACTCACTAGTTGGACAAGTATTGGAAATGGTTAAGTCGTCCCGAGGTGTTCAAAGGGGCGCCATCCCGCGGTGTTCAAAGGGATGAGATTTGGAATAAGAGACGGACGTTTCGGTCCGGCGAGCTTTGGCTCGGTTGATACTTGTGACGGACGGGATGGTCCGGGGAGCTTTGGCTCGGTTGATACTTGTGACGGACGGGATGGTCCGGGGAGCTTTGGCTCGGTTCTGATACGATAAACTTGCATGTGCATAAATCTAGTGGCGGGGCATGCGGTACTGGCCGTTCGTCACACCGATGGCAGTACGGTGCACCAGGCGGTTGTGAGAGTTAGAGGGGCCAGTGGGTTGTTTTACACTGCGGTCTGGAGGACGACCCCCGATAACGCACATCCGACCCAACAAGACTGACGGGTTGTCAGCAAAGTACGTACGCGAGACTCTAGAGTGCACCTTGGACGTGTACAGAGGCGTATGAGAGGGGTCTAAGGCTTGGTAGTGTGCATACCGGCCTAGAAGTGGAGACGCCCGCTCCGCTGCTGCCGTAGCCACAGCGGTGGTACCCGAGAGTGATGCTAGCTCTCAAAAAGTGGGAACTAAAGGTCTGTGATCACAGAGTCGTTGTGTGTGTGTTGCACTTGCATGTCCGTCATACCCACCTGCATGTCATAGCATAATCGATCCATTTAACCCTGACACCTAAAGTATAAGTGGTATGGGACGCTTATACATTAGGCCCTGCAAAACGACCCCTTGATCTATAAGCTTGTGTGGGCAAGTTTATAAATTAAGGTTATTTCAATATTTATATGCTGCTTGTGATAACCGACACCCCAACGTATAAAGTGGTATGGGACATTTTATACGATGGGAGCCTTGTAGAAGATCCCTTGGCTTATGTGTATTCACATAAGTGAAGGTTATATTCCTTTCTTACTTTACTCATTATAACCTGATTATAAATTGCTAGCTAGGTCCCCCTGTCACCTGTTTTTGATTTCTCTCCTCTTTCACGTCCTTT
The DNA here is from genome assembly GCA_039583875.1 of Platanthera guangdongensis. Taxonomy (NCBI): domain Eukaryota; kingdom Viridiplantae; phylum Streptophyta; class Magnoliopsida; order Asparagales; family Orchidaceae; genus Platanthera; species Platanthera guangdongensis. Next base: position 126,094,838 of record CM077150.1, read on the forward strand.
CCTTTCTTCCTCCCCGCTCGGTGCCTAGGAGCATGGGGGAAGGGGTGGGGGACGATAGGGCTTAGTCTTTTAGACTAATGGTTTTCGAACCACATCATATTAGGGGATCGTGGAGCCGAGTATGGAGGAGCAGCCCAGGAGACCGGTGCAGTTGGAGATAGGGCAGTATAGCTTAGGAGTACAGCCAGCTGGGACCGTGAGTTCGACTTCTAGTAGTTGTTTTGTTTTGCTTCCGCATGAGAGATCTGTAGTGAGGATATTGATGTACCGGGCTTCAGCCCTTTTTTTATTTCTGTACACTTTACTATTCTATGGACACTCCCTTCGTGGAGATTTTTATATATATATGTGATATGCTGTGGACTTGTCTTCTCTTGTACTGCTACTTTAGCGTCAGCTGCGATCGATTTGGCCGGCAGGATCGGCGTCTTGTAGTGTCGACCTTCCCGGGTGCGAAGGTGTCACCGCAAGGCGGCGGTTCTAGGCCTAAGACCCCGAGGTTTTAAAGGAAAAAAAAGGGGGGTCTTACACCACCAGTTCCTGAAACTGAACTCTAAACTCTGCGAGTTCCTTCGGGGCCATCTGGTAAGGGGTCCTGGAGACGGACTTGGCACCCGGTACTAGCTTAATTTAAAAATATACCTCTCTATACGGGGGTAATCCTGGCAATTTCTCAGGAAATACCTCGGGAAATTCTTGGACCACCCGCACATCCTTGATATCCAACATCAACTCCTTCAACTCGAAACAAATCATGAATACTTCTTCCCCCTTCATATGGGCTTTTACAGCCTGAATCAAAGATAATAATAGACGAGATGCAAATTTTGTACCTTGGAAGATGACATCAGTGTCCCCATGTCTTAAGTAAATTCGCTTCTCAACGCAGTCAATTCTCGCATAGTGCCAATCCAACCACTCCATTCCCAAGATGAGATCGAATTCTGGCATTCTCAAAACTGTGGCAGGGGTATCAAAGGCCTTTCCCCAAATAAATATCTCGAACTCGCACTTGGCGGTTACGGTCATCTCAGAGCTGTCTGGGAGGCGTACTCGTCGAGCAATACCAGTGGAGTATTGCACTTCTTCTATGTCCTTAATGAAGTCCTCAGACACAAAAGAGTCTGAGGCACCGATATCGAATAATGTATAGGCCGGTTTCCCGCCGACCACCAAGGTGCCTAAGTACCAATAATAATCCTCAATGCTAGATATCTAGTACGTCTTAAGCAACTTAATGTTTAACAATGAAAATGTGACAACTAACTGTAACATACATGCAATCACCTCCTGAGGGTTCCGCTCCTATGTCATGTCCATAGCGAACGCTTGTTCCCGAGCCCGTCCGAGGTTTCCTACTCGTGGTCCTCATCCTCTACCACGCATGTGTCCCCTCCCTCGAGGAGCTGTCAGAGGGAGAGCAAGAGGAGCATTAATAAACAATTGCGGGCAGTAACGTCGGATGTGGCCCGGTTGATTGCATTGGTAGCACACCCGCTCATACCATCCCTCGGGTTGCTAAAACTATTGAGGCTGTGGAGGTGGAGGCAATGCTGGCGGCTGTGGAACCGGGTACTCCACTCTAAAATTCTGGTGCAAACGTCTTCCACCTCTCTGATGTCCTCTTCCTCCTTTATAGTCATGTCTCCTTCTGTTGCTAGGGCCAGCTTCCATCATACCCTCAGCAGGCCTCTTACCACTTCCCAGGTGGTCCGCTTCTAGCCTCTTTGCCATGTCAATTATTTCCGCCAAACTGGAGTCTGCTATAACCAAAAGGGCCTGCCTCAGGGGGTCCCGTAGCCCTTAGTAGAAGACCTTAGCGTATCCTCTGTCATCCAATTCATATGAGTCCGCAAATATCGCGAGATGTTGGAACTCTTGCTGATACTCCTTAACCGACTTCGATCCTTGCTTCAGCAGTAGGAATCACTCTTCAAGTTCATCTCGAGCGGATGAGGGAATGAAGTGCTCTAAGAAGACTCCTGAGAACTCGCTCCAGCTAATCTCCGTATAAACTCTCCCTTGAAAGGTGGAGCCCATAAGGGACTTCCACCACCTCTTGGTGTGTCGTTCTAGGACGAACACTGCCGATGTTACAGCCATGTTGGCTGGGCAACCGATTACTGCCAATAGCTCCTACGCCGTATCGAGCAATTATTCTGTGTGCACGGCCGACTCTGTCCCGAGGTAGGTAGGAGGGGAGAGAGCCCGAAAAGTGCTCAACCAGTTTGAGCCCGGAGCCTATTGCTGTATTGGGGTCTGCTGCGACCTAAAGGCGTCCAGGATAGTCGTGAGCATCTGTCCCAATTCTGATTGTTGGAACTCAGTATGTACGGAAGGGGCAGGAGTTCCCCCCATTGGATCAACATGCACTGGGATCTACACGTAGAGTACAAACCTATGGTCAGGTTGGCTAATCTTAAGGTCAAAGTTGGACATACTTAGCGTGAATTACATATGGGAACACCACTACTTCCTCTAAGTCAGTTTGTCCCCAAACTCACTAATCGAACGGGGGTGGTACCATTGTTGAATGACTTCTTTAGTTCAGGATTGTAGCAAGCTGATAACATTTGTAGGACCCCCCCCCCCTCCCAGAATGCAAAACACGATACGAAGGGGGACTTATGCCCAGAACAGCCGCCTTGTCATAGCATTAACACACGGGCTAACCTATACCACAAGACGCCTATCCTGCTGGCTATAACTAATATCAACAAAATGCCACCTCAACCAAAACATAAATAGAAGTCAATCCACACATAAGTAATATAAGTCCAAATTACATCAAGGAAAAAAGCTATTTACAAGCTTCTAAAGTATTAGAGTACAGCTAAAACATGCCCAAAAGGGCTATATCAAAATCTCTCAAAACTCACATCGGTAACTGATGGTAGCGAAGGCACCGTTCCTTCAGGCACTATCGTCCTGGCCTGGTTCTCCTGCTGCATAACCTGCGGCTGCTCTACCTGCGGGATCTCCTCCTAAAAAAGAAGACGTAGCAACCATTAGTCATAAAGACTAAGTGGCTTTCACATCCGCTCCCCCGGCGACTCCTCGGCACCGGGCGGAGAAAGAAATAATAGTACATTATAAATAAGGTAATATAAGAAGGTACAAGCATGTGGAATAAGTACATATGTCGTGAGTAGCAATAGAAGGAATGTACACCATCATTAACAACAGTATATTCTAGCAAATTCTACACGAGTTTTATCAATCCATCTAGTATATAGATCTACAACAGGAAAGTGACATAACTTATAAGAATGCCCATACAATCTTATAAGTTAGGGATCGGTTTAACAGTAAAGTAACTCATCGTATAGGAGTGCCCATACAAACTTATACGATGAGGATCTTGTTTATTCAATGTGTTATAATGGTATGTATACAATGCAATGACTCACCCATGATCACGAACATACAATCGCTATGTCGACACAGACTTGAACTTCCCATTTTTCGAGCAGGTATCTAACCTCTCAGGCGTCAACCATCGTGTCCAGGAGGTAACAGTAGAGTGGTCTTCTCTACTACTAAGCGGGAATCCACACTACCTTGCTTAGTCCTCCGTATACCTCATCATTAAGAACGTAACATTGGAGCTCACATGCGTACTACGACTCAGTGGGAGTCTCGGGTAGATGTGTACCGACAACCAAGCCCCAATCTGGCCTATCTGTGACCCGGAAGGAGCCTCGGAAAAAGTATGAGGACCAAGCCCAATTATTCACTTGGCAAGGATGAGCACCGAGGACCAAGCCCAACCACCCAAGGTCTAACTGTCAACACCCATTGGTGTGACGACTGGCCCAACCGTCGATTTATGTCTCTTCTCAACCTTACCCAACCAGTGCGGTCGAACACCCGCACTACATCCCTTCACAATGCTACCCATAGGGTGACACCGCTCTAAGCATTGGACTACTAATTTCATTTCGTTGAACAATTATTCACATGGCCATAAATTAGCATCATATACTTCTTTTCCAAATGTTTCCAACGCATTGTTATTATGATGCGCGTTTATATTGGTTCACTAATTTCTACCAAATCGTTTCGTTCAAGTACGTTTCACTTCATCATTTATTTATATGGGATCCATTCATCAAATTTCAACATTCATTGAATAATGATGATTAACATAAGAAGGTTCACCCAACCTCAACGTCAATTTGCTAAAATGTCTCTACCGAGTCCAAACCCGATTCTACACCAACCCAAGAATTTTAAGTGCAGGACACCTTCTGGACAGCAACTTCGACCGGAGATTACTGAGGTTATAGTAACCCGGTGAAGGTGTGTAACCCCTCATTGGAAAGTTCTTTCCATAGGTTACAATTTCCATGTTCAGACCACAACCCGGATCCGAGAGTAACACACTTGAAATCGGCTTTAAAGTCTGTTGCGTACAGAGCACAATTTCTGCACGCTTAGTTTATCAGCTGTCAATTTCGTTCAGACGTTCTCGTGGCCACATACTTCATCTAAAGTCGTGCAACCACTCATTGGAAAGGTATTTGCAAGGGTTTCGACTTTGGTGTTTATTCGAAAGCCTATATCTGGACGTATCATGCTTGAAAACGGCCAAGAAAATCATTGTGTGCAAAACACAGAATTCTGCACGCATCTTAAGGCGCAATGAACGACATCGGTTCTTCTTCCTCCTCTAGCCGATCTTCCCCAAATCACATCCAAACTTCCTCCTCCCTTATTGACCCTCATAACTCCACTTCTCTTCACGAAACAATCCTCCATCATCACATAGAAGGAGGGAGAGGTTGAAGACGTCTAATCCCTAGAACGCAAGTCCTAGCATGTCCATTCCTAGAAAACTTCTTCTCTCGAATAAAGACTCCCCTGAGTCGATATCTCTCCTAAGAAATAACTAGAGATCAAGCACCAAGGGAGACGGGAGGAAGCTCACCTCATTTTCAGCATTTCCACCAATTCCGGCCAAGGATCTCGTCACTCTGCTCAGCAGCATCTTCTTCTACTCGATGGCGGCGGTCCTTCACATGGTGTAGATTGGCTCCAGCACCCCCTTCCTCTTCTCCAGCAATTTTATCCCTCAGAAATGGTTGGAAGAAGAATGAAAAATGGCTATGGTTTCTCTTCCCCTTTATATGTGAAAATGACACGGGTAGGGACACGCCCATGTCCTTACCCGTATCCTGCTCGGGTGGAACGTCGTCGACGGTTGGACTGTCATTTTGATACACAAACACAGGTAGGGACACACTCGTGTCTCCACTCGTGTCCAAGTTACAAGACCGTGTTTCCTGCACGTGTCCTGCTTGGGTCATGCTTCGTCGAGTTCCACTTGACGCACACTGGTAGGGACACGCCCGTGTCTCTACTCATGTCCTGCTCGGGACACACTTCATCGAGCTCTGCTCGAAGGACACGGGTAGGGACACACCCATGTCTCTACCCGTGTCCTCATACACACCCGTGTCCCTACTCGTGTCCTTCTCTGGAACTACTCAAGTACTCGACTCGAGTGCTAGTCGGACACACACGGGTAGGGACACGCCCGTGTCGCTACCCGTATCCTCATTCACACGGGTAGGGACACCCCCGTGTCACTACCCGTGTCCTTCACTGAAAGGTCCATGAATTTCCAACTCCACCACACGGGTATGGACACGCCCGTGTCCCTACCCATGTCCTACTCTGGACTGAATTCTCCTCCCCTACACAAGCGTAAGCCTAGTTATGTGCACCCCCTGAGCCCAAGTCAGCTCTCTTGGCTCGAAAACGCACACGAGCGGCCTAGCACGAATCGGGATGTTACACATGACGTATTCCATGTGTCATCTCTCTGGAAGGCGTTGTTGCGGCCAGATCAACATATCCCCACCATTGATGGAGTAGTAGCAACTAATAGATCTGTACAACAAGAGCTGGTGCCGATAGTAGACAACGAGACAAGGAGTTTGCACCGCAAGAGTGTTCCTTTGGTAAAGGTGTTGTGGTCTAACCATGGGAAGGAGGAGTATACATGGGAGCTGGTGGACGATACAAAAGCGCTACCCGGATTTGTTTCATCGAGGTAATTTTTAAAGCATATTTTATTTTACTATATGCTTTTCTCCCCCCATAGACTTAGCCTGATTTCGGGAACGAAATCTTTTATTTTATTTATAGGATTTGTAACGTCCCAATTCGCGTTAGGCCCTTTGTGCGCACTTTTAAGTCAGGAGAGTTGACTTGGGCTCAGGGAGTGCTGGCAGTTAGGCTTGCACTCGTGAAATGGAGGTGAAGTTGGTCCAGAGTAGGACACGGGTATTGACACGGGCGTGTCCATACCCGTGTGGTTCTCTGGTTCCTCTACGTCTTATTTGTGAAATCTCCAATGATGGACATGGGTAGTGACACGGGCGTGTCCCTACCCGTGAAGTTCAATTTCGGGTTTTGATGAATTTTCTGGCCGCGTCGTTTCGAAGGGACTCGTTTACTGAGTTGATTGGCAGTCCAATGATAGGCCGACACGTGTCTATGTAGTTACCAAACTTCTCACAAGAAAAGGGGAGAAAACCCTAGCCATTTCTATTCTTCCTTCGAAAGCCATTGTTGTAAGAAACTGCTGGAGAGAAAGATGGTGTTGGAGCCAATTTTCTCCTCATGAAGAACTAACACTGACCGAGGAGAAGAAGATGCCGCCAAGAAGGGTGACAAGATCCATTGCCAGAAATGCCGGAAATGAGGTGAGCTTCCTACCCTCTCCCTTGGTGCTAGATCTTTAGTTATTTCTAGGAGAGATATCAACTAATAAGGGTCTTGATTTGTGAGAAGAAGGTTTCTAGGAAAAAGGCCATGCTAGGACTTGTGTCCTAGGATTTAGAGTTTTCAACCTTTCCCTCACTTCGAATGCAGTTTGTGGACTAATTTTGTGAAGAGAAGTGGCCTTATGAGGGTAAATAAGGGAGGATAAATTCTGGAGGTTATTGGAAAGTTTGGTTGAAGGAAGTAGACGAACTGATGTCGTCCGACATGCTTTAAGATGAGCGCAGAAATCTGTTTTCTACGCGCCGCAACCTTCGAGGCCGTTTTCATACTCGATGAGCCCAGATCTGGGCTTTCGAATAAACATGAAAGTCGCAGCCCTTGGAAATACCTTTCCAACGAGTGGTTAAACGACTTCATCGGTTTCCTGTAGCCTCGGGAATCCAAATTTGAATTTGTTGTACAGTAATTATTCCTGCGCATGTGATTCTCGTGTTTGCTTGGTATTGTTAGAGAGATCATGGTACAGTAATGTTAATGTTTGTGGAATATAGACTATAAATGATTGGGGTGAAATATGTTCATAATATATGTTGGATTGATTTCCTAATGAACGGATGATGGAGATGAGTGTGCTTGATCGAGGTGATTTGGTGGAGGTTAGAGAAAGATTTAAATATGTGAAATATTGAAAACATGCGTGACAGTGGTAATGTGTTGAATAATGATGAAATTGGCTTGAATATATCGTACATAATTAGTAATGACTATTACGCTCAAATGGTCGTGGTCTTAGATGACAAATGTGTGAAATTACCTTACACTGGTAATGAACCCATAAGTATCTTGGGCACGTGGTTGTGAAATGGAGTAAGTGTGGGGGTTTGTCCGCACTAGGTTGGTAATGTTGAGAAGAGACATAGTGGATGGTTGGGATTGGTCCTCATGCTTTTCTGATGCTCCTTTTGTGCCACGATGATGTGGAATTACATGCGGTGTGAGTCGACATGCGATGTCGTAATCCTGGGTTAAAGATAGTGTGGCAGGTCTACGGGCTCGCCAGTTGTCACACCGACGAGAGCTGACAGTTAGAATTTGGGTGGTTGAGCTTGACACGCGGTGTCGTAATCCTGGGTTAAGGATAATGTTGAAACCGAAAATCGATCTCTTGTGGAGTTCACCCATGGGGAAGGGGTGATTGCGCACCGACTTCGCTCCTGTAAGAAAAACAACCAAGGAAACAAGGAAGAACTGACCCAAGGGCTCGGCGGGGAGGACCCACCACATATCCGGAAGATCTTAGAGTGCTTCCCCTCCTTAGCCAAAGGAAGAGCTAAGGTATCCTCAAAAAGCGCTTGAGAGATGGAGCAAGAGAGCACAAGAAGCGTCCTTTCTGAGGTACCCCTTGGGTCCTTTTTATAGATTTCTAAAAACGGTCTGCAAATAGCCAACCTCCGCTGTACTGAACGGCTATGTGCAGTCCAGGTTGGCCTGCCAATAGAGTAACTCCACTGTTTTGAAAGGCTATGGGCAGGCCAGCGGGGGAAAAATAGTGAAAAATACCTCATTGACCTGGGCGAGCTGAGGAGCTCGGCCACCCCTGAAGATCCGGCTTGCTTGCTATCTGCCGAGCTCCTTAGGGTGAGTGCGAGCTAGGATACTCAGATCGCCCTTCGATCGGCCTCCATTAATCGAACACAGCTCGATGAAACCTGGACTTGGCTCTGCGAATGCCGAGCTCGGGGTTGACAAATGCCGAGCTCGGGCTAGGATTTCTCTGCCGAGCTCGCCTGGGGTCGGGGAGACCTGAACCGACCGGTCTGGTTCCTAGCGACCGCACTAGCCGGATACGGTATTGTACACAATCCCCGCACTTTTTGAGCTTGGCCAAGCTCAGAAAGAAACATCCAACCCCAATTGTTCGGCAAGTGAGGGGTGAACCAGAAAATCTTCGGGTGGGGTCCACCTGTGGCTATATATATACACCTGCATACCTACCTGACTCTTGCCATTCCCTCTGTTCTAGCCCTGCCAAAATGTTGATCCCAAAGGAGATTCAGGAGCGGCTCGCCCGGGTTCGCCAGACCTCGGCTGCTCGTGTAGCCGCCCGGGTTCCACCCACCGTCCCGCAGGGTGGCTCGACCGAACCCAACTCCGCTAAGAGGGTGCAGTCATTTCCTCCGGCGGCCGAGCCCATTTATGGTGACCTGAGGACAGCCCTGGAGCATGGGGCGGGCTCGTCCAATCTGCCTCCACCTGATAGGGGAAAAGATATTGTCGACCTCTATGACGGCCACGACAGCCAACTTGATGGCATGGGGGGCGCCACGTCGCGAGACTCCACCCCGCGAGACAAGACCACACTTGGTGACTCGCGATTCAGAAATCCAAAGAATCATCCCAGGGATTTGTCGCCCTGCTTTGGGACCTTGGGGGTGGACTCGCAGAAGCCGAACTCGCCGATTAGCGCCCTTTCCCCTCAGCGACCTGTCGTGACCACGGGGGTAGGTGTTGAAACCATCCCCATTCCGGGATTCGACCTCCTCTCACTGGGAATGCGCCGCCCAGGCCGCGGGAAGGACCTGAGGTTTGTCCCTCCCCGTACCTTCTTGTAGATGCTGAACTCATCGGGTAAACTTGGCCTTGGATTCTTGTCATGTGATTTTCCAGCACATCTCCCCTTGCTGATGTTTCTGTCTTCACAGCTCCCCCAGCCAATCCATGACCGAGGAGTCTTCGCGGATAGCCCACTACTCTCCCATCCCCTCCCCGAGCTCGTTGGACTCTTACCTAGGCCCTGAAGTGGACAATGACGAGGTGACGAGGAGGGGATCAAGCTCTTTAAGAAACTTGTGTGCGGGCTGCGCGAGGTGCAGGAAGTCAACGAGGTGTTACAACGCGACTACATTTGTCTCGCTGACGAGCTGCGAGGCGGTCAGGCTGGCGAGATGACGTCTCCTTCCCAGCTTCTAGATAAGATTGACAATGGCATCTCGCTGGCGCAGAGGAATTTGGGGAGGATCCGCTAGCTTCTCCGCTCGCAGCAGTCTGGGGGACGGGGGATGCGAGGCTGGGGTAGATAAAAGGCGGCTCCCTTGCTCAGCCGACCGGCACTCGCCTCCTGGTCCCCCCTGCCCGCGCGCCCTACTTTCTTATTATTACATTTGATTGTTGTAATAACTTCAAACATTCTTAGATGTGTCTGGTATTCAAATAAAAATAATTATATTGCTTCTTATTTAACTTGGCCTAGGATGGAACGCGCTGGAGGTCGGCGAGCTGGGGGTTGGATAGCTGGGACGTCGAGCTGGGCCGATTGGACAGCTTGGCCTCAGATTCTTTTTTCTATAAAAAGCCACCTCCCCCCCACCCCCGCACCAACCTCGTATGTCGTATTAACTGCTCATTTTCTCTCTCTTCCTGTGCTTTTCTCTTTCATACTCATGCTCCACTCCTTCTTGCGAGCATGGGCAAGACCAATACTGACGTCGATGGCCGCACCAAATGTGCCCAGCATTTCAGAGACTAGTGCTTCTTTGAGTGAAACACCAGCGAGAACGACCTCGCAGAGTTTGTTGGCGACCATGTGCTGCCCGGCTTCGAGGTGCGTCGGCCGAGGGAGGGGGAGGCCATCAACTCCTCTTCACCTCTTCTTGTCGAATGGCGGAGAGGTCACGTGGCTCTTCCACCATATCTAGGGAGAGCCGCAGCCCTTCCTCATTCTCGGCCTTCCATTCTTCTCAGCCTTCCCCGGCTGCGATGACTCGAGGCGTTTGAACTTCAAATTCCATGGGGAGTACTGCCTCGCTCCCATGGGAGAGCTTGAAAGGAGTCTCCCCTGTTGCTGTATTAGGTGTGGTCCTCAAGGCCCAAAGAACCGCAGGAAGCTGCTCCACCCAGCTTCCTTTCAGATTTTTCTACTTTCTTCTTCAGGAGATTTACGATGATCTTATTGGAGGTCTCCACCTGCCCGTTGCTCCTAGGGCGGTGGACCGAGGAAAACCTGAGGTCAATCCCAAGCTGCTCGCAGAAACTAGTGAACTCCATGCTAGCGAACTGGGGCCCGTTGTGTGTGACAATGGCTTGGGGCAGCCCGTGGCGGCAGATGATCTCCCCCCAAACAAAGTTCCTGATGACCTGGGAAGTCACCTTGGCCAGTGCCTTCACCTCCAACCACTTAGAGAAATAACAAATCATCACCAATAGGAACCTCCTTTGCCCACTGGACTGGGGGTACGGCCCAACCAAATCCTTTCCCCAAATTGCAAAGTGTCAGGGGGCTGTGATATTCTTGAGTCGCTGAGCCGGCTGTAGCCGGAGGGGAGCAAATAGCTGGCACTTGTGACATCTTCTTGCGAACTCTGCAGCATCACGACACAGGGTTGCCCAGAAGTACCCTTGCCTGACGATCCTTCCTTCCAGGGTCCGACTCCCGGAGTTACTCCCACACTCCCTGGAGTGGACTTCTTCCAGGATTCATTGTACTTCCCCCTCGGCCACGCAACAAGCCAACATCCCCGAGAGAGTCTTCCTGTAAAACTGGCCATCCCGGAGGAGGTATGGTGGCGACGACGGCCCCCAAGGCGACGACGGCCCCTAAGTTGACGAAGGCCCCCAAGTTGTTGATGACAGCACGCTAACGGAAGACCCTCCTTCGTATCCAACAAAGGACTCGCGTCGCCGAGGTGTTTGTATGGAGCGGCGCTACAATTTCCGCCCTCGGCGCAAGACAAATATATAGTTAAATTTATCTTTAAATTTATCTTATTTTCAGTATGCTATTTTATTTGTGATATTGTATTGAGGGCTGCATGTAGCCATTTTGTGTGTTGTTTTTATTTTTATTTTGGGCTACATATAGCCAAGACTTATTTTTAAGCCTATATATAGGCATGTATGCTATTGTTTAACTCAAGTTGAATGAGAGAAAAAAAAACCCTAAGTCTTTCCTTTCTAAGCCTTCTCTCCCTCTCTCTCTACATCTCGTAGCCGCCACCCCCACTCCCCCGCTCTCTCTCTCTAAAATTTCGGCCAGCACCATTTTCTTCCTCCTCTTCCACAAGCCGCCACCCTCCTCTCCCACTCTCCTTCTAGAAATTTCGGCCAGCCCACTCATCTCCCTCATCCAAGCCACCACCACCTCATACCCTCATTAACCCGACCTCCACCCTCCATAGCCGGCCGGCCACCTACCTCCTCCACCGAGCAGCCCCTTTGAAGAGAACCCGACAGTCCCCTCCACGTGAAGCTTTGAACGGAAAGGCCTCCTTCTACGGTGAAAATCTGAACTTTGGTGTGAAGCGGCCAAGGCGGACGATCTATCTCTCCATCCGGCGCGACTCCGGTGGATCCGTGGAAGAGCGACCCTTCAAAGGTAGTCGGAATGGAAGACCTCTCAGCCCTAGCGCCGGTGGATCCGTGGAAGACCTCTCCATCCGGCGTGAAAGTGCAACTAGATCTGATATACTCTAGAGGGGGGGGGGGTGAATAGAATATATGGTGCTTTAAAAACTTTTACAAACTTTTACAAAAATTGTTGTAATATGTGTGAGCAGGGAAGCAGAAATAAATCTAATCACAGAACTAAGCTATGCAAAAACTAAGCACAGAAAAATCAAGGCCAGAAACAAAAAGAAAGCAAGCCAAAACCAGATGACACAAGGGAATATAGTGGTTCCCCAAACTTGGGTACATCCACTCTTCTACCACCCTAGGTAGGAATCCACTGCAGGATGAGTTGATCCTGTGTCCTGGGCACCAATGAGCTTTTGATAAGGTGCTCAAAAACCAAAGCAGATTTTTTGATCAGGTGTCTTGCCACCAATGAGCTTTTGACAAGGTGCTCAAAAACCAGATTCAAACTTTTGAAGAGAGTTTGAAAAACCCTTTACAGAGTGGGGGTAAGAGAGTGATGGCAGTCTTCTCTTTCTCAAACAACTGAGAAGACTATGTGGATTGATGTCAAAGCTCCCCCTGAATCCTTGAAATCTTCAGGAAGAAAAGCTTTGCTGAGGGTGATAGGCCTTCAAAGGTTGAACTCCAGCAATGGATGATTTTAGCAATAGCTGAAATGTTGAATGTTTGGAGTCAGGAAATATGTTGGCCTTGAACACTTTGAAAACTACAGAGATCTGAAGATTTGAGAAAACTTGATCTCCTTTGATGAGTGTTCTTGAGAATTCTTTTTGACAGAAGATTTTGAATGAGTCTCTGTAATCTGTATTGTGTGTGCACTATTTCTTGTTCTGCTTGAAGATTCAAAAACATTCTCTTTTTTTTTATTCTCTGTCAAAAATAGCCGTTGGTCTACATTGATTGCATCCTTAATTGCATAATCTCTTTTGAGGAAAGTCCACAGAATTATTCCTTGAAAAGTCCCTTGAAACTTGGACCAGAATTGAATGAAAACGGCTAGCAAATCTCTGAATTAATTGCAGAATAACTCCTAACTGATTTGAATTTGAATTCTGGAAGTTATCTGAAATCGTCGAACTGAGCTCTGCTATCGTCGAACTGAGCTCAGCGATCTGAAAACACACAGCAGCAAGATAATCGTCGATCTGAGCTCAAAGATCGTCGAACTGAGCTCAGAGATAAAGATCTAATGCAGAGTCAAAATCGTCGACCTGAGCTCACCGATCGTCGAATGGAGTTCGACGATATTATAAAGTTGAGCTCAGCGATCGTCGAATGGAGTTCGACGATCTGTCGAAGTTGAGCTAGACGATCGTCGACTGGAGTTCGACGAATCGTCGTGCTGAGCTCGACGATCAGACTTAGTCTCCAGACAGAAAAACTTGGTCTTCAGGGCAGCTTCCAAACCTAGACTTCTAACCCTTAGACTCAATTCTAATTGACCTTTTAAGCTATACAGGAGGTCAAGCAAAGGTTCCTAGAGACATAGTGATCCTGACCCAAATTAGTAATATGGTGTTCCAACAATCTCCCCCTATTTGGGTTAGGATTACTATTTACAGACTTTTAAATAACAACATACAATCAAAAACACAGAAAAGTAACAGCTGGATATGCAGAAATATCACAGATATATATATATCATCCAGATAATAATCAGAATTCACAGAAACTGTCACCTTACAATGTCACTTCTTCTCTTTGCCTTTAACCATTTTGATTTCTCTGTTTGGATTTAGGGCTTCTTTGTTGGACCTGGTGTCATCTGCTGTACCCAAATAAGTTTGCTTTGTAGGCCTGGGAACCAAGCAGCAGGATGCAATTCCATATATCTGTCAGCATCAAAGAATTTACTGGAGCCATATTTCTCTAGTTCTTTTTGTCTTTGCTCAGACATTGTAGAAATGTTGGAAGTATCTAATCCTTGTTCTCTGGCCTTTTTAATCTGATCCAGTGCAGCCAATTCTTTTAACCTGGCAGTCCAAGTAGCTGGGTTATTTTCAGGGTCCTCAAAAGGTACATGTGTCTCATACCTGTTGGAAGGATTGTCTTGAGGAGGCCTGGCAGACACAGTCTCTTTTAGCTTGTAAGGGAAAGGACCTGAAGATGTATCAGATGAAGCATGTCCTCCCCTAGAATATGGGTGCTGCCTGGAGTACCCTTTAGAATATACTTGAAAATCTCTCTGATTACCCCTGTATCCTCCTCACCTAGAATATGAACCCCTAGATTTGCTTTCCCTTTGGTAGGATCTGGCATGGGGTTGATAGGGAGCCTGGCTTCTAGCTGGGGGTTGGCTTGCAAAGCTTCCACCTGCACCTGCATCAGGAGGAGGTGGTGGAGGAGGATGAGGGTGCTGGAATTGGGAAGAGCCCTTCTCATATTTTCTCTTTTTCTTCATGGCTTTCAGCTGGTTTTTAGAATATTGCATCCAATGTTCAGTGATTGGGCAGTTATGCAGAATGTAGTAAGGAATGTCATTGTTATCTTTGACTTTTGCAGGAGGAACTCTTTTCATTGCCTTGCTCCTTGCCTTCCTTTTCCTGGCAATAGTAGCAGAAGAATCATCAGAGTCTGTTTTGAACTCATCAGATTCAGAACTCTGGTCATCATATAGAGCATCTATTCTCTTCATCAAGTCTTTCTTCAGCTGAACAGAGGCAGATGAGGCAGAAGCAACAACAACAGCAGTAGGAGTGGTGACAGCAGCAGTAACATTCTCACTTACAGCAGAAACAACAGATTCACTCTCAACAACAGATTCAGTAACAGCCACAGAAGCTGGAGAGGTGATAGCAGCAACAACTTCATTGATAACAGCAGTAACATCATCAAAATCTACAGCAGGCTCAAAATCAGTGGCCTCTGACATCAGAAAGTCCTTGGATATTGGCTCAGCAGAATCAGTTGGAACTTCAGCAGCAGCAAGAACATCTACAGCAGCAGCATCAATATTTTCAGAAGCAAAGTCAGTCCTTTCTTCAACAGCAGCAGCAGCAGCAACATATTCAGTAGCAGCAATTACTGAATGAACAAAAGAAGAGATAATGCTAGGGTCACAGCAAGAGAAAGGCACCAGTGCCTTGGATAGGTCTTCTGGGAGCTGGACAGCATTAACCTCTGGCAGATAGCTGAAGTAGGCAGAGTCAAAAGCAGAAAGCAAAGACCTTAGGTCTATTGCAAGAACTGCAGTAGGAGGCAGAGCAGCAGCAGCAGCAAGAGGAGGAGCAGCAGTCACAGAAACAGCAGCAGCACAAGAAGGCTTTCTTCATGTGGCATCTCCCCCTGCCTAGATGCAGAGACATCTGGATAAAGGCACACTGCTGTGGGTGCTGCCTGAGGGAAGAAGGAGCAGAGCCTGGCAGATAGAGCTGCCACTGACTGGTGTAGAGGAGCTAAGGAGGTCTCTAACAGGAGAGAGAGCCTGGGGGCAATCAGCTCATACAGCCTGTCAGCTAGGGCTGAGAGGTCTACTTGCTCAATGGCTGGAGCAGAGGTAGATGGAATGGAAGCAGCTGGGGATGCTGGAAGGGAAGGGCTGGAGAAGTGTGGAATGGAGGGCTCAGGTGTTGGGATGGTGGATATGGAGGACAAGGGGATGGATATGGATGGAGTGAATGTTGGTTGATCAATGATGTGGTGTAGGAGATCTTGTAATGAAGTGGAGGAGGAAGGTAATTCAGGAGGAGAGGATGGGGAATCATCCATATAGGAGTCATCTAGGAGGGTGAAGGATGGAATGGATGGTGAAGAGGTGATATCTGGTGGAGGGTATGAGAACAGTGGGTGGAATTGGTCATCTGGTGGAGGTAGAATGGGTGCTAGAGATGGAGTTGATGTTGGAGATGGGCTGGATATGGTAATGGGGGATGGAGCTAGAATGGTGGATGGTGGGGGAAGGGTTGGAATTGGAGGTGGAGAAGAGGCAGCAATAGCAACAGTCAGGTCATCTGCAGGGGCAGAGACCTGTGGGAGAGTGACTCCTTGAGTCCTTGTGCCTGAAGGAGCACTTGAGGAGGGCCTGCTAGGCTTGCTTATTTGCCTGTCCCACTTGCCAAAGAGGGCACAGGTAAGTCTCTTGGAGGCATTTATGTGAACTCCAGAGGAGACCAGCAAGGCAGGGCACCTGGTCTGCAGAAAAACTCCAAGAATCCTTCCAAAATTAACAAAGCTCTTGTTTATTTTCTTTTTGATTAGGTCAAAGAAGACCTCTCCCCAGTTCAAATTTTTCTTATCCACCAGAGCTCCCATGATACAGAGCTGATGTATGGATATAGTGTCATGAGCAGAGTGCTTTGCAAGCAGCACTTTCCATACAACATCTGCCAGGAACCTGTATTCAACAGACAGATTCCTCTTGAATAGCTTGCTAGGGTTTCCCTCTGGATGACCCATCCTGGCAA
Source organism: Platanthera guangdongensis (assembly GCA_039583875.1). Lineage (NCBI taxonomy): Eukaryota > Viridiplantae > Streptophyta > Magnoliopsida > Asparagales > Orchidaceae > Platanthera > Platanthera guangdongensis. Next base: position 126,111,388 of record CM077150.1, read on the forward strand.
GCAGGTCAGAAAACTCTTCTCCTGATAACTCAGCAATATCTGCTCCATTTCTCAGTCCAAAAACCTCTGTTAAAATGGTGGGGGTCAAGGGTACCTGATTTCCAGCAATAGACCCGACTATTGTGTTGTTGTCTTGATTATGAGCATTGTAAACCCATTCTTTGATCTCATCTGAAGCCAGCTTCATTCTAGTGGTCATGAGGGCAGACAGATTCTGATCCTTGAATAAGCCAAGTATGTCTTGGAAAATCTGCTCAGTGGTGTTGAATGATTCTAAATCAATGTCAAACCCGGCGTCAAACTTCATTGCAGCTAGGATAGCAACGGACACAGCCATTGTACCTGCAAAAACTCAACAAACAAAACGATCAAGCGTAGAACTATTTGGAGGGAAAGAAAATACTGCAGAGAAATCGAAAGCGCAAAAGAGAACGACGGTGAAAAAAGAGTTTTATATTAGGGTTCGACGCAGAAATGGAAAGATCGTTGAACTCAGTTCGACGATCGGGGCTTCTAAAGGAATCTGAAGAGTCTTCAACATCGTCGATCTCCGTTCGACGATCTTGGAGAGCGTCGAGCTCCGTTCGACGATCGTTCAGAGAACAAAATCGTCGAGCGCCGTTCGACGATCGTTGACCGGAAGAGATAGTTCATACTATCTGAGAGGCACTGAACTCAGTTCGACGTTTTTGGAAATCGTCGATCTCCGTTCGACGATCTTAGGGGAAATCGTCGAGCGTAGTTCAGAGATCAGAAAAATTCTAGACACTAAGAAAAATCAGAATTTTTGCCTAGTCTTGGTCAATTTTTAGCTTTCAAAATCTTGGAGATTATTTAAGACTTCCTCCATCTAACATTCCTAACTGATTTAGGAAGAAGGTGTGTTTCTTTTCATCCAAAGGCTTGGTGAAAATGTCTCCCCTTTGTAAATCAGTTGGGATATATTGTAATTCAATTTTATTCTTTTCAACATTATCCCTTAAGAAATGATGCCTAATCTCCATGTGTTTTGTCCTACTATGGAGGACTGGATTTTGGGCTATGGATATAGCACTTGTGTTATCACAAAAGATTTTAGACTTCTCTATGTTGTAACCATAGTCTAGGAGTTGGTTTTGAATCCACAATATTTGTGAACAACAACTGCCTGCAGCCATATATTCAGCTTCAACAGTTGAAGTTGACACAGATGTTTGTTTCTTACAAAACCAAGAGACAAGTCTGTCACCAAGGAACTGACAAGTTCCACTGGTGCTTTTCCTGTCAATTCTGCATCCAGCATAATCAGCATCTGAGAATCCAGTTAAATCAAATGCTGAATCTTTTGGATACCAGAGACCTAGATTTGGACAACTCTTAACATACCTGAGAATCCTCTTTACTAAAGTTAGGTGTGACTCTCTAGGGCTTACTTGGAACCTAGTACATATACATGTAGCAAACATTATATCTGGTCTACTAGCTGTAAGATACAGTAAAGAGCCAATCATTGCTCTATATGTTGTCTGATCAACAGGTTTCCCATGTTCATCAGCATCTAATACAGCATTGGTAGGCATGGGTGTTTTCATACAAGATGCCTCAGACATACCAAATTTCTTAACCAGTTCATTTGCATGTTTGGTTTGAGAAATAAAGATGCCTTCAACATGTTGTTTGACTTGCAATCCTAGGAAGAAGGATAGCTCACCCATGCTACTCATCTCAAATTTAGAATGCATTAGGTTTGAAAACCTTCTGCACAATTTGGGGTCAGTAGAACCAAAAATGATATCGTCTACATAAATTTGTACTAGTAGGGTATGGGACTTACGGGTTCTAATAAAAAGAGTTTGGTCTACTCTACCCCTTATAAAACCATTTTCCAAGAGAAAGCATGCTAAGGTCTCATACCATGCTCTGGTAGCTTGTTTGAGACCATATAATGCTTTATTTAATCTAAAAACATAATCAGGATAAGTTGGAGAGATAAAACCTGGAGGTTGTCTGACATAGACTTCCTCTTTGATGTCTCCATTTAAGAAGGCACTTTTGACATCCATCTGATAGACTTTGAAGCCTTTGTGAGCTGCATAAGCTAGAAAAATCCTGATGGCTTCTAATCTTGCAACAGGTGCAAAAGTCTGGTCGTAGTCGATTCCTTCTTCTTGAGAGTATCCCTGGGAAACTAGCCTTGCCTTGTTCCTTATAATTACTCCTTGATCATCCAGTTTGTTTCTGAATACCCACTTTGTTCCAACAATGGAATGATCCTTAGGCTTTGGCACTAGTTCCCATACTTTGTTCCTCTCAAATTGATGCAACTCCTCTTGCATTGCAATGATCCAGTGTGGATCTTGCTCTGCATCTTGAATGGACTGAGGTTCAATTTGAGATAGGAAGCAGGTGTGCAACAGGTTTTGGTTGACCTAATTTCTGGTTTGCACACCAGCTGAGATTTCTCCAATTATTTGGGAAATTGGATGGTCTCTTGATGTTACTAAATCAATAGGGGGTGTTGATTGTTCACCAACCTGTGTTGTTGTTTCCTCTTGTGGTACAACAACTGGCTCTTCAGGTTGTGCTTCAATGAGTTGAGCATTCTCTTCATCTTCACTGCTTTCATCCTCTTGAGTCACCTGTAACCTGTTCAAGTCTTCAACTAGAGAATGTTCCTGCAAAGGTTCTATGGTAGAAGAAATCTTCTCCTTGAAAGACATGTTAGTTTCATCAAATGAGATGTGAACAGATTCCTCAATTTTCAAAGATGATTTATTATAGACCCTATAGGCCTTGCTGATCATGGAGTATCCCAGAAACACTCCTTCATCAGCTTTGGCTTGAAATTTTGCTAAATATTTCTTGTCATTATTATGAATATAGCAAATACAACCAAATACTCTAAAATAGTCCACTTTAGGTTTCTTCCCTTTGAGTAATTCATAGGGAGTCTTTCCCTTTAGTTTATGTATCAGACTTCTGTTCAACACATAGTTGGAGGTGTTCACTGCCTCTGCCCAAAAGGTTAGAGGTAGATGAGCATCTGACAATAATGTAGTAGTAGATTCAATAAGGGTTCTATTTTTCCTTTCAGCTACCCCATTTTGTTGAGGAGTTCTAGGAGCTGAGAAAGTATGCCTGATCCCTTCACTCTGACAGAACTCTTGCATAAGAAGAGAATCAAACTCTATCCCATGATCACTTCTGATCAGGGCAATGTGAGTATTGAACTCAATCTGTATGCATTTGAGAAACTCTGTCAGACACTTAAAGTTATCAGACTTCTTCCTTAGAAAGAACACCCAAGTGAATCTAGAGAAGTCATCTACAATTACTAAAGTGTAGGATTTCCCTCCTAGGCTTTGTACTGTGATGGGTCCAAAAAGATCCATGTGTAACAGATACAATATCCTAGGTGAATCACTCTTATTAAGTGACTTAAAGCTATTTTTAGTTTGCTTGCCTAATTGACAAGCCCTGCAGAGTCCTTCCTTCTTGTAGGGGCCTGAAGGTAGTCCTCTAACAAGGTTGTCCTTAGATAGCCTAGCAATAGTTCTAAGGTTTAGGTGTCCTAGTCTCTTATGGCATAAAACATTTGGTCTACAGACTGAATTAAACAAGGAGATATCTACATTGGTTGAAAGAAAGTCTACTAAGTAGATGTTACCTTTCCTTTTACCTGTCAACACTATTGTGTTGTCCTCTGACTTATTTTGCATAAGGTTTTGCTGAAGGTCACCTGGTAGCCTTCATCACACAGCTGACTGATGCTGATTAGGTTGTGCTTCAGTCCTACTACATAAGCTACCTTCTTGAAGGTTACTGAACCAATCTGGACTGCACCATATCCTTTAGTTTGTCCAAAGTTGGAATCACCAAAGATAACTTTGGGTCCAAGCTTGGCTCTAAAGGAAGTGAGGTTGTCCTTGTTCCCTGTCATGTGCTTAGAGCATCCACTATCCAAATACCATTGCGGGTTAGATGTTGGATAGGTCTTCACCTGCACATAAAACAATTCATTTGTTTTTGACCCAGTTTACCTTGGGCCTAGGTTGATAACCTCTAAATTCTGAAATGAAAGACATCCCAGGTTGACTCTTATATCCTTCAGGATGATATCTCCTTGGAGGTATAATCCATTCAGTATAAGGGTTAAAGGTTTGGGATGAAGAACCCTTAGGATTCAATTTTGATTTGACTTTGAAAAAGTTTCCAGAGCTCTGACCTCTGTTCGACGATCTTGGAGCTGCGTTCGACGATCTTGGGTCAGATCGTCGAGCTCCGTTCGACGGTCGACTATGGGTGAGGTCAGGTATATGAGATCGTCGACCTGCGTTCGACGACTTTAGCTGAGATCGTCGATCAGCGTTCGACGATTTTTCCTGAGTTCGTCGAGCTGCGTTCGGCGATCGTCGATCTTCATTCGGCGATCGGCGATCTCCGTTCGACGATTTCTGCTAGGACTTAGTTTTCTGAGGCAGATCAGAATTTCTCCTAGCAACCTCTACAACTCCCTTTCCCTTGTCAGAAATAAACTTGATGGGAGTTGTTAGAACAATAGGTTGGCTGGATGAGGCACCCAAGCCCAGTGTACTGTTAAATCTAGAGTTCACTGTGCTTGTGATGTCCAACAGCTTGATGCTTCTCCCATTAAGGGATTCTTCAAGCTTCTTGGCCTCAGAGAGCTCACTTTTCAGTGTAGCTATCTGTTCCCTACAGTTCTCCAACTCCTGAGAGAGTTTGAGGTTTTCTGACATTAAAACATTGTGTTCAGATAATTGATTTCTGAGAGAGATAATCTCTTTCTCAGACTTTAGCAGGTCTAAACACAGTGCTTTAAATTCAGATTTAAAGTCTTCTGAACTAAAATCAAAGGAACTAATTACCTGATCTTGTTCAGGTTGGGTCTCTGAGTCTGACTCTGACTCCTCTTCTTCTGAGTTATACTGTGAGGCATTGATTGCCATCATGCAGAACTCCTTTTCTTCTGCATCATCCTCATCATCACTGGAGCTGGAAGAGGCTTCTGACTCCTCTTCTGTCTCACTCCAGGATTCAGCAACAAACCCTTTTCTTGTATGCTTATTTTTGCTTGAAGAAGGTTTGCTATTGCCATTTCTTTTGGAGTCTTTCTCCTTCCTTCTTTCTTTCCTGTCCCTTCTGTCCTTGTTCTTGTTCTCTGGGCAGTCAGGAACTATGTGCCCTGTTTTCCTGCAACCAAAGCAAATGATGTCTTTATTATTACCAATGGACTTGTCATACCTTGGCTTATCCTGCTCCTTGTATGATCTTCTTCTGAAGTCCTTTCTGGCCATCTTGTAGAATCTTTTGGCCAACAAGCTGAGTAGTTCATCATTGCCTGTAGCTTTATCTTCAGGCAGATCCTCAGTTGCCTTGAATGCTATGGTCTTTTCTTTCCTTGTGGCTGGTGAAGCAGCCTTCTGTTCTTCCTCTCTATTCTTGATGAGTAGCTCATAAGATTTGAGCTTACCGAACAAGGCTTCAGTGGTGATCTCATTCAGACTTCTGGCATCCTTAATTGGCCAGATTCTTGAATCCCAAGTGCTGGGAAAGCACATTAGGATCTTGTCATTAAGTTCAGTTAGAGAAATCTCTTTGTCCAGTGTCCTTAGTTCACTAACAATTAGACTTATTCTGTTATACATGTCTCCCACTGACTCAGTCTCTCCCTTCTTGAAGTTCTCATATTGAGAGATGAGATGGGATCTTCTGTCTTTTCTCTCATCAGCTGAGCCTGAGACTATTTCTGAGAGCTTGTCCCAAATCTCCTTAGCTGAGTTACATTTAGCTACTTTTTGAAATATGTCATCTGACATTGTCTGGGCTAGGATGTTCATAGCCTTGGCATCAGCTACTTTCCATTTTTTGATATCAGCATCTGTTCCTGATGGAGGTGGAACAGCATTTGTACTTGTATTCTCTGGGGGTCTTGGACACACTGTCAAAATAGAATTAAAAATATCTTCGTCAATAGAATTCATGTAAAGTCTAATCCTTGCTTTCCAAAGTACAAACTTTGACAGATTGCACACTGGAGGTCTGGTGCTAGCATAGTCCTTGTTTTGGGCCATGATTTGTGCAAACAAAATCTAATAATAGAATACAAAAGAAAAACAGATCTAGTTTGGGATCTTTGGGTTCAGGTGTTAGCCTGTACATCCAATCAGGTATGGTATGTTTAACCAACCTCGCTTTGATACCAATTGAAAGTGCAACTAGATCTGATATACTCTACATGGGGGGTGAATAGAGTATATGGTGCTTTAAAAACTTTTACAAACTTTTACAACAATTGTTGTAATATGTGTGAGCAGGGAAGCAGAAATAAATCTAATCACAGAACTAACCTATGCAAAAACTAAGCACAGAAAAATCAAGGCCAGAAACAAAAAGAAAGCAAGGCAAAACCAGATGACACAAGGGAATATAGTGGTTCCCCAAACTTGGGTACATCCACTCTTCTACCACCCTAGGTAGGAATCCACTGCAGGATTAGTTGATCAGGTGTCCTGGGCACCAATGAGCTTTTGATAAGGTGCTCAAAAACCAAAGCAGATGTTTTGATCAGGTGTCTTGCCACCAATGAGCTTTTGACAAGGTGCTCAAAAACCAGATTCAAACTTTTGAAGGGAGTTTGAAAAACCCTTTACAGAGTGGGGGTGAGAGAGTGATGGTAGTCTTCACTTTCTTAAACAACTGAGAAGACTATGTGGATTGATGTCAAAGCTCCCCTTGAATCCTTGAAATCTTCAGGAAGAAAAGCTTTGCTGAGGGTGATAGGCCTTCAAAGGTTGAACTCCAACAATGGATGATTTTAGCAATGGATGATTTTAGCGATAGCTGAAATGTTGAATGTCTGGAGTCAGGAAATATGTTGGCCTTGAACACTTTGAAAACTACAGAGATCTGAAGATTTGAGAAAACTTGATCTCCTTTGATGAGTGTTCTTGAGAATTCTTTTTGACAGAAGATTTTGAATGAGTCTCTGTAATCTGTATTGTGTGTGCACTATTTCTTGTTCTGCTTGAAGATTCAAAAACATTCACTTTTTTTATTCTCTGTCAAAAATAGTCGTTGGTCTGCATTGATTGCATCCTTAATTGCATAATCTCTTTTTGAGGAAAGTCCACAGAATTATTCCTTGAAAAGTCCCTTGAAACTTGGACCAAAATTGAATGAAAACGGCTAGCAAATCTCTAAATTAATTGCAGAATAACTCCTAACTGATTTGAATTTGAATTCTGGAAGTTATCTGAAATCGTCGAACTGAGCTCTGCTATCGTCGAACTGAGCTCAGCGATCTGAAAACACACAGCAGCAAGATAATCGTCGATCTGAGCTCAAAGATCGTCGAACTGAGCTCAGAGATAAAGATCTAATGCAGAGTCAAAATCGTCGACCTGAGCTCACCGATCGTCGAATGGAGTTCGACGATATTATAAAGTTGAGCTCAGCGATCGTCGAATGGAGTTCGACGATCTGTCGAAGTTGAGCTAGACGATCGTCGACCGGAGTTCGACGAATCATCGTGCTGAGCTCGACGATCAGACTTAGTCTCCAGACATAAAAACTTGGTCTTCAGGGCAGCTTCCAAACCTAGACTTCTAACCCTTAGACTCAATTCTAATTGACCTTTTAAGCTATACAGGAGGTCAAGCAAAGGTTCCTAGAGACATAGTGATCCTGACCCAAATTAGTAATAGGGTGTTCCAACAGAGCGACCCTTCAAAGGTAGTCGGAATCATCTATTCCGACTTGGGTAATGATCCTCTCCACTCACGTGTGATTCCCTCTTGATATTCTAGTGGTCGGAAAGATTTTTGCATTGGGTTTGAATCGTTAGATTCTTCGTGGTTTTCCTTTTGGATTTGCATCAACCTTAATCGCGATATTTCCGAAAGGGTTTGGCGAACCCCATATTTTTGTTGGGGGAGATATACCATTTTTCGATCGCATTTTGGGTAGACCTCCTTTGGTACAACTTTCGCTCGGTCGGACCCAACATTGGTCCTTTAGGCTTGGGAGAACGTCGGCCTATAGCTGTTCGTTTGACCTTCCCGCGGAGTGGCTACCGTACGTTGGTGAACTGTGGTAAAACTTTTGCGAGTGCGCTGCGGTTGAATCTAGTGCGTGAGAGATTGTGGATTGAGTGTGGCGTTCGTTTCATTCCCGTAACCCATTTAGTGTCCGCGGTAGAAGCCTACATCAAATTTTGGTATCAAAGCGAGGTTCTTGTCAATTTTTTAATTGGCACCCTCCCCTCTTTTAGCACGTTAACCTGCACTTGTGTTTGCGCGTTAGTTGTCACAAAAAAATCTTAAAAAAATTATCTTTGGTCTGCCAATAGCGGCGTAGTTTTCTTATTTTTCAGCCAAAAAAAATCAAAATAAATTTTTTAATAATCCTCTTTTTATTTCCTACAAGAAAATCAAAAAAAAAATTATTTTCCTATAGTCATTAAGCGGGATTAATTCCTTCTTTGGTCTGTCTGAATATGTTGTCTTCCATTTGCATGCGTACTAGGCTCGGTACGGAATATCCTCCATCGTCGTCTAACATGGATGATGATCGGGGTCAGGGTCGTCCCCTTACGGAGATTGTGGAGCTCCGTCAGGATTTCACGGAGCAGTTGACGGCCATTAGGGAAGCACTTCACGGATTGGGGTTACCACACGGGGCACCCCGTAATCAACCCGCTCACCCACGGGTGGGAGAGCATCACAACCCTTACCCCCACCCTCCTAATGAGAACCCCCCACGAGCACCGTACGAGTTTGACCTTACTCGGGCCGTCCGAGTCAAGCCACCATCCTACGATGGTTTAGGAGATCCCCAAGTCTTCCAGGACTGGATCATGGAGATCGAATGTTATTTCGAGTGGTATACCCTGAACGACGCGGATAAGGTGCGAGTAGCGAGAATGAAGTTGCTAGGGCGCGCTAAAATATTTTGGCTGAATGAGGAGCGGCGTATGAGGGTCGAGAACGGAGCGTTGCCCATAGGCTGGGATGCAATGAAGGCTAGGCTAACGGAACAGTACGTCCCTACTTACCATCGAACACAAATGTTCGATGATTTAGCCACCCTTAAGCAAGGGACTAGGTCGGTGTCTGAGTATATGAGTTTGCTGAAGGACATGATGGTTAGGTGTGACGTGAAAGAGATGCCCGAGGTCACCCTCTCCAGGTTCCGTAAGGGACTAAACCCCGACATCCAAGGAAAGCTTCTGCGTTATGGTCACACCGATTTGCACACCACTTTCAACGCTGCCTTAGATATTGAGCAGCACAACGCGCTTAAGGGCAAGTCTCGCTCGTTCCAAAAGGGGAAGTCCATTTTAGGACCGCCTCCCACCGCCACCTATAAGGCTAAAGGAAAGTATCAGTCCCCCGACTCGACCTCCATAGTCGTAACGGCTAGGAATGATAGAAACCCCTCTGGTGAGAGAGTCCCGGTGGGTCGGGTCAACAGAACGAATGTCACCTGTTACGCTTGCGGGGTCCAAGGGCACTATGCTAGTGATTGTCCTACTACACCAAGACCATTAGCCCTGTTAGATTCCGCCGGTGGGTCCGACGACATTACTTACGAGGCGGGCGAAGAGAGCGAGTCGGACGGAGTGCCTAGTGATATGGAGGATGACCCCCGTATGATGGTTATGAGGTGTATCCTAGCGACCCCTCGAGCGTTAGACGATTGGAATAGGACGAACATTTTCACGTTGAATTTTAAGAGTGGTGAAAAATGGTGTAGGTTGATCATCGATAGCGGTAGTTGCATGAACGTAATATTTGAAGTCGCGGTGAGACGAATGTCTCTTGTTGCCGAGCCACACCCTCACCCTTATAAAGTGGCATGCGTAGACAAGTCGTCCCTCCCTGTGACGAAGCGATGCATGGTACCCCTTACCATCAAAGCTTATTCTGAGCAGATTTGGTGTGACGTCATCCCTATGGATGCGTGTCACGTCTTGTTGGGTCTCCCTTGGTTGTACGATCATGACGTCACCCACTTTGGTCGGGCCAACACTTGCGAGTTTAAATTTAATGGCAGAACCATACTCTTAAAACCCGCCCCGCCAAAAGATCCTTCAGCCCCCTCGAAGGATACGGTCGTCCCGGTCGAGAAGAAGACGTTGAGCCTGATAGGAAGGAAAGAATTGAAGCGTACTACCTTTATAGATGGGGACCTCTATGCCTTAGTGTGCCTACAAGTTAAGGAAGACGCAGCCCCTTTTGAGAACTTGCCGTCGGCGTTGAGAAAACTCCTAGAAGAGTTTGTTGACGTGTACACGGAAGAGCGACCGGCTGAATTACCCCCGTTGCGGGAAATCCAACATGCCATTGATTTCATTTCGGGCTCTTCATTGCCCAACCTCCCACATTATCGGCTAAACCCCTCTGCACACTTAGAGTTGCAAACCCAGATCTCGGATTTATTGCAAAAGGGTTTTATCCGCCACAGCAAGAGCCCGAGTGCCGTGCCCGCCTTACTTGCCCCCAAGAAGGACGGCTCTTGGAGGATGTGTGTGGATAGTAGAGCAATTAATAAAATCTCTATTAAATATCGCTTTCCCATCCCTCGCTTGGATGATTTATTGGACATGTTTGCCGGTGCCACGATTTTTTCGAAATTGGATCTTAGGAGTGGCTACCATCAGATCCGAATTAGGGAAGGTGACAAGTGGAAAACCGCCTTTAAGTCTAAGGAAGGGCTCTACGAGTGGTTAGTTATGCCGTTTGGACTTTCCAATGCACCGAGCACGTTTTCGAGGATGATGACCCACGTCTTCCAACCCTATATGGGAAAATTCATCGTGGTATATTTTGACGATATTTTGGTATTTAGCACCTCCACGATTGATCATGAGTCACATTTAAGAACCATCCTTACCACGCTGAGATCGGAAAAATTATTCGTGAACATTAAGAAGTGTACCTTCCATGTGACATCGGTTGAGTTCCTCGGTTATATTGTGAGTTCGAAGGGGATCCACGTAGACCCCGAGAAAGTGCAAGCCATTAGAGATTGGCCCGAGCCCGCTAACATTCGGGATGTTAGGAGTTTTCACGGGCTCGCTACATTTTATCGGCGATTTATTAAGGATTTTAGTAGTATTATGGCCCCTATTACCGAGTGCATGAAAAAAGGTGAATTTACATGGACGAACTCAGCCGCTGCGGCATTGCAATTAATTAAATCGCGCATGTCGGAAGCCCCCCTTTTGCGACTAACGGATTTTACCAAGGTTTTTGAGTTGTCATGTGATGCGTCTGGAGTGGGAATTGGTGGAGTGTTGAGTCAGGAAGGCCACCCTGTGGGGTATTTCAGTGAGAAACTAGCAGGTCCAAAATTAAATTATTCCAATTATGATCGGGAGTTTTACGCAGTCATTCGATGCCTCCAACATTGGCGGCATTATTTACTTCCTAAGGAGTTTGTCATCTTATCCGATCATGAAGCGCTAAGGATTCTTAACTCTCAAACTAAGGTTAGTCCTAGACATGCCAAATGGGTCTCCTATCTACAGGACTACACTTTCATTATCAAACACCTCAAGGGGACTCTCAACCGCGTAGCCGACGCCCTTAGTCGTGTTTCGTTATTGCTCTCCACGCTAGAAGTAAAGGTGATTGGCTTCGATAGGATTAAGGACGAGTACGTCCACTGCCCAGATTTTAAGGATATCTATTTCGCCACCCAAGATGACTCGCCGACAACCATTACTTCTATTTACATTCGGGACGGCTACTTATTTAACCATTCGAAGCTTTGCATCCCCCGTTCCTCCCTACGCCACTTCATAGTGTGGGAATTGCATGGTGGAGGGTTAGGGGGACACTTTGGCCGTGACAAGATGATCACGTTAGTTGAAGACAAGTTTTATTGGCCCGGTCTTAAGGCCATAGTTAGTAAGATCGTGGGTAGTTGCCGAGCGCGCCAACTGGCTAAGGGGAACAAAACTAATGCGGGGCTTTATACCCCTCTTCTGATTCCGTCTATTCCTTGGGAAGACGTTAGCATGGACTTCATTCTCGGCCTCCCAATCACATTTCGACGTCACGACTCTATCTTAGTTGTTGTAGATCGTTTCTCTAAAATGGCTTATTTTATCGCGTGCAATAAAACCAACGATGTGTCACAAGTCGCACAATTATATTTTAAAGAGGTGGTAGGCCATCGAGGAGTTCCGAAGTCTATAGTTACTGATAGGGATGTGAAATTTACTAGTTATTTTTGGAAGACCCTGTGGAGGATTATGGGCACCAAACTTCTATTATCTTCCGCGTACCATCCGCAGACGGATGGGCAAACAGAAGTTGTGAACAGAAGTATAGGTAGTTTGCTTCGATGCCTTGTGGGAGACCACAAGGGTACATGGGACCTTATCCTCCCTCATGCTCAGTTAGCATATAATAATTCCAAAAATAGGTCCACGGGTTTGTCCCCGAATGAGATCGTGCACGGTTATAAAGCTCTCGTGCCCCTTCACTTGCTTCCGTTACCACCATCGTTTAAGTCAAGTCAATTTGCACAGGACTTTGCCTCTCACATCCATGATCTTCACAAACGCATAAATGAAACGCTTACCACTCAATACGCGTCTTATCAAGTTCATGCCAACGCACATAAGAGAGTGTCTCCCTTGAAAGTGGGCGATTTAGTCATGGTACGTCTCATCCCTGAACGGTTGCCTACGGGCACCTTAAAAAAGTTAGCGGATCGGCGAGCTGGACCTTTTCGGATTTTTAAACGGTTGGGAGACAATGCTTTTCTTTTGGAATTGCCCACTGATTGGGGTATTTCCCCTGTTTTTAATGTTTCGGATTTAACGCCATATATTGCTCCGCCACTAGAACTATCTTCCTATCCGTTTAGTTCCACTACAGATTCTCATGGGTATGGGGTTGAGGGGGGTAAGGGCTCGCTCTCTCCGTCGGTCTCCAACGGAGGTACGCTACATGTTGATGATATTGATTTTCCCCCTTTGCGCCCTAATGCTTTTCCCAGGTTTGCCAGGACCGTATTTTTGCCCGACAGGATTCTCCAGGATGACGTGTTTCCCACTGCTGATGGCGATGTGCGCCGCTACTTGATCCGCTGACGTGATCACCCCGCCTCTGATGACTCTTGGCTCCCGGAAGCGGAAGTGGCTCTCTTGGATGGTGTTCTTCTCCGACGGTATCTTCAAGACAACTCATCGGCGATGAGTCCTTTCAAGCGGGGGAGGATTGGTGGCGACGACGGCCCCCAAGTTGACGACGGCCCCCAACTTGACGACGGCCCCCAAGTTGTTGATGACGGCACGCTAACGGAAGACCCTCCTTCGTCTCCAACAAAGGAATCGCGTCGCCGAGGTGTTCGTATGGAGCGGCGCTACAATTTCCGCCCTCGGCGCAAGACAAATATATAGTTAAATTTATCTTTAAATTTATCTTATTTTCAGTATGCTATTTTATTTGGGATATTGTATTGAGGGCTGCATGTAGCTATTTTGTGTGTTGTTTTTATTTTTATTTTGGGCTACATATAGCCAAGACTTATTTTTAAGCCTATATATAGGCATGTATGCTATTGTTTAACTCAAGTTGAATGAGAGAAAAAAAAACCCTAAGTCTTTCCTTTCTAAGCCTTCTCTCCCTCTCTCTCTACATCTCCTAGCCGCCACCCCCACTCCCCCTCTCTCTCTCTAAAATTTCGGCCAGCACCATTTTCTTCCCCCTCTTCCACAAGCCGCCACCCTCCTCTCCCACTCTCCCTCTAGAAATTTCGGCCAGCCCACTCATCTCCCTCATCCAAGCCACCACCACCTGATACCCTCATTAACCCGACCTCCACCCTCCATAGCCGGCCGGCCACCTACCTCCTCCACCGAGCAGCCCCTTTGAAGAGAACCCGGCAGCCCCCTCCACGTGAAGCTTTGACCGGAAAGGCCTCCTTCTACGGCGAAAATCTGAACTTTGGTGTGAAGCAACCAAGGCGGACGATCTATCTCTCCATCCGGCGCGACTCCGGTGGATCCGTGGAAGAGCGACCCTTCAAAGGTAGTCGGAATCATCTATTCCGACTTGGGTAACGATCCTCTCCACTCACGTGTGATTCCCTCTTGATATTGTAGTGGTCGGAAAGATTTTTGCGTTGGGTTTGAATCGTTAGATTCTTCGTGGTTTTCCTTTTGGATTTGCATCAACCTTAATCGCGATATTTCTGAAAGGGTTTGGCGAACCCCGCTTTTTTTTTGGGGGAGATCTACCATTTTTCGATCGCATTTTGGGTAGACCTCCTTTGGTACAACTTTCACTCGGTCGGACCCAACATTGGTCCTTTAGGCTTGGGAGAACGTCGGCCTATAGCCGTTCGTTTGACCTTCCCGCAGAGTGGCTACCGTACGTTGGTGAACTGTGGTAAAACGTTTGCGAGTGCGCTGCGGTTGAATCTAGTGCGTGAGAGTTTGTGGATTGAGTGTGGCGTTCGTTTCATTCCCGTAACCCATTTAGTGTCCGCGGTAGAAGCCTACATCAAGGTAGTACGCCTATTTATACCTGAGCTTCTTCTTGTCCACCCCCTCCGAATACTCTCCCGTGGAAAGGAAAATTGTGACCGAGTCCATATACGAGGATAGCTGATTATCTCCATGAGCTCTCCCTCTTCAATGGAAGGGCGGAATAGGTCGGTGATAGTACCCCCCCCCCCCCCCCCCGGGGACCATGCTTCGCTAGTTGATCAATGTGATAACCCAAATCGCAAGATTGGGAAAAAGTTGGGTGACATGGCCTGGTACACGGGCGTGTCCCAGGGCATGTCCTGCTCGGGTGAGCAGCCGGTGAGTGGTCGACAAAAATTTATTTCTACGAAAAATAAGGGAACACGCCATCTAACACGGGCATATCGGCGGTCGTGCCCTCCTCTGATCGACGAAGTCAGTTCGACGAAGTTGAGCTGGGGCGTGTCTGCTGTCGTGTATGGGCACACGACCTGGGACATGGGCGTATCACAGGTTGTGTCCTTTGCTGGATGTGCCCAGGGCATTTGAGGCCTGGTGAACACGGGCATGACATGGGTGTGTCTTAGGGTACACAACATGTGACACGGGCGTGTCACGGCCCGTATCTCGATCAGGTTGAAGCTGGTTTTGTGCAGCCTGATGTGCACGACCACAAACACGAGAGTGTCTGAAGGCGTGTCTGTTAGGTAACATTGGAAAAAGTGTACCAGATTTGGAGAAGCCTCACCTAAATCAATGATATTCATCAAGCTGTATTTCATGTTGTTTTGAGTTTTTTATGTGTAGGATAATAAAATGAAGAAAAAGTTTCTAAGTAAAAGTGTCGACACTTGGGAAAAGCTGTGTCGACACAAGAGGCCAGTTTGTGTCGACACACAGGACTTGTGTTGACACACATCAAGTTTATGTCTATAGCAATTGTGTCGACACACAGGACTTGTGTCGACACATTCCAGAATTGTATCAAGAAAACCACCGTGTCAAGACAAGAAGTATTTGTGTCGACACACAGGACTTGTGTCAACACATTTACAAAAGCTGTGTCAAGAAGATTATAAAGTGCTGTGTCAACATTATGGGAGCTGTGCCGACATCACCAAGGATTGTGTCGACACATAGTCTATCTATGTCGACACATGTAAAGGAATATCTCGACGCTTTGCTGACTGAGACCTTGTTCATTGAAGTAACTGGTGACTTGACAGCTGTCATGACCAATAAGGCTGTTGCATCTGTCAGAAGGTTGTTATGAACCAGATCAGTTGGTAATCTTTGATGAAGCCTATATTAAGACATGTTATATCAACAGATAGAAGAGATAATGGCAAGCATAAAAATACAGAATCAATCTAAGAAGAAGAAGAGGGGTCTTCATCCAGAAATCCAAAGAGGACAGATCCTGAACAATCTGAAAGAAGAAATCAGAATCACGTCTGATTAAGAAGGAAGCTGGATTGAGGATCAACTCCGCTTCACAAGAAGATCAACGTTACTTTGTTCAGATTTAAGAACCTAAGACAGGTTGATTCAAAAGTTATCTGTTCTATCAAGAACTGATCAAGAAACCTTAAACCCTTTCTCTCTCTATCTGGGTGAAGGTTTTATTCTTTTCTATTATCAATTCACTATAGGATCTATTGTAGATCTGAGTTGTAAGCCTAAATTATAAAGGCTGAGGTAGGGTTGAGTGCCTGAGGTAGGAGATTAAATTCTCTGAGTTGTAGGCCTGGGAAGAGGCTGAGGTAGGGCCTGTGTACCTGAGTTGTAGGAGTGTGCACTCACTCTGAGGTTGGATTCTTTGAGAGAATCTGAGTTGTATGACTTGCTGAAGTCTGAGTTGTAGGAACCATCTTTGGGTTCTGAGCTGTAAGATCTGAGGGTCTGAGAAGAAGAAGGAAGTTAGGCCGAATCTAGTATACTGCTAGATAGGCGAAGGGGGAAAGTGGATGTACCCATCACTTGGGGAACCACTATAAAACTGTGTGTATTATGTGTGTGTGTTGTGTTCTTTTTATCGGTGATGTGATAGTGTGCATAAAAAGTTTTAATGTGATAAATTTGTCTGCATAAGCAATAAAAAGAATTGTACCTATTCACCCCCCCCCCGCTAGGTGTTTAGGTCATCTTGAAACCAATTCTTTCAGTGTTAGGTGACACGGCCCGTGACACGAGCGTGTCACATGGGAGTGTACTTGTCTGGATGAGTCGGTTGTGTACCGCTTAAGGTACATGGCCTGTGACACGGGCGAGTCACGGGCTGTGTCAGGCAAGATTTATCCTTTTGTGGCAAAATCGTAGCCGTCCATTTCCTCAGCTAAGATCTGATGGCTGAGATCCCTCCCTGTTTCCTTAAGGCCGAGGAGGAGAAGGAAATCCTCATTTTTCATTTGGAAATCCTCTTTCTAAAAGCTAGAGAGAGGAAGAAGGATAAGGAGGGAAGGAGCCGGCCACCGGTGGAGCTGCGAGGTTCCTGTTCACAATCTGAGGCTAGCGTTGTGGAGGCAAGGCCGTTGCGGTGCTGTCGAGCCGACTCGGAGCTCATGGCGCCAAAACAATTGTCAAGGGTAATGATCTTTCTTCCTAGCCATGTGAAGGCTTTTTTTTGGCATATGCATGGGATTGTGAAGGGTTCCCTTAGGTTGATTCTTGGAATCCCCACTAATTTGGCATATAGATCCGGAAATGGAGTACAGAATAGGCATGATGTGTGAAGCCCATCCGAACAGGTTGGTCTGGATTGGTAATATTGCATATACGCACCAGAGAAGAATGCATGATGAAACGTGTAGCTTAGGAGTCGATGGGTTAAACCTGTGAAGGGCAGTAGCAGGAAGTACTAGAGTGGTAGTCCAGGAAATACCTGTATGGTGCTTTTGCTGAATGGGTTGTACCTGTGAAGGGTAGTAACAGGAAATACTGGATTGGAAGTCCAGGAAATACCCTTGTAATGCTTGATGTTCATGGGTGGTACCTATGAAGGGTAGTAGCAGGAAGTAATAGCATGGTAAGTCAGGAAAATACCCTTGATGCTTGTGCTGCTTGCTGGGTTGTGCCTGTGAAGGGTAGTAGTAAGAAGTACTGGTAGGAAAGACCCGAAAAATACCCGCAAATTGTTAAAGCTAGGGACGAAAAATGAGTTCTGTCGCTACCATTGAGTGTGGCACCTAGCTAACCTGTGATTTTGAAGCTTTTCCTCTGAGGACACTATGGCTATTTGCTGAACGGACAAGGGGATGCCAACCCATGTTAGTCTGGTTATAGAACTAATGATTTGATCAACGGGCAAAG
Organism: Platanthera guangdongensis; assembly: GCA_039583875.1. NCBI lineage: Eukaryota > Viridiplantae > Streptophyta > Magnoliopsida > Asparagales > Orchidaceae > Platanthera > Platanthera guangdongensis. Next base: position 126,129,182 of record CM077150.1, read on the forward strand.
GCTGAACTGTATTCACGTTATGGTTGTCTGCTATGGGTATCTGGATGAATTAGCATTTGGCAGAAATGCATAGCAAGAGTCTTAGGCCTATGCTCCATGATACCATGGGGGCTACGGGCCAATCCAGGGTCATTAAGACTAAAATCTCCGACTGCACGCCATGGAGTAAATGCTCAATTGTTTTGTCATTGGGTTGCGATCTTGATACGGTGGTGGGACCCTGATTCGCCGGTACACCAAGAATATGCCCTGAGTGCACGGATCGTCGGGCCGCGTGGCTGGTGATTGTGATGGAATGTTTGTGCGTGAGTGCACAATATGTGATGAATATTTATTTATATATACACATGTGAATTGCTATGCCTGCAGGAAAGAAATGCCACTGCCCCGGGAAAGGGATAGGGTCGTTATAATTTGGTCAGCTGAATGCTAACCGTTGCCTAGTTTGCCACCATTGGGTGGGCTGTCCCTATTCAGGTGCTGGAGAACCAAGCGAGACATATAAAGGTTGAAGTCCCTGTTGTTGCTGCTACTGCTAGGCCGCGAAGGCTATTTGAAAATGCTATGTTTTGTTTATATGTGGCTAGCCTGCGCGCCAATATTTGGAAGCCACTATTGTAAAAGGATGTGTAAGGACATAAGGCCAACTGACTTTGTATTTGCTGCACATTCCTGTTTATATACCACTATGGATAATTATGTGGTGGACATTCACGTTTAGAGTTCTGTTTCGTGTTATAGGCTTCCGCTAGAATGCAATGCGTTAGGATGCGCAACTCTAGTATCACTCTGTGACTTCGCCTCCTGTTTTGTGGTATATGCTGTGGGACCCCAGCCAGACCTTCTAGTATATACTATATGAACGGATGGAGTCGTTACAATCGACCTGTTCATTTTCCTCCCGGGGCACATGTCGGATGGAGAAGGTTTGGAACGTACTGACGACCCCCTTTACTTTGGACAATTATAATCGTAGGGTAGGCTCTCTTGCCTCAAACTCCCCGTTGATCTGGGAAGCTACCACCATGGAGTCGGTGAGGACCTCCATGTCCAACACCCCCAGTTCCCTGGCCAGGACCAGCCCTGCTATCACGGCCTCATACTCGGCCTGATTATTAGTGATGGGGAAGTGCACCACCACCGTTTGATCAATTCTAGTTCACTGTGGGCTCTCCAACATCACCCCTACCCCCAGGGAATGCCTCCCTGAGGCACCATCTACCTTCACCTTCCATGGAGTTGGACAAGTGAGCTCTTCCTCTGCCACCTCGATCACATAATCGGCCAAAAAGTCAGCCATCACTAGAGCCTTGATCGATAGGTGGGGGACGAAGGAGATGTCAAATTCGCTCAACTCCACCAAACACTTGGCCAGCCTGAAAGAATGCTCCACCCCCTCAAAGATGTTGCAGAGGGGATGGTCAGTCACCACTCGGATGGAGTGTAACTAGAAATAGGATCGCAGCCTCCGTGCCGATATGATCAGGGCGAAGGCCAGCTTCTCTAAAATTGGATACCGGAGCTCGGCCTTCCTCAAGACCCGGCTCAGGTAGTATATGGGGAGCTGCTTCTTCCCCTCTTCACGAACTAAGACAGAGCTCAAGGCCTCCGCCCCGACCCCAAGATACAAAAATAGGTCCTCCCCCTCCTTTAGACTATGGAGCAATAGAGCCCTCGTCAGCTGTATCTTGAGGGCCTGGAATGCCTCCTCGCACTCTTTGGTCCACTCGAATTCCCCCCCCCCCCCTTAGTGTTCTGAAAAAGGGGGAGCACTTCTCCCCAACCCGGGAGAGGAACCTACTTAACCCTATCAGCTTCCCTGTCAACCGTTGCACCTCCTTAGTATTCCGCGGCGACCCCAGGTCTACGATATCCTTGACCTTATCAGGATTTGGATCGACTCCCACGGGGGTGAGGAGGTTCCCAAAGAACTTCCCCCTGCTGGCCCCGAAGATGCACTTTAGGGGGTTCAATCACATCTTCTACTTACGCAGGGTGGCGAAGGTCTCCTCTAGGTCCTGGAGGTGAGAGTCCACATCCTGACTCTTGATCATAAGATCATCTACGTACACGTCAAGGTTCCTCCCCTTCTGTTACTGGAAGACCATGTCCATCATCTTTTGATAAGTCGTCCCTGCATTCTTTAGCCCAAAGGGCATCATTTTATAGCAGTAGCACCCATCACTCATGATGAACGAGGCATCCTTGACGTCCGGGGGGTGATCCTGATTTGGTGGTAACCTGAAAACGCGTCCAAAAGTCATTACAGAAAAACCGACGGCTGAATCAACCAGTGCATTGAAGTCCGGGGGGGTCTTATGGCCAGGAAAGAGGAAGAGAAAAGCAATAAGGCTGATTACAGAGAAAAGTCAGTTGCCTTCAAGGCTGAAGCCCCAAGAAAGGATAGGAGGAGGTCTCCATCTCCTCCTAGGAAAGATGATGAAGTCATCTCAGAAAGTTCTGACAATCACACATCAGACAGCCATGATTCTGATGAGGACTTTGTTGCTTTTACAAGGCAATTTCAAAGATTATTAAAGAAAAAATAGTGGAGATCCAATCCATCCTCCTCACAGTCCAAGGATGCTTATCATCAGAAAAGGAAATCCTCAAAAAAGGACAGGTATGGCACTAAACCTAGTAAATTTTCTTCTACTAAGATTGTTTGCTATTGTTACAACAGGACTGTACATGTAGTTGTTGACTGTCCTGACAAAAGAAAGGAATCAAATGACAAGAAGAAATTGCAACATAAGGGCAAAAAGGAGAAATCCCTTGAAGCAAAGAAGGAGAAAAGCTTGACAGACTCCTCATCATCAGATTCTGAAGCTGAAGATGAAGCAGAAGCATACATTTGATTATTTACAACTGAAGAGGATTCAAAAGAGACAGAATTTTGGAAATAATGGACTCTATCAATGGGATTGAAGATCCTCATTGTAAAGGGCTGATGGCTATGACTGATGAAGATCAGTGCCAGGATCAGCCTGGTCCTAGTAATGTAAACAATATTCCATCAGGTTCTGATTATTACACTGGATTAGAATCAGAAGCATTTGCATCAAGATATGTGGATGGATTTGAATCTAAAGGAGATGTTCATCAACTCATTGATGAATATGGTGATTTGTTGAAAGCACTTAAGAGAAGCAGGAACCTTGTTAAAAGTCAGACTAAGGAAATTGCATCTCTTAAGATGGTTGCATTAGATTCAGAAAAAATGCTGGATCTAAAGATGAATGAGGTAGCCAAACTGAAAAACATAACTGGTATTCAGATGGGTACAATTACATTCAAGAATGATTAAATCAAAAGTCTGGAAGTCAAACTTCAGAGGGAGAAGGATCTGTTGGCTAAATTCTCTAAGCCAAAATCAGTCTTACCCTTAATTGATGACTTTATTCCAAAAAAGGGTAAGACAGGATTGGGCTTTAATTTAAATGCAAGGGCTGCCAATTCCAAAAGAAAAGGCAAAGCCCCAGTACAGCCACTAGCCTTCAAACCCCCCATTTCCTTCAGAAAAGTGTGGCAGTCAACTAATAGATATGATCATGATATCACACATGATCATCATGAATCATCAATGGTTGATGCTCCAGCCCGACTCTCATGAATATAACCACTCAACCTACAGTTTTAAAGACTGCTGACAGTAAAGTTGTTAAAACTATATTAAAAAGGATATATAATAGATATGAGTGCTGATGTTGTGGCAAGGTGGGCCATTATGCCATTGACTGCTGGTACAACACAACTGTCAGGAAGAATGTCAGCTTACTTGTCAAAAAGAATGCTGGTAAGTTTGACAGTTTCAGTCTAACCAGAACCTAGGACCCAATAATTATTGGGGTTCTATAGTTAAGTAATCTTATTTGATGCAGGTGAGTCCAAGTGACCATACCCCTATATGGTACTTGGACAGTGGATGTTCCAGACACATGACTAGAATAAGAAGAATGCTGAAGGACTACACTCCTATAGAGAATGGACCCAAAGTGATCTTTGGTGGATCAGAAAATGGGGTCATCAAAGGGTTTGGTAACATTTCTAATAGTTCCATCACTATCACTCAAGTGGCTTATGTGAAGGGTCTGAAACATAACCTAATAAGCATAAGTCAACTGAGTGATCTTGGTTATGACACTTCATTTATTAAGAATGGGTGTCAGATTAAAAGGACAAGTGATCAGAAGGTTATCTTGTCTTGTTATAGGAAAGGAAATGTTTATTGCTTAAATTGTGTGAGTGAGAATAATGATTCTCCTGTTTGACTTGTTGCTGATGAGAAAGCCTCTCATTATGTCAAATGGCACAAGAGGCTAGCCCATCTTAACTACAAGACTATTAGATAACTCTTTAGTAAAGAGTTAGTAAGGAATGGTCCAAAATTTAAGTGCATTAAGGATGGTATATGTTCAGCTTGTCAAAAAGGCAAGTAGACCAAATCATCCTTTCACAGTCTTGATACCAAAGACTCAGTGAGGTGTTTGTAGCTCTTGCATATCGATCTATTTGGTCCTATGCCAGTTCATAGTGTACGTAGGAAAGTCTATACCATTGTGGTTGTGGATGACTATTCTAGATATACATGGGTTTTCTTTCTGAGGCAGAAATCTGAAACCCCAGCTATCTTCCACAATTTTGTTAAACAAATTCAGAATGAACTTAACAATTCAATGGTCAAAATCAGAAGCGACCATGGAACTAAATTTCAGTCTAAAAGTATGACAAAGTTTTTTGAAGAACTAGGGATTCATCAAGAATTCTCCTCACCTAGAACTCCTCAGCAAAATGGTATTGCTGAAAGAAAGAATAGGACACTTATTGAGGCTGGAAGAACACTACTGAGTGACACTTCTCTCCCAGAATATTTCTGGGCTGAGGCAATAAATATTGCATGTCATGTTCTCAATAGAGCTTTCACCACCAAAATCCACAAAAAGAAACCCTATGAAATTATGAAAGGCAGAAAACCAAATATATCCTATTTTAGGATCTTGGGTAGCAAGTGCTATGTACTTAACAATCGCAAGACTTACCTAACTAAGTTTGCTGTCAAATCCCAAGATGGGATATTTATTGGGTACAGCAAATGTAGTAGGGCATACAGGGTCTACCACTTGACTAAACAAGTTACAAAAAAATATGTTCATGTAGTATTTGATGAATCTAAGCTAATTAACTGTGAGCTGTCTAGAAATTCTTGTAGCTCTACAGGTTTAAAAGAAAAGATGGACATGCTAAATGTTTGTGAAGACCAAACTACAAGGCAGAATGAATAAAATGATGGCTGCTGTCCAGGGGGAGTAGAAGACCCTCAAACTGATGAAGACGACAATAAAGTACAGCATGTTGAAGAGATTAGAGAAAATCAATGTGTAGATGGATTACCTACAGTAACAAGACATCTAAAGGATCATCCAGCACACCAGATTATTGGTGATCCAAGACATGGTATTTAAAACAGAAGCAAGAACATGAACACAGTCCTTTGTTCAAGCTTCTTGTCTCAGTTGGAACCCAAAAGATTTGAAGAAGCCATAAAGGATTCAAACTGGATTGATGCAATGCAGGAGGAGTTGAATCAATTCAGGAGATGTAAAGTATGGGAACTGGTCCCAAAACCAAAGAATCACAAGGTGACTGAGACTAAGTGGATCTACAAGAACAAACTGGATGAAAATAGCATCATAGTCAAGAACAAAGCAACACTAGTTGCCAAGGGCTATAGGCAGGAAGAAGAAATAGACTTTGATCAGACATTTGCTCCAGTGGTAAGATTAGAAGTAATAAGGCTATTCCTTTCCTATGCAGCTTACCGGGGGTTCAAGATATTCCAAATGGATGTCAAGCCAGCATTTCTAAATGGTAACTTAAAAAAAGAAGTCTATGTTGATCATCCCTCAGGTTTTGTAGATCCTCATAATCCTAATTATGTTTATAGACTTAAGAAATCCCTATATGGACTGAATCAAGCCCCTAGGGCTTGGTATGAAACTCTGTCTACTTTCCTCATTGAGAACAAATTCTCAAGGGGGAAAATAGACAAGACTCTATTCCTTAGGGAATCTAAAGGCAAGTTGATCCTAGTTTAGATATATGTTGATGACATTATCTTTGGATCAACAGTGTAGAAAGTTTACCAAACTTATGCAAGGTAAGTTTGATATGAGCAGTATGAGTGAGCTTAAATTCTTCTTGGACTCCAAGTTAGACAGAATGATGATAGCTTGTCCATATCTCAGTCTAAGTTCACCAAGGAGTTGATTAAGAAGTATGGCATGGAGTCAGCCTCCACCATGAGAACTCCTATGAGGTCAAGTATACCTATAGGTAAAGATGATGCAGGAAAACCTGTAGATGAATCTTTGAATAGAGGGATAATTGGCTCCCTTTTATACTTAACTGCTAGTAGACCAGACATCATGTATGCTACATGTGTCTGTGCTAGGTATCAAGCAAGCCCCAAAGAATCTCATTATACCGCAGTTAAAAGAATTTTGAGATATCTGAAGGAAACACCTAATCTTGGCCTTTGGTACCCTAGGAATAGAGATTTTCTACTGACTGGGTACTCAGATACAGACTTTGCAGGATGCAAAGAAGACAGGAAGATTATTACTGGCACATGTCAGTTTCTAGGAGGTAGATTGGTATCATGGAGCAGTAAGAAGCAGACTAGTGTGGCAATATCCACTACTGAGTCAGAATATGTTGCTGCAGGCAGATGCTGTGCTCAGCTTTTATGGATTCAACATCAACTTGAAGAATATGGTCTCAAGGTAAGTAGAACTCCTTTATTTTGTGATTCTACAAGTGCTATTTCTATTGCTAAAAATCCTGTTTCACATAGCAGGACAAAGCATATAGAAATTAGATTTCACTTCATTAGAGATCATGTGGAAAAAGAAGATATAAATTTAGAATTTGTCAATACTAATAATCAAGTTGCTGATATGTTCACTAAACCATTAGATGAAACTAAATTCAATAATTTCAAAATTGAATTAGGTATGCTGAACCCAGAATAGAATGACAAATTTGTCTAAGTAATTCTGTGTCGACACATAAATAAGTCAGTGTCGACACTTAGTAGTTTGTGTCGACACTTCTACACAGTTGTGTCGACACATCCAGAAAGTTGTGTCGACACCTAGGAAGTGCTGTCGACACAGAGAATTTATGACACTTAGTTTGGTGTCGACACATAAAGTAAATTGTGTTGACACATCAAGGAAGTTGTGTCGACACTCTGATTGGTGTCGACACATAGTAGTAAATACCTCTGTCGATACCTTAGAAGTCTGTGTCGACACCGTCTCAATAGTGTCGACACATTAAGTGTATTTCCACGCGCCCCTTGACCTTCTGTGTTTAGAAGTATGTAAATAGGTGGAAACAAACCCTGTTGACACGCTCTTCATATTCTCGAGACCAAATCCCTGTGTCGACAAGTTCTTTCTCTTCCCAATCCTAAGTCTCTTTCATTCCCCATGGCGCCCAAACACGATGACAAAATTAACGAGGTTTATAAACTCGTTCGTGATGCCTTTGATGTTGCGGAACCCGAAATCAAAGCTGTGATTACACTAATCACAGACAATGGATTAGAATACCTGGTGTCAGAACCGACAAAGATATGGAAGAAGGAAATTCTTGAATTCTATGCAACAACATCTCTGGACTCAACATGACTAAAGATTAGGGCCTCAATTCAAGGCACAAAGGTTAAACTCACCTTAAAGAGTTTAAGAAAGACTCTACACCTGCCCAGAGTTCAAGAAGAAGATGAGGTTGCATCTTCCAAGACCAAGGAAGCTCTCCAATGGTGTGGACTGGATCCCACCACCAAGATTGGATCTTCTATGAATAGAAAGGGGATGAACTCTCAAGGAAAATTTCTTTCTGAAATAATTGGAAAAGTGATTCTCTACAAACCAGGCGGACATGATAGGATATCTGCCTACATGTTCAGCCTCATGACCAGCGTCATCTTCAGGATCAACACTAACTAGTCTGTAGTAATATTTGAGAAGATCAAAGAAAGCTTCAAGAAACCAAACTTAGGGAGAATACTAAGTCTATATCTGGCTGCGACTATACCTGAAGTGTTGCACCAGACAGCAAGATCTATGATCAACCACATGATAAGGATGGATTTAAGAATACTCTCCAGATGGGAAAGGGTGCTCATAAAAGATGTTCCTACTCCACAAAAACAACTACCACAAAAATGGAAGAAACAAACCACCAGGAAACCTAAATCTTCTAGTGATTCAGATGAACTAGGGACCTTCAGTTCAGATGAAGAATAACAAGAATCTGCAAGGAAATCACCTGCCCCTAAGAATGTAGATGATAGTCAGATGTAGGGGGAGCAGATTCCAGAAAGCACCATCCAACTGTATCAAGTTCAGGAAGTGCCTCATCTAGGGGGAGCCAATGAGCTTTCTCCAACTCCACAAGAGGCATTACCTTCAGAAGTTGCTCATGAGAAAGATCAAGCTGCATTAGAGAGTGAGATAGCCACTCAAACTATTCTTGAGATAATAGATGATATTAATCAAACTACACATGATACTGAGACAGATACACTAACTGTACTTCTAACTGATGTTGAACAGACACACCATGACAACATCCCTGCATAGGATATAATAATGCATGATACATCTGCATTAGATAATGCCTCATTAACTGTACAAGATACAAATGTTCCACCTGTACAAACTCAATAAGAATTCACTCTTGAATAGTTATTTCCTGATATTCAGGAGGCAAGGACTGAGGGGGAGTTGACTAGGACTGAGAAGGAGCTGCACTCTAGTCCTAATAAGCCAGTTGATATAGAGAGTTCATCAGCATCTAAAGAAGATGAGGAAGCCTCAAATGCAAAGAAAAGGAAACTAATGGTCTACAGAAAGAAGTGCTCAAGCAATAAGAGAGCTTTGAAAACAGTCACTCAACAACCAGCCCCAGCAGTTGACTACAATTCAATGTTGGTGGATCTGCAAGTTAAACTGGATGAACAACCAGCAGCTATGGAGAAATATATAGATGAAAGTCACAAAGTCATCCAGTTCACCTTGGCTCAAGACATTAAATCAATAAGATTTGAAGTCAATCAGAATAAGAAGGAGATAACAGATTGCTTCCATAAGGGAGGTAATGTTGTAGTTTATCTGGCCAAGCAGCAACAAGAGGCCAGGACTCAAATTGATGACATAGTAATTAAGCAAGGATATGTTCTAGAAAATCAGCTAAGGATGAATGATAATCTTACTGAATCACATAATATGATTATTACTTAGTTAAAGAATACTGCAACTACCTTAACTGAGGAAAGGGCTAAAGAGAAGTCAGAGTTTGATAAGAAACTTCAAGAAGATTTAGCCACTTTCCAATCTGCCATTCAAGCCTCTCAAAAGATCATATCTGCTCAGCTACAGAAGTTTAAAGATTATTATACAAAAGGAACCAACAACTTAGCTGATCAAATCAGATTTCAGAAAGATGATCTCAGGAATCATGTTGAGAGAGAATTCATAAAGGGGGAGAGGTTGTTAGTCACTGCAGGCTCTGATCATGCCAAATGGATAACTAATTCTATCAGAGCCACTCTTGGATATCCTCCCTTGTGTGATGATGATAATACAACTGAGTCAGGCATTCAATCTGCAGTATTTAAAGGGGGTCAGTAGGAGGTAGCTCAAATCATATACTCCCCTTCTAACTTTGAGGGAATTCAACAACTGGTTCACCAGATGTATAGCCCTCTAGAGGCTACTAAGAATGTTATAATTAAGAAAGTGGAAATGTCTGAGGCTGCATTAAAGAGAGAGCAAGAAGCTCAACTTTCAAAGAAAAGATTTATAGAGTAGGCTGAATAAAAGCCAAATTTTGAAAGATGGAGTCCCACTTCAAGGAACATAATAATCACTGCCTGACAAGCTGTGAAAGATAAAATGCATGATAGAGGCAAGTGGTGTTCTGAACTAGAGTGGAACAAGTATCAGAAGAGGCAAGATGTCATATATAAGTTTAGAAGATATCAAAAAGCTGGGAAGGTTCCTGCTACTGTTGTGGAGCCCAACAAATACTTCCCTAAGCCTTACCATTATTTTGAATGGCAGAAGATCAAGACTGAAGAGCTTAAGTAGAAAGATATTAAAGGAAAGGAGCCAGCTGAAGACACTGGAACCAGTATACAAGCAAGGGTTCAATCTGGCTAGGGAATAGTGATATAGGAGCCTGATCAGTCTTAAGATAGTTTTACTAGAATTTAAACAATGTGTAAATCTATGTAATCTTTTGATTGTTAAATATATTTGTAATTCAACAAAACTTTGATTATTGTTTAAAACATGTTATTATATTTTGTGTTGATATAATATGTTGTTTCTGGCTATGAATTATCCTATCTGAGAAATATTTTCTTTTATATACATTATAATGTCTGTTTTATTATAATGTGATGTATATCATTGACTAAGGGTTATGACTTCTCCAAATAGGGGGAGATTGTTGGGTAACATTGGAAAATGTGTACCAGATTTGGAGAAGCCTTACCTAACTCGATGATATTCATCAAGGTGTATTTGATGTTGTTTTGAGTTTGTATGTGCAGGATAATAAAATGAAGAAAAAGTTTCTAAGTATAAGTGTCGATACTCGGGAAAAGCTGTGTCGACACCAGAGGACAGTTTGTGTCGACACACAGGACTTGTGTCGACACACAGAAAATCTGTCGACAACAACTGTGTCGACACTTGGGAAAAGCTTTGTCAACACCAGAAGCAATATTGTGTCGACACACAGAACTTGTGTTGACACATGGCAAATCTGTCGACACCAACTTAGTTGACACCAAAAGACAGTCTGTGTCGACACACAGGACTTGTATCGACACACAGAATTTTGTCTACAGGAACTGTGTCGACACACATCAAGTTTATGTCTACAGCAATTGTGTCGACACACAGGACTTGTGTCGACACATTCCAGAATTATATCAAGACAACCACTGTGTCAAGATAAGAAGTATTTGTGTCGACACACAGGACTTATGTCGACATATTTACAGAAGCTATGTCAAGAAGATTATAAAGTGCTGTGTCGACATTATGGGAGCTGTGTCGAGATCACCAAGGATTGTGTCGACACATAGTCTATCTGTGTCGACACATGTAAAGGAATATCTCGACACTTTGCTGACTGAGACAAAGTTCATTGAAGTAACTGGTGACTTAACAGCTGTCATGACCAACAAGGTTGTTGCATCTGTCAGTGCTGTCAGAAGGTTGTTATGAACCAGATCAGCCGGTAACCTTGGTTGAAGCCTATATAAAGACATGTTCTATCAACAGACAGAAGAGAGAACGAAATACATAAAAGACAGAATAAATCTAAGAAGAAGAAGTGGGGTCTTCACCCAGAAATCAAAAGAGGGCAGATCCTGAACAATCTGAAAGAAGAAATCAGAATCACATCTGATTAAGAAGGAAGTTGGATTGAGGATCAACTCCACTTCACAAGAATATCAACCTTATTTTGTTTAGATTCAAGAATCTTTGAAGAAAGCTAAGACAGGTTGATTCAAAAGTTATCTGTTCTATCAAGAACTGATCAAGAAACCTTCAACCCTTTCTCTCTCTATCTGGGTGAAGGTTTTATTCTTTTATATTATCAATTCATAGTAGGATATATTGTAAATCTGAGTTGTAAGCCTAAATTATAAAGGTTAAGGTAGGGCTGAGTGTCTGAGATAGGAGATTAGATTCTCTGAGTTGTAGGCCTGGTAAGAGGCTGAGGTAGGGCCTATGTGCCTGAGTTGTAGGAGTGTGGACTCACTCTGAGGTAGGATTCTTTGAGAGAATCTGAGTTGTAGGACTTGCTGAAGTCTGAGTTGTAGGAACCATCTTTGGATTCTGAGCTGTAAGATCTGAGGATCTGAGAAGAAGAAGGAAGTTAAGCCGAATCTAGTTTACTGCTAGATAGGCAATGGGGGAAAGTGGATGTACCCATCACTTGGGGAACCACTATAAAACTGTGTGTATTCTGTGTGTGAGCTGTGTTCTTTTTATCTGTGCTGTGACAGTTTGCATAACAGGTTTTATTGTGATAAATTTGTCTGCCTAAGCAATAAAAAGAATTGTACCTATTCACCCCCCCCCCCCTCTATGTGTTTAGGTCATCTTGAAACCAATTCTTTCAGTGTCAGGTGACACGGCCCGTGACACGGGCATGTCATATGGGCCTGTACTGGTCTGGATGAGTCGGTTGTTTACCGCTTAAGGTACACGGCCTGTGATACGGGCGTGTCACAGGCCGTGTCAGGAAAGATTTATCCTTTTGTGGCAAAATCGTGGTCGTCCATTTCCTCACCTGAGATCTGATGGATGAGAGCCCTCCCTGTTTCCTTAAGGCTGAGGATGAGAAGGAAATCCTCATTTTTCATTTGTACATCCTCTTTCTAAAAGCTAGAGAGAGGAAGAAGGAGAAGGAGGGAAGTTGTCAGCCACCGGTGGAGATGTGGAGTTCCTGTTCATAATCTGAGGCTAGCGTTATAGAGGCAAGGCCGCTGCGGTGCAGCCGAGTCGACTGGGAGCTCATGGCGCCAAAATGATTGTCAAGGGTAACGATCTTTCTTCCTAGCCATGTGAAGGCTTTTGTTTTGGCATATGCATGGGATTCCCCCACCAGAAGGTGGCTTGTGAAGGGTTCCCTTAGGTTGATTCTTGGAATCCCCACTAATTTGGCATATAGATCCGGAAATAGAGTACGGAATAGGCATGTTGTGTGAAGCCCATCTGAACAGGTTGGTGTGGATTGGTGATGTTGTATATACGCAACGGAGAAGACACCGTGATGAAACGTGTAGCTTAGGAGTCGATGGGTTAAACTTGTGAAGGGCAATAGCAGGAAGTACTCGAGTGGTAGTCCAGGAAATACCCGTATGATGCTTGTGCTGAATGGGTTGTACCTATGAAGGGTAGTGATGAATTGTAAATATACATATTTTTGTGTACATTAATTTAGTCATTTTCATTTATTTTCGTCATTTTTACATGTTTTTGCTTAATAAATTGCTCCTTTTTTGTAAATAATTTGCTGACTTGGTTTATTTTTATGTTTCAGAAAATATCAAAAATCTGTCCAAAAATTGACAAGTCGCGCCCGTGACTTATTGGTCACGGACGTGACCGGGGCGCGGCACGTCAAAACCCGTGAAAAGCATATTTTTCTGAAGAAAAAGCCTGACACGCCCGTGGTCATTCCCGTGTCACCCGACACGGGGCGTGACCCAAGCTCGTGTCCTCGCGCTCGACGTTTTTAGCTCAACGATCGTCGACCAGCGTGACACGCCTAGAGGTATGCCCGTGACCTGGGCGTGACTCCACTTCCCGCTCGGCGATTTTCAACTCGACATTTTCAGCTCGACGATCGTCGAACTCTTCGACACGCCCCCTGTCACGCCCGTGACCAAGGGCGTGAATTCTCCACATGGCCGACAAGACCCGCGCGACGACTTTTGACGCACCGCGCCCAGATCCAGCTTCTTGACACGCCCAGTATCACGACCGTGACCTAGGGCGTGACCGCTGCTGGACCGACACGTGTCCAGCCCGAAGTCCATTTTGATGTCAAATCGACGGTCATATTTTGTACAGTGCTGACATGCCCCCCCCCACCCATACACGCCTGTGTCAAGGGGCGTGTCTCCTGAAATTTCGGTCTATAAATAAGCAGCTGCTGTTTGTAATCCTGTTCCCCTTTTTGGGATCCATTTTGTATAGGGGAAGTGTTGTTGGGATGCTTCCAAGTCTATGTAAGGGAATTTTCTCCCCCTCTCCTTAGCTTTTATTTTCGTATCTTTGTAATTTGTTCTTTTATGTAATAAAATATGTCTTTTCTTCTCTTTATATGACTTTGGAATGCATCGGAACGCCCTTACTTATGCAATCTTATCTTTTATTTTGCTTTAGCTTTTGTTTTTCGTTCTTTTAAATGCGTGTGTGAGTATATGAGTGTAAATTTTTTGTGTTTTCATAGCTTTAAAAGTGCTAATAGTTTAGCTTTTTCGTTCTTGTTCATCCTTATGAAAATATAAAAATGGTTAAAAAGTGGTTTTGATTTCTCTTACTTAGCCGTTTTTTTGTTATTTTTGTAAAACTTTTCATGCTCTTAACTTTTCTTCCACTTTTTAGGCATTTTTATAGCATTATAAAAATGAATAATTTGTCATTTTAATTTTTTAAACACTTGTATTTTTCCTTTATTTTCCAAAACGTTTTGCCCCTTTTATTTTTATTTCTTCTTTTTACGCATTTCTACCACATTCTAGCGGTAGAAATGTATTTATTTCAATTTTTTAGGCATTTTCATTTTGCGTTTATTTGCAAACCTTTTTGCCCGGTTTATTTTTATTTAGCTTTTTACGCATTTCTAACGCATTCTAGCGGTAGAAATGCAGTTGTTTTCATTTTTAGATAACTTAGTTTTTTACATTTCTGTACGTGTCCGCATTTATTTCCGCCTACTCGTTAAGAGTTAAATGCCGATTTGTTTTTTTTACTTTCTGTAGAGTGCGTGAGTTTGCAATTTTCATTTATTTTCGCCTACTCGCAAGGAGTTAAATGGCAGGTCTTTATTTTCCCTACTCATTTGAGTAGGATTTGTGTGCGTGTGTTTACTTTATGTCGAGAGAGTGTGTGCGTGAGTTTTACTTTCTGTCGAGTGTGTGCGTGAGTTGCATTTATTTAGTCCTACTCATTTGAGTAGGACCCGCTTTCTTTCTCCCGCCCATGCATTTGCGCCGAGACTCGCATTTTACTGCTTTCATTTCAGTCCTACTCGTTTGAGTAGGACTTGCAATTTTCAGCTTTCCTTTACTGCTTTCATTTTACTGCTTTCACTTTCCTACTTTCTTTATCACTTTCTTTATTGCTTTCCTCGCAAGCCGTCCCCATTCCGATGAGTGGCTAAACATTCTTAGCCCTCAGTATCGAAGAGCATTGGGAGAGATAAAATAGCTTAAAATAATTAAAGTTCCTTACTTTCTAATTAATTAAAATTATTTAAGGTTTGCCTAGGGTTTACGATGCGTAGGACCACATAATCGATGTGTGGGCCCTATTTCCGTAGTCCATATGCTAGCTAGCCGAGAGGCCGTGCATATGGACTGATCAACCCTTGGCAAAGAGAGTTCTGCACTAACCCTCGAGAGAGGAGGCGCGCCAACTCTACCGGATTGGGTTCCCCACCCAATAGCGGGGTTCTTAGTGTAATGCAGGCGTTAAGGGAAATCCTTCGTCGGACTAACGTTCGGTCGAATAGTCTTAGCGTTTAGGTGAGCGATAGCCTTATAGCTAGGTGTGCTCATTCTAGTGGAACCTCCACGGCCAAGTCTCCGCCTTAATTAATAAGAAATTTTGGAGATCTTTTTATTAAAAGTCTATTTTAGTTCGAATTTAATTCGGTGTCATCGAGCTAAGCTCTTCATCGGCTCCACCTTTATTATGCTTTTATTTTCTGCCTTTTGTTTATATATATTACCCGACAAGTAATTATCCGTAAAATAATAGTCCACTCCAGGGAAGAGTAGAAATAATCGAACTGACACCGAGAACAATACGACCTCGATATTCCACCCAGAATATATTGTACTACTCATGATAGGTGCACTTGCCTCCTTTCGTTAAAACTCGATCACATCTTTTTATATCCAAATAAATAAATACGCGCTCCCCGTTTTCTAAACAAAAACCAATCCGCTTTTCTAATTAAATAAACCGCCCGGGGCCCCGCGTGAATCCTCACCTATTTTTGGAGTTTTAACAGCATTAATTTTTCGGACTTGATGCAAAATTATCAATCAAGTAGTAACAGGAAGTACTGGATTGGAAGTCCAGGAAATACCATTGTAAGGCTTGATGTTCATGGGTGGTACCAGTGAAGGGTAATAGCAGGAAGTACTAGCATGGTAAGTCAGGAAAATACACTTGATGCTTGTGTTGCTTGCTAGGTTATGCCTGTGAAGGGTAGTAGCAAGAAGTACTGGAAGGAAATCCCAGGAAAATACCCGCAAATGGTTAAAGCTAGGGACGAAAAATGAGTTCTGTCGCTACCGTTGAGTGTGGCACCTAGCTAACCTGTGATTGTGAAGCTTGTCCTATGAGGACACTATGGCTATTTGCTGAACGGACAACGGGATACCGACCCGTGTTAGTCTGGTTATAGAACTAACGATTTGAGAAACGGGCAAAGGATGAACTGTATCCGCATTATGGTTATATGCCATGGGTGTCTGGATGAAATGGCACTTGGCAGAAACACATAGCGAGTGTCTTAGGCCGGCGCGCCACGATACCATGGGGGGCTACGGGCCAATCCAGGGTCATTAAGACTAAAATCTCCGACTGCACGCCATGGAGTAAATGCTCAATTGTTTTGTCATTGGGTTGCGATCTTGATACGGTGGTGGGACCCTGATTCGCCGGTCCACCAAGAATATACCCTGAGTGTACGGATTGTTGGGCCGCGTGGCTGGCGATTGTGAAGGAATGTTTGTGCGTGAGTGCACAATATGTGATGAATATATATATATATATATATATATATATATATATATATATATATATATATATATATATATATGAATTGTTATGCCTGCAGGGAAGAAATGTCACTGCCCCGGGAAAGGGGTAGAGTCGTTATAATTTGGTCAGCTGAAAACTAACCGTTGCCTAGTTTGGCACCGTTGGGTGGGTTGTCCCTATTCAGGTGCTGGAGAACCAAGCCAGACACGTAAAGGTTAAAGTCTCTGTTGCTGCTGCTGCAGCTAGCCCGCGAAGGCTATTTGAAAATGCTATGTTTTGTTTATATGTGGATGTCCTGCGCGCCAATATTTGGAAGCCACTATTGTAAAAGGACTTGTAAGGCCATAAGGCCAACTGACTTTGTATTTGCTGCACATTCCTGTTTATATATCACTATGGATATGTATTTGGTGGACATTCACGTTTATAGTTTTGTTTCGGGTTATAGGCTTCCTCTAGAATGCAATGCATTAGGATGCACAACTCTGGTATCACTCCGTGACTTCGCCGCTTGTTTTGTGGTATATACTGTGGGGACCCGGCCAGACCTTCTAGTATATACTTTATGAACGGATGGAGTAATTACAATCGACATGTTCATTTTCCTCCCGGGGCACATGTCGGATGGAGAAGGTTTTGAACGTACCGACGACCCCCTTTACTTTGGATAAGTATAATCGTAGGGTAGGCTCTCTTGCCTCAAACTCCCCGTTGATCTGGGAAGCTACCACCATGGAGTCGGTGAGGACCTCCACATCCAACACCCCAGTTCCCTGGCCAGGCCCAGCCCTGCTATCACGGCCTCATACTCGGCCTGATTATTAGTGATGGGGAAGTTGCCACCGCTGTTTGCTCAATTCTAGTTCCCTGGGGGCTCTCCAAGATCACCCCTACCCCCAGGGAATGCCTTCCCGAGGCACCATCTACCTTCACCTTCCATGGAGTCGGATGAGTGAGCTCTTCCTCCGCCACCTCGATCATATAATCGGCCAAAAAGTCGGCCATCGCTTGAGCCTTGATCGAGAGGCGTGGGATGAAGGAGTTGTCGAACTCGCTCAACTCCACCGACCACTTGGCCAGCCTGAAAGAATGCTCCACCCCCTCAAAGATGTTGGGGAGGGAAAGGTCAGTCAGCACTCGGATGGAGTGTGCCTAGAAATAGGGCCGCAGCCTCAGGGCCGATACGATCAGGGCGATGACCAGCTTCTCCAAAATTGGATACCGTAGCTCGGCCTTCCGGAAGACCCGACTCAGGTAGTATATGGGGAGATGCTTCTTCCCCTCTTCACGAACTAAGATGGAGCTCAAGGCCTCCGCCCCGACCCCGAGATATAAAAATAGGTCCTCCCCCTCCTTTGGATCATGGAGCAACGAAGCCCTCATCAGCTGCATCTTGAGGGCCTGGAATGCCTCCTCACACTCCTTGGTCAACTCGAATTTTTGCCCCCCCCATCCCTTAGTGTTTTGAAAAAGGGGAAGCACTTCTCCCTAGCCCGGGAGAGGAACCTGCTTAACCCTGTCAGCTTCCCTATCAACCGTTGCACCTCCTTAGTTTTTCGTGGCGACCCCAGGTCTACGATAGCCTGGACCTTATCAGTATTTGGTTCGACCCCCATGGGGCTGAGGAGGTGCCCCAATAACTTCCCCCTGCTAGCCTCGAAGATACACTTTAGGGGGTTCAATCGCATCTTGTACTTGCGTAGGGTGGCGAAGGGCTCCTCTAGGTCCTGGAGGTGAGAGTCCACATCCTGACTCTTGATCATGAGATCATCTACGTACACCTCCAGGTTCCTCCTCTTCTGTTTCCGGAAGACCCTGTCCATCATCGTTTGATAAGTCTCTCATGTGTTCTTCAGCCCAAAGGGAATCATTTTATAGCAGTAGCACCCATCATCCATGATGAACGAGGCATCCTTGACGTCCTGGGGGTGCATCCTGATTTGGTGGTAACCTGAAAACGCATCCAAAAAGCTCATTACAGAAAAATGAATGGCTGTGTTGGGTACATTGGAAATTGTGTACCAGATTTGAAGAAGCCTCACCCTACTCAATGATATACATCAAGGTGTATTTGATGTGCTTTGAGTTTATATGTGCAGGTTAAGTAATTGCAGGAAATGCAGAAAAGTTTCTAAGTCTATGTGTCGACACCTAGAGGTGAAGTGTCGACACTTATGAAGGCTTGTGTCGACACCTAGAGAAGCTGTGTTGAAACTTGGAGTAATTGTGTCGACACCAGGAAAGGCAGATTCGACACCAGGAAAGGCAGATTCGACACCAGGAAAGGCAGAGTCGACACCAGGAAAGGCAGAGTCGACACTAGAAGCAAATTGTCGACACATACAGGCAGTGTCGACACACTATGAAGAATTGTCAACATAATCTGTGTCGACACTTAGAGGCAGTGTCGACACCCAGAGAAGTTTTGTCGACATCAAATGTGTCGACACCAGGAGGCTGTGTCGACACTCAGCAAGCTTAAACAAAGTTAAAGTACTTGTGTCGACACAAAGGAGATGTGTCGACACTCAGCAAGTTTCAACACAAGAAGGCTTGTGTCGACACAAAGGAGATGTGTTGACACTCAGCAAGTTTCAACACAAGAAGACTTGTGTCGACACAAAGGAGATGTGTCGACACTCAGCAAGTTTCAACACAAGAAGGCATGTGTCGACACAAAGGAGATGTTTCGACACTCAGCAAATATCAAAAATAAAAGAAGATGTGTAGACACAAGGGAGATGTGTCGACACACAACAGAATTCAGCTAAGTGTTAAAGATGAAGTACTTGTGTCGACACACTCAATCAGTGTCGACATATTCTACAGAAGGCATGTGTCGACACACGTAATCAGTGTCGACACATTCTGAAGAAGCAGTGTCGAGAAGCTGTGACAACAACACAAGGAGTTGTGTCGACACCATCAAGGCTAGTGTCGACACTTAGTTCACTTGTGTCGACACTTAGTCTATTTGTGTTGACACATAATGACTATCTGTCTCGACACTTTCAGACAGTGACAGTGATTTCAAGAAGTGACTGGATGACTAGACAGCTGCCATTTCAACCGGTCAACTACAACTGTCAAAGCTGCCAGAAGGTTGTTAGAAACCGGATCAGCCGGTCACCATGGAGAAAGTTTATATAAAGGCTTTTTCTTTCAACAGGGTGAGACAATCAACAGATTATTCATTAAAGATTAATAACAGATTGAAGATCTACACAGAGATCTAACAACACAAAAGAAGAAGACCTTTGACAGAAGATCTAAGAAGTTGGAGAGAGAGAGAGCTCCTTCTAAGGAGAGCAGCTGCTGAACAAGGCTGCTAAGTAAGATTCAGATTAAGATCTGAGTCTCAAGACAGAAGTTGATTGAAGATCATCTTCACATGAGATTCAACCCTACTGAGTTCTAATTCAAAAAGCTTTGAAGAAAGCTAAGGGAGGTTGATCTCTGCCAAGTTCTTCCAAGAACTCATCAAGAAGCCAGTCAACTCATCTCTCTCTGTCAGGGTTGTGGTTAATTACTTTGTATAATAAAATTCCTGTAGGATCTTGTATAGATCTGAGCTGTAAGCCTATTTTATAAAGACTGAGTGTAATAGACTATGTGCTCTGAGTGTAGGTCTTGTTAAAGATTGAGGTAGGGTTTTGTGCCTGAGTTGTAGGAGACTTTGTTCTCTGAGTGTAGGTCTTGTTGAAGATTGATTGGTAGGGCTTTTTGCCTGAGTTGTAGGAGTGGGGACACTCTGAGTTGTAGGAACCTGTTTGGGGTCCTAAGCTGTAAGATCTGAGGTGATAGTGCTGAAGTTAGGCCGAATCTAGTACACTACTAGATAGGCGAAGGGGGAAAGTGGATGTAACCAGACCTTGGGGAACCACTATAAATACTGTGTGCACTCTGTGTATGTTTGTTTATGTAGTTGCTGTGTTATGATAGTTGTAGAATTGCATTTGCTGTACAGAGTTTCTGCCTTAAAATAAAAAAGGAAAAGTACACCTATTCACCCCCCTAGGTGGTTAGGCACTATTTCTTTCAAGTGGTATCAGAGGGAGGTTCCTCAAAAAGGGACTTAACAGTCTGAGTAAGATCCTGTAGGCAGATTCAGAAAAAACAAGAATCAAGAAAATGAGTTCTAGTGAGAATCACAAAGAGCTGGGGTCCATGAAATTGCCAATATGTAGAAAAGAGATATTTGGCATATGAAAAGAGAGGGTTAGACTCTTTATGGAAGCTTCTGATCCAAGGATATATATTACAGTTAAAGAAGGCCCATATGTGCCAATGAAGATATCCATTCTGGATGCAAATCAGAAAACTCCCAAGAACTTCTCTGAAATGACAAAAGATGAAATCATTCTGGCCACTATGGAGAAGAGAGCCCAGAATATAATTGTTAGTGTCATTGATGATGCAACATTTCAGAACTTAATTCATTGTAAAACCTCTAAAGAAATGTGGGACACATTAATAGTCTATATGGAGGGATCAGAAGAAGTAAGACATGATAGGAAGTCCTTGTTAAATCAGGAATATGAAAGCTTCAGACAAGGAAAGTCTGATAGCATTACAGAATGTTACAAGAAGTTCTATAGGATAGTTAATGAGTTGATGTCCTATGGAAGAGAATTCAGCAACTATGAGCTGAATGACAAGTTCTTAAGATCTCTGACTAAGAACTGGGACACCAAGATTTGTGTCATTAGGGAAGTGGACAAACTAGCTGATATACCTCCTCCAACTTTGTTTGGAAAACTGCTATCTTATGAGATGCAGTTAATGGCTAGAAAGGAGGAAGAGAAGAATACTAGAGTGGAGCACAAGGAAAAGACTGTGGCCTTCAAGACTGAAGCCGCTAAGAAGTATAGAAGCAAGTCTCCATCTCCACCTCAAATAGTTGCTGAAGCTGTGACAGATAATTCAGATAGCAAGAATTCAAATAGCAGTGAGAGTGATGAAGACTTTGCTGCTTTTACTAGACATTTTCAAAAGTTTTTTAAGAAGAAGCAGTGGAGGTCTAAGCCTTCCACTTCTCAGCCAAAAGATGACTACTATCAAAAAAGAAAGTCATCAAGGAATGACAGAAGAAGGTCCAAGCCAAGCAAAGCTACAGCTTCAAAAATTGTGTGTTATTGCTGCAATAGACAGGAAGATGTAGTGGATGACTGTCCTGAAAAGGGGAAGGAGTCAGCTGACAAAAAGAAGACTCAGTTTAAGGGCAAAAAGGAAAAGTCCTTTGTTGCTAAGAAAGACAAGAGTCTGACAGATCAGTCATCTTCAGAAATAGAATTAGAAGCTGAAGCCTACATTGGATTATTTGCTGAAGAGGAAGAAGATGAGTTCATGCAGCTAATGAACTCAATTTATGAGCATGAGGACAATCAGTGCAAGGGACTGATGGCCTTATCTGAAGGAGACAAGAACCAGGATCAGCCTGGACCAAGTAAGGTACAAAGTTGTTCTTCTAGTTCAATTTATAGTACTGAGTCAGAATCAGATACATCTGCATCAAGTGATGTGGGTGGGTCTGAATCTGAAGGAGATATTCATCAGTTAATTGATGAATATAGGGACTTGTTACATGCCTTGAAGAAAAGCAAAACCTTGGCCAAAACTCAAGCAAAGGAGATTGCTAGTCTTAAATTGGCTGCTGCTGATTCAGACAAGTTGTTAGATCAGAAACTGAATGAGATTGCCAGATTGAAAAATTTAACTGCTATTCAAATGGGCACAGTCACATTCAAGAATGATCAGATTAGGAATCTGGAGGTTAGACTTCAGAAGGAGAAAGATATTGTGGCTAGCTTGTCTAAACCTAAATCTGTTTTACCCTTGATAGATGAGTTTGTACATCAAAAGGGTAAGGCTAGATTAGGATTTAAAAAAACTGCCTGGACTGCTAGGTCCAAATCTAAGGGCAAAGCCCCAGCACTAAATAAGAAGCCTGCAGTAGATAATTCAGCCAGGGTTGTACCTAAACAAAGGTACAACAGGTTTGAGTGCTGGTGTTGTGGCAAGATAGGCCACTTTGCCATAGATTGTTAGCACAATTCAAGTGTCAAGGATAGTAGGAAACTGCCTGCTAGAAAAGCTATAGGTAGTTTTGTTAAAAGTCAGACTAACCTGCACCAAGGACCCAAGAGTTATTTGGGTTCTAAGGTTCAGTAATCTGTTTTGCAGGTGAGTCCAAGTGGTCATGCCCCTATATGGTACTTGGACAGTGGATGTTCCAGGCACATGACTGGAACTAGGGGTTGCTGAAGGACTATACACCTATCAAGGATGGCCCTAAAGTTACCTTTGGTGGTTCAGAAAAAGGAATCATCAAAGGCTTTGGTAACATTTCTAGTAACTTGATTACAATTACTCAAGTGGCTTATGTAAAGGGTTTGAAACATAACCTCATTAGCATAAGTTAGCTGAGTGATTTAGGGCATGACATCTCATTTGTCAAGAATGGTTGTCGTATCAAAATGTCAAGTGATCAAAAGATCATTTTGACAGGATATAGGAAGAGAAATGTCTATTGTCTTGACTTTGTGTGTGAGAACAATGTTTCTCCTATTTGTCTTGTAGCTGATGAGAGAGTCTCACACTGTGTTAAATGACATAAGAGGCTGTCTCATCTTAACTATAAGACAATTGGCCAACTCTTTAGCAAAGAGTTAGTGAGGAATGATGCACAAGTTAAGTGTATAAATTATGGGATATGCTCAGCTTGTCAAAAAGGCAAGCAGACCAACTCCACCTTTCATAGCCTTGAGAACAAGGATTCTATGAGGTGTCTATACCTCTTGCATATGGATCTTTTTGGTCCTATGCCAGTTCACAGCCTAGGTAGGAAGGTCTACACATTTGTGGTAGTTGATGACTATTCTAGATATTCCTGGGTGTTCTTCCTAAGACAAAAATTGTGTGAAGGGACCATGGTACTATTCTAGATATACAAGTATCTTATATAGTTTTGCTAAACAAATTCAGAATGAATTGGACAGTACAGTGGTCAAAATCAGAAGGGACCATGGTACTGAATTTCAGTCTGAAAGTATGACAAAACTGTGTGAAGAGTTTGGGATTTTTCAGAAATTTTCCTCACCAAGAACACCTCAGCAAAATGGTATTGCTGAAAGGAAGAATAGAACATTGATAGAGGCTGGTAGAACCCTATTGAGTGACACTTATCTCCCAGAATATTTCTGGGCTGAGGCAGTAAATACTGCTTGTCATGTGATCAATAGAGCTACTATCACCAAGAGCCATAAGAAGACCCCCTATGAGATTGTGAAGGGCAGAAAACCAAATTTATCCTATTTTAGGATCTTTGGTTGCAAGTGTTATATACTTAACAATGGAAAGTCTTATCTAACCAAGTTTGCTGCCAAATCCCAAGAGGGGATCTTTGTTGGGTACATCAATAATAGTAAGGCTTATAGGGTCTACAACTTGATTACTCAAGTTGTAGAAGAGTCTGTACATGTAGTTTTTGATGAAGCAAGGCTCATTAACAGTGAATTGCTAAGTAGTGTTTGCAGCTCTATAGGTGTAACTGAAAGGATGGACAAGCTTACCATAACAGAAGGTTCTTCTGCATATCAACAAGTGGAAGATGGTGGCTGCTGTCCACGGGGAGTACAAGATACTCCTGCTGTTGAAGAAGACCAAGAGGTGCAGCATATTGAAGAGGCTGGAGATGTACAACCTGAAGACAGACTACCTCCAGCAAATAGGAACTTAAAGGATCATCCAGCCAATAATATAATTGGAGATCCCAGACAAGGAGTACAAACAAGAAGTAGGAATCTGAGTACAGTTCTTTACTCCAGCTTCCTATCCCAAGTGGAACCAAAGAAGTTTGAAGAAGCAATTCTAGACCGTCATTGGATTGAGGCCATGCATGAGGAGCTGAACCAGTTTAGGAGGTGCAAAGTCTGGAAGCTTGTTCCTAAACCCAAAGACCATAATATCATTGGAACAAAGTGGATCTTTAGGAACAAATTGGATGAGAATGGAATTATCATCAACAATAAAGCTAGACTTATTGCAAAGGGATATAGGCAGGAAGAAGGTATTGATTTTGATCAAACCTTTGCACCAGTAGCAAGACTGGAGGCACTCAGGATGTTCCTTGCCTATGCAACATATCAAGGGTTTAATGTATTCCAAATGGATGTTAAGTCAGCTTTCCTAAATGGAGATCTAAAGGAAAACGTCTATGTAGAGCAGCGCTCAGGTTTTGTTAATTCTCTTAAACCTGATTATGTATATAGACTTAGGAAGGCTTTGTATGGGTTAAAACAAGCCCCAAGGGCTTGGTATGAAACTCTGTCTAGTTTCCTCATTGAGAACAAATTCTCAAGGGGGAAAATAGACAAGACTCTATTCCTTAGGGAATCTAAAGGCAAGATTATCTTAGTCCAAATATATGTAGATGACATAATATTTGGGTCTACAGAAAGTAGTATTTGCAGAAAGTTTGCAAAACTTATGCAAGGACAATTTGAAATGAGCAGTATGGGGGAACTTAAGTTCTTCTTGGGTCTCCAAGTTAGACAGACTGAAGATGGCCTGTCCATATGCCAGTGTATGTTCACCCTAGAGTTGATAAAGAAGTATGGTATGGAATCATCCACTACCATGAAAACTCCTATGGGGTCAAGCATGTCTCTAAGCAAAGATGGTGTAGGGAAACTTGTAGATGAAACTTTGTATAGAGGGATAGTTGGCTCCCTACTGTATTTAACTGGTAGTAGACCAGATATCATGTATGCTACATGTGTCTGTGCTAGGTACCAAGCATGCCCTAAAGAATCTCATCTGACTGCAATCAAAAGGATTTTGAGATATCTTAAGGGCACACCTTATCTAGGCCTTTGGTACGCTAGGAATGAAGATTTTGTACTGACAGGTTATTCAGATGCAGATTTTGCAGGCTGCAAGGAAGATAGGAAGAGTACTACATGAACCTGTCAATTTCGAGGTGGAAGGCTGGTGTCTTGGAGCAGTAAGAAGCAGACTAGTGTGGCCATCTCTACAGCTGAGTCAGAATATGTTACTGCAGGAAGCTGTTGTGCACAACTTTTATGGATTCAACACCAGCTAGAAGATTATGGTATTTAAGTAAGTAGAACACCTTTACTTTGTGATTCTACAAGTGTAATTTCTATAGCTAATAATCCTGTCTCACATAGTAGGACTAAGAACATAGAAATTAGATACCATTTTCTTAGAGAACATGTAGAAAAAGAGGACATTTCCCTAGAATATGTTAAAACAGATAATCAAATTGCTGATATGTTTACTAAGCCCCTAGATGAAACCAAATTCAATAAGTTTAAAATTGAATTAGGAATGTTAAACTTAGAATAGCTTTAAAAAATTGGATAAGTAAAATGGTGTCGACGCAAGCAGTTGTCTGTGTCGACACATAGAAGTGGTGTCGACATTTCAGAAAAATGGTGTCGACACATCTAGACAGTCTGTGTCGACACTTTAGAGAATTAGTGTCGACACATCCAGAGTAGGTGTCGACACATCCAGGGTGGTGTCGACACTTAGGATTAACACAGAATTCGTCGATTGAAGTATCGACTAATCTTCGAGCTGAGATGTATAAGTGTCGACACATATATTCTGTCGACTATATTTGTGTCGACACAAATTTGTCGAGACATTAGAAGTATGTGTCGACACTTTTCAACACTGTCGACACATTTCAAGTATTTTGACGTGCCTTTTCACCTTCGATTTTAGAAAGGTATAAATAGGTCTTCACCATTATTTGTCGATACGCTCACCATAGTTTCGAGACCAAACTTGTGTGTCGACATTTCTCTTCTCTAAATTCAAAATTTCTTCAAACCCTAATGGCGCCCAAGCTAGAAGAGAACATCAATGAAGGTTATGAGCTCATGCGACATGCTTTTGATGACACAGAACCAGAAATTCACGGTGTTGTAACCCTAGTTGCAGAGACTGGGTTAGAGTATCTAGTTTCAGAGCCAATCAAGATTTGGAAGAAAGAGGTCCTCTAATTCTTTAGTGCAGCTACACTTGATGAAACTGGACTCAAGATTAAGTCCACAGTCCATGGGGCAAAGGTGAAGGTCACCCAAAAAATTCTAAGAAAAGTTCTACATCTCCCTAGAACTAAAGAAGAGGAAGATGTAACTGCATCAAGGATAAGGGAGGAACTGCAATGGTATGGAGTTGATTCAAGCATGAAGATTGGATCAGTTTTTAATAGGAAAGGGAAGAACATATAAGGAAAGTTTTTATCTGAGGTAGTAGGTAGGTGATTTTGTGCAAGCCTGGTGGGCATGATAGAATATCAGCTCACATGTTCAGTTTGATGTCAAGAATAATTTTCCAACTTAAAACTGATTGGTCAGCAGTATTATTTGACAAGATTAAGGAAAGTCTGAAAAAGCCCAATCTGGGTAGCATTATGAGTTCATACTTAGCTGGAAGTATTCCTGAAGTGATGAATCAAGCTGCAGGTTCTAAGATAAACCATATGAGAAGAATGGATGTTAGAATTATCTCAAGGTGGGATAGAGTGTTAACTAAAGAAATGGCTACACCAGAGAAGGAAACACCTCAGAAGAAGAAGAAGAAAGCCATTATGTCTCCTGAATCCTCCAGTAGCTCAGAAGAGCAGGTGGTTTTTAGTTTTGATGATGGAGAGGCTGGAAATGCTGGTCAGTCACCAGAAAGACCTGAAGATGCACAGAGGCAGGGGGAGCTACCATCTGCTAGCCCTATTCACATGGATCCACTCCAGGGGGAGCCTCAACATGTGGATGAGCCAACTCACTTAGATAGTGAAAGGGCAACCCAAACAATTCTTGAGGTAATCAATGAAGTTAATCAATCTATTTTAAATATTGAGGATGAAGTATTGTCTGAATCATTACTTGATGTTGATCAGCAAACTCAGATACATAGTCAACAACAAGATGTTACATGGAAGACACATCAGTTGCAGATCATGCTCCTGAGATAAGAAATTCTCTAGTCCATCCTCAACAGGAGTTTACACTAGAAGAGTTGTTCCCTGATTTACTACAGACTGATTTTGAGAGAGAGAAAGCAGTTGTTAAGGGGGAGTCAGCTAACCTTGAGGGGGAGCATGTAAGGTCACAGGAGGAGACTGCTATAAAAGAAACTGAGGAGCAAAGGAGTGTTGAGGAGCTACCAAGAGCAGAGAAGGAATTGCCCCCTACTCCACAGGATAGAGTAGACATTGCTAGTACTTCTGACTCTGAAGATGAAGAGGCTGCTAGAGCCAAGAAAAGAAAGCTACAGGTTTTCAAAAGGAGAAGCCAGACCTACAAGAAAACACTGCAAACCATTGTTCCACAACAAGCCCCAACTGCTGATTATAGTTCATTGTTGGTGGCTTTGTAGATCAAACTGGATGAGCAAAGGAAGGCTCTACAAACTTATATGGATGAAGGACATAAATCCCTTCAATTTGATTTGGCTCAAGATATAAAATCTATTATATTTGAAGTTAATCAAAATAAGAAGGAAATGACTGACTGTTTTCATAAAGGAGGGAATGCAGTGGTATATCTGGCTACTCATCAAGAGAATATAAAGAAACAGGTTGATGATATGGCAGTAAAACAAGGATATGTTCTTGAGAATCAGATTAGAATGAATGACAATCTAACTGAATCACATAATGTGATAGTAACTGAAATACAGAATCTTGCAGCTGCTCAAACTGCAGCAAGGACTACTGCCAAGGCTGAATTTGACAAGCACTTACAAGAAAGTCTAACTTCTGTTAAAACTGCCATTTAAGATTCTCAAAAGGCTATTACTGAAAAGCTCCAAAGGTTAAAACTTTTTATAAAGATGGAGTTAACTATTTGAATGCTCAAATCAGATTTCAGAAGGATGATCTTAGGGATGATATAGAAAGAGAAGTCATAAAAGGGGAGAGGGTACTAGTCAAAGTAGGCTCTGACCATGCTAAATGGATTTCAAACAGCATCAGAGCTTCCCTTGGATATCCACCTTTGTGTGATGATGATAATGTAGCAGAATCTGGGATAAATCCTGTATATTTTGGAGGAGAACAAGCTGAAGTAGCTCATGTGATCTACCCTCCTGTAGATTTTGACATGATACATCAGGAGGTACAATCTATGTATAGCCCTCCTGAGGGTAATCAGAATATTATTTTTGAGAAAGTAGTACAGCCTGTGCCAGAGGCAGTATTAAAAGTGCAAGAAGCTCAATTATCTAAGAAGAGGTTCAGAGAACAGACAGAGTTAAGGCCTGATTTTGAATAGTGGAGCCCAACTTCTAGGAATATCATATTGACTGCTTGGAAGGCTGCAAAGGATAATTTCCTAGAGAGGGGAAAATGGTACTCTGACCAAGAATAGAGAAAACATGAAGCTAGGCAAGAAGCCATAGTACAATACAGAAGAAAGGCTAAACTATGGAAGCTACCTCCTAATGCACATGAGCCTAGCAATTATTTCCCTAAGCCTTATCATTATTTTGAGAGACAAAAGCTAAGGGCTGAAGAACAGAAGAAGAAAGATCTTAAGGGAAAGAAGCCTGCAGTTGACAATGATGCTCCAGTTCAAGCCAAGATTCAATCTGTAAAGGGCATTGTTATCAAGGAGCCAGAGCAGACATAGAATAGAATTTTCTTAAGTTTACTACTTTGTAATTTTTTGCATTAAAATCTATGTAAACTTTTGATTAATGAAACTATTGGATGTTGTAACAAAACAATGTTTGATGTTCAATCTGTTACATTTTTATTCTGTAATGATTGTTTATACATGTTTTGTTTAGTATTAACCCTATCATATAATATTGTTATACATTATATTGAGTATTTGTTATGTATGGTGTATATTATTGACTAAGCATTATGACTTCTCCAAATAGGGGGAGATTGTTGGGTACATTGGAAAATGTGTACCAGATTTGAAGAAGCCTCACCCTACTCAATGATATACATCAAGGGGTATTTGATGTGCTTTGAGTTTATATGTGCAGGTTAAGTAATTGCAGGAAATGCAGAAAAGTTTCTAAGTCCATGTGTCGACACCTAGAGGTGAAGTGTCGACACTTATGAAGGCTTGTATCGACACCTAGAGAAGCTGTGTCGACACTTGGAGTAATTGTGTCGACTCCAGGAAAGGCAGAGTCGACACCAGGAAAGGTAGAGTCGACACCAGAAGCCAAGTGTCGACACATACAGGCAGTGTCAACACACTGTGAAGAATTGTCAACATAATCTGTGTCGACACTTAGAGGTAGTGTCGACACCTAGAGAAGTTTTGTCGACATCAAATGTGTCGACACCAGGAGGCTGTGTCGACACTCAGCAAGCTTCAACAAAGTTAAAGTACTTGTGTCGACACAAAGGAGATGTGTCGACACTCAGCAAGTTTCAACACAAGAAGGCTTGTGTCGACACAAAGGAGATGTGTCGACACTCAGCAAGTTTCAACACAAGAAGGCTTGTGTCGACACAAAGGAGATGTGTCGACACTCGGCAAGTTTCAACACAAGAAGGCATGTGTCGACACAAAGGAGATGTGTCGACACTCAGCAAGTATCAACAACAAAAGAAGATGTGTCGACATAAAGGAGATGTGTCGACACACAGCAGAATTCAGCTAAGTGTTAAAGAAGAAGTACTTGTGTCGACACACTCAATCAGTGTCGACACTTTCTAGAGAAGGCTTGTGTCGACACACAGAATCAGTGTCGACACATTCTGAAGAAGCAGTGTCGAGAGGCTGTTACAAAAACACAAGGAGTTGTGTCGACACCATCAAGGCTAGTGTCGACACTTAGTTCACTTGTGTCGACACTTAGTCTATTTGTGTCGACACATAATGACTATCTATCTCGACACTTTCAGACAGTGACAGTGATTTCAAGAAGTGACTGGATGACTTGACAGCTGCCATTTTAACCAGTCAACTACAACTGTCAAAGCTGCCAGAAGGTTGTTAGAAACCGGATCAGCCGGTCACTATGGAGAAAGTTTATATAAAGGCTTTTTCTTTCAACAGGGTGAGACAATCAACAGATTATTCATTGAAGATAAATAACAGATTGATGATATACACAGAGATCTAACAATACAAAAGAAGAAGACCTTCGACAAAAGATCTAAGAAGTTGGAGAGAGAGCTCCTTCTAAGAAGAGCAGCTGCTGAACAAGGCTGCTAAGTAAGATTCAGATTGAGATCTGAGTCTCAAGACAGAAGTTGATTGAAGATCATCTTCACAGGAGATTCAACCCTACTGAGTTCTAATTCAAGAAGCTTTGAAGAAAGCTAAGGGAGGTTGATCTCTGCCAAGTTCTTCCAAGAACTCATCAAGAAGCCAGTCAACTCATCTCTCTCTGTCAGTGTTGTGGTTAATTACTTTGTATAATCAAATTCCTGTAGGATCTTGTATAGATCTGAGCTGTAAGCCTATTTTATAATGGCTGAGTGTAGGAGACTGTGTGCTCTGAGTGTAGGTCTCGTTGAATAATGAGATAGGGCTTTGTGCCTGAGTTTTAGGAGACTTTGTTCTCTGAGTGTAGGTCTTGTTGAAGACTGAGCGGTAGGGCTTTTTGCCTGAGTTGTAGGAGTGGGGACACTCTGAGTTGTAGGAACCTGTTTGGGGTTCTGAGCTGTAAGATCTGAGAATCTGTGGAGAAGTGCTGAAGTTAGGCTGAATCTAGTACACTACTAGATAGGCGTAGGGGGAAAGTGGATGTACCCAGACCTTGGGGAACCACTATAAATACTATGTGCACTCTGTGTATGTTTGTTTCTGTAGTTGTTGTGTTGTGATAGTTGTAGAATTGCATTTGCCGTACAGAGTTTCTACCTTAAAATTAAAAAGGAAAAGTACACCTATTCACCCCCCCCCCCCTCTAGTTGGTTAGGCACTATTTCTTTCTGGCTGAATCAACCAGTGCATCGATCCGAGGCAAGGGATAACAATCCTTAGGACAAGAATTATTAAGCAAGGAAAAAATCGACACACAGACGCCTCCAGTCGTCTCCCTTTTTAACCATGACTACATTGGAGACCCAGCCAGGGTATTGGATTTCAGACACGAAGCCGGCCTCGAGAAGCTTTGCCACCTCTTCTCTGATGGGCACGGCAAGATTGTCCGCAGTGGACCTCTGCTTTTGTTGGATAGGGCGTGCTCCCCGGTCTAAGTTGAGGCGGTGGCAAGCCACATCTACGTCAACCCCCGGCATCTCTGCGGCGCTCCATGCGAAGATGTCCACGTTATTCTGGATGCACGTCAGTATCCTTCCTTGAGCCTCCGGGGTCAGCCCTCTGCTGACGCGGACCATCTCTACCCTACCCCCACGGGTGAGGACCTCCAGCTACACCACCTCTTCCGCAGCCTCCAACCTGGACTGCTCTCCCCATTCTCCAACATCCCTCTCCTCTGGGACGAGGACCTCCTCCTCTACCTCTTCCTCCACGCCATCGCCTCGGTCGACTCCTCCCGATCTCCTCCTACCACCTGAACCTCGTTGCAGCTCTCCACCTCCATCTCCTCCTTGCCAGCCTCCTGCTCTACCTCCTCCATCTTTCGCTTCATCTCCTTGGCTCACTCCCGCCAATAGATGGAGTTCACGGCAGTGATGTAGCACTCCCTTGCTACTTTGGGGTCACCCCGGACTCGGACCTGGATCCCCTCGACGTTGAACTTTAAGCATTGATGGAATCACGAGGGGACGTAGTAGAAGTCGCTGATGAGGGGCCTCCCGAAGATGACGTTGTAGCAGCTGGGGGCATCCACGATGACAAAACTACAATTCCGGAACTACCCCCAGGGTGACATGGAGCCCTACTCCTCCTTCTACCTCCTTCCTCTCCCCCAAAAATCCAAACAAGGGCCCATCCGAGGCCAACACCCTCTTCGCCTCCACCTTCATCACGTCAAATGCCTTCTTAAAGACGACGTTGACGGAGCTTCCGTTGTCGACGAGGATTCAGGAGACGATAAAATTTTCAATGGCCGTCAGGATGACCAGCGAATCGCAAAATGGATCCTCATGATCCGGCATATCGCTCCTCGAGAGGGTAATCCTCTCTTCTGGGGGTGGGGTCTGGGATGTGGTGTAACGCCCCGAAACTCAAAAGAGCGACGAGAGGCATTTTGGGCCAAATTTGGTATTTGTCAGGGGGTACACGGCCTGGGACACGGGCGTGTCCCAGGGCATGTCATGTTCGATCGACAATCTTGGGTCGACGATCGTCGAACAGCATACACGGCTGGTTGTCATGGTCTTGTCATGACCGTTCGACGATTTTCCAGCAATCTACGTTCGATGATCTGGCTGCGTTCGACGATTTTGCCAGGGATCTACGTTCGATGATCTGGCTGCGTTCGACGATTTTTCCAGGGATCTGCGTTCGACGATCTGGCTGCGTTCGATGATTTTTCCAGGGAACTCTGTTCGACGATTTGGCAGCGTTCAGCGATCTTGGCTCGACGATCGTCGAGCGCGGGGCGATTGTGGCGTGTTTGACTTTGTCGACGCGGAGTGTCGACACAGAGGATTTGGCGGGATCTTGACTAAATGTCCCGACACAATTTGATTGGTCATGGACGTGTCTTGCTCCGGATTGGTGAACTGTGTCGTGTTTAGCCCCATTTGTCTAGGTCAGACCTGGATCGTAGCCGTGTATTTCCCTTTTATGGGATCCGACGGCTGGTGGTTAATCCGATTGAGATATACCAATGTGTAGGGTTTCAAAACCCATATTTTCTGCCGCTAGTTCTCTGTCTAAATTCTAGAGAGAAGGGAGAGCAAAGGAGGAAGAAGAAATCTAGATCCGGTCCTTGGAGGGGCTTCAGAGCTCCAAATCGCGAGCCGACTTCGGATCTACGAAGGCAAAGAGAGTGCGGTGATTTTCATCTTCTTACATTTCCATGGCGCCAAGGAAGAATGCTAGTGTAACGATTCTCTTCTTGAGCATGTGAAGCTCTTCTTCTTTTGCATAGGAAGCCCGCTCTCGCGAGTTGGCGGTGAGTTTGAGGCGTTCCTTCGGGTAGTTATGTAAATTCCCCGTTGTGTAGAGTTCGTAATCGAGAACGGATATAGGCATCATGTGTGAAGCCTAACCGGACAAGTTGGTCTGGATCGGCGATGTTGCATTGCATAAATGACCGGAGAAGACTCCGTGTGATTGTTTGTTTTTCGGGTTTTCTACGAGGTAAATTGTAGCAGGTAGCGTTGGGGATTATATCCAACGTGCACCCGAAAAACTGGGCAGATACGTGATTCTACCAACTTGGAGGCCCGGGAGCCAACTTGAACATAACCGGGTTTTGTGAAGTGTGTAACGAAAACGGGACTCGGGAGAAGTTTGACCCGCGCATATGGCTTAAATTGTCGTTGCGATGTGAGCACGGGTTAGATGGAACCGTACCCGTTCTATGTAGTTCGGTTAAAGCGACCTAAAGGTACGTGGTACTTGCCGTTGGCATAGATGAGGGTCTTCGGCGGTCTATTGCTTAAAATGACGTGACCCATGCCGGGAAGACAAATTGCTCATAGTTTGGCCGTCAAAGTGGCGGCGGTGAGATCGGAATGTCTATGGATTAAATTGACGTGACATCGACCGGTTCACCAAGAATGTGCCCTAAGTGCACGGGGTGTGTGGCCATGTGAGCCTACACCTGTGATGTAGTGACATTACTATAATGCTAGGTTGTACTAATAAAGTGCAGGGAAGGAGCATCGTCGCCCCGATTTTGGGGGCGGGATCGTTATAATTTGGTCAGCATTGCTGACCGTTGCCTTTGTTTGCCACCGTGTGGTGGATTGTTGCTTGCAGGTGCTGCTGGACAGAGCGGTCAATAGCGGGTTAAAGCCCAAGTTGCTGAGTCGGCCCTCGAAGGCCTAATTTTTGAGTGTTTTCTTTATTCATGTATGGTCGGCCAGCGTGCCGAGGTTTCAAAACATGTAATTTTGAAGGAAATAATTTGTAAGGCCTTAAGGCCA
Source organism: Platanthera guangdongensis (assembly GCA_039583875.1). Lineage (NCBI taxonomy): Eukaryota > Viridiplantae > Streptophyta > Magnoliopsida > Asparagales > Orchidaceae > Platanthera > Platanthera guangdongensis. The sequence goes on from CM077150.1 coordinate 126,163,793, forward strand.
GTACTTGTGTATTTGTAATTCATTCCTGTGGGTTTGATTAATGGACATTCATGCTATTGTTGTTGGGTTCTTTTATTTGCAACTCTTAAAATTGCTTCCGCTAGAATGCTCTGTGTAGGACGTTGGATTGGTTAGATGGTTTCCATTGAGTAACCACCCGGTCTGTCTGTGGTATATGGCGTTGGGCCCCGGCCGGACCTACTGCTATATGTTATGCGACGGATAGGGGTGTTACAATTTGGTATCAGACTACTGGTTTCGGTCAGGCATAAAATGAATTCGTGGAAGAATTCTTTTTAAGGGGTGGTGAGCACATGTTTGTGCGTCATCGTTATAACCACAAATGAACCCATGAATGTCAACTTAGGAATGCAAATACACATGTTTGGGGAACCTGCGTGTTCCTATAATTGCTGTTTGTAATTTGTTTTGGCTGCTTAACGGTGTCTTGTACCACTATAGGTGACCAGAAGAGGTGCTGGGCCGTCGAAACGTCGAGTTTCTGAGGCTAGCAGTGCACCAAATGATGCTCCTGCAACACCTCCTTCGGCCGAAACCATTCGACTGGTGGCTGAAGCAGTGTTTGCCATGTTTAATGCGCAGCTTGCAAGGCAAATGCAATAGCCCGCTCCTGCGATGGAGCAGGTACCTCTTCCAGAAGTAGAGCCGAGAAGTGTGGAGTAGGTAGTAGTGGAGCCGTTGCTGCCAAGGAGGGCAACCGAGAGACAGCTCAAACATGTCATGAGCTTTAATCCTCCGGTGTTCTCAGGGTTGGGAACCCCATCTCAAGCTGAAGACTGGCTCTCTCGTGTGAAGAGAGTCTTGACAGCGACGGAGACGGAGGAGTGGCAGATGACCACTATAGCTACGTTCCTGTTGGATGGAGACGCTAGGCTGTGGTGGGAGGGTTTGGAGCTGCATCTATTGAGAGGTAGGCAACTTACAGACATCTCGATGGAGGAGTTCTCGCGACTGTTCTTGGCTAGGTACCTCCCTTCGACGTAGAGGATAGCTTTGGAGAACGAGTTCCTGAAGTTGGTTCAAGGAGAGAGTATCGTGGATGAATATCTCCACGAGTTTACTCGATTGAGTCGGTATGCTAGCTCCACCATCGCGGATGAGGAGCGCAAGATGAATCGATTCTACGAAGGGTTAAGAGATAATTTAAGGTTACTACTCTCGGGGCAGATGACGCAGGGTTTCTTGACCTTGGTCAACACGACCCGATCCATGGAGAAGGGCATGAAGAATGTACAAGCAAAGAAAAGCGTTGGTGACAAGAAATCATGAGTTCAAGGTGCTGACTACCTCAAAGTCTGGGTACCGTAAATTCTTTAAGAAGGCTAGGACTTCGCGTCCAGCTCCTTCTTCAGGTGCTTCTAGGGCGACTACGGGTCGGACCCCGGCTGCATGCTTTACTTGTGGAAAGTCGGGGCACTTTGCCCATGATTGCTGGAGCGGACGTCCCAAGTACGAATGGAAGCCAGGAGCGACCTATGAAGAGAAGGGCAAGACGGTGGAGTCAACCGCATCCCATTATGCTCCGGCCCAATCAAGGGTTTATAATCTTCGCCAACAGGAGGCCATCAAACAAGCGGATGTGGTGACAGGTAAAATTTAAATTTGTAGCAAGTTAAATTTCTTTAAATAATTGTTATGCACATGTTACATAACCACTGCTTGTTTAGGATTTGTTATGATTTGTGAAAATCCAGCAAGAGCACTCTTCGATATAGGAGCTTCACACTCCTTTTTGTCCGAAGAATTCATATCGCGCATCGGAGTACCTTCTTCAATGGTGAAGGACAAGATGGATGTGTTGTTGCCCAATGGGTGTTCGATGCGCGTGGATAGAATTTGTGGCATGAAGATTTGAATTGGGAGCCAGGAGTTCCATTTGCAAGCGTCGTTATTGCCGTTAGTGGAATTCGACGTTATATTTGGCATGGACTGGCTCTCGGATCAGCGAGCCTATATTGATTGCGGTAGCAAGGAAGTCAAGTTGGGAGCAGGTCGTGAGTCGACTTTCACGGGCTTGAAGGGGTCGAGCAAGATGTTGATGTCTGCTCTTCAGGTGGTGAAGGTGGTTCGTGCCGGTGCAGAACTGTTCTTTACACTAGTGGAGGCTGCAAAGCCTAAGCCCGCATTGGACAGTATTTCAGTGGTATCGGAGTACCCTGATGTGTTCCCTAGCGATCTTCCTGGAGCCCCGCCATAGCGGGAGATAGATTTTACGATAGAGCTCGTACCAGGTGCAAAGCCTGTGTCACGCTCTCCATATCGGCTAGTGCCTAAGGAAATGGCGGAGCTGAAGGTTCAACTGTAAGAGTTATTGGAGCAAGGGTATGTGCGTCCATGTTCTTCACCTTGGAGCGCGCTGGTCCTCTTTGTTAAGAAGAAGGATGGAAGCTTGAGGCTATGTATTGAATATCGGGACATCAACAAGTTGACGGAAAAGAACAAGTACCCGATCCCGTAGATTGATGATTTATTCGATCAGTTAGTCGGGTCGACGGTGTACTCAAAGTTGGACCTCAAGTCCGGGTACTATCAGCTGGGAATAAGGGAGAGTGATATCCCTAAGACAGCGTTCAGTACGAGATACGGGCATTACGAGTTTACGGTCATGCCGTTTGGGCTGACTAATGCGCCGTCAGTGTTCATGGATTTGATGAACAGGACCTTCAGGGATTACTTGGACCATTTTGTGATCGTCTTCATGGATGATATTTTGGTGTACTCGCAGAGTGAGGAAGATCACTTCAGGCATATTCATTTTGTTTTGGAGACACTAAGGAGGAATCAATTGTACGCCAAGTTCTCGATGTGCGAGTTTTGGTTGTCCTCAGTGGCGTTCCTCGGTCATATAGTGAGTGGGGAAGGTATTGCGGTGTATCAGGCAAAGATTGTTGTGATACGGGAGTGGCCTGAGCTTTCTACGGTAGCGGAAGTCCGGAGCTTTTTGGGGCTTGCCGGCTATTATAGGCGCTTCGTAGAGAACTTCTCGCGGATAGCGTTACCTCTCACTACTTTGACGAGGAAGGAGCAGAAGTTTGTTTGGACGCTGGAGTGCACGTGAGCTTTTGAGGAGTTGAAATGTCGGTTCACCACGGCGCCTGTGTTGAGTTTGCCGAGTGGGACTGAAGGTTATGAGATTTATAGCGATGCTTCGGGCATTGGTTTGGGTTGTGTGCTGTTACAGCATGGAAGCGTTATAGCATATGGCTCGAGACAGCTGAAGGTGCACGAGAGGAACTATCCGGTCCATGACTTGGAGTTAGCGGCCGTGATTTTTTCCTTGAAGCTGTGGAGGCATTATTTGTACGGTGTGAAGATTGATATCAACACTGATCATAAGAGCCTGAAATATTTGATTGATCAGAAAGACCTGAACATGCGGCAGCGTAGATGGATGGAGTTCCTGGGGGACTATACATTCAAGATCCACTACGTGCCTGGTAAGGGCAATGCGGTTGTGGATGCATTTAGTTGTCGAGCCCCAGCTCAAGCCAATTGGCTATCGGTGTATGATGAGCGGTTGGTTCGGGAGTTGGAGGCGTTGGAGATTTCTTGCGTGGATAAGCAGTCAAGTGATGAAGCACTATTGAATTGGACTGAAGTTCAATATAACCTTGCTGATCAGATTCGGAAGGCATTGGATATGGATGTGCAAATCATGATAGAGGCTCTGGATGGGTCAAATTCCAAATTCCTTGTGGAGGACAAATTACTTTGGAAAGACGGTCATCTGTGCGTCCCAAGCGTGGGCACTTTGCGGGTGGAATTATTGTATGAGGCGCATCATACCAAGTATGTAATTCACCCGGGTTGCACGAAGATGTACCGCGATGTTAAGAAATTGTTTTGGTGGGCAGGACTGAAGAATGTGGCGCTGTTTGTGGCGAAGTGCCAAACTTGCGCCTTGGTGAAGGCGGAGTGCCAAAAGCCGGGAGGATTCTTGATATGCTTGCCTATTCCGGAGTGGAAGTTCGATGACATCACTATGGACTTTGTGCACGAGTTGCCAAGGTCACAAAAGGGGAACGACACTATTTGGGTGGTCGTAGATCATTTAACAAAAGTGTCGCATTTCATTCCGCATAGGAAGGATGATCCGGTTGAGAAATTGGCGAAGTTATATGTGGATAACATAGTATGGCTTCACGGTGTGCCCCGCAGCATCATGAGTGACCGAGATGGACGGTTCACATCCAATGATTGGAGGCTTGTGCAGCAAATGTTGGGAACAAAGCTGAGTTTTAGCACAGCCTTTCATCCGTAGACGGATGGGCAGACCGAGAGGGTCAATAGGACAATGGAGGACATGCTTCGCATGAGTGTCCTGGACTTCAGGAAGCAATGGGAGGATCACCTTTATTTGGTGGAGTTCGAGTACAACAACAGCTACCAAGCGAGTATTCAAATAGCGCCCTTCGAGGCCATTTATGGTAGGAGATGTCGCACGCCGTTGTCTTGGTTAGAAACTAGTGAGTCAAAGTTGTCCAAGCGTCAAGAGGTGGATGATGCTACTTCATTGGTGCAAACCATTCGGGAGAGGTTGCTAATCACTCAGGACCGTCAGGCGAAGTACTATAATGCCAAGAACCGGAACGTGGAGTTCGCTATGGGCGACTGGGTGTACTTAAAGATCAAGTCGTTCAAGGCTGTCTCGTGGGTGCGGTGATTGAAAAAGCTAAGCCCGAGGTACCTTGGGCCGTTTGAGGATCTGGAGCGGGTTGGTGAAGCAGACTATCAGTTGAAGCTATCAGTGGAGCTTAGTGGTCTACATGATGTATTCCATATATCGGTGCTACGGAAGGCAGTGCAAGAGCCTACGCAAGTGATCGCGGTTGATCAAGTGCCGGTGGATAGTGGGTTGACGACAAAGGTCAAGCCCGTGCGGATTGAGGACTCGGAGGTCAAGCGGCTACGCAATAAAGAGATCAGGATGGTCAAGGTCCGTTGGGACAATTACGGCCGAGAAGAGCTCTCTTGGGAACGAGAGCAGACTATGCTTGACGAGTACCCGGGGTTGTTCTGCTCAGGTACAAATTTTAGTTTTGTACTTATCTTTCCTTTATGTAATTTTGTGGACGAAATTCTTTTAAGAGGGGGAGAGCTGTAATGCTCTGAAACTCAAAAGAGCGACGAGAGGTGTTTTGGGCCAAATTTGGTATTTGGCAGGGGGTACACGGCCTGGGACACGGGCATTTCCCAGGGCGTGTCGTGTTTGATCGACGATCTTGGGTCGACGAGCGTCGAATAACGTACACCGCTGGCTGTCACGGGCGTATCATGACCGTTCGACGATTTTCCAGCAATCTGCGTTCGACGATCTGGCTGCATTCGACAATTTTGCCAGTGATCTGCATCCGACGATCTGGCTGCGTTCGACGATTTTGCCAGGGATCTGCGTTCGACGATCTGGCTGCGTTCGACGATTTTGCCAAGGAACTCTGTTCAACGATTTGGCAGCGTTCAGTGATCTTGGCTCGACGATCATCGAGCGCATGGCGATTGTGGCGTGTTTGACTCTGTCGACGCGGAGTGTCGACACAGAGGTTTTGGAGGGATCTTGACTAAATGTCCCGACACAATTTGATTGGTCGCGGACGTGTCTTGATCCGGATTGGTGAACTGTGCGATGTTTAGCCCCATTTGTCCAGGTCAGAACAGGATCGTAGCCGTGCATTTCCGTTTTGTGGGATCCGACGGCTGGTGGTTAATCCGATTGGGATATACCCGTGTACAGGGTTTCAAAACCCTTATTTTCTATCGCTGGTTCTCTGTCTAAATTCTAGAGAGAAGGGAGAGCAAAGGAGGAAGAATAAATCTAGATCCCGTCCTTCGAGGGGCTTCGGAGCTCCAAATCGCAAGCCGACTTCGGATCTACGAAGGCAAATAGAGTGCGGTGATTTTCATCCGCTTACATTTCCATGGCGCCAAGGAAGAACGCTAGTGTAACGATTCTCTACTTGAGCATGTGAAGCTCTTCTTCTTTTGCATAGGAAGCCCGCTCTTGCGAGTTTGCGGTGAGTTTGAGGCGTTCCTTCGGGTAGATATGTAAACTCCCCATTGTGTAGAGTCCGTAATCGAGAATGGATATAGGTGTAACAAACCCATCCGTTCATATGGTATATACTAGAAGGTCCGGCTGGGGCCCACATCATATATGACAAAACATGCGGTGAAGGTAAAGGATGATACTAGAGTAGCGCAGCGCACCTTAACACATTTCATTCTAGCGGAAGCCTATACTAACACTTGAACTCCACACTTGAATGTCCAACATATAAAACAACTCCACATTGTATATATATATAATAGGAATGTCTTACAACAACATGAAGGTTGGCCTTATGGCCTTACATGGCTTTCAAACAGTGGCCTAAACATTGGCGCGCCGGCCGACCACACTAAAAGAAAACACAACACTCATCCAATTAGCCTTCAAGGGCTAGCAGCAGCAGCAGCAGGGACATCAACCTTTATGTGTCCTGCTTGGCTCTCCAGCACCTGTACAATGACAATCCACCCAAAGGTGGCAAACAGAGGCAACGGTCAGCATTCAGCTGACCAAATTATAACGACCCTACCCCTTTTCTTGGGGCAGCGGTAATCTTCCCTGCAGGCATATCATATCACAAGCATGGCAATATATCTCATATAATGTGCTTTCACGCACACATGCCATCACAACCGTCTGCCACCTGACCCAACGGTCTGTACACTCAGGGCACATTCTTGGTGTACTGGCAAATCAGTTGCCCACCACCGTATCAAGGTCGCAACCCAACGACAACTCTCTTGAGCATTTACTCCTTGGCGTGCAACCGGAGTTTTATAGTCTTAGTGAACCGGGATGGGCCCGTTGCCCCCCATTGTATCACGACACGTAGGCCTAAGCCTCTTACTATGCGCTCCAACAGACCGCACCTTCTGGTCTCACGTCGGACGGACATAAAGCAGGTCGGATCCTCCACCCCCCGTTGCTTAAATCGCCTTGCCATCACCAAGCACGACGTACTCGCGGCTAAATAAAGGCGCAGGTAGGTCTCACCGATCCTGTTATGGCATTCAAGCTTGGGTATTTCTATTACACCCATTCATCTCACAACATTAGCGGGTCTTTCCTGGGCACACCAGTACTTCCTGTTACTCGTTCACCGGTATGACATCGCCATATCACAAATGTCAGGGGTCTTTCCTGGGCACACCAGTACTTCCTGCTACTCTCTTCACAGGTACCACCTATGACATCAAGCAACACAAAGGGCCTTTCTTAGTCACACCAGTACTTCCTGTTACTCATTCACAGGTACGGCCCAATAGCACAAGCATAACACGGATATTTTCCTGGACTACCACTCCAGTACTTCCTGCTACTACTCTTCACAGGCATAACCCGTTGACTCCTTAAACTACACGTTTATCACGGAGTCTTCTCCGATTCGTATGCAACATCACCAATCCAGACCAACCTGTCCAGATAGGGTTCACATAGCATGCCTATTCCGTACTCTATTTCCTGATCTATATGCCAGCAAAGGGCATTCCATGAATCAACCCAAAGACTCCCAAAATCAGCCACCTCTTGGTGGGGGAATCACAAACATATGCCAAAAAGGAAGCCTTCACATGGCTAGGAAGAAAGGTCGTTACCCTTGAAGACCGCTTTGGCTCCATAAAGTTCCTAACTAACTTGAAAGAATCGTAACAACATTTCGTCCGCAAAGATGGCCTCGGGTCTTAGCTTGACACTCTCAAGCTCCACCAGCAAGCAACCCTTCTTCTTCTTCCTCCTCCTTCCTCTCCCTTTCCCTCTCTAAACTTTTAGAAGATGAAGGCCAAAAAAAAATGAGAATACGTTCTCTGTTTTCGGCCTTAAGGAAGTAGCAAAGAAGCTTAGCCTTTGGATCTCAGCTGAAGGAAATGAGCGGCCACAAAAAATTAGGAAAATTGATTTTCGCGTCCGACACGCCCTGTGACACGCCCGTGTCACAGGCCTTGTCTCTAAGCGGTGCTCAACCCTCCTTATCCCAAAACAGGTCACCGCCATAGGACACGCCCGTGTCAGCCAAGTCACGCCCGTGACAAAGGTCTGCTCTCGACGATCTGCGTTCGACGATCAGGAAGCGATCGTCGAGCTCGCTAGCGATCATCGAGCTCGCTAGCGATCGTCGATCTCACCAGCGATCGACAAACAGCGCGTTCGACGATTTTCGTTCGACGATAAGCGCGTTCCATGATATCCCTTCGATGATCGGGCAGCGATCGTCGAGCTGGCCCTGCGTTCGACGATTGGCCTAGCATTCGATGATTAGCCCAGCGTTCGACGATTTCTGTTCGACGATTTGTGCTCAGACACGCCCGTGTCTGTGGCCGTGTTCAACAGGCTGAAAAAAATCTCAAAATCACTCGAGACTCACATGACCTGTGACACGTCCGTGTCCCAGGCCGTATGCCCATACACGGCACTAGACACGCCCCAGCTCAATTCGTCGACCGTGCTGACACGCCCTGTGATACGCCCGTGTCACAGGCCGTGCCTGAAGCACTCGGCGATCGTCGACCAAATTGTGTCGACCACTCATCGATTGTTCCTCCCGAACACTCGTCGAACGCAGGACACGCCCTGGGACACACCCGTATCCCAGGCCGTGTCACCCAAAATTTTGCCTGCTGAAAAATGGGCTGTTACAACCCTCACCTCCTACAAGAAATTTCGTCCTCGAAATTCATACACAGGAAGGCAACCAGCAACCAAAAAGTTATAACATTAAAATTCTCATGTTACAACAAAATATTTTCAATCTCCACTCATTACAGAAACAGCTCGGGAAACTCCACTCGCACGGTTTGCTCTCGCTCCTATGTAAGTTCCTCACGGCCGCAGTTGTCCCATCGGACTTTAACCATCCCGACCATCTTGCTCCGCAACTGTTTTTCGGCTCAATCCTCGATCTGAATGGGTCTAACCCTCGTTGTTAGCCCATACTCCACCGGCACCCGATCATCCGCGATCACCTGAGCTGGATCTTTAACGACCTTCCAAAGCACCGAGATGTGAAACACATCATGTAATCCACCCAAGTCTGTTGAAAGAGCTAGCCGATAAGCCGCTTCTCCAACTCGCTCGACCACTTCAAATGGATCCAAATATCTTGGACTCCAAAATTTCAAACGTCGAATCCTGGAGACACCTTTGAAGGGCTTGATCTTCAAGTAGACCCAATCGCCAACCGCGAACTCCACGTTCCGGTGCTTGGCGTTGTAGTACTTCGCTTGACGATCTTGGGCTATGAGTAGCCTCTCCCGAATAACACAAATGGTTGAATTTGCTTCATCGACTTCATTTCAATTATACACTCGAGCTTCGCCCGCTTCTACCCAAGCCAAGGGAGTACGACACTTCCATCCATACAGAGCTTCATACGGTGCCATCACAATGCTTGCCCGGTAGCTGTTATTTTAGGCAAACTCCACCATATAAAGATGATCTTCCAATCACTTTCCGAAATCGAGGGCGCACATCCGGAGCATGTCCTCCATCATTCTGTTGGTACGTTCAGTTTGTCCATCTGTTTGGGGATGAAAGGCCATACTGAAAGTCAACTTTGTGCCCAACAGCTGGTGAACTAGCCTCCAGTCATTTGACATGAAGCGCCCATCTCGATCACTTACGATGCTCCGAGGAACACCGTGCAGCCGCACAATCTGGTCAACATATAATTTTGCCAAACTTTCGACCGAATCATTCCGCCTGTTTGGGAGAAAATGTGCCATTTTAGTTAGCCGGTGAACAATCACCCAGATGGAATCATTTCCTCGCTGAGATATCGGCAATCCGTGCACAAAATCCATGGAAATATGATCAAACTTCCACTCTGGAATCGGCAGCGACTTCAAATAACCGCCCGGCTTTTGGCATTCCGCCTTCACCATCGCACATGTTTGGCATTTGGCCACATAGAGGTCAACCTCTCTCTTTAGCCCTGGCCACCAGAATAGCTTTTTCATATCATTGAACATCTTCGTGCTCCCGGGGTGAATGGAATACGTTGTATAATGTGCTTCATACATCAGTTCTTCCCTCAATTTACCCACATTTGGGACGCACAAACGACCCTCTTTCCACAAAAGACCGTCATTCCAGGAGAACTTCCCTTCTGGCCCAGCTTTCGCATAGCATAGGAGATCTTCATCTAACCCCGTTGCTCGTCGAATTCGGTCTGCAAGGTCATATTGCACCTCCGTCCAGTTCAGACATGCATTGGCGGTAGAATTCTTGTCAACACAATAAATCTCTAACGCTTCTAGCTCCTAGATGAGACGTTCATCATGCCTTTGTAACCAACTCGCTCTAGCCGGAGCTCTCCGACTCAAGGCATCCGCGACTATTTTTCCCTTCCCGGGCGTATAGTGAATCTCGAAAGTGTAGTCCGTAAGGAACTCCATCCACCTTCTTTGCCCATGTTCAGGTACTTCTGCTCCAACAGGTATTTAAGACTCTTATGATCTGTATAGATCTCCACCTTCACTTCATAAAGATAGTGTCGCCACAACTTTAGTGCAAAAATCACCGCCGCTAATTCCAAGTCATGGACGGGATAATTTCGCACGTACACCTTCAGCTGGCGTGATCCATAAGCAATTACCTTTCCATTCTGCAGAAGAACGCAGCCTAAGACGCTCCCTGAGGCATCAGTATAAATAACAAATCCATCGGTCCCACTTGGCGAAGACAACACCGGCGCCGTGGTCAACCGAACATTCAGCTCTTCAAAAGCTCGTGCGCACTCTGGCATCCAAACAAACTTCTGTTCTTTTCACGTAAACGTGGTTAGCGCAAAGCAATCCGCGAGTAGTTTTCAAAAAATCTTCGGTAGTAGCCTGCTAGTCCAAGGAAGCTCCTGACCTCGGCCACTGAAGACAACATCGGCCACTCTTGTATGGCCCTTATCTTCGCTGGATCCACAGCTATGCCCGCTCCACTCACCACATGGCCCAGAAAAGCCAATGACGATAGCCAAAACTCGCATTTCGAGAACTTGGCATAGAGCTGATTTTGCCTCAATATATTCAACACCAACCGCAAGTGAGTTTCATGCTCAGCTTTCGACTTCGAGTACACCAGGATATCATCAATGAACACTATCACAAATAGATCCAGGTACTCTTGGAACGTGCGGTGCATCAAATCCATAAACACCAAGGGCGCATTGCACAGTCCAAATGGCATGACTGTGAACTCATAGTGCCCATAAAGCGTTCCAAATGCGGTTTTGGGAATGTCACCTTCCTGAATTCTCAACTGGTTATTACCAAACTTCAAGTCCAACTTCGAATAGACGGTCGAGCCCACCAGCTGATCGAATAACGCAACAATCCGGGGTATCAGATATTTATTCTTCTCGGTTAGCTTATTCAGTTCACGGTAGTCATTACATAACATCAACCCACCGTCTTTCTTCTTCACAAAAAGCACAGGCGCGCTCCAAGGTGACATGCTTGGGCGTATATAACCTTGCTCCAGCAATTCTTGTAGTTGGACCTTAAACTCAGCCAACTCTTTCGGCGCGATGCGATATGGCGAGCGGGCCATAGGTTTTGCACCTGGCACCAACTCGATCGTGAAGTCAATCTCGTGCTGGGGTGGTAGCCCAGGGAGATCCTTGGGAAACACATCTACAAATTCCGACACAATCGAAACATCACCCACACTGGCCTTAGGCTCAACAGCCTGAATTAGTGTGACGTAACACTCCGCACCCTTCCGAACAGCCTTGACTACGTGGAGTGCAGACATCAACATCCCGCCCACTCCTCGCATACCCACGAACTTTTTCTCCTGTTCGGTATTCTGGCCCAACGTGATTTCTTTGGACTGGCAATCAATCAAGGCATGCTGCTCCGCAAGCTAATCCATACCAAATATCACGTCAAATTCCGATATCGACAATACAGATGCAGTCAAACTAAAATCCCGACTTCCTATTTGGACCGACACATCGCAAACTTGATCCGCAAGCATCCAACAGCAATTCGGCAACACCACTCTGACGCTATCTGTCTTCACACGACTAGGTATCCCAAGCCGCGCTATAAACTCTCGAGACAGAAATGAATGTGATGCACCTGTATCAAACAGTGGTCGCGGCAGCGTGTCCCGAATCATCACAAAACCTGTAACAACCCCATCCATTTATATGGTATATAATAGAAGGTCCGGCCGGGGCCCCACAGCATATATCACAAAACAGGCGGTGAAGGTACGGGATGATACCAGAGTAGCGCAGCGCACCTTAACACATTTCATTCTAGCGGAAGCCTATACTAACACTTGAACTCCACACTTAAATGTCCAACATATAAAACAACTCCACATTGTATATATATAATAGGAATGTATTACAACAACACGAAGGTTGGCCTTATGGCCTTACATGGCTTTCAAACAGTGGCCTAAACATTGGCGCGCAGGCCGGCCACAGTAAAAGAAAACACAACAGTCATCCAATTAGCCTTCAAGGGCTAGCAGCAGCAGTAACAGCAGCAGCAGGGACATCAACCTTTATGCGTCCCGCTTGGCTCTCCAGCACCTGTACAGGGACAATCCACCTAAGGGTTGCAAACAAAGGAAACGGTCAGCATTCAGCTGACCAAATTATAACGACACTACCCCTTTTCTCGGGGCAGCGGCAATCTTCCCTGCAGACATATCATCTCACAAGCATGGCAATATATCTCATATAATGTGCTTTCACACACACATGCCATCACAACCGTCAACCACCCAGCCCAACGGTCCGTGCACTCAGGGCACATTCTTGGTGTACTGGCAAATCAGTTGCCCACCACCGTATCAGGGTCGCAACCCGACGTCAACTCTCTTGAGCATTGACTCCATGGCGTGTAGCCGGAGTTTTATAGTCTTAGTGAACCGGGATGGGCCCGTAGCCCCCCATTGTATCATGACACGTAGGCCTAAGACTCTTGCTATGCGCTCCAACAGACCGCACCTTCTGGTCTCATGTCAGACGGACATAATACAGGTTGGATCCTCCACCCCCTGTTGCTCAAATCGCCTTGTCATCACCGAGCACGGCGTACTCGCGGCTAAATAAAGGCGCGGGTAGGTCTCACCGATCCTGTTCTGGCATTCAAGCCTGGGTATTTCTATTACACCCATTCATCTCACAACATTAGCGGGTCTTTCCTCGGCACACCAGTACTTCCTGTTACTAGTTCACAGGTACGACACCGCCATATCATAAATGTCATGGGTCTTTCCTGGGCACACCAGTACTTCTTGCTACTCTCTTCATAGGTACCACCTACGACATCAAGCAGCACAAAGGTCCTTTCCTGGTGACACCAGTACTTCCTGTTACTCATTCACATGTACAACCCAATAGCACAAGCATAACACGGATATTTTCATGGACTACCACTCCAATACTTCCCGCTACTACTCTTCATAGGCATAACCCGTTGACTCCTTAAACTACATGTTTATCACGGAGTCTTCTCCGATTCGTATGGAACATCACCAAACCAGACCAACCTGTCCAGATGGTCTTCACACAGCATGCCTATTCCGTACTCCATTTCCAGATCTATATGCCAACAAAGACGATTCCATGAATCAACCCAAAGACTCCCAAAATCAGCCACCTCTTGGTGGGGGAATCACAAACATATGCCAAAAAGTAAGCCTTCACATGGCTAGGAAGAAAAGTCGTTACCCTTGAAGACGGCTTTGGTGCCATAAAGTTTCTAGCTAACTTGAAATAATCGCAACAACATTTCCTCCGCAAAGATGGCCTCGGATCTTAGCTTGACACTCTCAAGCTCCACCAGCAAGCAACCCTTCTTCTTGTTCCTCCTCCTTCCTCTCCCTTTCTCTCTCTAAACTTTTAGAACATGAAGGCAATAACAAAATCAAAATACATTCCCTGTTTTCGGCCTTAAGGAAGTAGGAAAGAAGCTCAGCATTTGGATCTCAGCTGAAGGAAATGAACGGCCACGAAAAATCGGGAAAATGGATTTTTGCGTCTGACACGCCCTGTGACACGCCCGTGTCACAGGCCGTGTCTCTAAGCGGTGCTCAACCCGCCTTATCCCAAAACAGGTCACCTCCACGAGACATGCCCGTGTCAGCCAAATCACGCCCGTAACAAAGGTTTGCACTCGACGATCTGCATTCGACGATCAGGCAGCGATCGTCGAGCTCGCCAGCGATCGTCGATCTCACCAGCGATCGACAAAAAGCGCGTTCGACGGTTTTCGTTCGACGATCAATGCGTTCGACAATATCCGTTCGACGATCGGGCAGCGATCGTCGAGCTGGCCCAGCGTTCGACGATTGGCCCATCGTTCGACGATTTCCGTTCGACGATTTGCGCTCAGACACGCCCGTGTCTGTGGCCATGTTCAACAGGCTGAAAAAAATCTCAAAATCACCCGAGACTCACACGGCCTGTGACATGCCCGTGTCCCAGGCCATGTGCCCATACACGACACTAGACAAGCCCCAGCTCAGTTCGTCGACCGTGCTAACAAGCCCTGTGACACGCCCGTATCACAGGCCGTGTCCGAAGCACTCGACGATCGTCGACCAAATTGTGTCGACCACTCGTCGACTATTCATCCCGAACATTCGTCGAATGCAGGACACGCCCGTGTCCCAGGCCGTGTCACCCAAAATTTTACCTGCTGAAAAATGGGCTGTTACAATAGGCATGATGTGTGAAGCCTACCCGGACAAGTTAGTCTGGATCGGTGATGTTGCATTGCATAAATGACCGGAGAAGTCTCCGTGTGATTGTTTATTTTTCGGGTTTTCTATGAGGTAGATTGTAGCAGGGAGCCTTGGGGATTAACTCTAAGGTGCACCCGAAAAACTGTGCAGATACGTGATTCTGCCAACTTAGAGGCCTGGGAGCCAACTTGAACATAACCGGGTTATGTGAAGTGTGTAACTGAAACGGGACTCGGGAGAAGTTTGACCCACGCATATGGCTTAAATTGTCGTTGCGATGTGAGAACGGGTTAGATGGAACCGTACCCATTCTATGTCGTTCGGTTAAAGCGACCTAAAGGTACGTGGTACTTGCCATTGGCATAGATGTGGGTCTTTGGCGGTCTATGGCTTAAAATGACGTAACCCATGTCGGGAAGACAAATTGCTCATAGTTTGGCCGTCAAAGTGGCGGCGGTGAGATCAGAATGTCTATGGCTTAAATTGACGTGACATCGACCGGTTCACCAAGAATGTGCCCTGAGTGCACGGGGTGTGTGGCCGTGTGAGCCTACGCCTATGATGTACTGACATTACTATACTGCTTGGTTATACTAATAAAGTGCAGGGAAGGAGCATCGCCACCCCGATTTTGGGGGCGGGATCATTATAATTTGGTCAGCATTACTGACCGTTGCCTTTGTTTGCCACCGTGCGGTGGATTGTTGCTTGCAGGTGCTGCTGGACCGAGTGGTCAATAGCGGGCTAAAGCCCAAGTTGCTGAGTCGGCCCTCGAAGGCCTAATTTTTGAGTGTTTTCTTTATTCATGTATGGTCGGCCTGCGTGCCGAGGTTTGAAAACATGTAATTTTGAAGGGAACAATTTGTAAGGCCTTAAGGCCAGTACTTGTGTATTTGTACTTCATTCCTTTGGGTTTGATTAATGGACATTCATGCTATTGTTGCTGGGTTCTGTTGGGTATTGTATCCACAATTACCTGGATTTGAGGAAGCCACCTGTCAAGCTAAGATGAATTCACAATGTATTTGATGAAACATCTTAAGTTGTACTTGCAGCTCCTCCACGCTAAGTGCACACCAATGTCAGGGTGCAGTAGGTCAATATACACGGGTCTGCAAGACGTAATCCCTCGTTGAGCAGATCAGTGTGTTGGCCTACGTGTACTCTCTCTATTGGAGTGCACTTACTTTCAAGTACAGGGCCGTTCATATGCAAGAGAAGACAAGGAGCATGGATGGGTCAAGGAGCAGCTCCAGGGTGGAAGACGAAAATTCGTCCAAGGAAAATTCGACGAGAATCACCAAGTGATTCTCGCCGATTCGACGAGAATCACTAGTGATTCTCGCCGAATCGACGAGAATCATTAGTGATTCTTGCCGACTCCTTCTGGCTACCTCAAAACGGTGCCAAGTAAGATTCGGCGAGAATCACTAGTGATTCTCGTCGAACCAGTGGTTAAGCAGATCATGGATACCAAGTGAAAATCGCTGAGAATCAATAAGTGATTCGTCGAGAATCACTAGCGATTCTCGACGAATCGTCGAGAATCACTTGGTGATTCTCGCCGATTCGTCGAGAATCACCTGCGATTCTCGCCGATTTTCACTTAGCGTTTTCTCGGGATGTTCCTGAACCGGATTCTACAGCTGTCAATTTTCTGGACCGGGATTTAGGGATTTCTATTGTGGGTCCCACAAACGGTCATATTGGAGTTATCTACAGTATATATATTCGGGTATTTTGAACAGTAAAATAAGGAGAAAGAAACCGAGCCGCGATGTAACCCTAAAATCGCGAATTCTCTCCGCCGCCGCCGTCGCGCTCGGGCAAGTAGGTCGCCGTCAACAATCGGGAATCCTTCGTGATCTCCGGCGACAGAAGCTTAGCAAAGCTTGAGTCTCACGTGTCTATCCAGAGATCTCTTGTCTCTCGATTTGTTGACCGGGAAAAACTCCCCCGTCCGAATCGATCGAGACGACTGATCCTCGTGTGACCGTTGGAAGACCAAGCTAGCTTCGCTACGAAGTTTGGATCTCCAAGTTCAGCAGCCGCTCATCATCATAGCCGCCGATCCCGAAGCTAGCCGCCGCTCGTGTTGCCGCCGCCGGTTCCGGGGAGATCCTCTCCAAGAGAGACCAAGGTTGTAGACTCTTCATTGACTTCACGAACACGTCGTCGAACGAAGAGAAACACCGTAGTCTCCAAACGAAGTTTGTATCTCGTGTACATTCCATATTTACTTTTGTTGTAAAGGAACGATTGTTCCGTTTGTAAGGGTTGGGTGCAACCCGTTTTGTGGGAGTGTTGACTCTCACGTGTGGAAGGGTTCCTTCCGATAGTGCAGGGATTGGATTTCAATCCCATTGGAGAAGTGACCGAGTCATCCCTTGTTGGGGAGATAGGTCGAAGGGGGAAAGTGGATGTACCCAAGTCGGGGAACCACTATAAATTGCCTGTGTATTCTGTGTGCTGTGCTTTTTATTTTTATTGTGCAGGTACCATCGTAAATTCCGCAAAAGCTTTGCTCGTCACCTATTTCCCCCCCCCCCATAGGTGCACATAGCTGACACTAGGTGGACTTTCAGGTTCTTTTATTTGCAACTCTTAAAACTGCTTCCGCTAGAATGCTCAGTGTAGGACGTTGGATTGGTTGGATTGTTTCCATTGAATAACCACCCGGTCTGTCTGTGGTATATGGCGTCGGGCCCCGGCCGGACCTATTGCTATATGCTATGCCACAGATAGCGGGTGTTACATGTGGAGCCAATGCTCTGACGATACATAGTATGGAGGCTCGCCCTCCGGGAAGCCTCAACCCCCCCCCCCCCCCACCCCACCCCCCCCCCCCCCCACCCCCCATGGATCACCCCGATCCCCCCTCGGGTCCCGAGGTCCACTCGGTCTTCACAACGATCCTCCTCCACCCGAGGCAGGACCTCCTTGATCCTCACCTCCTGCCACCCCTACTACTTCTGCAGCTCCCTGTTTCCGCTCATTTCTAGGAACTCCAGGTATGTGGATGTGGCATGCCCTTCCTCTTGATGGAAGTGGCAGTAGGTCAACTCCACCCTAACATCTCTCCTCCTCCTCCTTGATACTCTCCTCCTCTCCCCTATGGCTATGGCCATAGCCTGTTCTTGATCAGGGAGTGGAGGACTCTGCGCCTGCCTCCAGGCCGGGGGTGGAATTGATCTTGCCCCCCTTGATAGCGGTCCCTTCCTTGGTACCCTCTCCGTGGCCCTGCTCTTGAAACACGGGCCTCCAGCCCAGCCGATGGTCAGGCTCCTGACGCCCCCACTTGGGCTGCTGCAACCCCTGGAGCTGCCTCTACTCCATCTATCGGGTCTCGACTCTCCTCTCCTCCTGCCAACTTCCGCCTCTTTCTCCTTCTCTTCCTCCGTGGCCCACCTGACCAGCTTCTGGGCGAACTGCGGATTCGATGCCTCCCCATCAACTTCTCTCGCTTCCCTCTCCATCAACTCTTCATAGGAGAGGGGGGCACTCTCTTAAGCTCCATCACGAAGAATCCATGTTGGAGCACCATGGTGAAGGCCATCGTCAAGCTATGGCCTGGCATCTATTGGACCTGGGTGACCTCCTCCTGGAACCGGTCAACATAGCTCCCCAGCGTCTCATTCACTCCCTGCTTGATGTGGAACAGGGACTCTACTCCTTCTTCCTCCTCTTCGAGGTAGTGAACTTCAACATGAACCCCCGGCGCAGGTCCTCAAAGTAGTAGATGGAGCTGGCCGGCAGTTGGTGAAACCACTCCCTCGCCTTCTCCTTGAGGGTGATGGCAAAGAATCGACACTTGAACCCAGCTAACATCTGCTGGATTGAGGCCACGTCCTCAAAACACTGAACGTGCTGGATTGGGTCCCCCTTCCCGATGTAGTAGTATATGTCGGGTTCCCTAAACCACTCTAGAACTGGGGCGGAAGAGACCAGCACGCTGAAGGTGCTGCCTCCCCCTGCCGGGTGAGCCGGAGCATCCAGCGGACCCAGCTCGCCGATCCGGCATCCAACTGCCCAGCCAGGGAAGAGCACGTGCCCGGGGAGCTCGCACTCTCCGGCCCTCCTCAACCACTTCCTTCCCAGCTTGCCTGTCTGGGGCATCCTCGCCCAGACAGGGGCAACTACGATCTGGGAAGCTGGAGTCGAGCACTCGGCCAGCGTGCCGAGTGCGAACTTGACGAGGCCCAGCACCTCGTTCCTAAAATCTTCGAACATCACCACCATGGCTAGAGGTGGGGGGTGGCGAGTTCGACCTGTCAGATCCTTGTACTCTTGTCATCGAGCTCACTGAAGGTTTTCTGCGCTGACCATGCTCCACGCTCACCGCACCAAAATGTTGAAACTGAAAATCAGTCTCTTGTGGAGTTAACCCTTTGGGAAGGGGTGATCACACACCTACTTCGCTCCTGCAAGTTAAACAACAAAGGAAACAAGGAAGAACTTACCCAAGGGCTCGGCGGAGAGGACCCACCACACACCCAGAAGATCTTAGAGCGCTTTCCCTCCTCAGCCAAAGGCCAAGCTAAGGTATCCTCAGAAAGCGCATGAGAGATGGATCAAGAGAGCACAAGAAGCATCCTTTATGAGGTACCCCCTGGGTCCTATTTATAGATTTCTGAAAACGGTCTTCAAATATCCAACCTCCGCTGTCCTAAAAGGCTATATGCAGTCCAGGTTGGCCTACCAACAGCGTAACTCCGCTGTTCTAAAAGGCTATGGGAAGGCCAGTAGGGGCAAAATAGTAAAAAATATCTCATTGACTTGGGCGAGCTGAGGAGATCGGACACCCCTAAAGATCCGGCTCGTCTGCTCTCTATCAAGCTCCTTAGGGCAAGTGCAAGCTAGGATACTGAGCTCGCCCTTCGATCGGCCTCCATTAGTTGAGCGCAGCTCGACAAAACCTGGACTTGGCTCGGCAAATTCCTAGCTCGGGGTCGATGAATGCCGAGCTCGCCTGGGTCCGGGGTGACCTGAGCCGACCGGTCTGGTTCCTGGCTACCCCACTCGCCGGATACGGGGTTGTACACTCATTCCCGGGGCTGCTTCCATGCCAAGTGGATGGTTCGGCTTGGTCCTCATACTTTTTCTGAGGCTCCTTCTGGATCACTATATATTCCAGTTCGGGGTTTAGTTCTCGGTGCACATCTACCCGAGACTCCCATTGAGCCGTAGTACGCATGTGAGCCCCGCTATTGTGTTCTTAGCATTGAGTCGTACGGAGGCCTAGACTTAGTGTTGTGGATGCCCGCCTAGTAGTGGGTAAGCCCGCTCTACTGTCACCGCCTTGCCACGACGGTTAACGCTTGAGAGGTTAGCTAGCTTCTCGAAAAGTGGGAACTATAAGTCTGTGTCAACATAGCAGTTGCATGTGCATGTTCATGGGTGAGTCATTGCATTGCATTCATATCATTATATTGTATTGCATACACAAGATCCTCATCGTATAAGTTTTATGGGCACTCTTATACGATGAGTTACTTTACTGTTGAGTCGATCCTTAACTTATAAGTTTGTATGGGCATTCTTACAAGTTAAGTTACTTCCCTGTGGTAAATCTTTATGCTTAGATAGATTGATATAACTTGAGTAGAATTGCTATAATAGATTGCTGATAATATTTTTTTACATTACTTCTATTGTACTCATGACATGTATACTTACTCCACTTGCTTGTCTACTGCTTATATAAATATATTGTACCCTTGTTCATTTCTACACCCAGTGCCAAGGAGTCACCGGGGGAGTGGATGTGATAGGCACTTAATCTTTTTGACTAACGGTGGCTACGCCTTCCTTTTAGTAGTAAACCCCGCAGTCAGAGCAGTCGCAGATTTTGTAGCAGGACAGCCAGTCCATGACGACGGGGCTTGAAGGGACGGTGTCGTCGCTACTATCAGTCACCGAAGTGAGTTTGATAGACTTCTGATGTAGCCCTGTTGGGCAAGTTTTACCCGTACTCTGATATTTTAGAAGCAGTGTTGTTGTTTCTTATCTTGATATATTATGGACTAATTTATTTATATGTGGATTGACTTCTATTTTATATTCTTGGTTGGGTTGGCAATGGATGATATTGTTTATGGCCGGCAGGATAGGCGTCTTGTGGTGCAGACCAACATGTGCGTTGGTGCCACTGCAAGGCGGCTGTTCTGGGCATAAGACTCCCCTCGTGCCGTGTTTTGTGTTCCGGGAGGGGAGTCTTACAGCATGACCAACAATTCTACTCTAAAATTCAAAATTCAATTAAAGCATGAAAATTCTAAACAATATGTAAAAGATGAAATACTAGAGATTTTGCATGTGAATAAATATAGAAATAATTGTTTCTCTAATTAAAATTTTAAAATTAAACCTATTGTTTTCAATTTTTAAAAATAAAAAACACTAAAGAGATCTCACCCCCATACTTAAAAATAAATATTGTCCCCAATGTTTATAAGTCAAGTAAGAGGGGAGAAAAGAAATAAAATAGCATAAAAAATTAAAAACAAGAAAATAAATGTTAACCAAAGGGTGTCTCCCAAGAGCGCTTTTCTTTTTCCCGTTTTTAAGTTAGACGGTTATTGTTAGGAGAAAGAAAAATAAAAATTAAAATGAACGGGCAACTCCCTTAATTCGCATTTCGAGGTATATGCTGAAGTTGGTCTCCCGAGTACTCCTCCACTTGATTCTTGATTTTTCTCCTTTCGATTGACTTGAAAACGTAAATTCAAATCACCTATACATACCTGAGGTGATGTGAATTTTTGTAGATAAGCGGCAAATGGATCGTTGATGACGTTTGACTGCAATGGCTCATCGTCTACATGAAAATTATTAGAATGAGAAAAATAAAAAATAAACATATTAGAAACAATTTCACACAGAGGAGGGTCCTGTGAAAGAAATTGATCATGCTCCGGTTGTTTATTTTCTAAAATTAATTTTTTTACTTCGATAGAGTGATTGAAAATTAAATCATCGGACGCATCAGGTTCATAAGTTTTCGCTCCTAAATATTTATAAATTGTGCTTGTAAATTCATAAATAGGAGAAAACTTGGTAGTAGGAGGAGGAGAAACATGTTTTTCTTCTACTCCTCCCAATGCGTCCATACACTTAACAAATTCTTGAAATAAATTTCTTCTTCTTCTTCGATATAAGCAACTATGGGGGGACATGAAGAGTCATGTTCTTCATTAGCGTCATTATCCGAAGAAAGAAAAATCACTAAAAGTAATAAAAGTATCATCCAAATTTTGGGGAGAAGAATCAAATGGAAATTGAGAAGATTCCCAAAATTAGGAGAGAAAGCTTGCAGTGCAGAAAAAGAAGAACAAAAAGTCTGATCTAAATAAATATCCTCATTACTCGGGAATCTTTTTGGGGGATCATGCCGGGAATCAACATCCGAGGAAGAAGGAAAATTACTAAAATTAGAAAAATTGTTCGCATTAATACTCAAAAAAATTTCATGAAAATTATCAAAAGGATTTCCATTAGAATTTGAAAAATTATTTTCATTAAAATTGGAAAAGTATTTGAAAGGGTATTTTCATGAAAATTAGATAAAGGATTGTCATTAAAGTAGGAATAATTATTTTCATAATTATTACCAAAATTATAAGAATAATTCTAAAAATAAAAATTACAATAACATTTTTCACTCCGATGAGGGGCACCAGAAAAAGTACATAAATATTGGCACTGTCTTGCGACTTGCAAATTATTAACTTTCTGCGTAAGCTCGGCAATCTTAGCGGCCAATTGAGATAATATTTTTTTGGAAAAAAGAAAATAGAACAACCGCTACTTAATATAATGGAATTCGAAAAAGAAAATGAAAATGTGAATAGGAGTAGAGAAAGATAATGATAAAATTAATACAATTCACACTTTTAAAATATCAACAAAAATAGTTCCCCGACAACGTCGCCAAAAACTGATGTGTAAAATTTAGGATTAGTAATATCTCCAAATTCTAAAAACTATAGGCAAGAGCACCTATCGTTCATAGTACAAGATATTTTAAGAAAATCAAGTGTGGTATTCTTCCGAGTTTGTTGAGTTCTCTTACTCATGCAAATTAAAATTATTTTATCGGTAAATAATGATAGAAAATTAATAAAACTATGAACTAAGATTAACACTTAATCTAGACTTACTTTGAATTAAAATAAACTTTTCATAAAAGCAAACTTCTAACTAACCTACTTCAACCGTGGATGTTCCTAAAGTACAAAAGCGTTTCTCTCGAGCTCAAGCTTTTGACTAACCTTAGATTGATCGATTAAGACCTCTCGGCCAGTCGAAACCCCTAAGCTTACTTTAGGCGGTGAACCCCTCTATTAGATTTGAATCTAATCCGGAAGATACTGACATCCTCTCTCGAGGAGTGCATGCAAATCCTTCTACCTTTGAGTGTTCTACCTGTATCCACAACCACTCGGTAAATCTAGGATACGGAACTATGGTTGAAAATTATTAAATCAAAGATAGATTGAAGTGAAGAAATTAATAGAGTTTGACAAAAAGAAGATTATTTTATTTTAAAGGTTGTCATACTCATGTGCTAATGAAATTATCTACTTGACATCATAAAAAATACATAAAAAGGGAGACATGAAGGAAAATAAAAGGGCTTGAATTGAAATAAAAGCAAAATAAACTATTCTATGAAATTGAAAATACAAGAAAGAAAAGACAAAAGACAGATTGTAAACTACTAAATCTAACTCCCTAGATGCCTCCTCAGCTCCTGCCTTTGTCTGGAATTTATAGGAAATTTTCGGGAAGGTCACGCCCCTAGGTCACGCCCGTGACCTAGGGCGTGTAAGGCTCGGAACCGTCATCTTGAAATCCCTGGAACGTAGGTAGAAAACAGCCAAAATTTGTCGTTTTGCATGTCACGCCCGTGACCTAGGGCGTGTCAAGTCTGTTAATGCAAACGGCAGGAAGGAGAAACGGTGGGAATTAAACTCAAGCTGTTGTGGGAAGTCGCGCCCCTAAGTCACGCCCGTGACCTAGGGCATGTAAGCTGAAAACCGGTTGGATCTGAAACTGGGGACATTAAGCGCCGCATGCCTGGAAGTCACGCTTGAAAGCCACACCCGTGACCTGAAGGTCACGCCCATGACTTGGGCATGAAGCTTTAATCCGACGTGGTAATGATTTCCAGAGCTCCTGGAGGGTCACGCCTGCTTGTCACGCCCGTGACATGAAGGTCAAGCCCGTGACCGTAGCGTGTTCTTGAGAGTTTTCCATCACTTCTCTATTTCATCTCCTGATCAGTTCTACAAGCTCCAAATTGATATTTGCAGCCCAGATTGACCTGAAATATAAAAAGAAAGCAATTAGAATCATAATTACTAAAATATAATTATAATCTTATTATTTTATAAATAAAATCTATATAAAAATAATGATATAATTAGAGTTATCTTGTCTGTGTGTCACTGTTATAACATGAAAGAACCCATGAATGTCCATTTGGGAATGAAAATACACATGTTTGTGGAGCTTGTGCATTCCTGTGATTAATATTTTGCAATTTGTTTAGTATTAAAATGGTGTGTTGCACGATTATAGGTGAAAAGAAGTGGTGCGGGACAGTCTCAACCCCAGCTCTCGACAGAGAGTAGTGCACCGAGTGTTATGCATACACCTCCTCTTTCGGCTGAGACTATTCGCTTAGTTGCTGAAACCATATTTGCGATGATTAATGCGCTACCAAAAGGACGTGTACAGCCTCCTACATCTGAGGTTGCTCCGGTGCAGGTTGACATAGTTGAGACTGTGGCTAGGGGACAAGTACCGGATGAGCCTTTTGTATTGAGGCGAGTGACAGACAAACAATTGAAACACGTTATGAGCTTCCATCCTCCAACGTTTGAGAGAATTGGATCCCCCACTCAAGCCAAAGATTGTCTCTCAAGGATAAAAAGAGTCTTGGCATCAACAAAAATAGAGGAGAGACAAAAGTTGTTTATGGCTACTTTCCTCTTCGAAGGTGAGGCGTGACTCTGGATGGTTGAACTGGAAGTTCATCAGTTTGCTGGAAGGTAACTGTCTGAGATCTCGATGGAGGAGCTCTCGAGGTCCTTTCTGTCTAGGTATCTCCCATCTGCTCAAAGTATTGCCATGGAAAATCAATTTCAGAAGTTAACTCAGGATGAGAGTTGTGTGGATGACTACTTACATAAGTTCATGAGGTTAGGGTAATATGCGAGCTCTATCTTTACTGATGAGGAGCGCAAGACCAACCTATTCAATGACGGACTGCGCGATGATCTGAGGTTATTACTTTAGGGTCCATTGACGCAGGGTTTCCTAACCTTGGTCAATACAGCCCAATCCCTGGATTAAGACATGAAACACGTACAACATAAAAATAGCTCGGGGCTATATAGTACAGAGTTTAAGGTACTGAATTTATCGAAGTCTGGGTACCGAAAGTGGAACAAGAAGCTGAAATCTGCTAGATCGGCTTCTTCATCTGCTCCCTACGGGGCAACATCTGGGTGGGGAAGCCCAATCCATTGTTATACTTGTGGAGAGCCGGGTCATATAGCCCTTGAATGTCGAAGTGGCCCTCCTAGGATGGAGAAAACGATGGGTGCGTCGTATGCTTAAAAGGGAAAAATATTGGTGGATTCAACTGCATCCCAAGCACAGCCCCGAGTCTATAATCTTGGCCAACAGTAGGCCATAAGAGAAAGTGACATCGTAACAGGTATGAGTTAAGATATAGTTTTTACTATTTTTTATACTTGATACCTTTTGCATTGCTTGTGTATAATTTGTTTGTATAAGGCTTTTTCTTAATCTTGGACCGTCCGCAGAGAGCACCATTTGATATAGGAGCTTTGCATTCCTTTATATCTTACGACTTCGTGTCACGTAACGGAGTACCTTTTTCTACATCAAAGGATAGACTAGATGTGTGTTTCCTAACAGATGCTCGATGCGCACGAATAGAGTTTGTTGCATTAAGGTGCGGATTGGAAATTAAGAGTTTGACTTGGATGCATTGCTACTGCTGATAGTAGAGTTTGATGTGATATTTGGCATGGATTGGCTCTCGGAGAAACGTGCATACATCGATTGCAGTCTCAAGATGGTCAAACTGGGCTTGGATACGGGTTGTGAAACTACCTTCACTGGTATGAAGGGATCGAGCAAGATCCTGATGTCTGCTCTCCAACTAGTCAAAGCCGTTCATGAGGGTGCAGAGTTATTCTTCGCCATATTGGAGGCTAAGAAACCCAACCCTGCTTTGATCAGTGTTTTTGTTGTATCAATGTTTGCTGATGTTTTCCCTGAAGATATCCCTAGAGCTCTACCTCAGAGAGAGTTTGATTTTGAAAGAAATAGTGTCTAATCACCTAGAAGGGGGGGGGGGGGTGAATAGGTGAACTTTATCTTTTTAAATTTAAGGCAGAAATACTGTACAGTAAATGCAATTCTACAATTATCACAACACAGCAACCATACAATCAAACATACACAGAGTGCACACAGGATTTATCATGGTTCCCCAAGGTATGGGTAAATCCACTTTCCCCATTCGCTTATCTAGTAGTGTACTAGATTCGGCCTAACTTCAGCACTTCTCCTCAGATCCTCAGATCTTACAGCTCAGAACCCCAAATAGGTTCCTACAACTCAGAGTGTCCCCACTCCTACAACTCAGGCAAAAAGCCCTACCACTCAGTCTTCAATAAGACCTACACTCAGAGAACAAAGTCTCCTACAACTCAGGCACAAGGCCCTACCTCAGTCTTCAACAAGACCTACACTCAGAGCACACAGTCTCCTACACTCAGCCTTTATAAAATAGGCTTACAGCTCAGATCTATACAAGATCCTACAGAAATTTGATTATACAATATGATTAACCACAACTCTGAAAGAGAGAGATGAGTTGACTGGCTTCTTGATGAGTTCTTGGAAGAACTTGGCAGAGATCAACCTCCCTTGGCTTTCTTCAAAGTTTCTTGAATTAGAACACAGTAGGATTGAATCTCCTGTGAAGATGATCTTCAATCAACTTCTGTCTTGAGATTCAGATCTCAATCTAAATCTTACTTTGCAGCCTGATTCAGCATCTGCTCTTCTTAGAAGGAGCTCTCTCTCTCCAACTTCTTAGATCTTCTGTTGAAGGTCTTCTTTGTGTTGTTAGATCTCTAGATTAATTGTAATTCTTCTCACTGTTCTGTTGAAGGAGAAAGTCCTTTATATAAGCTTTCTCCATGGTGACCGGCTGATCCGGTTTCTAACAACATTCTGATGGCTCTGACAGTTGCAGTTGACTGGTTGAAATGGCAGCTGTCAAGTCATCCAGTCACTTCTTGAAATCATTATCACTGTTTGAAAGTGTCGAGACAGATAGTCATTATGTGTCGACACAAATAGACTATGTGTCTACACAAGTAGACTAAGTGTCGACAGTAGCCTTGATGGTGTCGACACAACTCCTTGTGTTGTTGTAACAGCTTCTCGACACTGCTTCTTCAGAATGTGTCGACACTAATTCTGTGTGTCGACACAAGCCTTCTGTTGAATGTGTCGACACTGATTCTGTATGTCGACACAAGTACTTCTTCTTTAATACTTAGTTGAATTCTGTTGTGTGTCGACACAATTCCTTTGTGTCGACACATCTTCTTGTGTTGAAACTTGATGAGTGTGGACACATCTTCTTTGTGTCGACACAAGCCTTTATGTGTTGAAACTTGCTGAGTGTCGAGACATCTCCTTTGTGTCAACACATGTACTTTAACTTTGTTGAAGTTTGCTGAGTGTCAACACAGCCTCCTGGTGTCGATACATTTGATGTCGACAAAGTTTCTCTGGGTGTCGACACATTTGATGTCGACAATTCTTCACAGTATGTCGACACAGCCTGTATGTGTCGACACTTTTCTTCTAGTGTTGACTCTACCATTCCTGGTGTCGACACAATTACTCCAAGTGTCGACACAGCTTCTCTAGGTGTCGACACAAGCCTTCATAAGTGTCGACACTTCTCCTCTAAGTGTCAACACATGGACTTAGAAACATTTCTGCATTTTCTGCAATTACTTAACCTGCATAAATAAACTCAAAGCACATCAAATACACCTTGATGTATATCATTGAGTAGGGTGAGGCTTCTTCAAATCAGGTACATATATTCCAATGTACCCAACAATCTCCCCCTATTTTGAGAAGTCATAACCCTTAGTTAATGATATACACCATTCATAATAAATACTCAATATGATGTATAACAGTATTATATAACAGGTTAAATTCTTAACAAAACATGTGTAAACAATCATTACAGAATATAAATGTAACAGATCAAACATTATTTTGTTATAACTTCCAATAGTGTCATTAATCTAAAGTTTATATTGATTTTAATGTAAAAGATTTCAGAGTTGTAAACTTAAGAAAATCCTAATCTATGGCTGCTCTGGCTCCTTGATAACAATGCCCTTTCCAGATTGAATCTTTGCTTGAACTGGAGCATCATTGTCATCAGCAGTCTTCTTTCCCTTAAGATCTTTTTTTTCTGTTCTTCAGCCCTTATCTTCTGTCTCTCAAAATAGTGATAATGCTTAGGGAAATACTTGTTAGGCTCCTGTGCATTAGGAGGTAGCTTCCCTAATTTAGCCTTCCTTCTGTATTGTATTATGGCTTCTTGCCTAGCCTCATGTTTTTTCCATTCCTGGTCAGAATACGATTTGCCCCTCTCTAGGAAATTATCCTTTGCAGCCTTCCAAGCAGTTAATATGATATTCCTAGAGGTTGGGCTCCATTGATCAAAGTGTGGCCTTAATTCAGCATGTTCTCTGAACCTCTTCTTAGATAATTAGGTTTCCTGCTCTTTTAATAATGCCTCTTTCTCTTTTAGTACTTCCTCTGTCACAGGCTGTACAACTTTCTCAATGATCACATTGTGAGCACCTTTAGGAGGACTATACATAGACTATATCTCTTGATGTATCATGTCAAAATCTGCAGGAGGGTAGATCACCTGAGCTACTTCAGCTTGTTCTCCTCCAAAGTATGCAGGATTGACCCCAGATTCTGCCACATTATCATCATCACATAAGGGTGGATATCCAAGGGTGGCTCTGATGCTATTTGAAATCCATTTAGCATGGTCAGAGCCTGCTTTGACTAATACCCTCTCCCACTTTATGACTTCTCTTTCTATATGATCTCTAAGATCATCCTTCTAGAATCTGATTTGAGCATTCAAATAGTTAACTCCATCTTTATAAAAAGGTTTTAACCTTTGGAGCTTTTCAGTGATAGCCTTTTGTGAATCTTCAATGGCAGTTTGAACAGCAGTAAGGCTTTCTTGTAATAGCTTATCAAAGTATTCTTTGGCAGTAGCACTTACAGCAGTCTGGGCAGTAGCTATATTTTTCATTTCACTGACAATGGCATTATGAGAAGCAGTCAGATTATCATTCATCCTAATCTGTTTTTCCAGAACATATCCTTGTTTGACGGCCATGTCATCAACCTGTTTCTTGATATTCTCTTGATGAGTAGCCAGATAGACCACTGCATTGCCTCCTTTATGGAAACAATCAGTCATTTCCTTCTTGTCTTGATTCACTTCAAATCTTATAGATTTTATGTCTTGAGCCAGATCAAATTGCAGTGATTTATGGCCTTCATCCATATACTTTTCTAGAGCTTTCCTTTTCTCATCCATCTTGATTTGCAAAGCCACCATTAATGAACTATAATCATCTGTTGGGGCTTGTTGTGGAACTATGGTTTGCAGTGCTTTCTTGTAGGTCTGGCTTCTTCTCTTGAAGACATGGAACTTTCTTTTCTTCGCTCTAGCAGCCTCTTCATCTTCAGAATCAGATGTACTGGCAATGTCTACCCTGTCCTTAGGACTAGGAGGTAAATCCTTCTCAGTCCTTGGTAGTTCCTCAACATTCCTTTGCTACTCAGTCTCTTTTGTAGCAGTCTCCTCTATTTGCTCCCCCTCAAGATTGACCTTCTCCCCCTCAACAGCTGCTTTCTCTCCCTCAAAGTCAGTCT
This sequence comes from Platanthera guangdongensis, assembly GCA_039583875.1. NCBI lineage: Eukaryota > Viridiplantae > Streptophyta > Magnoliopsida > Asparagales > Orchidaceae > Platanthera > Platanthera guangdongensis. The sequence continues at coordinate 126,193,605 of CM077150.1, forward strand.
GTAAAAGATCAGGGAACAACTCTTATAGTGCAAACTCATATTGAGATTTAACTGGAGAATCTCTGATCTCAGGAGCAACTGATACCTCTTTTTCAGCAACTGATGTGTCCTCCATGACAACATATTATGGTTGACTATGTAACTGTGTTTGCTGATCAACATAAAGTAATGATTCAGTCAAAACTTCATCCTCAATAGTGAAATTTAATTGATTAACTTCAGTGATTACCTCTAGAATTGTTTGGGTAGCCCTTTCACTATCTAAGTGAGTTGACTCATCCACATGTTGAGGCTCCCCCTGGTGTGGATCCAGGTGAATAGGGCTAGCTGATCGTAGCTCCCCCTGCCTCTGGGCATCTTCTTATCTTGCTGGTGACTGTATAGAATTGTCATCTTCTCCATCATTAGAACTAAAAACCACTTGCTCCTCTGAGCTACTTGAGGATTCTTAAGTCACAATGGCTGTCTTCTTCTTCTTCTTCTGAGGTGTTTCCTTTTCTGGAGTTGGAATTTCCTTTGTCAACACTCTATCCCACCTTGAAATAATTCTTACATCCATTCTCCTCATATGGTTTATCTTAGATCCAGCAGCCTGGTTCATCACTTCAGGGATACTTCCAGCTAAGAATAAACTCAGAATCCTACCCAGATTGGGTTTCTTCAGACTTTCCTTTATCTTGTCAAACATTACTACTGACCAATCAGTTTTAAGTTTGAAAATAATCCTTGTCATCAAACTGAACATGTGAGCTGATATTCTATCATGCCCACCAGGCTTGCTCAGAATTACCTTGCCAACTATTTCAGACAAGAACTTGCCCTGCATATTCATGCCTTTCCTGTTGAAAACTGATCCAATCTTCAGGCTTGAATCAAGTCCACACCATGCCAGTGCCTCCCTTGTCTTTGAAGTAGGTACATCTTCCTCTTCTTTAGTTCTAGGGAGATGTAGAACTTTTCTGAGATTCTTCTAGGTGACCTTCACCTTAAGTCCATGGACTTTAGATTTAATCTTAAGACTAGTGTCATCTAGGGTAGCTGCAGTAAAGAATTCTAGGACTTCCTTCTTCCATATCTTGATTGGTTCTGACACAAGATACTCTAACCCGGTCTCCGCAACTAGGGTTACCACACCTTGGATTTCTGGTTCCGCATCATCAAAGGCGTGTCGTACGAGCTCATAACCTTCATTAATGTTCTCTTCTAGCTTGGGTGCCATTAGGGTTTGAAGAAATTTTGAATTTAGAGAAGAGAGATGTCGACACACAAGTTTGGTCTCGAAACTATGGTGAGCGTGTCGACAAACAATGGTGAAGACCTATTTATACCTTTCTAAAATTGAAGGTGAAAAGGCGCCTCAAAATACTTGAAATATGTCGACACTGTTAAAAAGTGTCGACACTTACTTCTAATGTCTCGACAACTATGTGTCGACACAAATATAGTCGACAGAATATATGTGTCGACACTTATATATCTCAGCTCGACACTTAGTCAAGACTCTACTCGACGAATTTTGTGTAAATCCTAAGTGTCGACACCACCTAGGATGTGTCGATACCTACACTGCATGTGTCGACACTAATTCTCTAAAGTGTCGACACTTACTGTCTAGATGTGTCGACACCATTTATCTGAAGTGTCGACACCACTTCTATGTATCGACACAGATAATTCTGTGTGTCGACACCATTTTACTTAGCCAATTTTAAACTATTCTAAGTTTATCATTCCTAATTCAATTTTAAACTTATTGAATTTGGTTTCATCTAGGGGCTTAGTAAACATATCAGCTAACTGATTATCTGTCTTAACATACTCTAGGGAAATGTTTCCTTTTTCTACATCTTCTCTAAGAAAATGGTATTTAATTTCTATGTGCTTAGTCATACTATGGGAGACAGGATTATTTGCAATAGAAATGGCACTTGTAGAATCACAAAATAAAGGTGTTCTACTTACTTGAATACCATAATCTTCTAGCTGATGTTGAATCCATAAGAGTTGTGCACAGCAACTTCCTGCAGCAATATATTCTGACACAGCTGTGGAGATAGCCACACTGGTCTGCTTCTTGCTACTCCATGACACCGGCCTTTCACCTAGAAATTTACAGGTTCTTGTAGTACTCTTCCTATCTGCCTTGCAGCTTGCAAAATCTTCATCTGAATAACCTGTCAGTACAAAATCTCCATTCCTAGGGTACCAAAGGCCTAGATAAGGTGTGCCCTTAAGATATCTCAAAATCCTTTTGACTACTATCAGATGAGATTGTTTAGGGCAAGCTTAGTACCTAGCACAGACACATGTAGCATACATGATATCTGGTCTACTAGCAGTCAAATACAGTAGGGAGCCAACTATCCCTCTATACAAAGTTTCATCTACTGGTTTCCCTGCATCATCTTTGCTTAGAAACATGCTTGACCCCATAGGAGTTTTCATGGTAGTGGATGATTCCATACCATACTTCCTTATCAACTCTAGGGTGAACTTAGACTGGCATATGGATAATCCATCTTCAGTCTGTCTAACTTGGAGACCCAAGAAGAACTTAAGTTCGCCCATACTGCTCATTTCAAATTGTCCTTGCATAAGTTTTGCAAACTTTCTGCAAAGACTACTTTCTGTACACCCAAATATTATGTCATCTACATATATTTGGACTAAGATAATCTTGCCTCTGGATTCCCTAAGGAATAGAGTCTTGTCTATTTTCCCCCTTGAGAATTTGTTCTCAATGAGGAAACTAGACAGGGTTTCATACCAAGCCCTTGGGGCTTCTTTTAACTCATACAAAGCCTTCCTAAGTCTATAAACATAATCAGGTTTAATAGAATCAACAAAACCTGATGACTGCTCTACATAGACTTCTTATTTTAGATTTCCATTCAGAAAAGCTGACTTAACATCCATTTGATATACCTTAAATCCTTGATATGTTGCATAGGCAAGGAACATCCTTATTGCTTCCAGTCTTGCTACTGGAGCAAAGGTTTGATCAAAATCAATACCTTCTTCCTGCCTATATCCCTTTGCAACAAGTCTAGCTTTATTCTTTATGATGATTCCATTCTCATCCAACTTGTTCCTAAAGATCCACTTAGTTCCAATAATGTTGTGATCCTTGGGTTTAGGAACTAGCTCCCAGACCTTGCATCTTTTGAATTGATTCAGCTCCTCTTGCATGGCCTCAATCTAATGTGAGTCTAGGATTGCTTATTCAAATTTCTTTGGATCTGCTTGGGATAGAAAACTGGAGTAAAGAACTATACTTAGATTCCTCCTCCTTGTTTGCACCCCTTGTCTGGGATCTCCAATTATTTAATTGGCTGGATGATCCTTTAAGTGTCTATTTGCTGGAGGCAGCCTGTCTTCAGGTTGTACACCTTCAGTCTCCTCATTTAGCTGCACCTCTTGGTCTTCTTCAGTATTAGGAGTATCTTGTACTCCCCCTGGACAACAGCCACCATCTTCCACTTACTGACTTGCAGAAGAACCTTCTGTTAAGGTAAGCTTTTCCATTCTTTCAGTTACACCTGTGGAGCTGCAAACACTTCTTGGCAATTCATTATTAATGAGTTTAGCTTCATCAAAAACTACATGAACAGACTCTTCTACAACTTGAGTAATCAAGTTGTAGACCTTATAAGCCTTACTATTATTGTTGTACCCAACAAAGATCCCCTCTTGGGATTTGGCAGCAAACTTGGTTAGATAAGACTTTCCATTATTAAGGATATATCACTTGCAACCAAAGATCTTGAAATAGGATAAATTTGGTTTTCTGCCTTTCACAATCTCATAGGGGGTCTTGTTGTAGCTCTTGGTGATAGTAGCCCTATTGATCACATGACAAGCAGTGTTTACTGCCTCAACCCAAAAATATTCTGGGAGAGATGTGTCACTCAATAGGGTTCTACCAGCCTCTATCAAGGTTCTATTTTTTCCTTTCAGCAATACCATTTTGCTGAGGTATTCTTGGTGAGGAAATTTCCTGAAAAATTTCAAATTCTTCACACAGTTTTGTCATACTGTCAGACTGAAATTCAGTACCATGGTCAATTCTGATTTTGACCACTGTACTGTCCAATTCATTATGAATTTGTTTAACAAAACTATATAAGATACTTGGGGTTTCAGATTTTTGTCTAAGGAAGAACACCCAGGAATACCTTGAATAGTCATCTACAACCATAAATGTGTAGACCTTCCTACCTAGGATGTGAACTGGCATAGGACCAAAAAGATCCATATGCAAGAGGTATAGACACCTCACAGAATCCTTGTTCTCAAGGCTATGAAAGGTGGATTTGGTCTGCTTGCCTTTTTGACAAGCTGAACATATCCCATCCTTTATACACTTAACCTGAGTACCATTCCTCACTAACTCTTTGCTAAAGAGTTGGTCAATTATCTTATAGTTAAGATGATCCAGCCTCTTGTGCCATTTAACACAATGTGAGACTTTCTCATAAGCTACAAGACAAATAGCAGAAACATTGTTCTCACATGCAAAGTCAAGACAATGGACATTTCTCTTCCTATATCCTGTCAGAATGATCTTTTGATCACTTAATATTTTGATATGACAACCATCCTTGACAAATGAGATGTCATATCCTAAATCACTCAGCTGACTTATGCTAATGAGGTTATGTTTCAAACCCTTTACATAAGCCACTTGAGTAATTGTAATTTGGTTACTAGAAATGTTACCAAAACCTTTGATGATTCCTTTTTCTGAACCACCAAAGGTAACTTTAGGGCCATACTTGATTGGTGTATAGTCTTTCTGCAATCCCCTAGTTCCAGTCATGTGCCTGGAACATCCACTGTCCAAGTACCATATAGGGGCATGGCCACTTGGACTCACCTGCAAAACAGATTACTTAACCTTAGAACCCAAATAATTCTTGGGACCATGGTGCAGGTTGGTTTGACCTTTAACAAAACTACCTGTAGTTGTTCTAGCAGGCAGTTTGCTACTCTCCTTGACACTTGAATTGTGCCAACAATCTATGGTAAAGTGGCCTATCTTGCCACAACACCAGCACTCAAACCTGTTGTAGATTTGTTTAGGTACAACCTTGGCTGAATTATCTACTGCAGGCTTCTTGTTTAGTGCTGGGGATTTGCCCTTAGATTTGGACCTAGCTGTCCAAGCAGGTTTTGTAAACCCCAATCCAGTTTTACCCTTATGAGGTACAAACTCATCTATCAAAGGTAAAACATATTTTGGTTTAGAAAAACTTGCTACAATCTCTCTCTCCTTCTGAAGTCTAGCCTCCAGATTTTTAATTTGATCATTCTTAAACGTAATAGTACCCATCTGAATAACAGTAATGTTCTTCAGCCTGGCTATTTCATTCAGTTTCTGATCAAACAACTTGTCTGAATCAGCAGCAGCTAATTTAAGACTAGCAATCTCCTTTGCCTGAGTTTTGGCAAAACCTTATTCAAGGCCTGCAACAAGTCCCTATATTCATCAATTAGCTGATGAATATCTCCTTCAAATTCAGACCCACCCACATCACTTGATGCAGATGTATCTGATTATGACTCAGTACTAGAAATTGAACTAGAAGAACAACTTTATACCTTACTTGGTCCAGGCTGATCCTGGATTTTGTCTCCTTCAGATAAGGCTATCAGCCCTTTGCACTGATTGTCCGCATGCTCATAAATTGAATTTATTAGCTGCATGAACTCATCTTCTTCCTCTTCAGCAAACAATCCAATATAGGCTTCAGCTTCTGATTCTGTTTCTGAAGATGACTAATCAGTCAAACGTTTGTGTTTCTTAGCAACAAAGGACTTTTCCTTTTTGCCCTTAAACTGAGTCTTCTTTTTGTCAGTTGACTCCTTCCTCTTTTCAGGACAGTCATCCACTACATGACCCTGTCTATTGCAGCAATAGCACACAATTTTTGAAGATGTAGCTTTCCTTGGCTGGGATCTGCTTTTGTCATTCCTTGATGACTTTCTTTTCTGATAATAGTCATCTTTTGGCTGAGAAGTAGAAGGCTTAGACCTCCACTACTTCTTCTTCAGAAACTTTTGAAAATGCCTAGTGAAAGCTGCAAAGTTTTCATCACTTTCACTGCTATCTGAATTCTTGCTTTCTGAATTATCTGTCACAGCCTTAGCAACTATTTGAGGTGGAGATGGAGACTTGCTTCTATACTTCCTAGTGGCTTCAGTTTTGAAGGCCACAGATCTTTCCTTGTGCTCCACTCTAGTGGTCTTCTCTTCCTCCTTTCTACCCAATAACTGCATCTCATAGGATAACAGTTTTCCAAACAAAGTTGGAGGAGGTATATCAGCTAATTTGGCCATTTTCGTAATGACACAAATCTTGGTGTCCCAGTCCTTAGTCAGGGATCTTAAGAACTTGTCATTCAGCTCATAGTTGCTGAATTCTCTTCCATAGGACATCAATTCATTTACTATCCTATAGAACTTCTTGTAGCATTTAGTAATGCTATCAGACTTTCCTTGTCTGAATCTTTCATATTCCTGATTTAACAAAGACTTCCTGTCTTATCTTACTTCTTCTGATCCCTCCATATAGACTATTAATGTGTCCCACATTTCTTTAGAAGTTTTACAATTAATTAAGTTCTGAAATGTTGCATCATCAATTGCACTAACAATAATATTATGGGCCCTCTTGTCTATAGTGGCCAGAATGATTTCATCTTTGGTCATTTCTGAATAGTCCTTAGGAGTTTTCTGATTTGCATCCAGAATGGATATCTTCATTGGCACATATGGCCCTTCTTTGACTGTATTGTATATTCTTGGGTCAGATGCTTCCATAAAGAGTCTAACCCTCTCTTTCCATATGCCAAAAATCTCTTTTCTATAGATTGGCAATTTCAGGGACCCTAGCTCTTTGTGATTCTCACTAGAACCCATTTTCTTGATTCTTGTTTATTCTGTTTCTGCCTACAGGATTTTACTCAGACGGTTATGTCCTTTTTGAGGAACCTCCCTCTGATACCACTTGAAAGAAATAGTGCCTAATCACCTAGAGGGGGGGGGGGGTGAATAGGTGAACTTTATCTTTTTAAATTTAAGGCAGAAATACTGTACAGTAAATGCAATTCTACAATTATCACAACACAGAAACCATACAATCAAACATACACAGAGTGCACACAGGATTTATAGTGGTTCCCCAAGGTCTGGGTACATCCACTTTCCCCCTTCGCCTATCTAGTAGTGTACTAGATTCGGCCTAACTTCAGCACTTCTCCTCAGATCCTCAGATCTTACAGCTCAGAACCCCAAACAGGTTCCTACAACTCAGAGTGTGCCCACTCCTACAACTCAGGCAAAAAGCCCTACCACTCAGTCTTCAATAAGACCTACACTCAGAGAACAAAGTCTCCTACAACTCAGGCACAAGGCCCTACCTCAGTCTTCAACAAGACCTACACTCAGAGCACACAGTCTCCTACACTCAGTCTTTATAAAATAGGCTTAAAGTTCAGATCTATACAAGATCCTACAGAAATTTGATTATACAATATGATTAACCACAACTCTGAAAGAGAGAGATGAGTTGACTGGCTTCTTGATGAGTTCTTGGAAGAACTTGGCAGAGATCAACCTCCCTTGGCTTTCTTCAAAGCTTCTTGAATTAGAACACAGTAGGATTGAATCTCCTGTGAAGATGATCTTCAATCAACTTCTGTCTTGAGATTCAGATCTCAATCTAAATCTTACTTTGTAGCCTGATTCAGTAGCTGCTCTTCTTAGAAAGAGCTCTCTCTCTCCAACTTATTAGATCTTCTGTTGAAGGTCTTCTTTGTGTTGTTAGATATCTAGATTAATTGTAATTCTTCTCACTGTTATATTGAAGGAGAAAGTCCTTTATATAAGCTTTCTACATGGTGACCTGCTGATCCGATTTCTAACAACCTTCTGACGGCTCTGACAGTTGCAGTTTACTGGTTGAAATGGCAGTTGTCAAGTCATCCAGTCACTTCTTGAAATCACTGTCACTGTCTGAAAGTGTCGAGACAGATAGTCATTATGTGTCGACACAAATAGACTAAGTGTCGATACAAGTAGACTAAGTGTCGACACTAGCCTTGATGCTGTCGACACAACTCCTTGTGTTGTTGTAACAGCTTCTCGACACTGCTTCTTCAGAATGTGTCGACACTGATTCTGTGTGTCGACACAAGCCTTCTGTTGAATGTGTCGACACTAATTCTGTGTGTCGACACAAGTACTTCTTCTTTAATACTTAGTTGAATTCTGCTGTGTGTCGACACAAGTACTTCTTCTTTAATACTTAGTTGAATTCTGCTGTGTGTCGACACAATTCCTTTGTGTCGACACATCTTCTTTTGTTGAAACTTGCTGAGTGTCGACACATCTCCGTTGTGTCGATACATGCCTTCATGTGTTGAAACTTGCTGAGTGTCGACACATCTCCTTTGTGTCCACACATGTACTTTAACTTTATTGAAGTTTGCTGAGTGCCGACACAGCCTCCTGGTGTCGACACATTTGATGTCGACAAAGTTTCTCGGGGTGTCGACACGGTCTCTAAGTGTCGACACATTTGATGTCGACAATTCTTCATAGTGTGTCGACACAGCCTGTATGTGTCGACACTTTTCTTCTGGTGTCGACTCTGCCATTCCTGGTGTCGACAGAATTACTCCAAGTGTCGACACGGCTTCTCTAGGTGTCGACACAAGCCTTCATAAGTGTCGACACTTCTCCTCTAGGTGTCGACACATGGACTTAGAAACATTTCTGCATTTTCTGCAATTACTTAACCTGCACAAATAAACTCAAAGCACATCAAATACACCTTGATGTATATCATTGAGTAGGGTGAGGCTTCTTCAAATCGGGTACATATATTCCAATGTACCCAACAGATTTTACCTTTGGGCTAGTACTAGGTACCAAGCCTGTGTCACGCTCTCTGTACCATTTAGCGCCAAGAGAGATGGCAGAATTGAAAGTGCAGCTTTAAGAACTGCTGGAGCAAGGTTATGTTCATCCAAGTTTGTCACCTTGGATCACACCAGTCTTCTTCGTGAAAAAGAAGGATGGAAGACTACAATTGTGCATCAATTATTAGGAGTTGAATAAGCTGACAGAGAAGAATAAGTACCCAATTCCGAGAATCGTTGATCTGTTTGACCAGCTAGTTGGATCGACGGTGTACTCGAAGCTGGATCTAAAATCTGGTTATTATTAATTGAGGATCAGGGAAGGTGACATTCCCAAGACGACATTCAGTATACGTTATGGGCATTATGAGTTAACTGTCATGTCATTTGTGCTGACAAATATGCCATCCGTGTTTATGTACTTGATGAACCAGACATTTAAATAGAACTTGGACAAGTTTGTGATAGTCTTTATTAATGATATCACGATGTACTCTCAGTCCGTGTAAGATCATGCTGATCATTTATGCATTATTTTGGATACCTTGAGGAGTAGTCAGTTGTACGCCAAGTTCTCTAAGTAAGAGTTCTAGCTATCTTTGATAGCGTTCCTTGGTCATGTCATTAGTGGAGAAGGAATTGCAGCGGATCTGGTGAAGATAGCTGCAATACGGGAGTGGCGTGTGTCTTCTATGGTAGAAGTCCAGAGTTTTCTGGGGCTTGACGCCTACTACAGGCGCTTCATGGAGAACTTCTCGCGGATAGCCTTAACCCTCACTACCCAAACAAGGAAGGATCAAAAGTTCATTTGGTCGCCAGCATACATGCGAGCTTTTGAAGTGTTGAAAAGTCATATGACCACGGCTCCTATTCTATACTCGCCATGTGGATCGGAAGGCTATGAGTTCTATAGTGACACCTCGGGGAGCAGCTTAGGTTGTGTTTTACTTCAACACAAGAAGGTGGTAGCATATGGCTCGCTCAAATTGAAAGTGCAAAAGAGGAATTATCTGGTCCACAATTTGGAGTTAGCAGCTGTGATATTCGCTCTGAAGCTTTGGAGGCACTACTTGGATGGAATAAAGATCGATATCTTTACAGACCATAAGAGACTGAAATATTTGTTAGATCAGGACTTGAATATGCACCAGCGGAGGTGGATAAAGTTCCTTAGGGACTACACCTTCAAGATACACTATGTTCTTGGCAAGGGAAATGTTGTTGCGGATGCGCTAATTCGTAGTATTCCTGCACAGGACAAGTGGATACAGATACATGTTGAGTATCTTATTCGAGATTTGGAGTACTTTGAGATCTCTTGTGTGGATAGGTGGTCTAGTGTTGAAGAATGTTTGAACTGGATAGAGGTGCATTATGACCTCGCAGATCAGATTTTGCAATTGTTGGAGCTGGATGACAACATGAAGCGCTACTTGGCAGAGTCTTGGGATGGGTCAAATGCCGAGGTTACTATTAGTGATGGCCTTTCATGGAGGAACAATCAATTGTTCATTCCAAATGTGGGCAAAATGCAGGAGTTGATGTACGAGGCAAATTTCACAAAGTACTCAATCCACTCGGGGAGCACAAAGAAGTTCAAGGACATGAAAAAGTTATTTTGGTGGCCAGGATTGAATAAAAGGACATAGTTATATATGTGGGAAAGTGTGAGATATGTGCCCCAGTAAATGCTAAATTTTAGAAGCCCGATGGATTTCTGAAGTCATTACATATACCGGAGTGGAAGTTCGACGACATATCTATGGATTTCGTGCACGGTTTGCTGAGATCGCAGAAGGGGAATGACGTCATCTAGGTGATCATTGATCATTTAATGAAAGTGTTGCACTTCATTTCAAATAGGAAGGATGATTCAGTGAAAATGCTGACAAAGCTTTACGTTGATAATGTCGTATGATTGCACGGTGTGCCCCGTAGCATCGTTAGTGACCGATATCAGCGCTTCACATCTAATGATTGTAGGCTTATTCATCAACTATTGGGTACCAAACTGAAGTTCAGTACGGCCTTTTATTCGCAAATGGATGGTCAGACCAAATGGGTAAATAGGACGATGGAGGACATGCTTCGCATGTGCGTCATAGATTTCGGGAAGAGGTGGGAGGACCACCTCTTTATGATTGAGTTTGCTTACAATAATAGATAGCAAACAAGTATTCCGATGGCACCATTCAAAGCCCTCAATGGTAGATAATATCATACTCCCTTTGCATGGTTGGAGTCGGGCGACATATGTAACACTGATGAGTTGTAAATATACGTGTTTTTATATACATTAAATAAGATGTATTAGTTTCTTTTTGTTATCTTTAGTTATATTTCCTTAATAAATTGCTTCATTTTTGTAAATATTTTCTAACTTAGAGTTATTTTTGTTTCCTGAATTTTTCAGGAAAAATTGTCAAAAAATCAAAGTACACGCCCGTGTACTGTTGGTCAAGCCCGTGAACAGGGCGTGATACGTCAAATTCACGAGAAATGAACAATTTTTGAAGAAATAGCATTACACGCCCATGTCACGCCCGTGTCACCCGTGTCATGCCCGTGACCCATACCCGTGACCATCCAGATCGACGAAATCGCGCTCAACGATCATCTTGACACGGGGCGTGCCCAAGCCCGTGACCATCCGCTCGACATTTTTTGCTTAACAAACAGCCGCCGATGACTTTCGACGCAAACGGCGCCCAGTTCAACCTCCCCGACACGCCCACCGTCACGCCCGTGACAAGGGGCGTGACCGCCGTATTTTTTTACCGCAACGTCAAATTGCCGTCAAATCGCCGAATTCTGATGATAACTAAAGCCAACACGCCCACCGTCACGCCCGTGACCCGGGGCGTGACCGTCGCGATTTCAGCCGCGAAAGTCAAATCCCCAGTCAAATCGGACGGCCGCCATGTGAATAGTGTAGACACGCCCCCGGACACGCCCGTGTCCGAGGGCGTGTCCCGTGAAATTTTGTCTATAAATTCAAATTTTCTGTTTGAATTCCGGGTTCCTTTTTTCCTGAACCATTTTGCTTAAGGGGATGGCTGATAGATGATTTCCAAAGCCTTATAATGGGATTTTATCCCCCCTCTCTCTCTCTTTTATTTTCATTTTGTAATCCCCTTCTTTTATTAATGCAAATGTAATTTTATTTCCATTACATGACTTTGGACTTCATCTATGTGCCCACTCTTATGCAATCTTATCTTTTTATTTAGTTTTAACTTTATTTTTAGTCTTTTAAAATGGGTGTGTGTGTGTATGAGATTAACTTTCATGCCTTCATACTTAGTCATTTATACTTAGTTTTGGTTAGACTTAGGTTTTTTTAGCTTTTATGCATTCCTATAAACTCGTAAAAATTATTTTCAAAGTGCTTTTCATTTTTCACAAACTTAGATTTTCCTTTTTAAGTCTAAAAATCTCTCGTTCTTTTAACTTTATTTTCACTTTTTAATCACTTTTAAGGAGTTATAGGAATGTATATATAGCCGTTTTAATTTTTCAAACACTTCATTTTTTGCTTTTATTTTCAAAAACGTTTGCCCGTTTAAATTTTATTTCTTCATTTTATGCATTTCTACCGCATTCTATCGGTAGAAATGTATTCATTTCAATTTTTCGAACACTTGCACTTTTCATTTATTTGCAAACTTTTTTGCTCCTTTAAATTTTTTTTCACTTTTTATTCATTTCTATCGCATTCCATCGGTAAAAATGTAGTTGTTTTAATTTTTCGGTCACTTAGCTTTCCCTATTTTTTGTACGTATGCGTGCGTGTAGGAGTTAGTTTAAACTGCTTTCTTTCAATTCTGTAGAGTGCGTGGGTGTGTTGCATCTATTTTCGCCTACTCGTTAAGAGTTAAATGGCGTGCTTTTATTTCCCGCCTACTTATTTGAGTAGGACTTGTACGTGTGCGTTTTCATTTCTGTCGTGTGTGTGCGTATTTCAATTCCAGTAGAGTGTGTTTACTTTCTGTAGAGTGGGTGTGTTTTAATTTTATGTCGAGTGCGTGAGTGTTAGATTTTATTTTCCGCCTACTCGCTAGTAGTTAAATGGTTGGATTTTATTTACCGGCTACTCACTTGAGTTAAATGGCCGATCTTTATTGTAATAATTGGAATGGACTTGTAAATGCATTTATTTTCTCCTACTCGTTTGAGTAGGACTCGCTTTATTTTGTCCCGCCCACTCATTTGAGCCGGGACTTGCAATTTTCTTACTTTCATTTCAGTCCTACTCGTTTGAGTAGGACTTGCAATTTACTGCTTTCCATTTACTATTTTCATTTTCCTGCTTTATTTTACTGCTTTAATTTTCTGCTTTTTCACCGCTGCCGTCCCCATTCCGATGAGTGGCTAACGTTTTTATCCCTCAGTGTCGAAGAGCGTTGGGACAAATAAAATTGCTTTAAATAATTAAAGGTATCATTTTTCTAATTAATTAAAAACACTTTAGGTTTGTCGTGGGTTTACGACGCGTAGGAGCACATAATCGATGTGTGGGCCCTATTTCCGTAGTCCATATGCTAGCTAGCCGAGAGGCCGTGCATATGTACCGATCACCCCTTGGTAAATGGAGTTCCGCACTAACCCTCGAGAGAGGAGGTGCGCCAACTCTACCGGATTGGGTTCCCCACCCAATAGCGAGGTTCTTAGCGTAATGCGGGAATTAAGAGGAATCCTTCGTCGGACGAGAGCCCGGTCGAATAGTCTTAATGTTCAGGTGAGCGATAGTCGTAGAGATAGGTGAGCTCATTTTAGTGGAGCCTCCACGGCCAAGTCTCTACCCTAATTAGTTAGAAACTTAGGATCTCTTTTTATTAAAAGTCTATTTTACTTCGAATTTAATTCGGTGCCATCGAGCTAAGCTCTTCATCGGCTCCACCTTTTTTATGCTTTCATTTTTATTGCCTTTTTTATTATATATATAAATTACCCGACAAGTAATTATCGGTAAAATAATAGTTCCCTCTAGGGAAGAGTAGAAATAAACGAACCGTCCCCGAGAACAATACGACCTCGATATTCCACCCGGAATATCCTGTACTACTCATGATAGGCGCACTTGTCTCCTTTCGTTAAAACTCGATCACACCTCTTTAAATCCAAATAAATAAATACGCGCGGCCCGCTTTCTAAAAAAAACCATATCCGCTTTTCAACTTAAATAAAACCGCTCGGGGCGCCGCGAGCTCGAAATAATTTTTGGAGTTTTAACCCGCATCAAGTTTTTGGCGTCGTTGCCGGTGAAATTCGTGTCATTATTTTGAACTCTGGAATACTATTAATTTTACCTATTATATCTATTTTTAAAAAAATGGCCACCAAAATTAAAATTAATAATAAGTATTATAATAAAAATTAAAACATTTCAAAAAAAATATAAAAAATTGTTTTTTTTTAAAAAAAAACCTACTTAAAAAATTTTTTTTCAAAAAAAAACAAAAATTTAAAAACTTAAAAAATTATGTTATTATTATGAATTTTAACAAAAAACTACTTAAAAAGAAAATTTTTTTTAAAAAAAACTTAACAAAAAAAACAAAAACTTAAACAACTTAAAAAAAACATAACTTAAAAAAACAAAAAAAAAACCTTAAAAAATTCTCAAAAACTTAAAAAATTCTCGATTTGTTTTACCTTTTTTTTTCTCTTTCAAAAACACAAAAACATTTTGCCAACATATTTCGGCACATGATGCGTGTAATACGGCAAGCGCACCGGTCGCATAAGTAATAAAGTTTTGCGAGTAAATCCCCAAGTGTCGGTCTCTTGAGAAATGCAATTAGCGTAGAACGGCAACAGTACTGAGAATATCGTTATGAGAGTTAAAAATAGAACAAAAAGAAAATAGCGGACTCGGGAGATTGTGGATGTTTGATCTACTGAACTAGTAAAAGCTATGCGGGTCGACGGCACCGCTTCGCAAGGTGAAATGGGTTTGTCGGCCGCTACGCCGAACTTCAGTTGGGCGAGTGGAAGGGAAACTAATGGATTGCAGCGTTCTTGTGTGGATTGCAATCGGACAAGGCACAAGAATGAAGTGGATGTGGGGTGAGTGAGGCGCATTCACAGACAGAACTCACAAGCATAAGAAGAAACTAACATTCCATTAACTAGAAAGTAAACTTGATATTCAGGGATGGAAATGTTCATTACACTGCTCAAAACAGTCATAACACAGAGGAAGGGGAAGAGGAGTAAACCAAAAGAGAATGAAGATCCACCGCGGGTCGTGGCCGAAGTAGCGAGTTGTCAATCCGCTTCCGGGCTCAGTCCAAGGAGGCTTCCGGTACCAACGATCTGTCACCTCGAAGGCCTTTAAGTCTGTTCTCTAGGTTATCTACTTCACCAACACTGCAGGAAAGCTTGGAGTTGAAGTCCTCAATGGCCAAGGGCTTCGCCGGAGTGTTGGAAAGCTTCGGAGTAAGTGGAAATGGCTTCCCGACGAAGGTGGAAGTGATGGAGCAGCTGGAGAGGTGAAAAGGCGATTCCCGCGCACTCTCCGATCGCAGCAAATGACAGGCGTTGACCTAAAACGCGGAGCAGGGCCTTTTATATGGAGGAAGCAGAAGCAGTGCGCACGATCAGTGGCGCACGACCAGTGGTCGTGCGCACTGTAGGTCGATGATCGTGCGGCTTTTCCAAATAAACCTGCAACCTGGACAAGAAGCATCAGCATATACGCGCACGAGCTGTGGCGCACGTCTAGTGGTCGTGCGCAATATGGCCAGTGCTCGTGCGATTACCGAGACAGGGTTATGAAAAAGGGGGTGTAATGCGCACGAACAATGGCGCACGACCAGTGGTCGTGCGCAGTAAGTCCAGTGGTCGTGCGCTTACCCCAGGCTGATTCAATAGAAAATGTAGAGTAGTGCACACGATCGGGGGCGCACGACCAGTGGTTGTGCGCATTAGATCCCCTGATCGTGCGCAGTATTCCTGTTTCACAATCATCCCGGAACACGCACACGACCCCTGTACCAGCAGAAGGGGCAGAAAGGCCACCAGAACGTGCACACCACATCCCCGAGATAGGGCAAAAGAATAACAATAAAATGGAAACATAGAAAGCACACAGAAGCGGGCATACAGTGCACTTAATCGTGAAAAAGGTACATAAGCACAAATAAGCAATAACGGCTCTCAAGTGTAGTGCTAAGACGATAAAACTAGCCCAGATGAGTCCAAAAATCAGTGTAAAATGTGGACTCATCACACCCCCAGACTTAACCATTTGCACGTCCCGAGCAAATCATCACTCCATGAACTCGAAGATAGCTAACTGGCTCAGCAATTTCAAAAAGAAGTAAGACGAGAAATCAAATATATCATGAGTATAGAAGATATAATAGAAAAACTTTTTAATTATACAACGTAGTTTAAACTATTCGACAGACGTAAATAAATATTGTAATTGCTCAAAATTAGAATTCTGGAAAATCGTGCGATCATGTGCAGGAAGAAAGTAGACAGACCACTAAGATGAGCATTGCCAAAGTTCGGGACTCAGGATCACCTCCAAAGGAATCCACCAATGTCGGGGACCATATGCTTGCACGTTCACACTCTCTCCACGGCGCGGGTTAGACTCAAGCGTGAATCAGTAGGACTTGTAGGAGGAAATGGGGCTTAGGAAACGGCTTGGTGGTCAAAGATAAACATGAAGGCTCTATGCAACCAAAGCGAGCGAAAACAACCCAAACCAAAACAGCCACTTAGAAAAGAATGGGGCACACGCCCCCAGACTTAGCTTGAAATCCGGGTGTGAACACGGCTGAACCCGACCAAATTCAATAAAGAGGATGGGGATCGAAATCTCAAAGCAATTCTTTCATATAAATATTCGTTTTTTTTATTGCGCGAATCAGCTTTTTATTTTCATAAACTGTTGTATTCTTTTCTACGCTAGCAATCCCCAAACGAAGCTATCAAAACAGGAATAAAATCAGCACCCCCAAAAACAATGTCCACTAATCACAACCTCGGCAAAACAGTAATTACAAATCAGCTCAAGCATTTGATTGCGAAGGTGGGTTTAGCTTCAGGCCTTGTTGAAAGTGAGTGGAGCTGGATCAAAGGAAGGGTAGGCACAAATTTGGCATGCAATGGTTAACAGGTAGGAATGGCTAAACAAGGCTCAAACTAGCCAAAAAGAAGGCCTACGTCATGCTCACGCTTAACTAACCGTGCACCAATGCTTCAAGAGTAGCTTAGGGCAAGTTCTTAGCCACCGAGAAAGATGATCCTTCCCCCCGACTCGAGCAATACGAGTCTAGTGGCGGCTACACACATTCCTACACTATCATTTGATTATCCCAGATTCAGATTTTGAGCAGTACAAACAATATTTACGTGTGCAGAAAAGAATAATTCTACGAGCATAAAGAAAAATTAGTTCTATCCTAACTCTACACAAACCATGAGTATTCGATTAGGAGCACTGCATGAGTTTCGAACGACTCAATCCTGAAATCCTAAGCCAGTACCACTATTTTAAAGTTTACACAAAAGCAATAAATATAACTCGGGTTGTGCGCGTGGGTAAGAGCGCACTCGTGTGGGTGATTCAGTGTGTGCAACCAAAAAAAAATAAGAAATAAGTAAATAAGAAACTGAAATGCAACAGAAGGTGCGGTGTAGTGACCACAGGCAGACTACCCCCCTAGACTTAAAGTTGACAACGAAAAAAAATAAACATTCCAAATAGGAGAAATAGCTAGGGTAGGAAGTTACCTATGCTCAAAATTGAGCATACCAGTCGGGCAATGAGATGTCCAAGTACGGCCACGTTGCCGCGCCTCTAATATTCCTGCACCTGCGATTAAAGGAGGCAAGCCAAACAAAATCTGGACACAGATATATATAGGAAGAAATAAACCGAAATCAAAACACAGCATAGGACCGAACGGTCCAACTTGGGTTGTCTCCCGAAAGCCCTTTTGTTTACCGTCCTTAAGGTGGACCAAATACCTGTATTAGCAGTTCAAATAGAGAGTTTTTGGTAGTAGCAAAAAGAAACAAAAATTAAAAATAGAGCAGCCAGCATTCAACAAGTAGCAAGAAAGAAGATGGCACAATCAGCTATACACAGATTTATGGTAAGTCTCTCCGGTGGGATGCGAGAGAACAGCAGAGTGTCTTTTTGCATTCGGGTAGGCATTGTCCTATTACTGGGAGTGCACTCATTCGCGAGCCGGAAGGCAGCGTAGCGCTCTTCGCGTATACGCTTGGCCTCTTTCAGTTTCTCCACCGTGGGAGACTTCCAATGAAGGTAGGCTGTGGGGTTTGCTTGAATCGTGGTTGGTGGCGGCCTATCCGGCACCGTGACGGCAACCAGATCTGCCCAAGTCACAGATCGTGTAACAGAATTATACAAATTATTGTCCAGGGATTTCTCCCGAATAAAACTTATTTCGCCATGCTCAACAACAGAGTTGGCTGGCAGTAGAAAGACAGTCGTGGCTTTGGTGCAATTGATCCCTTCGTGGACTAGTAGTTCCTGCTTCTCATCGACTTCCGGAGAAAGTCCGTTCTTTGGCGTCTCCTCTAGATGTGCTTCCAATGCGGGGGGACCTGAATCCAGCTTGACATCTGTGACACTCAGAGAAATGTTATTTGGGATGAAAGAAAAATGTATGGATGTTTTATCGAGGGTGGACTCTTCATTTGGCCAAGTGACACGGCCTTTGGAAAAGTCGAGGGATGCGCCACTGGCTGTTAGGAATGGGACTCCTAATATAGGAATGGAGTTATTGTCCTGTGGTCCAAAAACCTGAAAGTCAGTGGTGATACTGGTGCCGTTAACCTCGATTTCAACGTCCCGCATACCTCCCTCCGTGTCAACCAGATTGCCATTAGCTAAGATAAGTGATTTCCGATTTTCAATATCAACTTGTAACTGCATCTTTGCAGCATCTTGCAAAGTGAGTATGTTGCTGGACGCCCCGGAATCGCATAATGTCGGAGTGTCGATGTTATTGATTTTACAATTAATGACAAGTTCGTTGCGGTTTCCCGAAGTGTCCTCCCCAAGGCGCTTTCCTTGTTCATGGGGGTTCTTTTCAGTGTTGCTCGGTAAAGTGCCTTGGGTGCGCTCGGAAACCACTTGAGCCAATTGGCCCAATTGTGCCTCTAGTTTGGGCATCGAGGCGGCCTGATTTGTCATGGTTGTCTGGGAAATCTCAACAAACTTCTTGAACATTTCTTCCAAAGAATTTTTCTTAACGATGGGGGGCCCTTGGGAATAATTCGTTTGAGGCGGCCGCGGTTGGCTACCGGAAGCATACGCATCATTTTGATGCTGCCCCGGTTGCCATCTTTGGCCAGATGTGTTAGGATTCCAAGAAAAGTTGGGGTGATTTCTCACCCCCGGGTTGTAAGTATTCCTGTATGGCACTCCCCTGTTTTGATTGGCAACAAAATTAACAGATTCATTCAAAAACAAAGATTCATCTTGTACCTCAACTCCTGAGCATTCGAAGCTGTGATGATCAGTGCTTCCGCACCCTTGACATGAGATTGCCATCATTGGGGCGGCAGGAGCAGGCTTGGGGATATCCAAGGCAAACACTCCACTGGTGCTTCGTGGGATGTTTCTTCCCGCGGTCCAGTACGCACTGTGAGTTGCGGTGTCTTGTAAGACTTTCAGAGCATCATCTGGAGCAAGATTCATGATGGTTCCTCCGGAGGCAGCATCGATCATGGCTCGGTGGTGGGGATAAATAGCAAAGTAGAAACTTTCGACGAGATTCCACGTTTGGAATCCATGATTAGGGCACTTCCTCAGCAGCTCATTAAAATGCTCCCAAACTTCGGCTAAGCTTTCTTGATCGGCTTGCCGGAAGTTGGCTATTGCGCGCCTCAAGCTCACGATCTGATCCACCGGATGGAACTCAGATAGAAATTTGGTAGTCAAAGCCTCCCAGGTGGGGGCTGTTCCAGGTGGAAGGGAGTGAAGCCATGTCTTGGCTTTGTCTCTTAATGAAAAAGGGAAGAGACAGAGCTTGACTGTTTCATCTGGGATTCCAGCATAGCGGAACGTGGCGCAGATCTCGGAGAATTCTGTAAGGTGAAGATGGGCGTCTTCAGTGGCCATTCCGGAGAACTGAGCGTTGTTCCGAATAATATTCAGAATAGCTAGTTTAATCTCGAACTGAGTATTGGTAATAGCATGTCCGAAACCGGGGTATATACTCCCAACAGTGGGTGTAGTATAATCCCTCATGGTGCGGACCTGGGGAGGATTCACTTCATTTTCGTCGTCATGAGGTATCCCTCCAACTCGGTTGCCTGCATCAATATTCAGCTGGTCTCCCATTGGGGCAAAATTGATGGCTGCGGCGCGTCTTCGTGCTAAGAGAGTACGTTCGATCTCTGGGTCGTAGGTGACAAAATCTCTTGTAGCTCGGCCTTGCATTCACTATGGAAAACACTACTCACTAGAAGAAACCGCAGTCAAAACAAAACAATAATAACTCTTATAACAATATTGGAAGTAATCCGAAGTCGCTCTACAGTTGCATTCCCCGGCAACGGCGCCAAAAACTTGATGCGTGTAATACGGCAAGCGCACCGGTCGCACAAGTAATAAAGTTTTGCGAGTAAATCCCCAAGTGTCGGTCTCTTGAGAAATGCAATTAGCGTAGAACGGCAACAGTACTGAGAATATCGTTATGAGAGTTAAAAATAGAACAAAAAGAAAATAGCGGACTCGGGAGATTGTGGATGTTTGATCTACTGAACTAGTAAAAGCTATGCGGGTCGACGGCACCGCTTCGCAAGGTGAAATGGGTTTGTCGGCCGCTATGCCGAACTTCAGTTGGGCGAGTGGAAGGGAAACTAATGGATTGCAGCGTTCTTGTGTGGATTGCAATCGGACAAGGCACAGGAATGAAGTGGATGTGGGGTGAGTGAGGCGCATTCACAGACAGAACTCACAAGCATAAGAAGAAACTAACATTCCATTAACTAGAAAGTAAACATGATATTCAGGGATGGAAATGTTCATTACACTGCTCAAAACAGTCATAACACAGAGGAAGGGGAAGAGGAGTAAACCAAAAGAGAATGAAGATCTACCGCGGGTCGTGGCCGGAGTAGCGAGTTGTCAATCCGCTTCCGGGCTCAGTCCAAGGAGGCTTCCGGTACCAACGATCTGTCACCTCGAAGGCCTTTAAGTCCGTTCTCTAGGTTATCTACTTCACCAACTCTGCAGGAAAGCTTGGAGTTGAAGTCATCAATGGCCAAGGGCTTCGTCGGACTGTTGGAAAGCTTCAGAGTATGTGGAAATGGCTTCCCGACGAAGGTGGAAGTGATGGAGCAGCTGGAGAGGTGAAAAGGCGATTCCCGCGCACTCTCCGATCGCAGCAAATGACAGGCGTTGACCTAAAACGCGGAGCAGGGCCTTTTATACGGAGGCAGCAGAAGCAGTGCGCACGATCAGTAGCGCACGACCAGTGGTCGTGCGCACTGTAGGTCGATGATCGTGCGGCTTTTCCAAATAAACCTGCAACCTGGACAAGAAGCACCAGCATATACGCACACGAGCAGTAGCGCACGATAAGTGGTCGTGCGCACTATGGCCAGTGCTCGTGCGATTTCCGAGACAGGGTTATGAAAAAGGGTGTGTAATGCGCACGAACAGTGGCGCACGACCAGTGGTCATGCTCAGTAAGTCCAGTGGTCGTGCGCTTACCCCGGGCTGATTCAATAGAAAATGTATAGTAGTGCGCACGATCGGGGGAGCACGAATAGTGGTCGTGCGCATTAGATCCCCTGATCGTGCGCAGTATTCCTGTTTCACAATCATCCCGGAACACACACACGACCCCTGTACCAGCAGAAGGGGCAGAAAGGCCACCAGAATGTGCACACCACATCCCCGAGATAGTGCTATAGAATAACAATAAAATGGAAACATAGAAAGCACACATAAGCGGGCATACAGTGCACTTAATCGTGAAAAAGGTACATAAGCACAAATAAGCAATAACGGCTCTCAAGTGTAGTGCTAAGACGATAAAACTAGCTCAGATGAGTCCAAAAATCTGTGTAAAATGTGGACTCATCAGCACACTTCACACTCCTGTGCCCACTAGGGGTCCGCATTTCTGTAGCGCACTTCTAACTAAGACATTAGCTTACGAGTTACACTCACTTGCCCCCTACCACCCGCACAATTTCGGCCAAGTTTATCATTTTTTTTGTTTTTGCTGTTCTCTTTTTGCTATTTCTTTTTAATAATGCAGGGTTCCAAATGGGCCTCCCATAACTCGTCTAAGGGAAGCTTCTACCCTCTCTTTTAATTTTTGTCCATATTTCATTTTGTATATTACTGTTCCACATACTTAGATTGCAACATTGGGGACAATGTTGGATTTAAGTATGTGGGTGTTTTCTTATTTTTCTATTTCTTCACTTTTATATTCTGCAATTATAACAAAAGTCATCAAAAATACAAAAAAAATTGCAAAAACTAAAACCTCAAAAATTTTTTTGTTCTTTTTTGTTTTTATAATCAAAAATCTAAAAAAATCCATAAAACAAAACAAAAATTCAAACAAAAAAAAACTATATTTTTTTTACTTTGTAAATATTTTTAAATCTTTCTCTTTCCTCCCCCACTCTTCTTATTTGTAAAAAAATCGCTTTTTAGCAAGCCCGCGACGTTCGACTCATCAAACCAACCACCTTAATAAGAGTCTGTTCGCGGGCCAATAACTAAAAAGTCAAAAAAAAAATTTACTTTGTAAAATTTTTGTAAATAATTTGAAAAAAAAACATCAAAAACATTTGAAAATCCAAAAATCTTAAAAAGATGATAAACAAAAATTCAAAAAAATTGATAATCACAAATTCGAAAAAAAAAAGATAAAAACCCTAAAAATTTAAAAAAATGTATTGTTAATTATGTAATGAATAATTCGAATATCTCAATTCTTAACCCTTTTCGCTCTCCAAAAATATAGTTGCGAGTTAATTTATAAGCGAATTTTAGTTATTCTTTGCTTACTATTCGTTTATTAATTGGAGATCGATAAATTTAGATATCTGAGTTAATTTTTAAAAAATTTTTGTATGCTTTTTTATTTAGATAGAGACATGTTTTCAGAATCACTTCTACTTATCTAAATAGTTGCATATTTATTTTGTTAGAAAATAACGATCTTAGATTTCAAGTTATGATAACTCCAAGCTTTTTTTGAAATTTAGAAATGTTTAATTTATAAAGGTTGCTCTCAAAAGTTTTTAATCTAGTTTTATTTTTGAACAACCCTATCACTTTTTCATGTCATACTTGACATGATTTCGATCTTAAAAGATCTTATGTCAATGGGAATAAGATTTCGTTCTGTAAACATAGACATCCAATATTTGAAAAGATTATATGTTATGGAGTAAGAAGATAAAATTCATTACTCCTACACATATATATTGGGTTAATTTTATGAAGTTGAAAAAAATTATATTATTTTAGAAAAATAAGATTTCATTTTCCTAATAATCCAAAAAGAAAAACATGGAGGTTCGAGCGAAAAAATATACCCTCGCCTCTAAACCAAAGCGTTCTTCATATACCACGATAACTCCCTCCGCCAAATTCAAAAAATTCTAGATTTATTTCTAAAATCTGTTTGAGAGAAAAATTTGTAAATTAAATTATTTCCTTTACTTTTTTCCAAGCTACAGTTTCATAAATCCAATCTATTTTTGTTAGCCTCACAAATAAAATTTTTGCTATCTATTTACTTATAACGAGGAGTCTTTTGCTGAAACTCTTCTTTTATTTAAATTTTTGGCATAATTTGGGATTTAACTCTAAAACCCTGGATATTTATTTAGATCCTTCTTTCAATTAAGTCAAGCGGTAGATAAACTTAGGATTTCCTTAATTCATTATAAGTTCATCTCCAACTTTTGCTCTGGAATAGCAAAAGCTTAAGTATGGGGGTATTTGATGAGTTGTAAATATACGTGTTTTTATATACATTAAATAAGACATATTAGTTTCTTTTTGTTATCTTTAGTTGTATTTCCTTAATAAATTGCTTCCTTTTTGTAAATATTTTCTAACTTAGAGTTATTTTTGTTTCTTGAATTTTTTAGGAAAAATTGTCAAAAAATCAAAGTACACGCTCGTGTACTGTTGGTCATGCCCGTGACCAGGGCGTGATACGTCAAATTCACGAGAAATGAACAATTTTTGAAGAAATAGAGTGACACGCCAATGTCACGCCCGTGTCACACGTGTCACGCCCGTTACCCATAACCATGACCATCCAGATCGACGAAATCGCGCTCAACGATCGTCGACACAGCTACCAAGCCCGGCAACACGCCCGTATCATTTGACACGGGGGCGTGACCCAAGCCCATGACCATCCGCTCTACGTTTTTTGCTCCACGTTCATTGAGCCAACCCGACACGCCTAGAGTCACGCCTGTGACCTAGGGAGTGACTCCGCCACCTGGCCCGACAAACAGCCACCGACGACTTTCGACATAAACGGTGCCCAGTTCAACCTCCCCGACACGCCCACTATTACGCCCGTGACAAGGGGCGTGACCGCCGCGTTTTTCGCCGCAACGTCAAATCGCCGTAAAATCGTCGAATTCTGATGATAACTAAAGCCAACACGCCCACTGTCACGCCCGTGACCCGGGGCGTGACCGTCGCGATTTCAGCCGCCAAAGTCAAATCTCTAATCAAATCGGACGGCCGCAAGGTGAATAGTGTAGACACGCCCCCGGACACGCCCTTGTCCGAGGGCGTGTCCCGTGAAATTTTGTCTATAAATTCAGATTTTCTGTCTGAATTCCGGGTTCCCTTTTTCCTAAACCATTTTGCTTAAAGGGTTGGCTGATAGATGATTTCCAAAGCCTTGTAATGGGATTTTCTCCCCCCTCTCTCTCTTTTATTTTCATTTTGTAATCCCATTTTATTTTTAATGCAAATGTAATTTTATTTCCATTACATGACTTTGGACTTCATCTATGTGCCCACTCTTATGCAATCTTATCTTTTTATTTAGTTTTAACTTTGTTTTTAGTCTTTTAAAATGGGTATGTGTGTGCATGAGATTAACTTTCATGCTTTCATACTTAGTCATTTATACTTAGTTTTGGTTAGACTTAGGTTTTTATAGCTTTTATGCATTCCTATAAACCCGTAAAAATTATTTTCAAAGTGCTTTTCATTTTTCACTAACTTAGATTTTCCTTTTTAGGTCTAAAAATTTCTCGTTTTTTTAACTTTATTTTCACTTTTTAATCACTTTTACGGAGTTATAGGAATAGATATATAGTTGTTTCAGTTTTTCAAACACTTCATTTTTTGCTTTTATTTTCAAAAACTTTTTGCCCGTTTAAATTTTATTTCTTCATTTTATGCATTTCAACCGCATTGTATCTGTAGAAATGTATTCATTTCAATTTTTCGAACACTTGCACTTTTCATTTATTTGCAAACTTTTTTGCTCCTTTAAATTTTATTTTCACTTTTTATTCATTTCTACCGCATTCCATCGGTAAAAATGTAGTTGTTTTAATTTTTCGGTCACTTAGCTTTCCCTATTTTTTGTTTGTGTGCGTGCGTTTAGGAGTTAGTTTAAACTGCTTTCTTTCAATTCTGTAGAGTGCGTGGGTGTGTTGCATCTATTTTCGCCTACTCGTTAAGAGTTAAATGACGTGCTTTTATTTCCCGCCTACTCATTTGAGTGGAACTTGTACGTGTGCGTTTTCATTTCTGTCGTGTGTGTGCGTATTTCAATTTCAATAGAGTGTGTTTACTTTCTATAGAGTGGGTGTGTTTTAATTTTATGTCGAGTGCGTGAGTGTTAGCTTTTATTTTCCGCCTACTAGCTAGGAGTTAAATGGCTGGATTTTATTTACCGCCTACTCACTTGAGTTAAATGATCAGTCTTTATTGTAATAATTGGAATGGACTTGTAAATGCATTTATTTTCTCCTACTCGTTTGAGTAGGACTCGCTTTATTTTGTCTCGCCCACTCATTTGAGCCGGGACTTGCAATTTTCCTACTTTCATTTCAGTCCTACTCGTTTGAGTAGGACTTGCAATTTACTGCTTTCCATTTACTGCTTTCATTTTCCTGCTTTATTTTACTACTTTAATTTTCTGCTTTTTCACCGTTGTCGTCCCCATTCCGATGAGTGGCTAACGTTCTTAGCCCTCAGTATCGAAGAGCATTGGGACAAATAAAATTTCTTTAAATAATTAAAGGTCTCATTTTTCTATTTAATTAAAAACACTTTAGGTTTGCCGTGGGTTTACGACGCGTAGGACCACATAATCGATGTGTGGGCCCTATTTCCGTAATCCATATGCTAGCTAGCCGAGAGGCCGTGCATATGGACCGATCACCCCTTGGTAAATGGAGTTCCGCATTAACCCTCGAGAGAGGAGGCGCGCCAACTCTACCGGATTGGGTTCCCCACGAAATAGCGGGGTTCTTAGCATAATGTGGGCATTAGGAGGAATCCTTCATCGGACGAGAGCCCGGTCGAATAGTTTTAATGTTCAGGTGAGCGATGGTCCTAGAGATAGGTGAGCTCATTTTAGTGGAGCCTCCACGGCCAAGTCTCCGCCCTAATTAGTTAGAAACTTAGGATCTCTTTTTATTAAAAGTCTATTTTAGTTCGAATTTAATTCGGTGCCATCGAGGTAAGCTCTTCATCGGCTCCACCTTTTTTATGATTTCATTTTTATTGCCTTTTTATTATATATATAAATTACCCGACAAGTAATTATCTGTAAAATAATAGTTCCCTCTAGGGAAGAGTAGAAATAAACGAACCATCCCCGAGAACAATACGACCTCGATATTCCACCCGGAATATCCTGTACTACTCACGATAGGTACACTTGCCTCCTTTCGTTAAAACTCGATCACACCTTTTTATAACCAAATAAATAAATACGCGCGGCCCGCTTTCTAAATAAAAACCTGAAAGTGCAGCTAGATCTGATATACTCTAGAGGGGGGGGGGGTGAATAGAGTATATGGTGCTTGAAAACTTTTTACAACAATTATTGTAATCTGAGTGAACAGGGAAGCAACTATAAAATCTAATCACAAAATAACCTACAACAGAAATTAATCACAGATCTAAACTAATCACAAAACAATCACAGCCAGAAACAAAAGATAAAGACAGGCAAGCCAGAAGACACAAGGAGCTATAGTGGTTCCCCTAAACTTGGGTACATCCACTCTTCTACCACCCTAGGTAGGAATCCACTGCAGGATGAGTTGATCAGGTGTCCTGGGCACTAATGAGCTTTTGATAAGGTGCTCAAAAACCAAATCAGATTTTTTGATCTGGTGTCTTGCCACCAATGAGCTTTTGATAAGGTGCTCAAAAACCAAACTCAAACTTTTGAAGGGAGTTTGAAAAACCCTTTACAGAGATGGGGATAAGAGAGTTATGGAAGTCTTCTCTTTCTCAAAGCAGTTGAGAAGACTATGTGGATTTGATGTTGTCAAAGCTCCCCCTGAGTTCTTGAGATGATCAGGAAATGAAGCTTTGTTGTAGTGTGATAGGCCTTCAGAAGGTGATCTCCAGCAAATGATGATTTCGGCAACAGTTGAAATGTTAGGTGTCTGGAGTCTTTGAATTATGTTGGCCTTGAACATTTGAATCACAAGAGATCTGAAGATTTCAGAAGGTTGATCTCCTAGGATGTGTGTTCTTGTATGAATTCTTTTAGCTCTTTCTCTTGTGAACAGTTGATGTTGAGAAAGATGTTGTTCAGAGAAAATTATAGCAGAGAATGAATTGTTCTTCTTATTCTTGTCTGTGTTGTCTCTCACTGATCTATGTTTTTGAGATTCAAAAAAATCTTGCGTTTTATTCCCCTGGTTCTGAATAGAAAATCATCCTCTATCAAGAATAGCCGTTAGCCTGTTATTAATTGCATCCTTAATTGCAAATGTCTTCTGGGGGAGAGTCCAAAGAAACATTTCTTGATAATCCATTGAAACTTGGTCCAGAATAAATGAAAACAGCTAGAAAATCTTCTGAATGAATTGCTGAATAACTCCTTAACTGTCCTGAATTTGAATCTTGAAAGTCATTCAAATCTTCAGAAAAACGTCGAACTGAGCTCCACTATCGTCGAACTGAGCTCAGCGATTTGGACTTATACAGCAACAGAGATCGTCGATCTGAGCTCAACTATCGTCGAACTGAGCTTAGAGATAGAGAATCAATACTGAGTCAAGATCGTCGAACTGAGCTCGAAGATTGTCGAATGGAGTTCGACGATTGTTTGAGGTTGAGCTCAGCGATTATCGAATGGAGTTCGACGATCCATCGAAGTTGAGCTAGACGATCGTCGATTGGAGTTCGACGATTCGTCGTACTGAGCTCGACGATATGACTTAGTCTTCAAACTGAAAATCCTTGGTCTTGAGGGCAGCTTCCAAACCTAAGTACTAACCCTTAGACTCAATTCTAATTGACCTTTAGAGCTATACAGGAGGTCAAAAACAGGTTTCCTAAAGACATAGTGATCCTGATCCAAATTAGTAATAGGGTGTTCCAACAATCTCCCCCAATTTGGGTTAGGATTACTATTTACAGAACTTGCAGAAATTAAATAACAATATACAAAGCAACAAAATAGAAATGCAATAAGCAGGACATTGCAGAACCACATATATATATATATATATCTCAGACAGAAATCAGAATTCAGAATAATTGTCACCTTACATAATTATTCTTTCTCCTTGCTCTTTATAAGTTTGATTTCTCTATTTGGATTGAGAGCTTCTTTCTTTGACCTTCTGTCATCTGCTGCATCTAAAGAGGTTTGCTGTTTGGGCCTTGGAACCACAGATTCAGGATGCAGCTCCATATATCTATCAGAATCAAAGAATTTGCTTGAAGCATATCTTTCCAATTCTTTCTTTCTTTGTTCAGACAATGTAGTGATTTTGGAATAATCTCTGCCTTGCTCTCTGGCTTTCTTAATTTGGTCCAGGGAAGCTAGTTCTTTCATCCTGACAGTCCAAGCAGTTGGGTTATTTTCAGGATCTTCAAAGGGCACTGGAGGCTCATATCTGTTAGATGGATTGTCTTGAGGAGTTCTGGATGAAACTACTTCCTTCAGCTTATAGGGAAAAGGACCTGATGTTGTGTCTGATGAGGTCTGTCCTTCCCTGGAGTAAGGATGTTGCCTGGAGTAGCCTTTTGAGTAAACTTGGAATTCCCTTTTATTTCCTCTGTAGTTTCCTCTTCTAGATTGAGAACCCCTGGACTGGCTTCCCCTATGATAAGATCTGGCATGAGACTGATAGGGGGTTTGGCTTTTGGCAGAGGGTTGAGCAGCTGAGCTTCCACCTGCACCTGCATCAGGAGGAGGTGGTGGAGGAGGATGAGAGTGATGAAACTGGGAAGATCCTTTCTCATACTTCCTCTTCTTCTTCATAGCTTTAAGTTGGTTCTTGGAATACTGCATCCAATGCTCAGTTATGGGGCAGTCATGAAGAATGTAATATTGAATGTCATTATTGTCCTTTACTTTGGCTGGATGTACTCTTTTCATGGCTTTTCTCCTTGCCTTTCTCTTCCTGGCAATAGTGGCAGAGGAGTCATCAGAATCAGTCCTGAATTCATCACTTTCAGAACTTTGCTCATCATATATAGAGCATCAATCTTTTTCATATATTCTTTCTGAAGTTGAGTTGAAACAGATGAAGCAGCAGTGGTGACAGCAGCAGATATATCACTAGTGACAATAGAAGTTGTAGCAGCAGTAGTAGCAACAGACACGGAAGTTGTAGCAGTAATAACAATAGACATAGAAATTTCTGGAGCAGCACTCTTAGAAGATATAGCAGCAGTAACAGATTCAGATATAGCTTTTTCAGATACAACAATATCAGCAACATCAGTGACAGATATAAAAAGTTCAGTAGCATCAATATCATCAACAATAGCAGTAGGCTCAAATTCATATGCCTCTGTCATCTGCATATCCTTAGAGATTAACTCAGCAGCAGTATCAATAATAACAGCAGCAGCAACAGAAACATCAGCAATATCCTTAGCAGGAGTAGCAGCAGCATATACTGAATTGACAAAAGAAGTTATAATCCTGGTGTCACAACATGAGAAGGGCACAATGGCCTTAGAAAGATCCTATGATGGGTGGACAACAACTCTCTATGGAAGACAACTAAAGTAAGTGGAATCAAAAACTGAAAGTAAGGACCTGATGTCCACTGAGAAGACTGCAACTGGAGGGGTTGAAACTGGAGCTTGAGGAACAATAGCAGCAGTAGCAGCAATAACTGAAGAAACAGCAGGCAAGCTAACTTCATAAGGCATCTCCCCCTGCCTAGATTCAGAGAATGCTAGATCAAGGCACACTGATGAAGGGATTGCCTGAGGAAATAGGGAGGATAGCCTGGCAGAAAGGGCTGCCACTGACTAAAGTAATGGAGCCAAGGAGGTCTCCAATAGAAGAGATAGCCTGGGGGCTAGCAGTTCATACAGCTGGTCAGCTAGGGCTGGAATATCTACTTGCTCAACAGTGACTGGAGCAGAGGTTTAGAGGGATGGATGAGCAATTGGTGATGGTGGTGGAGAGTTGGTGGATGGCAGGAGTGATGGTTGATGTGAGGGGATTGTGGAGATGGAAGACAGTGGGATTGAGATAGAGGGTGTGAAGGTGGGTTGATCAATAATTTCTTATAGAAGTTGTTGATAAGAAGTTGATGAGTAGGGTAGCTCAGGAGGAGATGAGGGTGAATCATCCATGAAGGAATCATCAAGAAGATTGAAGGAGGGAATGGTGGATGAAGTGGCAATGTCTGGTTGAGAGTAGGAATATAATGGATGGAAGATTTCTTCTATTGTTGGTATAGTTGGAATTGGAGATGGTATAGATGTTGGAGATGGGCTGGAGATGATGATAGTGGATGGATTTTGAATGGTGCATGGAACTGGAGGAGATGGAATTGGAGTTGGAGGAGGAGAAGCAACAGCAGGCAAGTCATCTGCAGGGGCAGAGACTTGAGGGGAAGTACTATGACAGTCCTGGTGCCTGAAGTTGTGCTTGAAGAGGGCCTGCTGGGCTTGGTTATCTGCCTATCCCATTTACCAAATAGGGCATAGGACAATCTCTTTGAAGCATTAATATGTATCCCAGAAGATACAAGCAGAGTAGGGCATCTGTTCTGAAGGAAGAGCCCTAGGATCCTCCCAAAATTCACAAAACTCTTATTGATTTTCTTTTTAATAAGGTCAAAGAAGAATTCTCCCCAGTTCAATTGCTTCTTGTCCACAATGGCTCCCATCAAGCACAGATGATACCTAGAAATAGTATCATGTGCTGAGTGCTTGGCCAGCAAAACCTTGCCCACTACATCTGCTAAGAACCTGTATTCCACAGCTAGGTTCTTCTTCAACAACTTGCTAGGGTTAGCCTTAGAGTGACCCATTCTTACAAGCAGATCAGCAAATTCCTCTCCAGACAGATCAGCAGAATATCTTCCAGAACTTAACTCAAAAACTTCTGTCAGAATGGTTGGAGTCAAGGGTACCTGGGTTCCAGGAATTGAACCAACTATTGTGTTTTGATCCTGGTTGTGGGCAGTGTAGACCCACTCCTTAATCTCATCAGCAGCAAGCTTGATCTTGGTGGTCATGATGGTAGCAAGTTTCTGCTCTTTGAGCAATTCCAAAATATCCTGAAAAACTTGATCAGTGGTGCTGAAAGACTCCATGTCAATGTCAAATCCGGCATCGAATTTCATTGCGGCGAAGAACAACAACAAAGACTGCCATGGTTACCTGCAAAAATCAACAAACAAAACGACCAAGTGTAGAGATGCTTGGAGGGAAAGAGAAATTTTGCAGAGAAATCGAAAGCGCAAAAGGAGAACGACGGCGAAAAATGACTTTTATATTAGGGCTCGACGCAGAAAAGGAAAGATCGTTGAACACAGTTCGACGATCGGGGCTTCTAAAGGAATCTGAAGAGTCTACAATATCGTCGATCTCCGTTCGACGATATTGGAGAGCGTCGAGCTCTAGTCGACGATAGTTCAGAGAACAAAATCGTCGAGCGCCGTTCGACGATCGTTGACCGGAAGAGATAGTTCATACTATCTGAGAAACGCTGAACTCAGGTCGACGATTTCAGAAATTGTCGATCTCCGTTCGACGATCTGGGGAAAATCGTCGAGCGCAGTTCAGAGACCAGAAAGACTTTAGACACTAAGAAAAATCAAGATGTTTGCCTAGTCTTGGTCAATTTTTTAAACTTTTAAAATCTTGGATATTATTTTAGATCTCCTCCATCTAACATTCGTAACTGATTTAGGAAGAAGGTGTGTTTTTTTTCATCCAAGGGTTTGGTGAAAATATCTCACCTTTGCAAATCAGTTGGGATATATTGAAGTTTAATTTTATTCTTCTCAACATTATCCCTTAAGAAGTGATGCCTAATCTCTATGTGTTTTGTCCTACTATGGAGGACTGGATTTTGAGCTATAGAAATAGCACTGGTGTTATCACAAAAGATTTCTGACTTCTCTAAGTTGTAGCCATAGTCTAGGAGTTGGTTTTGAATCCACAAGATTTGTGAACAACAACTGCATGCAGCCATATATTCAGCTTCAGCAGTTGAAGTTGACACAGAAGTTTGTTTCTTGCAAAACCAAGAGACAAGTCTGTCACCAAGGAACTGACAAGTTCCACTGGTGCTTTTCCTGTCAATTCTGCATCCAGCATAATCAGCATCAGAAATTCCAGTTAATTCAAATGCTGAGTCTTTTGGATACCAGAGACCTAAATTTGGACAACTTTTAACATACCTGAGAATCCTCTTTACTAGTGTTAGGTATGACCCTCTAGGGCTTACTTGGAACCTAGCACATATACATGTAGCAAACATTATATCTAGTCTACTAGTTTT
Organism: Platanthera guangdongensis; assembly: GCA_039583875.1. NCBI lineage: Eukaryota > Viridiplantae > Streptophyta > Magnoliopsida > Asparagales > Orchidaceae > Platanthera > Platanthera guangdongensis. Next base: position 126,226,495 of record CM077150.1, read on the forward strand.
AAGGTACAGTAAAGAGCCAATCATTGCTCTATATGTTGTCTGATCAACAGGTTTCCCATGTTCATCAGCATTCAATACAGCATTAGTAGGCATGGGTGTTTTCATACAAGATGCTTCATGTAACACCCCCTATCCGTCACATAGCACATAGCAGTAGGTCCGGCCGGGGCCCGATGTCATATGCCACAGAAAGACCGGGTGGTTACTCATGGAAACCATCCAACCAATCAACGTCCTACACAGAGCATTCTGGCGGAAGTAGTTTATAAAAGTTGTAACAAAGAACCCAGCATTAAAGCATGAATGTCAACTAACCAAAATAGGAATGTATACAAAATACCAACATAAGCCTTAAGGCCATACAAAATGTTTCACTTGATATTACATGATTTACCAACCACGGCTCGCAGGCCGGTCATACATGAATAAAACAGTAAACACTTCCAATTAGGCCTTCGAGGGCCGGCTTCGCAAAAAGGGTTTTAGCCCGCTATTGACCGCTTGGTCCCGCAGCACCTGCAAGCAACAAACCACCGCACGGTGGCAAAACAAGGCAACGGTCAGCAATGCTGACCAAATTATAACGATCTCGCCCCCAACTCGGGGCGGCGATGCTCCTTCCCTGCATTTCATTAGCATAAGCGAGCAATATATCAATAATCATTTCATCACAGGCGTAGGCTCAACGGCCACACACCCCGTGCACTCAGGGCACATTCTCGGTGAATGCTGTCTAAGTCTGCCGACTCACCGCCATCCCCTTTGAACGGCCAAACAATGAGCAGTTTGTCTTCCCGGTATGGGTCACGGTAATTAAAACCATAGACCGCTGAATACTCTCATCTATGCCAACGGCTCTAATCCGAACGACATAGAACGGGTACGGTTCCATCTAACCCGTGCTCACAACGCAACGATAATTTAAACCATATGCGCCCGCAACGGTAATTTAAACCATATGCGCAGGTCAAAATTCTCCTGAGTCCCATTTCCATCACATTTCACATAACCTGATTATGTTCAAGCTGGCTCTCAGGCCACCAAGTTGGCAAGATCTCGCATCCGCCCAGTTTTCCGGGTGCACCTTTGGGTTAATCCCCAAGGCTCCCTGCTGCATTCTACAGCATAGAAAACCCGAAAAACAACCAATAGCACGGAGTCTTCTCCGGCATTATGCAATGCAACATCACCGATCCAGACCAACACGTCCGGATAGGCTTCACACATCATGCCTATGTCCGTTCTCGCTTACGGACTCTAAACAACGGGTACTTCACATATCTACCCGAAGGAATGCCTCCAACTCTCCGCAAACTCGCGAGAGCGGGCTTCCTATGCAAAGAAAGAGAGCTACTCATGCTCAAGATGAGGATCGTTACCCTAGCGTTCCTCTTTGGCGCCATTGAAAAGTAAGTGGATAAAAAGCACCGCACTAGCTTTGCCTCCGTAGATCCGGAGTCGGCTCGCGATTCGGAGCTTCGAAGATCCTCCAATGGCCGGATCTAGCTCCTTCTTCCTTCCTTGGCTCTCCTCTCTCTCTAAGGTTTTAGAAAGATAACACTTAAGAAAAGTGAGGGTTTCTAAGTCCAATCCCGGGTATATCCCTTCAGTAACCACCCCCAGCCATTGGATCCCAAAATAAAGAAACGAACGGCTTTGATTCGGGACTGAAATGCCCAATCTGGACCGAACACGACCTGGCACACGCCCGTGTCCAGGGCCGTGTGCATCATTCTCCGTCAAAATCGGCTCGCCTGGAACCTCACACGGGTATCGAACACGCCCGTGTTCGAGCTGACACGCCCGTGTTCCACCTGACACGGCTGTGTGGTCGGCCGTGTACCCCCATCATTTTTCCCCGAAAACAACCCGAGCACTGCACGGGTTCTAGGAAACGCCCGTGTCCTTACCCGTGTCACCTCAACACGCCTGGACCCCAGGCCGTGTACACGGTCTCGACACTCGACACTTCGTCGAGAGAAGATCGTCGACCTGATGACACGGCCTTGGACACGCCCGTGTCCTAGGCCGTGTGCCTTGTCTCGACACAATGTCGAGAACAAAGTGTCGACTTCCCGGGACGAGTGTCGACACGGGTTGACACGCCCTGTGACACGCCCGTGTCGCAGGCCGTGTGCCATGTCTCGACACTTCGTCGAACGCAGAGTGTCGACTTCGCGGCTAAGTGTCGACACGAGTCGACACGCCCTGCGACACGCCCGTGTCGCAGGCCGTGTGCCCAATCTCGACACAATGTCGAGACCAAAGTGTCGACTTCCCGGCTGAGTGTCGACACAAGCTTGACACGCCCTGGGACACGCCCATGTCCTAGGCCGTGTGCCTGCAGCTAGAACCCAAAACTGGCCCAAAACCTCCTCCGTCGCTCCTTTGAGTTTCGGGGCGTTACAACTCTCCCCCTCTTAAAAGAATTTCGTCCTCGAAATTATATAAAGGAAAGACATGTACAAAACCAAAATTTGTACCTGAGCGGAACAACTCCGGATACTCGTCAAGCATAGTCTGCTCTCGCTCCCAAGAGAGCTCCTCACGACCGCAATTGTCCCACCAGACCTTGACCATCATGATCTCTTTATTGCGTAGCCGCTTGACTTCTGAGTCCTCAATCCGCACGGGCTTGACCTTTGTCGTTAGCCCACTATCCACCGGCACTCGATCAACCGTGATCACTTGCGTAGGCTCTTGCACCGCCTTCCGAAGCACCGAAATGTGGAATACATCATGTAACCCACTAAGCTCCACTAAAAGCTTCAACCGATAGGCCGGTTCACCAACTCGCTCCGGAACATCAAACGGTCCAAGGTACCTCGGGCTTAGCTTTTTTAATCGCCGCACCCGCGAGACACCCTTGAACGGCTTGATCTTTAAGTATACATAATCGCCCACAGCGAACTCCACGTTCCTGTGCTTGGCATTATAGTACTTTGCTTGCCGGTCCTGAGCGATAAGCAACTTCTCCCGAATGGTTCTCACCAAAGAAGTAGCATCCTCCACTTCCGATCGCTTATAAAACTTTGACTCACCCGTTTCTAACCAAGACAACGGCGTGCGACATTTTCTACCATATAGGGCCTCGAAGGGCGCCATTTGAATACTCGCTTGGTAGCTGTTGTTGTATGCGAACTCCACCAAATAAAGGTGGTCTTCCCATTGCTTTCTAAAATCCAGGACACACATACGGAGCATGTCTTCCATGGTTCTATTGACCCTCTCGGTCTGCCCATCCGTTTGCGGATGGAAAGCTGTGCTGAATATCAACTTTGTTCCCAACATTTGCTGCACTAGCCTCCAATCATTGGACGTGAACCGCCCATCTCGGTCACTCACGATGCTGCGGGGCACACCATGAAGCCATACTATGTTATCCACATAAAGCTTTGCCAACTTTTCCACCGGATCGTCCTTCCTATGCGGAACAAAATGCGACACCTTCATTAACCGATCAACAACCACCCAAATGGCGTCGTTCCCCTTTTGCGACCTTGGCGAACCATGCACAAAGTCCATAGAGATGTCGTCAAATTTCCACTCCAGAATAGGCAAGGACTTAAGAAATCCTCCCGGCTTTTGGCACTCCACCTTTACCAAGGCGCAAGTTTGGCACTTCGCTACGTATAGCGCCACATCCTTCTTCAAACCCGGCCACCAAAACAGTTTCTTCACATCACGGTACATCTTCGTGCTCCCCGGGTGAATCGAGTACTTGGTATGGTGTGCCTCGTACAACAACTCCACCAGCAAATTACCCACACTTGGGACGCGCAGACGACCGTCCTTCCAAAGTAATCCGTCCTCCACGACAAATTGGGAATTTGACCCATCCAGAGCCTCTACCATGAACTGCTTCATATGAGCATCCATATCCAAAGCCTGCCGAATACGATCAGCCAGGTCATATTGGACTTCAGTCCAATTCAGAACTGCTTCAGCACTTGATTGTCTATCCACACAAACAATTTCCAACGCCTCCAACTCCCGCACTAACCGCTCATCATGCACCGATAGCCAATTGGCTTGAGCTGGGGCTCGGCGACTCAACGCGTCCGCAACCGCATTACCCTTACCAGGCACGTAGTGGATCTTGAATGTATAGTCCCCCAAGAACTCCATCCATCTACGCTGCCGCATATTCAGATCCTCTTTGATCAATAAGATACTTCAGGCTCTTGTGATCGGTGTAGATGTCAATCTTCACACCGTACAAATAGTGTCTCCACAGTTTCAAGGAAAAAATCACGGCCGCTAACTCCAAGTCATGGACCGGATAATTCCTCTCATGTACTTTTAGCTGTCTCGAGCCATAAGCTAATACACTTCCATGTTGTAGTAGCACGCAACCCAAGCCGCTGCCCGAAGCATCACTATAAATCTCATAGCCTTCGGTCCCACATGGCGAACTCAGCACAGGCGTCGTGGTCAACCGACACTTCAACTCCTCGAAAGCTCGCGCGCACTCCGGCGTCCAAAGGAACTTATGCTCCTTCCTCGTCAAAGTAGTGAGAGGTAACGCCATCCGCGAGAAGTTCTCTACGAAGCGCCTATAATAGCCGGCAAGCCCCAGAAAACTCCGGACTTCCGCTACCGTAACAAGCTCAGGCCACTCCCGTATCGCAACGATCTTTGCCGGATCCACAGCAATACCCTCTCCACTCACTATATGACCGAGGAATGCCACTGAGGATAGCCAAAACTCGCACTTCGAGAACTTGGCATACAACTGATTCCTCCTTAGCGTCTCCAAAACCAAATGAAGATGCTTGAAGTGATCTTCCTCACTTTGCGATTACACCAAAATATCGTCGATGAAGACGATCACGAACTGGTCCAAGTACTCCCTGAAAGTCCTGTTCATCAAATCCATGAATACTGACGGCGCATTAGTCAGCGCAAACGGCATGACCGTAAACTCATAATGCCCGTATCTCGTACTAAACGCTGTCTTCGGGATATCACTCTCCCTTATTCGCAGCTGATAATACCCAGCCTTGAGATCCAACTTCGAGTACACCGTCGACCCGACTAACTGATCAAAAAGATCATCAATCCGGGGGATCGGGTACTTGTTCTTCTCCGTCAACTTGTTGAGCTCCCGATAATCAATACATAGCCTCAGGCTTCCGTCCTTCTTCTTAACAAAGAGGACCGGTGCGCTCCAAGGCGAAGAACTCGGGCGCACATACCCTTGCTCCAACAACTCTTGCAGTTGAACTTTCAGCTCCGCCATTTCCTTAGGCACTAGCCGATAAGGAGATCGTGACACAGGCTTTGCACCTGGCACTAGCTCAATCGTAAAATCTATCTCCCGCTGAGGCGGGGCTCCAGGAAGATCTGCGGGGAACACATCAGGGTATTCCGATACAACTGAAATACTATCCAACGCGGGCTTCGTCTTTGCAACCTCCACTAGTGTAAAGGACAGTTCTGCACCGGCACGAACCGCCTTCACCACCTGAAGAGCAGACATCAATGTCTTGCTCGACCCCTTTAAGCCCGTAAAAGTCGTCTCACGACTTGCTCCCAGCTTGACTTCCTTGCGACCGCAGTCAATATAGGCCTGCTGCTCCGAGAGCCAGTCCATGTCAAATATAACGTCGAACTCCACCAACGGAAGTAAAGACGCCTGCAGGTCAAACTCCTGATCCCCAATACGAATCTTAACATCGCAGATCCTATCCGCTCGCATCGAACACCCATTGGGCAACAACACATTCAACTTATCCTTCGCCATCGAAGAAGGGACTCTGATGCGTGATATAAATCCTTCAGACAAGAAGGTGTGTGAAGCTCCCGACTTTCTCTCGGACATAGGACGTCCACTCCAACAGTCACGGGCAAAGTGCCCCGTCTTTCCACAAGTAAAACACACGCCCGGGGTTCGACTCGTAGTCGCCCCAGAAGCACCAGAAGGAGCTGGACCCGAAGTACTATGCTTCTTAAAGAATATTTGATAGCCAGACTTTGAAGTAGTCGACACTTTGAACCAAGATTTCTTCTCGCCCAAGCTTTTCTTTGCCTGCACATTCTTCATGTCCTTCTCCAAGGACCGGGCAGTATTGACCAAGGTTAAGAAACCCTGCGTCATCGGCCCCGAGAGTAGTAATCTTAACTCATCTCTCAACCCTTCATAGAAGCGATTAGTCTTGCGCTCCTCATCCACGATGGTGGAGCTAGCATATCGACTCAAACGAGTGAACTCATGGAGATATTCATCCACACTCTTCTCACCCTGAACCAACTTCAGAAATTCATTTTCCAACGCTATCTTCTGCGTCGAAGGGAGGTATCTAGCCAAGAATAATCTCGAGAACTCTTCCATCGAGACATCACCAAGTTGCCTACCTCTCAGTAAGTGCAGCTCCAATCCTTCCCACAACATCCTCGCTTCACCGTCCAGAAGGAACGTAGCGATGGTGGTCATTTGCCACTCCTTCGTCTCCGTTGCTGTCATGACTCTCTTCACCCTGGAGAGCCAGTCTTCAGCCTGAGATGGGGTTCCCAACCCCGAGAATAACGGAGGGTTAAAACTCATAATATGCTTAAGCTGCCTCTCGGTTGCCCTCCTTGGCACCACCGGTTCCACAACCACTTGCTCCACTCTCCTCTGCTCAGCCTCTTGAAGAGGTTCCTGCTCCATCACAGGAGCAGGCTGCTGTGTTTGCCTTGCAGGCTGCGCATTTATTACGGCCAACACCGCTTCTGCCACCAATCGTATGTTCTCAACCGACAGAGGTATTGCAGGAGCAACATCCGGTGCACTACTAGCCTCAGAAACTCGCCGTTCTGATGGCACAACACCACTTCTGGTCACCTATAGTGGTACAAAACACAGTTAAGCGACCAAATAAAATTGCCAACAGCAATTATAGGAACACGCAGGTTCCTCAAACACGAGTATTTTCATTCCTAAGTGGACATTCATGGGTTCTTTTACTGTTATAACGATGACGCACACAATGTGCTCACCACCCCTTAAAAAGAATTCGCCCACGAATTCAGCTTAAGCCCGACCAAAACCAGAAGTCTGATACCAAATTGTAACACCCCCTATCCGTCACATAGCATATATCAGTAGGTCCAGTCGGGGCCCGACGCTGTATGCCACAGACAGACAGGGTGGTTACTCATGGAAACCATCCAACCAATCAACGTCCTACACAGAGCATTCTAGCGGAAGCAGTTTATAAAAGTTGTAACAAAGAACCCAGCATTAAAGCATGAATGTCTACTAACCAAAATAGTAATGTATACAAAATACCAACATAAGCCTTAAGGCCTTACAAAATGTTTCACTTGATATTACATGATTTACCAACCACGGCTCGCAGGCCGGTCATACATGAATAAAACAGTAAACACTTCCAATTAGGCCTTCGAGGTCAGGCTTCGCAAAAAAGGGCTTTAGCCCACTATTGACCGCTTGGTCCCGCAGCACCTGCAAGCAACAAACCACCGCACGGTGGCAAAACAAGGCAACGGTCAGCAATGCTGACCAAATTATAACGATCCCGCCCCCAACTCGGGGCGGTGATGCTCCTTCCCTGCATTTCATTAGCATAAGCTAGCAATATATCAATAATCATTTCATCACAGGCGTAGGCTCAATGGCCACACACCCCATGCACTCATGGCACATTCTCGGTGAACGCAGTCTAAGTCTGCCGACTCACTGCCATCCCCTTTAGACGGCCAAACAATGAGCAGTTTGTATTCCCGGCATGGGTCACGGTAATTAAAACCATAGACCGCCGAAGACTCTCATCTATGCAAACGGCTCTAATCCGAATGACATCGAACGAGTACGGTTCCATCTAACCCGTGCTCACAACGCAACGGTAATTTAAACCATATGCGCCTGCAACGGTAATTTAAACCATATGCACAGGTCAAACTTCTCCCGAGTCCCATTTCCATCACATTTCACATAACCTGATTATGTTCAAGATGGCTCTCAGGCCACCAAGTTGGCAAGATCTCGCATCCGCCCAGTTTTTCGGGTGCACTTTTGGGTTAATCCCCAAGGCTCCCTGCTGCAATCTACCGCGTAGAAAACCCGAAAAACAACCAAGAGCACGGAGTCTTCTCCAGCATTATGCAATGCAACATCACCGATCCAGACCAACATGTCCGGATAGGCTTCACACATCATGCCTATGTCCGTTCTCGCTTACGGACTCTAAACAACGGGGACTTCACATATCTACCCGAAGGAACGCCTCCAACTCTCCGCAAACTCGCGAGAGCGGGCTTCCTATGCAAAGAAAGAGAGCTACTCATGCTCAAGATGAGGATCGTTACCCTATCATTCCTCTTTGGCGCCATTGAAAAGTAAGCGGATGAAAAGCACCGCACTAGCTTTGCCTCCGTGGATCCGGAGTCGTCTCGCGATTCGGAGCTTCGAAGCTCCTCCAATGGCCGGATCTAGCTCCTTCTTCCTTCCTTGACTCTCCTCTCTCTCTAAGGTTTTAAAAAGATAACACTTAAGAAAAGTGAGGGTTTCTAAGTCCAATCCCGGGTATATCCCTTCAGTAACCACCCCCAGCCGTTGGATCCCAAAATAAAGAAACAAACGACTTTGATTCCGGACTGAAATGCCCAATCTGGACCGAACACGGCCTGGCACACGCCCGTATTCAGGGCCGTGTGCCTCATTCGCCGTCAAAATCGGCTCGCCTGGAACCTCACACGGGTATCGAACACGCCCGTGTTCGAGCTGACACGCCCGTGTTCCACCTGACATGGCCATGTGGCCGGCCGTGTACCCCCATCATTTTTCCCCGAAAATAACCCGAGCACTGCACGGGTTCTAGGACACGCCCGTGTCCTTACCCATGTCACCTCAACACGCCTGGACCCCAGGCCATGTACACGGTCTCGACACTCGACACTTCGTCGAGAGAAGATCGTCGACCTGATGACACGGCCTTGGACACTCCCGTGTCCTAGGCCGTGTGCCTTGTCTCGACACAATGTCGAGAGCAAAGTGTCGACTTCCCGGGACGAGTGTCGACACGGGTTGACACGCCCTGTGACACGCCCGTGTCGCAGGTCGTGTGCCATGTCTCCACACTTCTTGGAACGCAGAGTGTCTACTTCACGACTAAGTGTCGACATGGGTCGACACGCCCTGCGGCACGCCCGTGTCGCAGGCCGTGTGCCCAGTCTCGACACAATGTCGAGACCAAAGTGTCGACTTCCCGGCTGAGTGTCGACACAAGCTTGACACGCTTGGGACACGCCCGTGTCCTAGTCCGTGTGCCTGCAGCCAGAACCCAAAACTGGCCCAAAACGTCCCCCATCGCTCCTTTGAGTTTTGGGGCGTTACACTTCAGACATGCCAAATTTCTTAACCAACTCATTTGCATACTTGGTTTGAGAAATAAAGATGCCTTCAGCATGTTGTTTGACTTGCAATCCTAGAAAGAAGGATAGTTCACCCATGCTACTCATTTCAAATTTAGAATGCATTAGGTTGGAAAACCTTCTACACAATTGTGAATCAGTAGAACCAAAAATAATATCATCTACATAAATCTGTACTAGTAGGGTATGGGACTTATGGGTTCTAATGAAAAGAGTTTGGTCTACTCTACCCCTTATAAATCCATTTTCCAGAAGGAAGCATGCTAGGCTCTCATACCATGCTATAGGAGCTTGCTTGAGACCATATAATGCTTTGTTCAACTTAAAAACGTAATCAGGATGGGTTGGAGAGATAAAACCTGGAGGTTGTCTGACATATACTTCTTCTTTGATGTCTCCATTTAGAAATGCACTTTTGACATCCATCTGATATACCTTGAAGCCTTTATTTGCTGCATAAGCTAAGAAGATTCTAATGGCTTCCAATCTTGCAACTGGTGCAAAAGTCTGGTCATAGTCTATGCCTTCTTCTTGAGAGTATCCTTGTGCAACTAGCCTTGCCTTGTTCCTTACAATTACTCCTTGATCATCCAATTTGTTTCTGAACACCCACTTTGTTCCAACAATGGAGTGATCCTTAGGCTTTGGCACTAGTTCCCAAACTTTGTTCCTTTCAAATTGATGCAACTCTTCTTGCATTGCAATGATCCAGTGTGGATCTTGCTCTGCATCTTGAATGGACTGAGGTTCAATTTGAGATAGGAAGCAAGTGTGCAACAGGTTTTGGTTGACCTGATTTCTGGTTTGCACACCAGCTGAGATGTCTCCAATTATTTGGGAAATTAGATGGTCTCTTGATGTTACTAAATCAACAGGGGGTGTTGATTGTTCACTAACCTGTGTTGTTGTTTCCTCTTGTGCTACAACAACTGGCTTTTCAAGTTGTTTCTCTTCAATATGTTGAATGCTTTATTCATCTTTACTGCTTTCCTCTTTTTGAGTTACCTGTAACTTGTTCATATCTTCAACAAGTGAATGTACCTGCAAAGGTTCTATGGTAGAAGTGTTCTTCTACTTGAAAGACATGTTAGATTCATCAAATGATATATGAACATATTCCTCAATTTTAAGAGATGATTTATTATAAACCCTATAAGCCTTACTGATCATGGAGTATCCCAGAAACACTCCTTCATCAGCTTTAGCTTGAAATTTTGCTAAATATCTCTTGTCATTATTGTGTATATAGCAAATACAACCAAAAATTCTAAAATATTCAACTTTAGGTTTATTCCCTTTGAGTTATTCATATGGAGTCTTACCCTTTAGTTTATGTATCAAACTTCTATTCAGCACATAGTTGGAGGTGTTCACTGCCTCTGCCCAAAAGGATAGAGGAAGGTGAGTATCTGACAATAATGTGGTGGCAGATTCAATAAGGGTTCTATTTTTCCTTTCAGCTACCCTATTTTGTTGAGGAGTTCTAGGAGCTGAGAAAGTGTCCCTGATCCCTTCACTCTGACAGAACTCTTGCATAAGAAGAGAATCAAACTCTGTCACATGATCACTTCTGATCAGGGCAATGTGAGTATTGAACTCAATCTGTATGCATTTGAGAAACTCTGTCAAACACTTAAAGTTATCAGACTTCTTCCTTAGAAAGAATACACATGTGAATATAGACAAGTCATCTACAACTACTAAAGTGTAAGATTTTCTTCCTAGGCTTTGTACTGTAATGGGTCCAAAAAGATCCATGTGTAACAGATACAATATCCTAGGTGAATCACTCTTATTAAGTGACTTAAAACTATTTTTAGTTTGCTTGCCTAATTGACAAGCCCTGCAGAGTCCTTCCTTCTTGTAGGGGTCAGAAGGTAGTCCTCTAACAAGGTTGTCCTTGGATAGCCTAGCAATAGTTCAAAGGTTTAAGTGTCCTAGTCTCTTATGCCATAAAATATTAGGTCTACAGACAGAATTGAACAGACAAATATCTTCATCTGTTGAAAGAAAATCTACTAGATAGATGTTACCTTTCCTTTTACCTGTCAATATAGTGCTGTTGTCCTCTGACTTGATCTTGTATAAAGCTTTGCTGAAGGTCACCTGGTAGCCTTCATCACACAGCTGACTGATGCTTATCAAATTGTGCTTCAGTCCTTCCACATAAGCTACCTTCTTGAATGTTACTGATCCAATCTGGACTGCACCATATCCTTTAGTTTGTCCAAAGTTTGAATCACCAAAAATAACTTTGGGTCCAAGCTTGGCTTTAAAGGATGTCAGGTTGTCCTTGTTTCCTATCATGTGCTTAGAGCATCCACTATCCAAGTACCATTGCTGGTTTGATGTTGGATAGGTATTCACCTGCACATACGATAATTCATTTGTTTTTGACCCAGTTTACCTTGGGCCTAGGTTGATAACCTTTAAACTCAGAAATAAAAGACATCCCAGGTTGACTCGTATAACCTTCAAGATGATATCTCCTTGGAGGTATAATCCATTCAGTATAAGGGTTAAAGATTTGGGATGTAGGACCCCTAGGATTGGATTTTGATTTGCCCTTGAAGGAATTTCCAGAGCTCTGATCTCTGTTCGACGATCGTGGAGCTGCGTTCGATGATCTTGGGTCAGATCGTCGAGCTCCGTTCGACGGTCGACTTTGGCAGAGTTCAGGAATTAGAGATCGTCGAGCTGATTTCAACGCTTTTGGCTGAGATCGTCGATCTGCGTTCGGCGATCGTCGAGCTCCGTTCGACGATTTCTGCAGGAACTTAGTTTTCTTAGGCAGATCAGAATTTTTCCTAGCTACCTCTACAACTCCCTTTCCTTTATCAGAAATGAACTTGATTGGGGTTGTTAGAACTATAGGTTGGCTGGATGAAGCACCCAAGCCCAGTGTACTATTAAATCTGGAGTTCACTGTGCTTGTGATGTCCATCAGCTTGATGCTTCTCCCATTAAGGGATTCTTCAAGCTTCTTGGCATCTGATAGCTCACCTTTCAGTGAAGCTATCTGCTCCCTACAGCACTCCAACTCCTAAGAGAGTTTGAGGTTTTCTAACTTTAAGGTATTATGTTCAGATAAATGATTTCTGAGGGAGATAATTTCTTTCTCAGATTTTAGTAAGTCTAAACATAATGCTTTAAACTCAGATTTAAAGTCCTCTGAATTGAAATCAAAAGAATTAATTACCTGGTCTTCTTCAAGTTGAGTCTCTGAATCTGACTCTGAGTCTTCTTCATCTGAATTATGTTGTGAGGCATTGATTGCCATCATGCAGAACTCCTTCTCTTCTGCATCATCTTCATCATCACTGGAGCTGGATGAGGCTTCTGACTCATCTTCAGTCTCACTCCAGGATTCAGCAACAAACCCCTTCCTTGTGTGTTTGTTCTTGCTTGAGGAGGGTTTGCCATTGCCATTCATCTTGAAGTCTTTCTCCTTTCTTCTTTCTTTCTTGTCCCTTCTGTCCTTGTTTTTGTTTTCTGGACAGTCAGGTACAATGTGCCCTGGTTTCCTGCAACCAAAGCAAACAATTTCTTTATTGTTAGACTTATCATACCTTGGCTTATCATGCTCCCTGTATGATTTCCTTCTGAAGTCCTTTCTGGCCATTTTGTAGAATCTTTTGGCCAACAAATTGAGCAGTTCATCATTGCCTGTGACTTTGTCTTCAGGCTGATCTTCAGTTTCTTTGAAGGCTATTGTCTTCTCTTTTCTTGTGGCTGGTGAAGCAGCCTTCTGCTCTTCTTCTTTGTTCTTAATCAGTAGCTCATAAGATTTGAGCTTACCCAAAAGAGCTTTTGTGGTGATCTCATTCAAACTTCTGGCATCCTTTATTGGCCAGATTCCTGAATCCCAAGTGCTAGGGAAGCACATTAGAATTTTGTCAATAAGTTCAGTTAGTGATATCTCCTTATCCATAATCCTGAGTTCACTGACTATCAGACTAAGTCTATTGTACATATCTCCAACTGATTCAGCTTCTCCCTTCTTGAAATTCTCATATTGGGATATGAGGTGGGATCTCCTGTCCTTTCTCTCATCAGCTGATCCTGAGACTATTTCAGAGAGTTTATCCCAGATTTCCTTTGCTGAATTGCATTCAACCACCTTTTGAAAGATGTCATCAGACATGGTCTAGGCTAAGATATTCATAGCCTTTGCATCAGCTACCTTCCACTTTTTGATATCAGCATCTGTTCATGATGGAGGTGGAACAGCATTTATACTTGAGTTCCCTGGAGGTCTTGGACAAACTGTCAAAATAGAATTAAAGATATCCTTGTCAATAGAATTCATGTACAATCTAATCCTTGCTTTCCAAAGTGCAAACTTTGATAGATTGCACACTGGAGGTCTGATGCTAGCATAATCTTTGTTTTAGGCCATGATTTGTGAAAATAAAATCTAATAATAAACTCAAAAGAAAACAGATCTAACTAGGAATCTTTGGGTTCAAGTGTTAGCCTGTGCAACCACCAAGGTGTGGTATGTTTAACAAACCTCGCTCTGATACCAATTGAAAGTGCAGCTAGATCTGATATACTCTAGAGGGGGGGGGGGGTGAATAGAGTATGTGGTGCTTGAAAATTTTTTACAACAAAAATTGTAACCTGAGTGAACAGGGAAGCAACTATAAAATCTAATCACAAAATAACCTACAACAGAAATTAATCACAGATCTAAACTAATCACAAAACAATCACAGCCAGAAACAATTGATAAAGACAAGCAAGCCAGAATACACAAGGAGCTATAGTGGTTCCCCTAAACTTGGGTACATCCACTCTTCTACCACCCTAGGTAGGAATCCACTGCAGGATGAGTTGATCAGGTGTCCTGGGCACCAATGAGCTTTTGATAAGGTGCTCAAAAACCAAATCAAATTTTTTGATCAGGTGTCTTGCCACCAATGAGATTTTGATAAGGTGCTCAAAAACCAAACTCAAACTTTTGAAGGGAGTTTGAAAAACCCTTTACAGAGATGGGGATGAGAGGGTTATGGAAGTCTACTCTTTCTCAAAGCAGCTGAGAAGACTTTGTGGATTTGATGTTATCAAAGCTCCCCCTGAGTTCTTGAGATGATCAGGAAATGAAGCTTTGCTGTAGGGTGATAGGCCTTCAGAAGTTGATCTCCAGCAAATGATGATTTCAGCAACAGCTGAAATGTTAGGTGTCAGGAGTCTTTGAATTATGTTGGCCTTGAACATTTGAATCACAAGAGATCTGAAGATTTCAGAAGGTTGATCTCCTTGGATGTGTGTTCTTGTATGAATTCTTTTAGCTCTTTCTCTTGTGAACAGTTGATGTTGAGAAAGATGTTGTTCAGAAAAAATTGTAGCAGAGAATGAATTGTTTTTCTTCTTCTTGTCTGTGTTGTCTCTCACTGATCTGTGTTTTTGAGATTCAAAAAAATCTTGAGTTTTATTCCCTTGGTTCTGAATAGAAAATCATCCTCTGTCAATAATAGCCGTTAGCCTGTCATTAATTGCATCCTTAATTGCAAATGTCTTCTGGGGGAAGTCCAAAGAAACATTCCTTGATAATCCCTTGAAACTTGGTCCAGAATAAATGAAAATGGCCAGAAAATCTTCTGAATTAATTGCTGAATAACTCCTTAACTGTCCCGAATTTCAATCTTGAAAGTCATTCAACTCTTCAGAAAAACGTCGAACTGAGCTCCACTATCGTCGAACTGAGCTCAGCGATTTGGACTTATACAGCAACAGAGATCGTCGATCTGAGCTCAACTATTGTCGAACTGATCTCAGAGATAGAGAATCAATACTGAGTCAAGATCGTCGAACTGAGCTCCAAGATCGTCAAATGGAGTTCGACGATTTGTTGAGGTTGAGCTCAGCGATCGTCGAATGGAGTTCGACGATCCGTCGAAGTTGAGCTAGACGATCATCGATTGGAGTTCGACGATTCGTCGTACTGAGCTCGACGATATGACTTAGTCTTCAAACTGAAAATCCTTGGTCTTGAGGGCAGCTTCCAAACCTAAGTACTAACCCTTATACTCAATTCTAATTGACCTTTAGAGCTATACAGGAGGTCAAAAATAGGTTTCCTAAAGACATAGTGATCCTGACCCAAATTAGTAATAGGGTGTTCCAACAAAACCAAATCCGCTTTTCAGCTTAAATAAAACCGCTCGGGGCGCCGCTAGCTCGAAATAATTTTTCGAGTTTTAACCCGCATCAAGTTTTTGGCGCCGTTGCCGGGGAAATTCGTGTCGTTATTTTGAACTCTGGAATACTATTAATTTTACCTATTATATCTATTTTAAAAAAAAATGGCCACCAAAATTAAAATTAATAATAAGTATTATTAATAAAAATTAAAACATTTCAAAAAATATATATAAAAATGTTTTTTTAAAAAAAAAACCTAATTAAAATTTTTTTTCAAAAAAAACAAAAATTTTAAAAACTTAAAAAATTATGTTATTATTATGAATTTTAACAAAAAAACTACTTAAAAAGAAAAAAAATTTTAAAAAAAAAACTTAACAAAAAAAACAAAAACTTAAACAACTTAAAAAAACTTAACTTAAAAAAACAAAAAAAAACCTTAAAAAATTCTCGATTTGTTTTACATTGTTTTTTTTTTCTCTTTCAAAAACACAAAAACATTTTGCCAACATATTTCGGCGCACTTCACACTCCTGTGCCCGCTAGGGGTCCGCATTTCTGTAGCGCTCTTCTAGCTAAGACGTTAGCTTACGAGTTACACTCAATTGCCCCGTACCACCCGCACAATTTCGGCCAAGTTTATCATCTTTTTTGTTTTTGCTGTTCTCTTTTTGCTATTTCTTTTTAATAATGCAGGGTTCCAAATGGGCCTCCCCTAACTCATCTAAGGGAAGCTTCTACCCTCTCTTTTAATTTTTATGCATATTTCATTTTGTATATTACTGTTCCACATACTTAGATTGTAACATTGGAGACAATGTTGGATTTAAGTATGAGGATGTTTTCTTATTTTTCTATTTCTGCACTTTTTATATTCTACAATTATAACAAAAATCATCAAAAATACAAAAAAATTGCAAAAACTAAAACCTCAAAAAATTTTTTGTTCTTTTTTGTTTTTATAATCAAAAGTCTAAAAAAATCCATAAAACAAAACAAAAATTCAAACAAAAAAAACAATATTTTTTTTACTTTGTAAATATTTTTAAATCTTTCTCTTTCCTCCCTCACTCTTCTTATTTGTAAAAAAATCGCTTTTTAGCAAGCCCGCGGCGTTCGACTCATCGAACCAACCACCTTAATAACAGTC
Source organism: Platanthera guangdongensis (assembly GCA_039583875.1). NCBI lineage: Eukaryota > Viridiplantae > Streptophyta > Magnoliopsida > Asparagales > Orchidaceae > Platanthera > Platanthera guangdongensis. The sequence goes on from CM077150.1 coordinate 126,243,170, forward strand.
TGTTCGCGGGCCAATAACTAAAAAGTCAAAAAAAAAATTTACTTTTTAAAATTTTTGTAAATAATTTGAAAAAAAAACTAAAACATCAAAAACATTTGAAAATCCAAAAATCTTAAAAAGATTATAAACAAAAATTCAAAAAAATTGATAATCACAAATTCAAAAAAAAAAGATAAAAACCGTAAAAATAATAAAAAAATGTATTGTTAATTATGTAACGAATAATTCGAATATCGCAATTCTTAACCCTTTTCGCTCTCCAAAAATATAGTTGCGAGTTAATTTATAAGCGAATTTTAGTTATTTTTTGCTTACTATTCGTTTATTAATTGGAGATCGATAGATTTAGATATATGGGGTTAATTTTTAAAAAATTTTTGTATGCTTTTTTATTTAGATAGAGACGTGTTTTCAGAATCACTTCTACTTATCTAAATAGTTGCACATTTATTTTGTTAGAAAATAACGATCTTAGATTTCAAGTTATGATAACTCCAAGCTTTTTTTGAAATTTAGGAATGTTTAATTTATAAAGATTGCTCTCAAAAGTTTTTTATCTACATTTATTTTTGAACAACCCTATCACTTATTCATGTCATACTTGACATGATTTCGACCTTAAAAGATTTTATGTTAATGTGAATAAGATTTCGTTCCGTAAACATAGGCATCCAATATTTGAAAAGATTATATGTTATGGAGTAAGAAGATAAAATTCATTACACCTACACATATACATTGGGTTAATTTTATGAAGTTGAAAAAAATTATATTACATTTGGAAAATAAGATTTCATTTTACTAATAATAAAAAAAGAAAAACATGGAGGTTCGAGCGAAAAAATATACCCTCGCCTCTAAACCAAAGCGTTCTTCATATACCACGATAACTCCCTCCGCCAAATTCAAAAAATTCTAGATTTATTTCTAAAATCTGTTTGAGAGCATAATTTGTAAATTAAATTATTTCCTTTACTTTTTTCCAAGCTACAGTTTCATAAATCCAATCTATTTTTGTTAGCCTCACAAATAAAATTTTTGCTACCTATTTACTTGTAACGAGAAGTCTTTTGCTGAAACTCTTCTTTTATTTAAATTTTTGGCATAATTTGTGATTTAACTCTAAAACCCTGGATATTTATTTAGATCCTTCTTTCAATTAAGTCAAGCGGTAGATAAACTTAGGATTTCCTTAATTCATTATATGTTCATCTCCAACTTTTGCTCTGGAATAACAAAAGCTTAAGTATGGGGGTATTTGATGAGTTATAAATATACGTGTTTTATATACATTAAATAAGATGTATTAGTTTCTCTTTGTTATCTTTAGTTGTATTTCCATAATAAATTGCTTTCTTTTTGTAAATATTTTCTAACTTAGAGTTATTTTTGTTTCCTGAATTTTTCAGGAAAAATTGTCAAAAAATCAAAGTACACGCCCGTGTACTGTTGGTCACACCCGTGATCCGGGCGTGATACGTCAAATTCACGAGAAATGAACAATTTTTGAAGAAATAAAGTGACACGCCCATGTCACTCCCGTGTCACACGTGTCACGCCCGTGACCCATACCCGTGACCATCCAGATCGACGAAATCGCGCTCAATAATCGTCAATTTGTTTTACCTTGTTTTTTTTCTCTTTCAAAAATACAAAAACATTTTGCCAACATATTTCGGCGCACTTCACACTCCTGTGCCCCTAGGGGTCCGCATTTCTGCAGCGCTCTTCTAGCTAAGACGTTAGCTTACGAGTTACACTCACTTGCCCCCTACCACCCGCACAATTTCAGCCAAGTTTATCATCTTTTTTGTTTTTGTTGTTCTCTTTTTGCTATTTCTTTTTAATAATGCATGGTTCCAAATGGGCATCCCCTAACTCGTCTAAGGGAAGCTTCACCCTCTCTTTTAATTTTTGTGCATATTTCATTTTGTATATTACTATTCCATATACTTAGATTGCAATATTGGGGACAATGTTGGATTTAAGTATGAGGGTGTTTTCTTATTTTTTCTATTTATGTACTTTTATATTCTGCAATTATAACAAAAATCATCAAAAATACAAAAAAATTTCAAAAATTAAAACCTCAAAATTGTTTCTGTTCTTTTTTGTTTTTATAATCAAAAATCTAAAAAAATCCATAAAACAAAACAAAAATGCAAAAAAAAAACAATATTTTTTTACTTTGTAAATATTTTTAAATCTTTCTCTTTCCTCCCCCACTCTTCTTATTTGTAAAAAAATCGCTTTTTAGCAAGCCCGCGGCGTTCGACTCATCGAACAAACCACCTTAATAAGAGTCTGTTCGCGGGCCAATAACTAAAAAGTCAAAAAAAAAAATTAACTTTGTAAAATTTTTGTAAATAATTTGAAAAAAAAATCTAAAACATCAAAAACATTTGAAAATCCAAAAATCCTAAAAAGGTGATAAACAAAAATTCAAAAAATATTAATAATCACAAATTCAAAAAAAAAGATAAAAACCCTAAAAATAATAAAAAAATGTATTGTTAATTATGTAACGAATAATTCGAATATCTCAATTCTTAACCCTTTTCGCTCTCCAAAAATATAGTTGCGAGTTAATTTATAAGCGAATTTTAGTTATTCTTTGCTTACTATTCGTTTATTAATTGGAGATCGATAGATTTAGATATCTGAGGTTAAGTTTTAAAAATTTTTTGTATGCTTTTTTATTTAGATAGAGACATGTTTTCAGAATCACTTCTAGTTATATAAATAGTTGCACATTTATTTTGTTAGAAAATAACGATCTTAGATTTCAAGTTATGATAACTCCAAGCTTTTTTTGAAATTTAGGAATGTTTAATATATAAAGGTTGCTCTCAAAAGTTTTTTATCTAGTTTTATTTTTGAACAACCCTATCACTTTTCATATCATACTTGACATGATTTCGACCTTAAAAGATCTTATGTCAATGGGAATAAGATTTCGTTCCGTAAACATAGGCATCCAATATTTGAAAAGATTATATGTTATGGAGTAAGAGGATAAAATGCATTACTCCTACACATATACATTGGGTTAATTTTGTGAAGTTGAAAAAAAATCTATTATATTAGGAAAATAAGATTTCATTTTCCTAATAATCCAAAACAAAACATGGAGGTTCGAGCGAAAAAATATACCCTCGCCTCTAAACCAAAGCCTTCTTCATATACCACGATAACTCCCTCCGCCAAATTCAAAAAATTCTAGATTTATTTCTAAAATCTGTTTGAGAGCATAATTTGTAAATTAAATTATTTCCTTTAATTTTTTCCAAGCTACAGTTTCATAAATCCAATCTATTTTTGTTAGACTCACAAATAAAATTTTTGCTATCTATTTACTTATAACGAGAAGTCTTTTGGTGAAACTCTTCCTCTATTTAAGTTTTTGGCATAATTTGGGATTTAACTCTAAAACTCTGGATATTTATTTAGATCCTTCTTTCAAGTAATTCAAGCGGTAGATAAACTTAGGATTTCCTTAATTCATTATAAGTTCATCTCCAACTTTTGCTCTGGAATAGCAAAAGCTTAAGTATGGGGGTATTTGATGAGTTGTAAATATACGTGTTTTTATATACATTAAATAAGACGTATTAGTTTCTTTTTATTATCTTTAGTTGTATTTCCTTAATAAATTTCTTCCTTTTTGTAAATATTTTCTAACTTAGAGTTATTTTTATTTCCTGAATTGTTCAGGAAAAATTGTCAAAAAATCAAAGTACATGCCCGTGTACTGTTGGTCATGCCCGTGACCAGGGCGTGATACGTCAAATTCACGAGAAATGAACAATTTTTGAAGAAATAGCGTGACACGCCCATGTCATGCCCGTGTCAGACGTGTCACGACCGTGACCCATACCCGTGACCATCCAGATCGACGAAATCGCGCTCAACGATCGTCGACCCAGCTAACATGCCCGACAACATGCCTGTGTCATTTGACACGGGGCGTGACCCAAGCCCGTGATCATCCGCTCGACGTTTTTTGCTCGACGTTCGTCGAGCCAACCCGACATGCCTAGAGTCACGTACGTGAACTAGGGCGTGACTCCGCCACCTAGCCAGACAAACAGCCGCCGATGACTTTTGATGCAAACAGTGCCTAGTTCAACCTCCCTGACACGCCCACTATCACACCCGTGACAAGGGGCGTGACCGCCGCGTTTTTCTCCGCAACGTCAAATCGCCGTCAAATCATCGAATTCTGATGATAACTAAAGCCAACATTCCCACCGTTAGGCCCGTGACCCGGGGCGTGACCGTCGCGATTTCAGCCGCCAAAGTCAATTCTCCAGTCAAATCGGGCGTGTCCCGTGAAATTTTGTCTATAAATTCAGATTTTCTGTCTGAATTCCGGGTTCCCTTTTTTCCTGAACCATTTTGCTTAAAGGGCTGGCTGATAGATGATTTCCAAAGCCTTGTAATGGGATTTTCTCCCCCCCCCTCTCTCTCTCTTTTATTTTCATTTTTAATCCCCTTTTATTATTAATGCAAATGTAATTTTATTTCCATTACATGACTTTGGACTTCATTTATGTGCCCACTCTTATGCAATCTTATCTTTTTATTTAGTTTTAACTTTGTTTTTAGTCTTTTAAAATGGGTGTGTTTGTATGAGATTAACTTTCATGCTTTCATACTTAGTCATTTATACTTAGTTTTGGTTAGACTTAGGTTTTTATAGCTTTTATGCATTCATATAAACTCGTAAAAATTATTTTCAAAGTGCTTTTCATTTTTCACTAACTTAGATTTTCCTTTTTAGGTCTAAAAATTTCTCGTTCTTTTAACTTTATTTTCACTTTTTAATCACTTTTACGGAGTTATATGAATGGATATATAGTCGTTTCAATTTTTCAAACACTTCATTTTTTGCTTTTATTTTCAAAAACTTTTTGCCCGTTTAAATTTTATTTCTTCATTTTATGCATTTCTACCGCATTCTATCGGTAGAAATGTATTCATTTCAATTTTTCGAACTTTTGCACTTTTTGTTTATTTGCAAACTTTTTTGCTCCTTTAAATTTTATTTTCACTTTTTATTCATTTCTACCGCATTCCATCGGTAAAAATGTAGTTGTTTTAATTTTTCGGTCACTTAGCTTTCCCTATTTTTTGTATGTGTGTGTGCCTGTAGGAGTTAGTTTAAACTGTTTTCTTTCAATTCTGTAGAGTGCGTGGGTGTGTTGCATCTATTTTCGCCTACTCGTTAAGAGTTAAATGGTGTGCTTTTATTTCCCGCCTACTCATTTGAGTAGGACTTGTACGTGTGCGTTTTCATTTCTGTCGTGTGTGTGCGTATTTCAATTCTAGTAGAATGTGTTTACTTTCTATAGAGTGGGTGTGTTTTAATTTTATGTCGAGTGCGTGAGTGTTAGCTTTTATTTTCCGCCTACTCGCTAGGAGTTAAATGGCTGGATTTTATTTACCGCCTACTCACTTGAGTTAAATGGCCGGTCTTTATTGTAATAATTGGAATAGACTTGTAAATGCATTTATTTTCTTCTACTCGTTTGAGTAGGACTCGCTTTATTTTGTCCCGCCCACTCATTTGAGACGGGTCTTGCAATTTTTCTGCTTTCATTTCAGTCCTACTCGTTTGAGTAGGACTTGCAATTTACTGATTTCCATTTACTGCTTTCATTTTCCTGCTTTATTTTACTGCTTTAATTTTCTGCTTTTTCACCGCTGCCATCCTCATTCCGATGAGTGTCTAACATTCTTAACCCTCAGTATCGAAGAGCATTGGGACAAATAAAATTGCTTTAAATAATTAAAGGTCTCAATTTTCTAATTAATTAAAAACACTTTAGGTTTGTCGTGGGTTTACGACGCGTAGGACCACATAATCGATGTGTGGGCCCTATTTTCGTAGTCCATATGCTAGTTAGCCGAGAGGCCGTGCATATGGACCGATCACCACTTGGTAAATGGAGTTCCGCACTAACCCTCGGGAGAGGAGGTGCGCCAACTCTACCGGATTGGGTTCCCCACCCAATAACGGGGTTCTTAGCGTAATGCGGGCATTAAGAGGAATCCTTCATCGGACGAGAGCCCGGTCGAATAGTCTTAATGTTTAGGTGAGCGATAGTCCTAGAGATAGGTGAGCTCATTTTAGTTGAGCCTCCACGGCCAAGTCTACGCCCTAATTAGTTAGAAACTTAGGATCTCTTTTTATTAAAAATCTATTTTAGTTCAAATTTAATTCGGTGCCATCGAGCTAAGCTCTTCATCGGCTCCACCTTTTTTATGCTTTCATTTTTATTGCCTTTTTTATTATATATATAAATTACCCGACAAGTAATTATTGGTAAAATAATAGTTCCCTCTAGGGAAGAGTAGAAATAAACGAACCGTCCCCGAGAACAATATGACCTCGATATTCCACCCGTAATATCCTGTACTACTCACGATAGGTGCACTTGCCTCCTTTCGTTAAAACTCGATCACACCTTTTTATATCCATATAAATAAATACGCGCGCCCCGCTTTCCAAATAAAAAACAAATCCACTTTTCAACTTAAATAAAACCGCTCGGGGCGCCGCGAGCTCGAAATAATTTTTGGAGTTTTAACCCCCATCAAACACCTCCCCTGTAATGACCGTATAATATGGTTCCGGCCGGGGCCCCACAACATACAGACGGCACAACTTTAGTATTATAAGATGATATAACTACCCAATCTCAAAACTCAAGACACAACACAGTGGAAACAGTAAAGAGACTATAAGATATCCACACATATAGGAGATTAGAGATGGTCTTAAGGCCTTACAACAAAAGTGAGTCTGAAGCTCAAATAATAAAACAGTCAAGAATGTGCATCAGCACCCCTAAACTACCTCGGCATGCAAGACGGAATACCGGAGCATCAAACATACAATATCAAATAAGTAAAGCTAAAGCAAAGCGGTACTCTTCATGAGGCTTAGGCCTTTTTGGTCGGTGAGCTAGCTCCTGCTTGCGATTCTTGTCCTGTAATAATTGGTGGTAACGTGGGTCAGCAAAGACTAACCTCAAACTGTGTAACAAACACATCTCCTCCAGGCCGCCCCTAACGGACCCCGGGGTACTCCTCCAACCTGCAAGTTTGCACTTCGTATGCAATATTCATAAGCAAGAAAATCAACTAAGGAAATAGGCTTGGATGTCTCAAACATCATACATGTTCTCTACTGTTGAGCATATAATAAAAGGGCCTACTATGAAACATGAATGCAACACCCGGGCTTCACCCAAGGCACCCTATAGCATATGCATCTAGCACAACATCACATTATTTGGGTACTCATCATTTCCCCATTGCCATAAAGCCGCAAACAAAGGGGAACCACAATCCCCCAACGGCATACAAGCAGCCACACGGAACTCTTGCCAAGGCCCCACCCGCTCACGGTCGTAGACCAGGGCTTGCTGACAAACTCTGACTTCTCATGTCAGGATTCCGTACAACACTCTGACTGATTCTAAGAACCCTTGCTGGACCCCACCCACTCATGGCCTCATTTCCCGGGCTTGCCCCATGCTCGGCATTCTCGTCAGTCTCACAAAAATGGGACAAGTCTCGCCGGGACACTTTCCACACATGACTTACACATCACGGGATAGCCAGCCGACCACAGAGACACAGCCATGCTGATATAAAATTATTAGCGGAGAAGGGGTTATGCGTAGAGAAGACAAAGTTAACGGAGGAGAAGGTGGAAGTGTAGTTGTGAGATGTTCTCCGATTCTATATTCGATGAAGGCAAGTATACCTTATCGTATATAGTATAGGATATTAAGTTCAATATCAAAGTCGTATTACCCGGGGCAAATTGAGTACTTCTACTTCAAGGAGTTACTATTATCTTATCAATTAAAAGTTGTTTTGGGGTTGCTTATTAAATTAGAGAAGTGAGAATGTTTTACTTGCAATTTTGAGAAAAGCTAAATGATGATTAAGCGATAGTACTCGATCGAGAATCACCTCGGCTTAAGTTGATCAAAAGATGCAATAATAAATTTTTTCAATTAATAAGGCAAGAGACCTTGACCGCGGAGGTTCTAAAAGCAAGAACATGCTTCTCTTGAAGTCTTGCCCATCTGAGTTTAGGAAGGTCTGACCGAACTTTCGTCCGAATCGGAGGCCAAAAACCCGCTTTATGCTGCGAACCCCTCTATTGGATTTTACTCCAACCCGGGAGAATTGAACGTCTGCCTCTCTCGAGGGGTGCGAACAACTCCCTTAACTCTTGAGTGCTCATTTCAAACTTTCGGCCTCTCGGCTAGCCCAGAATGAAGCAAAGGTGGAGAGTATATATCGATGATATACCTCCAACCCGTGATAAATCAAGAGTAATTCAAGGCTAAACCCTAAAAAGGAAAGGTAAGATTCAAAGCATCATAACTTAATCACTCGAACCTCGGATCATCAAGATCGAGTACATGGAGGATTAGTTAATCATGGTGAGGTGGAAGAGGGGGGATGAGTAGTAAAGCATAAAGACACAAAGTAGTAAATAGAAGAAAACAAGAGCACTTTTATTAAAATTAAGACGAGCTTACATCATGAAATTGAACGAGATTACAAGTGCATGGAATTGAATTCCTATTCTGGCCCTATCATTAGCAACTATAGCTTTAATAAAAGCTATTACAAAAGCTTAACTAACTAGGATTAAGGAAAATACAAAGCACGAGAGAAAGAGCATAAAAGGAACATTAAACAGAGGGGCAGAACCTCCCCCTCTCAGCCAAAGTGTGTCCTGAACCCTTGGGGAAGGGCTCAATTTATAGCTTTTTTCCGGGATGGGCCACGCCCCCTGACACGCCCTGGTAGGGCGTGTACCTGGGCCGTGACACAGTCGGTGCGACTTTTTCGTGTTGAAATTAACTGCTGGAGTTGACGGGCGTGGTTGTTGAAGTACACGCCCATATGTCACGCCCGGGTCGGGCGTGACCTGGGGGCGTGACACATTCGGTGCGACGGTGGAGCGGGAAAAATGAGCGCGTTGCGGCGATTCCTCAGAACCTGGGGACACGCCTCTAGAACATGCCTGTGTCGGATGTGACACGGGCGTGACAGAGGGCGTGTACACTAAGTTTCCACAGAATGCAGTTTCAGACCAATTGCTTCATTCCTCTAGGTTACACGCACTAGGTACACGCCCGGGTATGGCGTGACCAGGGGGCGTGTCACAGTAAAATTCGGCTGAAAGCCGTGAAAACCTGCAAAAAGCAGAAAAATGCATTAGCGACAAAAATATATACAAAGGTGAATCAAAATAAGCACTTTACAAGACATGATTTGCTTTTAAACCCTGAAAATACCCTAATAAAATTGACTATAAACCATATTATCAAATTCCCCCAAGCTTAAGTTTTGCTTTTCCCCAAGCAGAGATATAAAAACTAGCTAATCATAAAAAGTGACTAATTCAAAAAGTTTTAATCATGCTTACACAAGTACTATGCGAAATTCCAGGTAGCGAGAATGTAAAACGTAAATCTAAAACAATTATTTTGGTATGATTAAATTTTATAAACTTTACTTAACGAAAATAAATCATCCAGAATTTTGACGAGACTCTTTAAATAGATTTAAGCAAGGCAACGAAAATGAAAAGATCGTATTGAGTTGTTACTAGATCCATGCAACGCATTATAATTATATCAATTAAATAACAAAAATCTAAGTTTAAATCCAGAACTAAAACTGATTTACTTTTCTTCTTTTCGTAGTTGTTAAATTAGATTTAAAAAGGCGTGAATCAAAAAGACTTAATAGTACCGAAATGTTTGGTTTAGGATCATGAATAGGAGTGAAATTCAAAGATAAACATGGAGGCTTAAAATCACACTAAACCAAAATAAAGAGTTTTAAAAAAATTTTATTTTAAACAAAATATATATATTTTGTTTATTTTTATTCTTTATTATTATTTATTTTTTTCTCGTCATGTTTTTTTCTTTTTTTCAAAACAAAGGCCATAAAATTTTTTTTTCTTTCATGTTGAATTGGCCAAATAAAATCAAACATTGCTTTTGAGTACACTTTTTTTCAATAATTTTTCCAAAGATAACACAAATTTCCTAGCATGATTATAAAAATTTTTGAATGAAACTCAAAAAATTTAGCTTGATTAGATAGGTAGAAATTTTGGCTTTGGTGAAAATGAAATGCTATGTGGAGTTATCAAATAAAATTGGAAAAAAAGGCTCAAAAGCGGCTAACTAGTGGTAAAATATTTTAGGTTGGCAGGAAAGCTCAAACGTAAACAAAAACGGCCTAAATCATTTTCACGCTTTTTAAATTTATTTAAGACATAGATTTGAAAAATTTCAAAAAACTAGTCCGAGATAATAAAAGAAGATTGATGAAATTATATTGAAAATAAAAATAATATGTGACTTGGGTCGTTCATATCTACTACGTTATTCAAAAGTTGTTCTTACAAAAATTACCTAAAAACGAAAAGGAAAATAGTGGATGATGAATTTTAGGGAAAGTAAAGAAAATAAAGAACGGAAAACCATAATAGAAATGCGTGTTTTAGAGAAATATTTCACCTTAACATGCTACTGTGAATTAGAAACACAGCATGGCCAACATTTTACTTGTGAAATATGATTAAAAAAATGATTAGAGAAATTATAATTAACTACGTTGTTTATAAAAAGTTTTGAGAAAAAAAAAACAAAAACATGGGGTACTATTGAAATACCACACTGCAGCTATATAGCTTTTTGTTTTTGGAAAAGTAAAAGATATTTACAAAAGGCAAAAAGAAGGAGGAAGTCCTCCCCCAAGCTTAAAATCTACATTGTCCGCAATGGAGAAAGAGGTTGGAGAACGAGAGAAAATTAAAGTACAGAAATGAAAGACAGAATTGAAAAACAGGTACTTCCCCGGTTTTAGTTTGCAGCGAAAGCTGAGTGATGCCGCTCCTCCATGCTTGGGCTTTGAATCGTCAGGAAAGGTCTTTTGTTGGACTTTGTGATGGATTTAGCAGCATCGACGGCGGTGATTTTTGAAGCCGCAACTTGTGGAGCCGTCCGGGGCAAAAAGTATAAAATAAAGAAAACAAAAAAAAGATTTGGGTTGCCTCCCAAGAGTGCCCTTTGTTTATAAAGGTCATTTGAGCTCAACCAAAAGAATATTGTCCAACAATAAAAAGTCTTAAATTATTACAGTCCAAATGAAGGAGAAATGAAATAGTTTATGAGTTCGATAGCAGTAATTGTTCTGTCGCAGCAACAAGTAAATCGTTAGGCAAATAGAGTTTTAATCGCTGACCATTTACCTTAAATTCACCCTTATCCGGGTGCGAAATGAGAACCGTACCATACGACCAAGCCTCTTTAACAATAAAGGGGCCGGACCATCGCGATTTTAATTTACCTGGAAAGAGGCGAAGCCGAGAGTTATAAAGAAGGACGAGATCGCCCGGCGAAAAATATTTAGGAAATTTAATATTTTTGTCATGGTAGAACTTTGTTCGCTCATTGTAAAGCCTATTACTCTCGTAAGCGTTCACCCGCCACTCGTCGAGTTCATTGAGCTGAAATTTACGGTGTTCGGTGGTTAGGTTTGGATCTAGATTTAATGTTTTGAGGGCCCAAAACGCACGATGCTCTAACTCAACTGGAAGGTGGCAAGCCTTACCATAAACCAAGCGATACGGCATGCAACCGATGGAGGTCTTATATGCCGTTCGATAAGCCCATAGGGCATCATCTAGTTTTAGCGCCCAATCCTTCCTGTTTAAGGATACGGTTTTCTCTAAAATACGTTTCAATTCTCGATTAACAACCTCGACTTGACCGCTCGTCTGGGGGTGATAGGCAGTGGAAAGTTTGTGCGTTACTCCATATTTTGCCAAAATTTTGGCAAACTGGCTATTGCAGAAATGGGTTCCCCTGTCACTAATTATAGTGTGTGGCGTGCCAAATCGAGAGAATAAGTTTTTTAGAAATTTTACAACGACTCGTGCATCGTTGGTGGGGAGAGCTTGTGCTTCCGTCCACCTTGATACATAGTCGACAGCTACGAGAATGTATTTATTTTGATAAGAGGGGGGAAGGGGGGCCAATGAAGTCGATGCCCCAAAGATCGAAGATTTCGCATTCGACGAAAAACTTTTGGGGCATCTCGTCCTGCCGTGAGATATTGCCTGCCCGCTGGCAACTATCGCAAGTACTCACTAGGGTGTGAGCATCCTTGAATAGCGTGGGCCAATAGAAACCCGCGTCCAGCACCTTTCTTGTGGTGCGGTTCGCTTGATAATGACCACTTGTTGGTCCTTCATGGCAATGCCCCAAAATTTGCACTCCGTCTTCACTCGAAACGCAACGCCGCACTACCTAATGCGCACAGATTCTGAATAAGAAAGGGTCTTCCCAAAAGTAATTCTTTAAATCAGAAAAGAATTTCTTCTTTTTCTGACTTGAGAATTCCTTTGGCAAGATCCGAGCCACTAAATAATTGGCAAAGTCGGCGAACAAGGGCACGAGATAATCTTTTGAATTTTCGAGAGCGAAGAGGCGCTGTTCAGGGAATTTATCGTTAATGTCGGCTTCCACTAATAATTCGCTGGCAGGGTTTTCTAAACGAGATAAATGGTCGGCCGCCAAATTTTCGGGCCCTCTTTTGTCCCGGATTTCTAAATCAAACTCTTGCAGGAGGAGGATCCATCGCAAAAGGCGGGGCCTTGCGTCCGCTTTGCTAAATAAAAAACGAAGAGCTGAGTGATCCGTAAAAATGATTACTTTGGAGAGGGTGATATAAGACCTAAACTTATCAAAGACAAAAACAATTTCTAGGAGCTCTTTCTCGGTGGTGGTGTAGTTGTCATGTGCAGACGTGAGTGTCTTGCTTGCATAATAAATCGGGTGGAAGAATTTATCCACCCGCTGGCCTAAGACCGCGCCTACAGCAGTATCACTAGCATCGCACATGATTTCAAAAGGGAGCGACCAATCCGGAGCAACTAGAATTGGAGAGTTTACTAATTTTTCTTTTATTAAATTGAAAGCAAGAAGACAATCGTTGTTAAAATTGAAAGGTGACTCTTTCTCGAGAAGATGGGTTATCAGCTTCGTTATTTTGGAAAAATTTTGGATAAAACACCGATAAAATCCCGCGTGCCCAAGAAAACTACGAATGGCTTTAATATTCGTTGGAGGGGGGAGCTTTTCAATAATTTCGATCTTGGCCCGGTCGACCTCGATCCCCTTGCCTGAAATCTTATGGCCGAGGACTAATCCCTCTCGGACCATAAAATGACATTTCTCCCAGTTGAGGGCTAAGTTAGTTTCCTCACAACGAATCAACATGCGCTCGAGATTTTTTAAACAATTCGCAAAAGAACTACCAAACACCGAGAAGTCGTCCATAAAAGCCTCCATTACTTATTCTACCAATTCATCGAATATCGCCAACATACATCGCTGAAATGTAGCCGGTGAATTACATAAACCTAATGGCATCCGTCTATAAGCGAAGGTGACAAATGGATAGGTAAAGGTAGTCTTCTATTGGTATTCAAGTGAAATAGGGATTTGGAGGTACCCCGAGAGACCGTCGAGAAAGCAGTAGAAAGAGTGACCGGAAAGTCGTTCTAAAATTTGGTCGATAAAGGGAAGCGGGAAGTGGTCTTTTCGGGTGGCATCATTGAGTTTGCGGTAAGCAATGCACATTCGCCAACCCGTATTAGTACGGGTTGGAATTAATTCATTATTTTCATTGGCCACTACCGTGACCCCGCCTTTCTTTGGCACGACCTGGACTGGGCTAACCCAAGTACTATCAGAGATGGGATAGATAATTCCCGCATCTAGAAGCTTAATAACCTCAGCCTTCACGACATCCTTCATGTTTGGATTTAAACGTCGTTGGGGCTGGATAGTACTACGAAAGTTATTATCAAAGAAGATCTTGAGTGTACAGAATGATGGTCTAATCCCCTTAATATCGGATAACTGCCACGCAATTGCATGGCGGTGATTTTGCAAAACTAGAGTCAACTCAGAAATTTCTGAGTTGCTCAGATCCGAGGAGATAATAACTGGTAGCTTAGAGTCATTTTCGAGGAAAAGATACTGCAGATGAGGGGGGAGTTTCTTAAGCTCCAATATTGGTGGTTCCTCGTAAGAGATTTTGAATTTTATGGTGTCCATGGGAAGCGATTCAGGGAGGGTAGTGCGAGAGACTTCCTCTAAGCAGAAGAGCTTAGTGATAAGAGATTCATCAAATGGTGGAGAAATTAATTCCAAAGGCACAAAAAATTCATTTGCGAAGAATTCCTCTAGATAAAAGCAGGAATCATCTTGCTCTAGGGTGTTGCGCATGGAGGGATTAATGCTGAAAGTGATTTCATCATCTCCAACCCGAAGGAGGAGCTTTCCATCACTAACATCAATAATAGCGCGGGAGGTGGCAAGGAAGGGGAGACCGAGTATCAGGGGTACATCGACATCCTCTTCGATGTCTAGGATGACAAAATCCACCGGAAAGATGAATTTGTCCACCTTGACCAAGACATCCTCCACAATCCCTATCTGATATTTCACAGAACGATCGGCTAGCTGTATGCTCATACGAGTGGGGTTCGGAGACCCTAGACCTAATTTTTTAAAAAGCGAAAAGGGCATGAGATTTATGCTTGCTCCCAAGTCCGCCAACGCATGTTTGACCAATGAATTACCGAATAGGCACGGGATGGAGAACCTTCACGGGTCATTCGCTTTGCGGGGTAATTTGTTGAGCACAACCGCGGAGCATTCTGCATTTAAGGAAATATGCGAAATATCCTTGAGATTTTTCTTATTTGATAGGTGCTCCTTGAGATATTTCTCGTATTTCGTCATTTGAGAGATAGCCTCGCAGAACGACACGTTTATATGAATTTTTGTTAGAATTTCTAAAATTTTTTCGTAACTTTCTTCAGCGCGTTCATTTTTAAGTTTAGACGGATACGGTTATTTTAGATTAGACGTATGTGGCGTAGGCGTAGTAGGCAAATTTGAAGCTAAAATAACAGGAGGAGAGAGAGGAGAAGGGAGAGGTACCATAGGTTCGCTTGGTATAGCAACTTCTTTTCCACTGCGGAGGGTAATGGAGTTTGCACTTTCTCTTGGATTTTGCTTTGTATTGCCTGTCAAAGCTCCTTGTTGCCGATCGGAGATCATCTTGGCTAGCTGTCCCACTTGGTTTTCCAAGTTTTTGATGGACCCGACAATATTCCTGATATTTGTTTCATTTGTAGCAACATATTTGGCAAAGACCTCTTCAAGTGAAGAGGGCTTTGCATGTTGCGGTTGGAAACCATGTGTAACACCCCAGATTTTGCAAGAGGTTCAGTCTGCAGTTCTGAAAATTTTTGGGTTTCTGGCAGGAGGCACACGGCCTGCGACACGGGCGTGTCGCAGGGCGTGTCGGGGCCGTGTCGACACTCGGCCCAAGTGTCGACACTTTCGCTCGACAAAGTGTCGAGAGTGGGGCACACGGCCTGCGACACGGGCGTGTCGCAGGGCGTGTCGAGGCCGTGTCGACACTCGGCCCAAGTGTCGACACTTTCGCTCGACAAAGTGTCGAGAGGGTGGCACACGGCCTGCGACACGGGCGTGTCGCAGGGCGTGTCGAGGCCGTGTCGACACTCGGCCCAAGTGTCGACACTTTCGCTCGACAATATGTCGAGACTGGGGCACACGGCCTGTGACACGGGCGTGTCACAGGGCGTGTCCCGCTTGGTCGACGATCTTCGCTCGACGTTTTTCCGCGGTGTCGACACAAAGCCTGTCGACGGGTGTCGAGACTTGGCACACGGCTTGGGACACGGGCGTGTCCCAGGCCGTGTCACCTCTCGGGTTGGTGTTGGGGCCGTGTCGTTGGAGACACACGGCAGGCCACACGGCTGTGTCACTGGGGACACGGGCGTGTCGGATTGAACATGGGCGTGTCGAATGCCCGTGTCTGATTCCAGGCGCGTCGATTTGAGACGGCGAATGAGGCACACGGCCCTGGACACGGGCGTGTGCCAGGCCGTGTTCGGCCCAGGTCTTCTATTTTCCAGGCGAATCGCGGCCATTCTTTTTCTGGTTTTAGGATCTAACGGTTCAGGCCATCTCCTGGGGAGTTAAGACCGAATTCAGGGTTGGAAACCCTCATTTGTTTTCCAAGTTTCTCTTTCTAAGATCTTGAGAAAAGCTAGAGCAAGGAGGAAGAAGAAGAAGGTCTTGGGCTGTAGGAAGGGTTTCGGTGCTCCAAATCGCGAGCCGAGTCCGGATCCGTGAAGCTTAGACCGCTGCGAAGATTTCCATCCGGCTATTTTGCCATGGCAAGGAAGAGGAGTCGGAAGATAACGACATCTCTCCTCTCGGTCTTTAGGATGCACGTTTTTAGCATCGTTTTCTTCTAGATTTTTTGGGCACCAAACTCTCAAATGAGAGGGGCTTTGGTTCGCCAAGGTTCAAGAGGAACCTCCGGGTTGATTGAGTCCGTCCCCGGCATACTTTGCATTAGAGATCCGCTTCGCTAGTGGATTAGGCATGGTGGTGAAGCCGTAGTCGCGACCGTTAGTCCGACTCGGTGATGTTGCATACGAACTTAGGGATTCGTAGAGATTTTCCGTTGCGGCAAGATGTCGTTTGTGTTGTTGTGGTGATTGTACCGTTTGCTTGAAAAAGGGTACGTGCAGTCGAACCCGGTCAAGGTTAGCTCCTCGTGGCGGTAGATGGTTTCCTTGAGGGACAAGGTTAGCTCCGTATGAGAATGGAGATGGTTTCCTTGGTGGACAAGGTTAGCTCCGCACGAGTTGGAGATGTTTTCCTTGGTGCGCGGGAACGCTGCGGTACAAAGAGGGATTGCGATGTGTTTAGTCTTGGTTGTGTTGTGCCAAGGCGTGGTTATGTCTCCGTGGTCGGCTGGCTATCCCGTGACATGTGCGTCATGTGTGGAGAGTGTCCCGGCGAGACTAGTCCCCTTCTGTGAGACTGACGAGAATGCCAAGCTTGGGGCAAGCCCGGGCAAAGAGGCCATGAGCGGGTGGGGTCCAGCAAGGCTTCTTAGAATCGGTCAGTCTGTGGTTGTTGGAAACCTGACATGAGACGTCAGAGCTTGCAGGCAAGCCCGGGGCTAAGCCCACGAGCGGGTGGGGCCTTGGCAAGAATTCCATGAGGCGGCCTGTGCGCCGTGTGAGGGAGTTGTGTCTCCCTCAATGCTTGCGGCTTTATGCCAATTGGGGAAATGTGAGTACCCAAATGATGTGATGTTGTGCTAGATGCATACGCTGTAGGGTACCTTGGGTGAAGCCCGGGTGTTGCATTCATGTTGCATAGTAGGCCCTTTTCTTTATATGCTCAACCAATAGAGAACATGTTTGATGATTGAGACATCCAAGCCTGTTTTAATGCTTTTCTATTTATAGATGTTTATTTGCATATGAAGTGCTGACTTGCAGGTTGGAGGGTTCCCCGGGGTCCGTTAGGGGCGGCCGGGAGGAGATGTGTTGTTACACAGTTTGAGGTCAGCCTTTGCTGACCCACGTTACTAATAATTTTTACAGGGCAAGGATCGCACGCAGGAGCTTGCACGCCGGCCAAAAAGGCCTAAGCCCCATGAAGTGTTTTTCCCTCTTTTGCAGCACTACAGTTATGATGATGTTGTTTGAGACTATTTTGTCCGGCTTGCATGCCGAGGTAGACTAGGAGTGCTGAGCACATTCATGTTTGATTGTACTTTTTTACTTTTGGACATTTGTGGTAGGCCTTAAGGCCTTAGTTGTACTCTTTTGGTTAGTGGATAACTTCTAGTTGTGCTTGGTTTTCCGCTGTGTGTGCAAGTGTTTTGAGTTTGGGTAGCTATATCAACTTATAATACTAAAGCTATGGCGTTCGTATGTTGTGGGGCCCCGACCGGACCCATATTATACGTCCACTACAGGGGAGGTGTTACAATTTGGTATCAGAGGGAGGTTAGATTCAAGGTCAGTGCGTAGAGAAGTTATCCACATAAGAGTAACGCGGGACCATGAGTGTCCTTATGTTTTAGTCTTGAGATTGGAGACTAATCCCTTATTTCTTGTCTTCCTGAAGAGTGCAAGCAACGAGGCGGGCACTTCAAGAGCAAGGGATGATCTCTCGGCGAGCAGTGCTACTGCTCCAGGTCTTTTGGGCACGGGTGTAGACCCGGCCGACTTCTGCCGCATGCTTGCAGAAGCGATGGTGGCAGCTCAAGCTGCAGCAGCGGCTCAGGTGGCAGTCCCTGCCACACCAGATACGGCAACGGCCGTGCCAGGAGCAGAAGCCAGGCGAGTGGAGCCTTTGGCGGAGAGGGTAGTTGTCAGACATGGAGACCGACACATGAAGTATTTCCTGAGTTTCCATCCCCCGTCTTTCAAGGGTGTTGGAATGCCAACGGATGCGGAGGACTGGTGGGTTCGCATTCAAGAACTGTTAAGGGCGGCAGAGACGCCAGAGGAAAAGAAAGCTGAGTATGCGGCGTTCATGTTGGAAGGAGACGCCAAGTTGTGGTGGGTGAGCCATAGCGGCCGCCAGTTTCCGGGACGCACCCCGTCAGTGGAAGAGTTCGGGGACGCTTTTCTTAAGAGGTATATCCCAGTTTCAACTCGGTTGGCCCTGCAGAGGCAGTTTCTGCATCTAATGCAGCGAGACAAGACAGTGGATGAGTACGTGCAAGAGTTCACCCGTTTGGGTCGTTATGCGGGAACGACAATGGCGGATGATGTAGAGAGGGATAACCTCTTCTACCAAGGTTTGATGGAGAATCTGAGACAACCCCTCATCTCCATGAAGAGGGCGGGATTTAATGAGCTAGTTGAAGCCGCCAGGAGTTTGGAGAATGATTTGGAGCGAACCCAACGCCGTAAGGGTTTTACTCCCAAGCAAGGGGAAGGGAAGCCTTCCCAATCTCATGGAAAGTCTGATGGGAGTAGGTGGAGGAAGAAGCCTTACACTTCCAGATCTGGTGAGAGGAGCAACTGGTCGCCTGGGGGTTCCCACTCTAGGGGACCGCCGACGTGCTACAACTGCGGGAAGGTTGGGCACATAGCCCGTGCTTGTCAGCAAGGGGGAGCGGGGCAAGAGTCAAAGCAGGAGCAGTCTGTGCGCTCGGGCCCCAGTGCTGCAGAGAAAGGAAAGATGGCGGAGTCGAGTGCTTCTCGGTTCCAACCGGTGCAACCAAGGGCTTACAACCTTGGACAGCAAGAAGCGATCCGCCAAACTGATGTGGTGACAGGTATGAAGAGAATTTAAGTTTAAATTTTGTGCTTCATCCTTTTAGACTTTTGTGTAATGTCTATGTTGTAGGCTTCGTGTTAGTTTCCGGATACCCCGCTAGGGTATTGTTTGATACGGGAGCATCGCACTCCTTTCTTGCGGAGAGCTTCATCCGGAGAATAGGAGTTGAGTCTTTCTCGTCGGGAGCAGAGCTGAAGGTGCGCATGCCCAATGGGTCATCTATGACCACCGGGGCTAAAGGGCGCATTTGTTGGGAGCTTGACGGAGTTGTCTTCGCTCTGGAAGCGGCAGTGTTACCATTAGTAGAGTTCGACGTCATTTTGGGCATGGACTGGCTTGCAGAGCAGCGCGCCAGTATTGATTGCCTTTCTAAGGTGGTGACCTTAAGGAGTAAAGGGCAAGCAGAAGTCAAGTTTGAGGGCCTTGGTGGAGTGGCCTGTTCCCTGATATCGGCCATGCAGCTGGTGCGGGCGGTTAACCAGGGTGGTGTAGCGCTTGTAGCGTTATTGGAGGTTCGTCTCTCCCAACTGTCTTTTGAGGAAGTGCCTGTGGTGGCAGAGTTCAAGGATGTGTTTCCGGATGAACTTCCTGGAGCGCCTCCTCGGCGGGAGATCGACTTTTTGATCGAGCTAGTGCCGGAGGCTAGACCGGTGTCGCGTCCTCCCTTTAGGATGGCACCAAAGGAGTTGGCGGAACTTAAGGTACAGTTGCAGGAACTGTTGGAGCAGGGGTACATTAGGCCCAGTTCCTCACCGTGGAGCGCACCAGTGTTGTTCGTAAAGAAGAAGGACGGTAGCATGCGCCTGTGCATAGACTACCGAGAGCTCAATAAGTTGACCGTCAAGAATAAGTATCCGATCCCTCGGATAGACGATTTGTTTGACCAATTGGTGGGGTCAGTGGTATATTCGAAGTTGGACTTGAAGTCGGGATACTATCAACTACGAATTCGAGATGAGGACATACCCAAAACTGCCTTTGGTACAAGGTATGGACACTTTGAGTTTACGGTGATGCCGTTCGGGTTGACGAACGCACCATCGGTGTTCATGGACCTTATGAATCGGGTATTCCGGGAATACTTGGATTCTTTTGTGGTTGTTTTCATTGATGACATTTTGGTGTATTCCAAATCGCAAGTGGAGCATGAGACCCACTTAAGAATGGTTTTGCAAGTGTTGAGGGAGAATGAGTTGTATGCAAAATTCTCCAAATGCGAGTTCTGGTTGGAGAAGGTGGCATTTTTGGGCCACGTGATTAGCGGTGATGGGGTGGCAGTGGATCCAGCGAAAGTGGAGGCCATCAGAGATTGGCCGGTGTTGAGGACCGTGGCGGAAGTCCGAAGTTTTCTTGGACTAGCCGGGTATTATAGGAGATTCGTGGAGAATTTCTCGAAGATAGCTCTACCCCTCACCTCTCTCACTCGCAAAGACCATAAATTTGTGTGGACCCAAGAGTGCGGTCAAGCATTTGAGGCCCTGAAGGAGAGGCTTATGATGGCTCCGATCCTGAGTTTACCGCAAGGGACCGATGGATTTCAAATTTTCAGTGACGCATCGGGATGCGGTTTGGGTTGCGTTTTGGTGCAACATGGGAAGGTGATAGCTTTTGGGTCTAGACAGCTGAAACCTCATGAGAGGAATTACCCCGTCCATGATTTGGAGTTGGCGGCGGTAATCTTCGCATTGAAAATTTGGCGACACTATGTGTATGGCGCAAGGGTGGAGATCTTCACGGACCATAAAAGCCTGAAGTATCTCTTGGATCAAAAGGACTTGAACATGCGGCAACGCAGATGGGTTGAGTTTCTTGGAGACTACGAAGTGGCGATCCAGTATACGCCGGGTAAAGCCAATGTGGTGGCGGATGCGTTGAGTAGAAAGTACTCGGGGCAAGGAAATTGGATCGAAGCTCATGATGAGCGGTTGGTACGGGAATGGGAGTCCCTTGGATTGGAATGTGTTGCGAGAGGCGAGTCTAGCGTGGCTCGGTTGAACTGGATTGAAGTGCAAAACGACTTGTCCGATCGTATTCGGGAAGCGACTCGATTAGATGTGGAGTTTCAACCTTTTGTGTTGGAGGCTCAAACGGGCGAGAGCAGCACCTGGGAGATGATCGGGGGAATCTTGAGAAAGGATGGAAGGGTTTGTGTACCGCAGTTTGGCAATCTCCGTGAGGAGTTGATGTTTGAGGCTCACTTCTCAAAGTACTCCATACACCCGTGCAGTACAAAGATGTACTTGGATATGAAGAAATCCTTTTGGTGGCCGGGGTTGAAGCGAGATGTGGCTTTGTATGTGAGTCGTTGCCAAACATGTGCCTTGGTGAAGGCCGAATGTCAGAAACCGGGCATGTTCCTGAAGCCCCTTCCAATTCCTGAATGGAAATTTGAGGACATCTCCATGGACTTTGTGCATGGGTTGCCTAGATCGCAGCATGGGAATGATGCTATTTGGGTGATCGTGGATCGCCTAACCAAGGTGGCTCACTTCATCCCAAATCGGAAAGAGGACAGCGTGGAGAAGCTGGTGGAGTTGTATGTTCGCAACATTGTGCGACTGCACGGAATTCCTAAGAGCATAGTCAGTGATCGAGATGGACGGTTTACGTCCAAGGACTGGAGATTGGTTCAGAAGAGCTTGGGCACGAAGCTAAAGTTTAGTACGACATTCCATCCTCAAACTGATGGGCAAACGGAGAGAACGAATCGTACTATGGAGGACATGTTGAGGATGTGCGTTCTTGATTTTGGCAAGAGGTGGGAGGATCACCTCTTCATGGTCGAATTTGCGTACAACAATAGTTTTCAAGCAAGCATAAAGATGGCGCCTTACGAAGCTTTGTATGGGAGGCGGTGTCGAACGCCAATGTCTTGGCAGAGGCGGGAGACACCAAACTTTTGGGAAAGGATGCGGTAGATGACGCTTGTGAGTTGGTACGGACCATCCAAGAGCATATGAAGGTGGCGCAAGACAGGCAAGCAAAATATTTTAATGCTCGTCACCGGAAGTTGGAATTTGCAGTTGGTGATTGGGTTTATCTGAAGGTCAAGCCGTTCAAAGGCGTCTCACGGGTTCGCCGACTCAAGAAGTTGAGTCCAAGGTTTTTGGGGCCTTTTGAAATTGTTGAGCGGGTAGGAGAAGCAGCCTATCGGTTGGCGTTGTCCGCAGATTTGAGTGGATTACATGACGTCTTCCACGTCTCCATGTTGAGGAAAGCCTTAGTGGAGGCTAGCGTGATGATTGAGCCGGCATCGGTGCCGATTGAGGAAGACTTGAGGACGCGAGTCCTTCCAATCGCTATAGAAGATTCAGAGACTCGGCAGTTGCGGAATAAAGAAGTTAAACTTGTGAAAGTTCGTTGGGACAACTGCGGTCATGAGGAGTTCTCTTGGGAGCGAGAACAGGCCATGCTAGAAGACTATCCAGAACTATTTTCGTCAGGTACAATTTAAGTTTTGTACCTCTTTTGTTTTGAAATTTCGGGACGAAATTCTGTTAAGTGGGGGAGAGTTGTAACACCCCAGATTTTGCAAGAGGTTCAGTCTGCAGTTCTGAAAATTTTTGGGTTTCTGGCAGGAGGCACACGGCCTGCGACACGGGCGTGTCGCAGGGCGTGTCGGGGCCGTGTCGACACTCGGCCCAAGTGTCGACACTTTCGCTCGACAAAGTGTCGAGAGTGGGGCACACAGCCTGCGACACGGGCGTGTCGCAGGGCGTGTCGAGGCCGTGTCGACACTCGGCCCAAGTGTCGACACTTTCGCTCGACAAAGTGTCGAGAGGGTGGCACACGGCCTGCGACACGGGCGTGTCGCAGGGCGTGTCGAGGCCGTGTCGACACTCGGCCCAAGTGTCGACACTTTCGCTCGACAATGTGTCGAGACTAGGGCACACGGCCTGTGACACGGGCGTGTCACAGGGCGTGTCCCGCTTGGTCGACGATCTTCGCTCGACGTTTTTCCGCGGTGTCGACACAAAGCCTGTCGACGGGTATCGAGACTTGGCACACGGCTTGGGACACGGGCGTGTCCCAGGCCGTGTCACCTCTCGGGTTGGTGTTGGGGCCGTGTCGTTGGAGACACACGACAGGCCACACGGCTGTGTCACTGGGGACACGGGCGTGTCGGATTGAACACGGGCGTGTCGAATGCCCGTGTCTGATTCCAGGCGCGTCGATTTGAGACGGCGAATGAGGCACACGGCCCTGGACACGGGCGTGTGCCAGGCCGTGTTCGGCCCAGGTCTTCTATTTTCCAGGCGAATCGCGGCCATTCTTTTTCTGGTTTTAGGATCTAACGGTTCAGGCCATCTCCTGGGGAGTTAAGACCGAATTCAGGGTTGGAAACCCTCATTTGTTTTCCAAGTTTCTCTTTCTAAGATCTTGAGAAAAGCTAGAGCAAGGAGGAAGAAGAAGAAGGTCTTGGGCTGTAGGAAGGGTTTCGGTGCTCCAAATCGCGAGCCGAGTCCGGATCCGTGAAGCTTAGACCGCTGCGAAGATTTCCATCCGGCTATTTTGCCATGGCAAGGAAGAGGAGTCGGAAGGTAACGACATCTCTCCTCTCGGTCTTTAGGATGCACGTTTTTAGCATCGTTTTCTTCTAGATTTTTGGGCACCAAACTCTCAAATGAGAGGGGCTTTGGTTCGCCAAGGTTCAAGAGGAACCTCCGGGTTGATTGAGTCCGTCCCCGGCATACTTTGCATTAGAGATCCGCTTCGCTAGTGGATTAGGCATGGTGGTGAAGCCGTAGTCGCGACCGTTAGTCCGACTCGGTGATGTTGCATACGAACTTAGGGATTCGTAGAGATTTTTCGTTGCGGCAAGATGCCGTTTGTGTTGTGGTGGTGATTGTCCCGTTTGCTTGAAAAAGGGTACGTGCAGTCGAACCCGGTCAAGGTTAGCTCCTCGTGGCGGTAGATGGTTTCCTTGAGGGACAAGGTTAGCTCCGTATGAGAATGGAGATGGTTTCCTTGGTGGACAAGGTTAGCTCCGCACGAGTTGGAGATGTTTTCCTTGGTGCGCGGGAACGCTGCGGTACAAAGAGGGATTGCGATGTGTTTAGTCTTGGTTGTGTTGTGCCAAGGCGTGGTTATGTCTCCGTGGTCGGCTGGCTATCCCGTGACATGTGCGTCATGTGTGGAGAGTGTCCCGGCGAGACTAGTCCCCTTCTATGAGACTGACGAGAATGCCAAGCTTGGGGCAAGCCCGGGCAAAGAGGCCATGAGTGGGTGGGGTCCAGCAAGGCTTCTTATAATCGGTCAGTCTGTGGTTGTTGGAAACCTGACATGAGACGTCAGAGCTTGCAGGCAAGCCCGGGGCTAAGCCCACGAGCGGGTGGGGCCTTGGCAAGAATTCCATGAGGCGGCCTGTGCGCCGTGTGAGGGAGTTGTGTCTCCCTCAATGCTTGCGGCTTTATGCCAATTGGGGAAATGTGAGTACCCAAATGATGTGATGTTGTGCTAGATGCATACGCTGTAGGGTACCATGGGTGAAGCCCGGGTGTTGCATTCATGTTGCATAGTAGGCCCTTTTCTTTATATGCTCAACCAATAGAGAACATGTTTGATGATTGAGACATCCAAGCCTGTTTTAATGCTTTTCTATTTATAGATGTTTATTTGCATATGAAGTGCTGACTTGCAGGTTGGAGGGTTCCCCGGGGTCCGTTAGGGGCGGCCAGGAGGAGATGTGTTGTTACACAGTTTGAGGTCAGCCTTTGCTGACCCACGTTACTAATAATTTTTACAGGGCAAGGATCGCACGCAGGAGCTAGCACGCCGGCCAAAAAGGCCTAAGCCCCATGAAGTGTTTTTCCCTCTTTTGCAGCACTACAGTTATGATGATGTTGTTTGAGACTATTTTGTCCGGCTTGCATGCCGAGGTAGACTAGGAGTGCTGAGCACATTCATGTTTGATTGTACTTTTTTACTTTTGGACATTTGTGGTAGGCCTTAAGGCCTTAGTTGTACTCTTTTGGTTAGTGGATAACTTCTAGTTGTGCTTGGTTTTCCGCTGTGTGTGCAAGTGTTTTGAGTTTGGGTAGCTATATCAACTTATAATACTAAAGCTGTGGCGTTCGTATGTTGTGGGGCCCCGGCCGGACCCATATTATACGTCCACTACAGGGGAGGTGTTACACCATGTGGATTTAAATTTAAGGGGGGAGCTAGATTAAATGTTTGGCTATGATTATGAGGGGGGTTATGGGGGCGTTGAGCATTTCCTTGGTTGCTCCATGAGAAATTCGGATGGCTCCTATAACCCGCATTGTAAGTGTTATTATACGGTGCGTTGTTCAGGTTATAGGAGGGCCGAGGAGCATTTCCCATGAGTCAACATGCTCTTCTGTAAAAGTAGAGTTATTAAAATTATTAAACCAAGGAGGAGTGGCGGAGGAAGCAGTCATCTCCGCCACCTGCTTTGTTAACCGCTCAACTTGGAGGGCAAGATTCGAAGTAGCGTCAATTTCAAAGACTCCCGCTGGTTTGTTAGCCCGCACACGGGGTGCATTTCGTTGATATGAATTCATAGCCATTTCTTCAAAAAGTTCCTCAGCGTCCTCTGGGGTTTTGTTATTTAGTGTTCCCCCAGCTGCCGCGTCGATCATTTGCCTTGTTAAGGAATTTAGGCCGTTATAAAATATTTGCACTTGTTGCCAAATTGGAAGCGCGTGGTGTGGCACCTTCACAATAGCTCCTTGAAGCGCTCCCATGTATCGTAGAGAGTCTCCGAGTCTATTTGCATGAAGGATGCAATATCCGTGCGCAATTTGGCGGTCTTCGCAGGCGGGAAATACTTGGTAAGAAATTTCCCTGTCATCCTGGCCCACGTGGTGGTGGACCCTCTAGGAAGAGAGCTCAGCCACTGCTTGGCCTTTGACCGCAAAGAGAAAGGGAAGAGATGTAATCGAATGGAGTCATCTGAGACTCCATTGATTTTAAAAGTATCACAGATTTCGAGAAAATTTGCAATATGACAATTTGGATCCTCGTCCGGGAGACCATCGAAGGTTACCGACTGCTGCACCATTTGGATGATGCTGGACGTGATCTCAAAGTTATTGTTTGCCACTGTGGGGCGAACAATACTTGATTGTGTACCCTCCAGGTTCGGCCTCGCATAATAGGACATAGTCCTTTGTTGGGCCTCATTTGGGTTGGGTGGATTAGGATCCATCGTTTCTGTGGCAGTGTCCCCGATCGACTCTTCGATGCCTAAATGCGATTCCTGGTCACGAGAACGGAGGCAACGCAAAGCGGTGCGCTCTATCTTAGGATCAAAAGGAATAATCTATGAGCTTTCTCGGGTCATACACTTAAAAAGAGAGAAAGCGGGGGGGGGGGGGGGGGGAAGAGATAAAACTGTTACGAGAGCGAGAGAAAAGGAAAAACTATAAAATTAATAGCTATACTTTTTTTTCAAAATATCAAAACATGAGTCCCCGGCAACGCCGCCAAAAACTTGATATAAAATTATTAGCGGAGAAGGGGTTATGCGCGGATAAGACAAAGTTAAGGGAGGAGAAGGTGGAAGTGTAGTTGTGAGATGTTCTCCGATTCTATATTCGATGAAGGCAAATATACCTTGTCGCATATAGTATAGGATATTAAGCTCAATATCAAGGTCGTATTACCCGGGGCGAATTGAGTACTTCTACTTCAAGGAGTTACTATTATCTTATCAATTAAAAGTTGTTTTGGGGTTGCTTATTAAATTAGAGAAGTGAGAATATTTTACTTGCAATTTTGAGAAAAGCTAAATGATGATTAAGCGATAGTACTCGATCGAGAATCATCTCGGCTTAAGTTGATCAAAAGATGCAATAATAAACTTTTTCAATTAATAAGGCAAGAGACCTTGACCGTGGAGGTTATAAAAGCAAGAACATGCTTCTCTCAAAGTCATGCCCATCTGAGTTTAGGAAGGTCTGACCGAACTTTCGTCCGAATCGGAGGCCTAAAACCCGCTTTATGCTGCGAACCCCTCTATTGGATTTTACTCCAATCCGGGAGAATTGAACGTCTGCCTCTCTCGAGGGGTGCGAACAAATCCCTTTGCTCTTGAGTGCTCATTTCAAACTTTCGGCCTCTCGGGTAGCCTAGAATGAAGCAAAGGTGGAGAGTATATATCGATGATATACCTCCAACCCGTGATAAATCAAGAGTAATTCAAGGCTAAACCCTAAAAAGGAAAGGTAAGATCCAAAGCATCATAACTTAATCACTCAATCCTTGGATCATCAAGATCGAGTACATGGAGGATTAGTTAATCATGGTGAGGTGGAAGAGGGGGGATGAGTAGTAAAGCATAAAGACACAAAGTAGTAAAGAGAAGAAAACAAGAGCATTTTTATTAAAATTAAGACGAGCTTACAACATGAAATTGAACGAGATTACAAGTGCATGGAATTGAAATCCTATTCTGGCCCTATCATTAGCAACTAAAGCATTAATAAAAGTTATTACAAAAGCTTAACTAACTAGAATTAAGGAAAATACAAAGAGAGAGAGAGAAAGAGCATAAAAGGAACATTAAACAGAGGGGCAGAACCTCCCCCTCTCAGCCAAAGTGTGTCCTGAACCCTTGGGGAAGGGCTCAATTTATAGCTTTTTTCGGGATGGGTCACGCCCCCTGACACGCCCTGGTAGGGCGTGTACCTGGGGCGTAACACGGTCGGTGCGAATTTTTCGTGCTGAAATTAACTACTGGAGTTGACGGGCGTGGTTGTTGAAGTACACGCCCATATGTCACGCCCGGGTCGGGCGTGACCCGGGGGCGTGACACATTCGGTGCGACGGTGGAGCGGGAATAACGAGCGCGTTGCGGCGATTCCTCGGAACCTGGGGACACACCTCTAGAACACGCCCGTGTCGGATGTGACACGGGCATGACAGAGGGCGTGTACACTAAGTTTCCACGGAATGCAGTTTTGGACCAATTGCTTCATTCCTCTGAGTTACACGCCCTAGGTACACGCCCTGGTAGGGAGTGACCTGGGGGCGTGTCACAGCAAAATTCGGCTGAAAGCCGTGAAAACCTGCAAAAAGCAGAAAAATGCATTAGTGACAAAAATATATACAAAGGTGAATCAAAATAAGCACTTTATAAGACATGATTTGCTTTGAAACCCTGAAAATACCCTAATAAAATTGACTATAAACCGTATTATCACACTCCTTGGCACATCACAAACTAAGCCAGTTCTACCATAATCCCTCATTCGTACTAGAGCATTCCCGCGGACCAAGGAAACCATCTACCGCAAATGGGGAGCTAACCTTGTCCACCAAGGAAACCATCTACCGCCAATGCGGAGCTAACCTTGTCCGGTTCCGGCTATACGTACTCACATGAGAAAACGGGGAAAGCATCACAAACATCATAAACGACCTCTTGCCGCAACGGGTTTCTACCAAAACCCTAAAGCTTGTATGCAACATCACCGGGTCGGACTAATGGTCGCGACCACGTCTTCACCCACCATGCCTAATCCACTAATGGAGCGGATCTCTAATGCAAAATCACGTCGGGGATGGACTCAATCGACCCGGAGGTTTCTCTTGAACCTTGGCGACCAAAACCCCTCTCATTTGAGAGATTGGTGGCCAAAAACCATGGAAATAAGAGATGCAAGACACGCATCCTAAAACCAAGAGGAGAAGTGTAGTTACCTTCCGACCCCTCTTCCTAGCCATGGAAACTTAGCCGGATGAAAACCTTCGCAACGATCTTGCCTCCACGGATCCGAACTCGGCTCGCGATTTGGGCACCGAAGCCTCTCTAATGGCCGAATCTCCTTCACCGTCTTCCGCGCTCTCCCTTTTCTCTAGATCTTAGACGGAGAAACAGCGACTGAAACAATGCGGATTTTGAAACCCTACTCTCGGGTATATCCCAAACAGAAAAACCCCCAGCCTTCGGATCCCCCACAAAGGAATGCACGGATGCAATACAGTTCTGACCTGGAAAAAAAGAATGTCGAACACTCTGCGTCAAACCAATCTGCCAAGATCGTCGTTCGACGATCGTCGAACCAAGATCGTCGAACGCACAAATCGACGAGTGCAAAATCGTCGAGCGCAAGCCAGATCATCGAACGCAGATTGTCGATTGCTGGCCAGATCGTCGAGCGCTGGCCAGAACCATGATCACTAGCCTGATCGTCGAACCAAAATCGTTGACCGTGCAAATCGTCGAACGCAGATCATCGAGCGCTGGCCAGAATGTCGAGCGCTGGCCAGATCGACGATCGCTGGCCTGATCGTCAAACCAAGATCATCGACCGCTGGTCGGATCAACGATCGCTGGTGACAACGACGATCTCTAGCGAGATCGTCGAACCAAAATTGTCGAACATAGATTCGACACGGATTGTCGAGCGCAAACTCGACCACACTTCGCCGACTTCAAATCGACGACCTCTCGGGCTCTTTGCCGAACCCGACCGAGACACGGCCTTAGACACGCCCGTGTCCTTGGCCATGTCACCCCTTACCAAGACCCAATCCTGGCCAAAAACGTTGATCATCCCTCTTACGGAAATTGGGGCTTTACAACTCTCTCCCCCTTAAAAGAATTTCGTCCCGAAATTACAGAAAATAAAAGGGCACAAAAGCTTAAATGGTACCTGAACGGAAAAACTCTGGATACTCCTCCAGCATGGTTTGCTCTCGCTCCCAAGAGAGCTCCTCACGACCACAATTGTCCCATCAGACTTTAATGACTTTCACCTCTTTGTTCCGTAACTTCCGAATCTCTGAATCCTCTATGGCAACTGGACGTACTCGCGTCCTCAAGCCTTCCTCTATCGGCACCGATGCGGGCTCGATCACCATATTAGCCTCTACCAAGGCTTTCCTCAAGACGGAGACATGGAAGACGTCGTGTAATCCACTCAGCTCTGCGGACAACGCCAACCGGTATGCTGCTTCTCCCACCCGTTCAACAACTTTGAAAGGTCCCAAAAACCTTGGACTCAACTTCTTGAGTCGGCGAACCCGTGAAATGCCCTTGAACGGCTTGATTTTTAAATAGACCCAATCGCCTACCGCAAACTCCAGCTTCCTATGGAGAGCATTAAAATACTTTGCTTGCCGATCTTGTGCCACCTTCATACGCTCTTGAATGGTCCGCACCATCTCACAAGCATCAGCTACCACCTCTTTTCCCAACAGTTTGGTGTCTCCCGCCTCTGCCCAAGACATCGGCATTCGACATCGTCTCCCATACAAGGCTTCGTACGACGCCATTTTTATACTTGCTTGGTAACTGTTGTTGTACGCGAACTCCACCATGAAGAGGTGATCTTCCCACTTCTTGCCGAAATCAAGAATGCACATTCTCAGCATGTCTTCCATAGTACGGTTCGTTCTTTCGGTTTGCCCGTTAGTTTGGGGATGGAAAGCTGTACTAAACTTGAGCTTCGTGCCCAAACTCTTTTGAACCAATCTCCAGTCCTTGGATGTAAACCGTCCATCTCGATCGCTGACTATGCTCTTAGGAATCCCATGTAGTCGTACAATGTTGCGAACATACAACTCCATCAGCTTCTCCATGCTGTCCTCCTTCCGATTTGGGATGAAGTGGGCCACCTTGGTTAAGCGATCCACGATCACCCAAATAGTGTCATTACCCTGCTGCGATCTCAGTACCCCATGCACAAAATCCATGGAGATATCATCGAATTTCCACTCGGGGATTGGAAGAGGCTTCAGGAAACCGCCCGGCTTCTGACACTCGGCCGTCACCAAAGCACAAGTTTGGCATCGATTCACATACAAAGCTACGTCTCGCTTCTGCCCAGGCCACCAAAAGTATTTCTTCATATCCAAGTACATCTTTGTACTACCCGGTTGAACGGAGTACCTTAAGAAGTGAGACTCAAACATTAACTCCTCACGGAGCTTGCCGAACTGCGGTACACAAATCTGTCCGCCCTTCCTCAAGATCCCATCAATCATCTCCTAGGCGCTGCTCTCTCCCTTTTGAGCCTCCACTACGAAAGGTTGAAACTCTACATACAAACGGGTTGCTTCCCGAATACGATCAGACAAGTCGTTCTGGATTTCAATCCAGTTCAACCGAGACATACTAGACTCGCCTCTCGCTACGCATTCTATGCCAAGAGACTCCCAGTCCCGTACCAACCGCTCATCATGAGCTTCGATCCAATTCCCTTGCCCCGAGTATTTTAAACTCAAGGCATCCGCCACCACATTTGCTTTACCTGGCGTATAATGAACCGCCACCTCGTAGTCTCCAAGGAACTCAACCCACCTGCATTGCCGCATGTTCAAGTCCTTTTGATCCAAGAAATACTTCAGGCTTTTATGATCCGTGAAGATCTCCACCTTTGCACCATAAACATTGTGTCGCTATATTTTCAACGCAAAAATTACCGCCGCCAACTCCAAGTCATGGACGGGGTAATTCCTCTCATGAAGCTTCAGCTGCCTAGACCCAAAAGCTATCACCTTGTCATGTTGCACCAAAACGCAACCCAAACTGCATCCTGATGCATCACTGAAGATCTGAAATCCCTCGGTCCCTTGCGGTAGACTTAAGATTGGAGCCATCATCAGTCTCTCCTTCAGTGCCTCAAATGCTTGACTGTACTCTTGAGTCCACACAAACTTATGATCTTTACGAGTGAGTGAGGTGAGGGGTAGATCTATCCACGAAAAATTCTCCACGAATCTCCTTTAGTACCCGGCTAGTCCAAGAAAACTTCGGACTTCCGCCACGGTCCTCAAAACCGGCCAATCTCTGATGGCTTCCACTTTTGTTGGATCCACTGCCACCCCATCCCCACTAATCACGTGGCCCAAAAATGCCACCTTCGCTAACCAGAACTCGCACTTTGAGAACTTTGCATACGGTTGATTCTCTCTCAACACCTGCAAGACCACTCTCAAGTGGGTCTCATGCTCCACTTCCAATTTGGAATATACCAAGATGTCGTCAATGAAGACAACCACAAAAGAATCCAAGTATTCCCGAAATACTTTATTCATAAGATCCATGAACACAGATGGCGCGTTCGTCAGCCCGAACGGCATCACCGAGAACTCGAAGTGACCATACCTCGTTCCAAATGTTGTCTTGGGTATGTCCTCGTCCAGAATTCGCAATTGGTAGTATCCCGACTTTAAGTCCAACTTTGAATACACCACCGACCCCACCAACTTGTCGAACAGGTCGTCTATCCAAGGAATCAGATACTTATTCTTAACGGTCAATTTATTCTGCTCTTGATAGTCTATGCACAGCCGCATACTACCATCTTTCTTCTTCACGAATAACACTGGCACGCTCCACGGTAAAGAACTGGGTCGGATATACCCCTGTTCCAATAGTTCCTGCAACTGCACTTTGAGCTCAGCCAACTCTTTTGGTGCAATTCTAAACGTAGGCCGTGACACCGGCCTAGCCTCTGGAACTAACTCAATCGAGTAGTCGATCTCCCACCGAGGAGGCGCTCCAGGAAGATCATCAAGAAACACGTCCTCGAATTCTGCCACCACTAGCACTTCCCCAATTGATAACTTGGAGAGGCGAACCTCCAATAATGCTACAAGCACTATTTAACCCTGGTTAACTGCCCGCACCAACTGCAAGGCCAAAATCAGGGAACAGGCCACTCCACTAAGGCCCCAAACTTGACTTCTGCCTACCCCTTGCTCCTTAGGGTCACCACCTTGGATAGGCAATCAATATTGGCACGCTGCTCTACAAGGCAGTCTATGGCCAAAATCACATCAAACTCAACCAATGGTAAAACTGCTGCTACCAATACGAAGTCAACTCCGTCCAGCTCCCAACAAATGCGCCCTTTGGCCCCGGTGGTCATGGACGACCCATTGGGCATGCTCACTTTCAGCTCCGCGTCCACCGAAAATGACTCAACTCCTATTCTTTGGATGAAGCTCTCCGCAAGAAAGGAGTGTGATGCTCCCGTATCGAACAATACCCTAGCGGGGTATCCGGAAACTAATACGAAGCTTATAACATAGACATCACACATAAAGGTCTAAAAGTATGAAGAACAAAGTTAAACTTAAATTTCCTCATACCTGTCGCCATATCGGTTTGGAGGATCGCTTCCTGCTGTCCAAGGTTATAGGCCCGTGGTTGAACCGATTGGAACCGAGAAGCACTAGACTCTGCCATCTTCCCTTTCTCTGTGGTACTGGGGCCTGAGCGCATAGTCTGCTCCTGCCTTGCCTCTTGCTCCACTCCTCCTTGAGGTTAAACACGAGCGATGTGCCCCACCTTATCGCAGTTGTAGCACGTCGGCAGTCCCCTAGAGTGAGAACCTCCAGACGTCCACTTGCTCTTCTCACCGGACCTGGAAGTGTGAGGCTTTTTCCTCCACCTATTCCCTTCAAACTTTCCATGGGATTGGGAAGGCTTCCCTTCCCCTTGCTTGGGAGTGAAACCCTTACGACGTTGGGTTCTCTCCAGATCACTCTCCAATGTACTGGCAGCATCAACTAGCTCATTAAAACCAGCTCTCTTCATGGAAATGAGGGGTTACCTCAGATTCTCCCTCAGCCCCTGGTAGAAGAGGTTATCCCTCTTGCACATACTCGTTCACCGTCTTATCTCGCTGCACCAAGTGCAGAAACTGCCACTGAAGCGCCAACCTCGTTGAAACGGGAATGTACTTCTTTAGAAAAGCATCCCCAAACTCTTCTATGGACGGGGTGCGTCCAGGAAATTGGCGGCCGCTATGGCTCACCCACCACAGCTTTGCATCTCCTTCTAACATGAAGGCCGCAAACTCAGATTTCTTATCTTCTGGCATCTCCGCCACCCTCAGCTGTTCTTGCATCCTTGCCCACCAATCCTCCGCATCAGTCGGGGTACCGACTCCATTGAATGCCAGGGGATGGAAGCTCAGAAAATACTTCATGTGCCGGTCTCCATGTCCGACAACCACCCTTTCCACCAAAGGCTCCACTCGCCTGGCTTCTCCGCATGGCACGGCCGTCGCCGTATCCAGTGTAGCAAGGGTTGCTACTTGAGCTGTCGCTGCAGCTTGGGCTGCCACCATTGTTTTCACAAGCATGCGACAGAAATCGGCCGGGTTTACACCCGTGCCCAAAAGACCTGGAGCAGTGGCACTACTTGCCGAAAGCTCTTCACTTGGTCTCAACGTACTCGCCTCATTGCTTGCACTCTTCAGAAAAGAAAGAGAACAAGGAATCAGTCTCTAATCACAAGACTCAAACATAAGGACACTCATGGTCCCGCATTACCCCTATGTGGATATCTTCTATACGCACTGACCTTGGATCTAACCTGGCTCTGATACCAAATTGTAACACCTCCCTTATAATGACCGTATATGATAAGCCCGGAATCCGCGACCTGCCCGCGCAGCTTTCCAGACCGGGCGGCCTGCCTACTCAAGCCGCCAAGCCTCTCAAGCCGGGCGGTCTCCATGTCAGGCCGCTGCCAACGCCGACCCTGTTCAGCGACAAGGCCCAAGGACCCAGCCGTCAGCTCGCCAGGAGGAATCCGCCAGGCCGCGCGGCTTCCCTCCTTTCTTGTTTCTTTCTCTTTTGCTTCCCCTCACCTCTGCCCGGTTCTCCTATACCCCGGGCAGCCGGTATTTTTAGCCCTGCCCGTTTGGGCAGGCCCCCGAGCCTATAAATAGGGTGAGGGTGCACTCCCCAAGACACGCTGACTGGGATCCAGGAGCTCGCCTGTTAAGAGCTGCGGTCTCAAGTCTAGTGTATTGCGGCTTGTAGTCTGACCGGCTTCCTCTTTTACTCGTTATAACTGTTTCTCATTTTTAAGTAAAGGAAAGCCCGCCGCAAGAGTGGCATTTAAGCCGCGGCAGGCAAACTCTGCTGTTGCCGCTGCCAGCGGCCCCCTTTTCCGGTCCTTTAGCCGCGACCGCTAGTAACCGATTGGTCGACAGTCTCCTCCTTTCCTCCCCTATTCCCCGGTGTTCGAACCGTTAGCTGGTGGTGCCCGACTCCCTGTCCGTTTTCGTGCATCAACAGTTAACACGCGACCTTCAGATCTCGACTAATCTATGAAATCAGCGGTCTAGCTAATTAGACCGCTCTATCCTCTAGAGTTCGGCGGCCTATCGAGCAAGTCGCGACTTCGCCGGCTAAGGTTTTCAGCCCGCCTCCAGTGCTGTAGAACATGGCATTTCTATTTGCTCTCTTTTCAGCCGGTCTTCTTATCGGTTTGCAGTATCGTCTAGCCGCCACGTTAAGCCGCCGCTGTTCTGCGGTCTCTTGAAAAAGTTCGGCTATTCTTTCTTTTCAGGATGAATCCTGCAAAGGGTCATGATAAATCAAGCCGCATCTCAGTGACTACAGATCTCTCAGAAGTGCAGGATTGCTCGTATTTTAATAGTGAGGTTGTGGACCCTCATAAAGAAATTTTTGCAAACAGTGTTGAGCGTGGCCTAGAATCTGTTGCAAATGAACCTCTTTGTGAGGACGAAGAAGAGGCCCCTTCTCCATTCATTAATCGAATTCAGTGGGATACTGTCTCCGATGACTTCAGAGTACCGCGTCTCCCGGAGTATTCTGGATGTGATGATCCGTTTTCTCATTTGCAAGCTTTTGAATCAGCTATTTCACTGAGAAAAGTGTCAAATGGAGTAAAATGCAAACTCTTCGTTATATCTTTTGGCAATGTTGCAAGAGAATGGTTTTATAGCCTCCCACCTCGATCAGTAACCAGCTTTAAGGATCTTCGAAGTCAATTTATTTCTAGATTCGCTATTTACAGGAAGCGGAAAAGAGACGTTGGAGCTCTCTTCCGAATCAAGCAAGGAATTGACGAGTCTAATCCAGATTTTGTTGATTGGTTTCAAAAGGAGGTTTTAGATATTTGTAGCGTCCATCAAGACTATTACTTGTATGCTTTCATAAATGCACTTCAAGAAGGCCCATTGAAATTCAAGCTCACCACAAAATATCCCAAAAGCTACGGAGATCTTATTGATATAGTTAATACATTCATAATGGGCGAAGAGGCAAATAAAGGTTATGTTTCGTTTCTGAATCAAATGGCTAAACAATCTCAAGGGACTTCTGGTCAACAGCAATCTATTTCCTCACAAGATGTTTTGCAAGTTGAATATTGCAAGTCTCCTTATATTCTCCAGGATAAAATTCCAAAGTATGGAAAAGGTTCAGGTAAGTATGTTAAGTTCAAAATTCCTATGGAAGATCTTTTGATAATCATTCAGGGAATGCCTGAGTTCAAGAAGCCTCGGCGTATGAAATCCAAAATCAAGTATCGGCACGAGCAACTTTTTTGCAAGTATCATAAAGATATTGGTCATCTAGCAGAAGATTGCATAGCTCTCAGGGAATTGGCTAATCAACTTGTAAGAGCTGGAAAGCTGCAAGAATATGTTATTTAGTAACTCTCTAAGGCAATCTTCCATTTCTTGCTCAATAATTCAAACAGTGATTCCTCTTTCTTTCTATAAAGAAAAGTGCTTATGTTCAGAATAGTACATAACATCTCCTTCACAATCGGTATTAATGAGGCATGATAAAACTACAGATATATATCCTTCATCACTTCCTTAACATCATGCAAATGTTACTTTTTCATTTGAAGCTTATTTTTAGCTTTACTCTTTATGCCAATATGCATGTATGTAGGGGCAAGAGCCCCTTTCGAATTCTTAAGCCCTCCACATCCCGCTTGACTTCAGTCGCAGATGTGTAGTGGGTTTTTCGCTTGGCCTTCAGTCGCAGACATTGCGGACCCGTCACGCATGACTTCAGTCACAGACAGGCATTACGTACTTGTCCCGCTTGACCTTCGTCGCAGACATTGCATACTTGTCCTGCTTGACTTCAGTCGCAGACGTTTCGTACTTGTCCCGCTTGACATCGGTCATGGATTTTAAGAATTTTGATCCCGCTTATGTGCTCTTTGTGTGGAAAGCAATGCCACACGCACCTGCCCACATTGACACATAAGTGCATGTCTTCACCTATTTTTGCAGGACAACACGCGCCTATCCGCTATCTCGCGGTTTTACTAAGCGGCATGTGCAGGTTGTATAATTAATTACACAAGCCGCCCGGTTTCATATTCCGGCTTAAGTTTTTTAACTTTCCTGTTCCTACCTGCCGGGTTATCATTAATACATTTGGGAACTCGGCCGACTTACGTCCGCCTATCCGCTATTCAGTATCTTATTTGGCTGAAATATATCAATTGCCGGTTTGTTATTCATATGGAAAGGAAGTCGCCCGACCTGCGTCTGGCACTTAATTCCTGGCTTTGATCTGCCGACTTATGGTATTAATTATATTAGCTAATCAGTGAACTGTCGTCACAAAAATTCCCGGCTTCCATATGCCTATATCGGCCTGTATTATCGGAAGCCGAAGCTTGTTTCTCTATTCTTGTTCCTTTAATCAAATGGGCAATTCGTTTCAGAGTTCGCCCTAGCCGCAATCTAATACTTCAATGTTATGGATGTTTGCCGACTGCGACAGGTGGCCGCGCGGCTTAGCGGTCACGGTTTATGTATGAGCAAGCAGCGGCAATTCAGCTCTTCCAGCAGATAACGTTGAATAATTCATCAAGGAAAATTGCGGTTTAAGTTATTAGCCGCTCGGCTTATCGTCGACGTGCACTCCGGTATAAACCGCAGGAAAATATCTCTCTCTTGCGGATAGCTTTGTTGAAGTCGCAGCGCAAACTCCGCCGGTTTACATACTTATATTTTAAAATCGGAAGTTAAACTGAGACCGCGCGGATTTAGTCAAGTAAGAAAAGTGAGATGTAACAAAAAGAAAGGTAAAATTGCCTTCATTTCTATTTCATTAAGTATTACAAAATATTAATCGCGCGGTTACAAAAACAATACCGCCGATTTCAAAAAAGTTCAAAATACAAAAACAAGTTATAGATTTTCTAATCGCCTGGTTTGAGCTTCTTAGTCGCAGGAGAATCCAAATCACTGTCGTCGCCAATGTCGACGGATGATAGAGAGTATCCGCTGCTAGTTGCGGAGCTCGCTGAACCGCCAGAAGTTGTCGAGTCTGGCCGCGCGGTCTCCGATTCTTGGCCGCCGGACTCATGCGATGAGCGTGGACTCCGGCTTCCCTGGCCGACCTCTTCCACGGCATCTCCGACCACCTCGCCGACTTCTTCCCCGACCTTGGCCTTGCCCTTGATCGACCTATAGACGTCGGCCACCTGCTCTTTCAGGGAGGGGTAGATGTCGGCACATGTAAAGTCGGTGAAGCCGGTGGCCAAGCCGCCAAGGTCCCGGAGGCGGTTAAGCGCTCCATCAATCCCTTGGACGAGTTGGGGGAAGACTTGGTCTTGGAAGATGGGATTGGTCGGGTTATACATTTCCTGCAAAGCAAAAGTAAAGGTAAGGTCGCGCGGTTACATAATGCTAACCGCACGAGTATTGGTAATGACTTACCGCCTCCTTTTCCTTAAGCCGCTTGCTCTCTTCTTGTTGTTCGCCTAACTGTGTCTTCAGGCCGCTGTTCTCCTTCATCAGTTGCTTGTAGGCAAGGCCCATGAAGTGACTTGCCACGAAGCTCCTCGCGCCGACTTGCGCGGCTAGCCGCGGCAGGTCGTCTGGAGGAACTCGTCGCATAGCCCTCAAGTTGCGCTTGCCATACAGCGCGCCGCCAACCGCGCTGGCGTGGCGGCTTACTTCTTCTGCTCCCCAGTAGGGGAGGGCGGTGGAGATCGTCACCGACTTGCCGTCCGGACTCCACCGCAAGGCCGGATCGCCGTGGACATCCTTCAAGCTGCTGCCGGTTCCTTGCAGAATGAACTCTCCAGAGGAGTCCGACTCCTCCTCCTCCGCAACCCGCGCCGGCTTGGCATGCCTCGCTCTCTTCTCTCTTTGAGTGAGAGTCAGGCCGCCAGGAGTATGCGGCTTGTTCAGCGGGACCACCACAGCAGCTGCAAAGATAAATGCAAAGTTAGTTTCCAGTCCGTGCGTCTAAGATATCAGGTCGGCCGGCTTGGAGCTTACTGTCTTCCGCCTCTACTCCTACTAGCGACGGCAACAGCGGGATGTAGTGGTTTACATCAAGCCGCTCGCCTTTGAAGAAGTTGTAGATCTCCTTCTCGATGTCGTCCAAGCCGCTGCTCCCAAAGGCGGCCTCTTCGCGGATTTGGGGGTCGACTGGCAGCAACCCCAGGTTTCCCTCGAAGATGAGAAACCGCTCCGGCCAGTTCGCGATCTTGTTCGCCAGGTACACTATCTTCAGCCCTCTACAGTCGAAGTAGAGGTGCCCCCGGAAGATCTTTGTCCCGGAGTCCGGGATAGACCGCACCGAGAAGCATTCTCGGAAGAGCCTCATAGAGAAGCGGACTCTTTCCGACCTGAGGTAGGAGATGAAGCTGTAGATGGCGGCTATCGAGTTTGGGGGTAGTTGTCCGGGCACAACCCCGTAGTGGTCGAAGACCGCTACGGCCTCTAGCAAGACCGGGAAGCTGAAGCCACAGTCGAAGTGGTCGATGGGGACCGCGATCTGATTTGCAATGGAGGAGTTGATCCGCTCATCCTGTCGGGGAAGCCGCGCGATCAGCGGACTTCCTTGCATGTGTTTCTCGACAAAGTCATCCAACTCGGCTTTTGTAAGCCGGCATTCTTTATGGTCAGCTGAGTGGAAAGCGGAGGCCGCGTCTGTCCTAACCGCAGTGGCCTTGTCAGACCGCAACGACTTGGACTTAGCCCGCATCCTTCTTGATTTGTGATGAAATCTACGGGATCTGCTCTATTTATTGAAAATCCGTGAAGCTACAGTGCCCAACGTCAAATCGCGGCTAGTCGTCACGCCGCGCGGCCTAAGTCCGCTGGAAGTGCAGATCAGCTTAGTGACCAAGCCGCCGTTTAGCCCATCAGTCCGCACGGCTATTTCCCTGCACTTAGAAAAATTTTATGGCGTATCATGTGGATATCAAGTATTCAAGCCGGCGCTCTGTTCGCCAGACCGCGCGGCTACTATCCTAATCTTTAAAGAACAAAGCAGCAGACATGTGGATTATAAATACAAACCGCATAAGCCGCATTCAGTTCGCAGCATAATAAAATACGGCAGTTTACAGCAATCAAATTGTTCAACATCCAGAGAAAAAATATATATTACAACATAATATTCAAATGTCCGCGCGGCTTAGTTCTCTCAAGTCGCTCAGGATCATTTGTCGTCTTCCGGCCTGTCTCTTCCTATGTGCGCGACCTGTTCACCGGTCTGCACAATCGCAACGTACACCTGGCTAACCAGATTGTGAAGCGCATGCAGAGACCGATGAACTCGCGCAGCGTCGCGCTCTACTCTCGCAAACGGTATCATGGGGATCGCCTGGACCCCCACACCGCTTGGAACTGCGACCTGGTTAGGCGCCGCGGCCACCGGCGGATGCGAACTTTCGCCAGAGGCCGGGCGACTAGTGCCCGGCAACTCTGCAGGAGTTGGTAGTACATGCCGCTGTTCTCCGCCGGTATCCGCCGGCAGGTCTTGGTTCTCGCCGCCTTCAGCATGTGCGATCTCTTCTCTGTCTCCTTCCAGCCGCGCGGCCATCAGCAAATACTTCTCCGCCCTCTCCTGCTCCAAGGCGACCTGCATCTCAGCAATCTTCGCCTCAGCGGTTTCCATCGCGGTCTGGAGCCTGGCGGTCTCTTCCTTCCTCGCGGTCTGGAGCCTGGCGGTCTCTTCCTTCATCGCGGTCTGGAGCCTGGCAGTCTCTTGTTCCATCGCAGTCTTCATCCTCGCGGTCTCCTGCTCAAGCGCAGTTTGCAACCTTGCGGTCTCTCGCTCCAGGGTGGTTTGCAGCTCTTGGATCCTTTTTTCCGCGGCCTCCTGGGCAACCCGCTGCTGTTCGTCTTTAATCCGCAGGGTTTCGGTGGCCGCGTCCAAAGCCGCCTGCAGCGTGCCGACGTCCTTCTGAAAGTCGGCCATCTCCTTCTCGCGAACACTTGGAGGCGGAGGCGGTGGCAGCATTGACAAAAACGACGTCAAGTCGCCCGGTTTCATCGCGGTCTCCGGTACACCTACAGAAGAAAAACCGCAGTCAGGTTCAGTCGGATTGTTGCGACCTTCTAGTAAGAAAATCGGTAGGATAAGACCGCCGGTTTGATGTTTATCTCCTCCAGAGGCCGCGGTATGGATTTTAATCACTGGCCGCCTGAGCCGCTCAGGATCTATCCTCTTCAGCTTTTCTTTCCATAGCCGCTCGGTTTCCTTAGCTCGGCTTTTCAGTTGAGCCGTGGTCAGGAAAAAGCTGGCCGGCGGATTTAATATAATATTCGCCCCCTTCTTCCTTGACCGCGACTTGTAGAATTTAATAATTCGCCTAACGTCCCGGTGTTTACCTTGCAGCAATGGAAGTGCGGTCACCACCGGCTTATCGGCGATCAGCTTCTTCATCTCCTCCATCTTCTCGCGAAGCTTCAGTTTCTCGGCTCCTTTAGAAGCCGCGGAAGCCGGATCGCCATGCTTCTCCCCAATAACCTGGATGTCCGGGCGGTCAACCTCCTCAGAGGCCGCTGGTGTCGACAATAGCGCGTCTTGCTGCTGGAGAGTCTCCATGCCCTTCAGGAGCTCGCTCAGCGAATCGCTAACCGCAGGTGTACCCTCCAGTTCGCTCGGCTTGTAATCCGGTGTGTGCGGGTTCTCGGGTACCTCCTTCTCGTGCGGCCTGTGTTGCAGACTGTCCGCGCCAGTCTTTTCGGAAATATTCCGGTTTCTGGAGTGCAACTTCCTCATCTTTCTCTTCATCCTTTCTTCAAGGGTTTCGCTCCTTTCTTTCCGCCGTTTCAGGGAGCCGAACACCTTTTCAGTCCGCTTGCCCTGTTCAACCAAAGTCCGCTCGGGTTCCTGTGCCTTCTCCGGCTCGTTGTCATCCACAACGATTAAGTCGGCCTTGCCCGGCAATTCGGACGGTTTCCCAGATTCAACACTCTTCTCCTCCATCCCACCGATTTTTAGGAGTGGTTCTCCTGATGGAGAGAAAGTCAGGTCGAAGGATTTGGCAATTCCGGTTTGTAGTGGAGCAGCCTTCGAAACCGCTTTGGGATCTACTGCGGCCTGCGATGGTCCGCCGACGATCTCTGTCGGCCTCTTTTCAGCTCCAGAAGCCGCTGATGTCTCCGGCTTCCCAGTCTTCTTGGCAGCCTGATGGGCAGAATCATTCGAGTTCTCGCTCCGGCTCTGTTTCGTTTCTGGCGGTTTCTTGTTGCGGGCTAACATTGATGACATCACATCCATCGCTAGAGAAATCGCGTCGGCTTGCAAAATTCTGACCGCAAGTGGCGAGTAGCGACCCGTGGCTTGGCAGGAATCTTGAAGAATGTCAAGGGTCAGGGGATTTTATAGACGACGATGAAGCAGTCGCGGTCTCCGGCTTAGTTCT
Organism: Platanthera guangdongensis; assembly: GCA_039583875.1. Classification (NCBI taxonomy): domain Eukaryota; kingdom Viridiplantae; phylum Streptophyta; class Magnoliopsida; order Asparagales; family Orchidaceae; genus Platanthera; species Platanthera guangdongensis. Next base: position 126,285,815 of record CM077150.1, read on the forward strand.
ACATTTTCGAAGTTTTTTGGAAACTTAAAAATGTGCGGGGATTATGATAAGCCCGGAATCCGCGACCTGCCCGCGCAGCTTTCCAGACTGGGCGACCTGCCTACTCAAGCCGCCAAGCCTCTCAAGCCGGGCGGTCTCCATGTCAGGCCGCTGCCAACGCCGACCCTGTTCAGCGACAAGGCCCAAGGACCCAGCCGTCAGCTCGCCAGGAGGAATCCGCCAGGCCGCGCGGCTTCCCTCCTTTCTTGTTTCTTTCTCTTTTGCTTCCCCTCACCTCTGCCCGGTTCTCCTGTACCCCGGGCAGCCGGTATTTTTAGCCCTGCCCGTTTGGGCAGGCCCCCGAGCCTATAAATAGGGGGAGGGTGCACTCCCCAAGACACGCTGACTGGGATCCAGGAGCTCGCCTGTTAAGAGCTGCGGTCTCAAGTCTAGTGTATTGCGGCTTGTAGTCCGGCCGGCTTCCTCTTTTACTCGTTGTAACTGTTTCTCATTTTTAAGTAAAGGAAAGCCCGCCACAAGAGTGGCATTTAAGCCGCGGCGGGCGAACTCTGTTGTTGCCGCTGCTAGCGGCCCCCTTTTCCGGTCCTTTAGCCGCGACCGCTAGTAACCGATTGGTCGACAGTCTCCTCCTTTCCTCCCCTATTCCCCGGTGTTCGAACCGTTAGCTGGTGGTGCCCGACTCCCTGTCCGTTTTCGTGCATCAACAGTATAATATGGGTCCGGTCGGGGCCCCGCAACATACAGATGCCACAACTTTAGTATTATAAGATGATATAACTACCCAATCTCAAAACTCAAGACCTAACACAGCAAAAACAGCAAAGAGACTAGAAAATATCCACACATATAGGAGATTAGAGATGGCCTTAAGGCCTTACAACAAAAGTGAGTCTGAAGCTCAAATAATAAAAACAGTCAAGAACGTGCATCAGCACCCCTAAACTACCTCGGCATGCAAGACGGAATACAGGAGCATCAAACATATAATGTCAAATAAGTAAAGCTAAAGCAAAGCGGTACTCTTCATGAGGCTTAGGCATTTTTGGCCGGCGAGCTAGCTCCCGCTTGCGATCCTTGTCCTGTAAAAATTGGTGGTAACGTGGGTCAGCAAAGGCTGACCTCAAACTGTGTAACAAACGCATCTCCTCCCGGCCGCCCCTAACGGACCCCAGGGTACTCCTCCAACCTGCAAGTTAGCACTTCGTATGCAATATTCATAAGAAAGAAAAGAAACTAAGGAAACAGGCTTGGATGTCTCAAACATCATACATGTTCTCTACTATTGAGCATATAATAAAAGGGCCTACTATGCAACAAGAATGCAACAACCGGGCTTCACCCAAGGCACCCTATAGCGTATTCATCTAGCACAACATCACATCATTTGGGTACTCATCATTTCCCCATTATCATAAAGCTACAAACAATCCCCCAACGGAATACAAGCCGCCACACGGAACTCTTGCCAAGGCCCCACCCGCTCACGGTCGTAAACCCGGGCTTGCCGGCAAACTCTGACTTCTCATGTCAGGATTCCGTCCAACACACAGACCGATTCTAAGAACCCTTGTTGGACCCCACCCGCTCATGGCCTCATTGCCCGGGCTTTCCCCATGGTCGGCGTTCTCGTCAGTCTCACAAAAAGGGGACTAGTCTCGTCGGGACACTTTCCACACATGACTTGCACATCACAGGATAGCCAGCCGACCACAGAGACACAGCCACGCCTTGGCACATCGCAAACCAAGCCAGTTCCACCATAATCCCTCATTCGTACTGCAGCATTCCTGCGCATCAAGGAAACCATCTACCGCCAATGGGGAGCTACCCATGTCCACCAAGGAAACCATCTACCGCCAATGCGGAGCTAACCTTGTCCAGTTCCGGCTACACGTACTCACACAATAAAACGGGGAAAGCATCTCAAACCCTAAAGCATATGAGGTTCAAGAGAAACCTCCGGGTCGATTGAGTCCGTCCCCGGCATGATTGGTGCCGGATGAAAACATTCGCAACGATCTTGCCTTCACGGATCCGAACTCGACTGGCGATTTGGAGCACCGAAGCCTCTCTAATGGCCGGATCTCCTTCATCGTCTTCTGCGCTCTCCCTTCTCTCTAGATCTTAGACGGAGAAATAGCGACTGAAATAATGCGGAATTTGAAACCCTACTCTCGGGTATATCCCAATCAGAAAAACCCCCAGCCTTCGGATCCCCCACAAAGGAATGCACGGCTATGATACGGGTCTGACCTGGAAAAACAGAATGTCGAACACTTTGCGTCAAACCAATCCACCAAGATCGTCGCTCGACGATTGTCGAACCAAGATCGTCGAACGCACAAATCGACGAGCGCAAAATCGTTGAGCGCAAAATCGTCGAGCGCAGGTGATGAGTCCATGTTTTATACCTATTTTCGGACTCATCTGGGCTAGTTTTCACACGGTTGCACTTCACTTTTAGTTCATTATCATATATAGTGCATCCTGTCTTTATTTCCATAGGAAGTGCACATTTTAGCCCGTGGTTGTGTATTGTGTAATTCTTTTAGTCTGTACTCCTTTTTGTTATTGTCTGGAATGTCTGCACATATCAGTGATTGGTTTTCCTTTCGGTACAGGGGTCGTGTGCGTATTCTGGCATGGTTGTGAAACAGGAATACTGCGCACGATCATGGGATCTAATGCGCACGACCACTGGTCGTGCGCCCCCGATCGTGCGCACTACTCTACATTTTCTATAGAATCAGCCTGGGGTAAGCGCACGACCACTGGACATACTGCGCACGACCACCGGTCGTGCGCCACTGATCGTGTGCATTGATTCCTCATTTCTGGAGTCCTGTCTGGGTAATCGCACGATCATTGGACTTAGTGCGCACGACCACTGGTCGTGCGCCACTACTCGTGCGCATTATCCCAGTTCTTCTTCCTGATATTCCCTGCCAGTGCGCATGAGCATAGGACATAGCGCGCACGACCACTGGTCGTGCGCCTGTGATCGTGCGCATTGTTCATTTCTGCTTTTGTATAAATAGTGCAGGTCTCGCCCTAATCTGGAGCTCCGCAGATCGCCCATTTCCTCCTCCGTTTTCCGCCTTCTCCACCGTTCCCCTTCATCTTCCACCCTAGGGAGGTGCTCCGGGCAAGCTTTCACCGCCAAATCCGAGCCGGAGCTTCCTCTCGGCCTCCTCCTTCATCCATGAGCTTCAAGTAGGGTTTGACGCCATAGCCATCAAGCAAAGGAAAGCTAGCAAACTTCGTCCGCTATCGTGAGACGAAGAAGATGGGCCATTGGAAGGTGGTGACAGCCATTCTCTACCCCGTCCGCTATCGTTATATTGATGAAGTATGCTTAGTTTGTAAACGTTGTGTACTATTATGTCTATGTGATTGTATGTTTTCGTTATATTTACTTGAGTTGCGCCATATTCCATCCACCATCCATCCACCCTTGCCGCACTAGCAATTGTTAGTGGCGTGCTTAGCGAAGAGGTGCTTTCGACCCTCATTCTGTCGTTCTAACCACCTCATCCGCTAGCCTTCTCGTCCATCCGCCTAGTGATTCGGTGCATAGTGGCCCGACTAGTTTTCCATCCCGCCTGGCGAAGCATCGCATAGCGGCATTGCATAGGAGTAGTTGATAGCCTTTTATTTTCTGTTTCTGCAACCATCAAAACCCCCTTAGTTAGCTCCGACCTGAGGACTTCAATCTCAAGTCCTCCTCGAAATTAACTTCACCTTACTGTGTTCCTTGTGAGATCGATACTTGGGAAAACCCCCATTTTATATTACTTGTGCGACTGGTTCACTGCCGTGATCTATAGCATCAAGTTTTTGGCGTCGTTGCCGGGGAACACAGTCATGTGAGTTTTTGGAGAGGGAGACGTGAGATTGCTTTCCTTTTCCTTTGTAAATCGCTTTTGTTTTGTTATATTTCTGTTTTGCCTGCCTTTTTCTTGTTTCTTTAGGCAATTGTAGTAATATATTGTTGGATTCAGTAATTTGCACAATTTATTTTGAATCTGCTGTTTCTACACCATGTGGGGATATTCGTATGCCCAATGTCGTTGGTGTGGGAAGTCTTCTCACACTAGTCATGAATGCCCTACGAGAGATATTGAGCATAAGCCTCAGCGCACAATGCATGAGATGCTGTATTCGTACAGCCTTTCAAACACTGTGCCCCGAGCTTATGGTCAATCGTCCTCGCCACATACATCGTTCTCTTATTCCTCTCCGGCCCCATAAGGACCGCAGCGTAATGGGAGAAAGTGTTTGTATTGTCGTAGAACAGATCATGTCCTGAAGGATTGTGCCGTGTACCTCCGTGTTATGGAAGAGGATGATGAGCCGGACATCCGGATCATCCCGACTCCTACCCTTGGTGGCACACCTTCATCCTCTGGTTATGTATCCCTGTCACCTTCATTTGTTGAAGGGAATGATATGGACACAACCACCAGATGTGTGACTGATCTAGGCTTCGACATGGCTGAGCCCATCTCTCCTGTGCATACATCTCCAAGCATGGAGCCGATTCTTTGTGAGGAACCTGTGCTTGACTTTTATTCAAGCAAAGTTCTTCCGCCTTTTGTGCATTCTACTTCAGTCGCCTCTGGCGACATTTTCGACGATGCAAAACAAGTTGAGGCTTGTGATACATGGGTTGTTTCCACTCCCATGGAGGAGGACAACCTTCTTGGTGTCAAGGATTCTCCCTTGATTCCAAAGGAGGAAGTCCAAGTCTTGGTGGAGGCCTCTATGGATCCAACCGAGCCTTGTAGCATTGTCGAGATTACTGACGATATTTTTCTACCTCAGCCTTTGGGTAGTGAAACCGGGATCACTCCCCCAATTATTTCTTTATGTTCTTCGTCTCTTGTATTTCTTGATCCCCCTTCCTTATCTGAGCCTGTACAGGTTGAATCTCCACGGGTAAGTTGGGTTGACATTGAGCCTTGCGCTCAGGCTGTCGACGAGTGCATCCTCTTGTGTGAGGAGGTTCCTACCTCCTTCACAGTGGAAGCCCCTGTCGTCACCTTCGCCCCCAGCGAACTTGTGGTGGACGAAACCTTGCTAGGTAAGGATTTATTTTGTGATACGATGAGGGAGGACTAGGCCTCATCCTCATCCTATTTCCTATTTCCTCTACCTGTGTTGGGCAGGTATGATTATTTAGGTAGAGGGGTAACTGTTCTATCACCGTATCGGTACCTGTTACCGAAACGGATATTGGAACAATTACCTGTGCACTTTTTATTTCATATTCCCATAAGCTAGAACTGTTTAGAATTTAATAAGTCGTGCTGGGATGAAAATAACCCCAGTACTTATCTTTTATTTCCTGCATTTTTATTTTCATGTCTACTTTAGTTTTAGCATTTCTTTGTATTTTCTATTTTTCTTTTTGTGCGGAGCTCACCCCTGCAGGTTTTCATAGCAAATCGCATTGGCAGGGTTCTGATTCTTCGTATGGCGGGCCTGCTTCATGTTTCCACGCGCCTTCTGGTATGCTCACTGGCTGAGCATTGGGTAACCTCTTCCCTTAGCTCCTTATTATTTTAATTTCTATATCATCTGCTGTATTGCTTAGTTTAAGTCTGGGGGAGAGCTAGTTTTGTTACCTTTTGCACGTGCACATCTCATGTGCATACTAGAAGCCTTTATTGTTTTATTTTAATTTGTTCATTGCATCACACACCACTGCACCCACATAAGCGCGTGCTTATCTTTTTGCGTGCTGCGAGTTAAACTCATTTGTTCGTTAGATTTGGGAAAATTATGGTGCTGACATAGGATTGTGAGACGGAGTAAAATGTTGGCCTTGTTGTGATCCTAGTCAACTGCTCTCGTCTCGTGTAGAAATTGGAGTAGATTTAATTTTTCTGTATGCTTTTAGTTTTATATTTTTCTAATTGCGTAAATACTTTTTATTCTACTCAAAAGTTGGTGAATCCGGTGTGAATCCGACGGTAGCTTAGGGATGTGTGTAGACGGTCGTTAGTTTTGTATTGCTCGAGTCGGGAGGATGGATAGTCTTTCTCGTTGGCTAAGAACTTGCCCCAAGCTATTCTTGAAGCATGGGTATAGGTTAGTCATGCATGAGCGTGATGTAGGTCATCATTTTGGCCCGGTTGAGCTTTGTACCGTTCCTAACGTCTTGTCCTCGCTAACCCTGTTGTGCCTACCCTCCTTTTGATTCAGCTCCACTATGATTTCACCAAATCCGCATATCCAATCCTAGTCGCACACCCAAGTTGAGCTTTAGAGTTTTACATTATCATTTTGGGATGTGATGTGGTGATCTTACATGTGATTATGTGGATGTACTCCAATGTTATATCTGCTGAATTGTGAAAATAAAATGAACAAAAAGAAAAAGAAAAATATTTGTAAAGAAAAAGAAAAGAAAAAAAGTGAAAAGAAAAAGTATTCATTGAAAATCTTTGTGGGAAATGTGATTATTTTTGGAGTAGGCGGTGCACACACTCATATGTTAAAAGTTTAGTTTGGGGGTGTGGTGTACCCGCATGTATTTTGGTCAGCTGATGGATTCCCTTCATACTAGCTCCTTTGGGTTAGGTGCATAGCATTCTTGTTTATCCTTGTTTACCTCACCGAAACCCAAGCCCCATCTCTTCACCTAAAGTCCTACTGATTCGTGTGTGAACCAAACCAGTGCCGTGGAGAGAATGCAAAAAGGCAAGCATATGGTCACCGACATTGGTGGATTCCTTTGGAGGTTATCCGGAGCACCGATCTTCGGCAATGCTCGCCTAGCGATTAGTCTACTTTCTCCCTACGCGTGACCGAATGATTCACCGTGATTCCATTTTTGAGTAATAATAAAATTTTGATACGCATTGTGAAAAGTATAAACTATTTTGTATACTTAGAAATTTCTTCTATTATATTTTTACGCACGCGAGCATGCGACTTCGCATGATACTTCGTATCACAATTTCTTTGTTAACTAGTATTTTTCCCTATCTGCCTAGATTTTGTTTGCTCGGGACGCGCAAACAGTTAAGTCTGGGGGTGTGATGAGTCCATGTTTTATACCTATTTTCGGACTCATCTGGGCTAGTTTTCACACGGTTGCACTTCACTTTTAGTTCATTATCATATATATTGTATCCTGTCTTTATTTCCATAGGAAGTGCACATTTTAGCCCGTGGTTGTGTATTGTGTAATTCTTTTAGTCTGTACTCCTTTTTGTTATTGTCTGGAATGTCTGCACATATCAGTGATTGGTTTTCCTTTTGGTATAGGGGTCGTGTGCGTGTTCCGGGATGGTTGTGAAACAGGAATGCTGCGCACGATCATGGGATCTAATGCGCACGACCACTGGTCGTGCGCCCCCGATCGTGCGCACTACTCTACGTTTTCTATAGAATCAGCCTGGGGTAAGCGCACGACCACTAGACATACTGCGCATGACCACCGGTCGTGCGCCACTGATGGTGTGCATTGATTCCTCATTTCTGGAGTCCTGTCTGGGTAATCGCACGATCATTGGACTTAGTGCGCACGACCACTGGTCGTGCGCCACTACTCGTGCGCATTATCCCAGTTCTTCTTCCTGATATTCCCTGCCAGTGCCCACGAGCATAGGACATAGCGCGCACGACCACTGGTCGTGCGCCTGTGATCGTGCGCATTGTTCATTTCTGCTTTTGTATAAATAGTGCAGGTCTCGCCGTAATCCGGAGATCCGCAGATCGCCCATTTCCTCCGCCGTTTTCCTCCTTCTCCGCCGTTCCCCTTCATCTTCCACCCTAGGGAGGTTCTCCGGGCAAGCTTTCACCTCCAAATCTGAGCCGGAGCTTCCTCTCGGCCTCCTCCTTCGTCCATGAGCTTCAAGTAGGGTTTGACGCCATAGCCATCAAGCAAAGGAAAGCTAGCAAACTTCGTCCGCTATTGTGAGACGAAGAAGACGGGCCATTGGAAGGTGGTGACAGCCCTTCTCTACCCCGGACGCAGTTGAGGACCGAGCTTGGACGCGGAATGACAACCTGACGATTCCAACCGTGAATCCTCAGCAAGACTTCGGATTCGGTCGATCTCTTGTCTTGTTCTTGCTTTATTGTTGAATATTGGTGTTTAACTTTATTTATATTGATGAAGTATGCTTAGTTTGTAAACGTTGTGTACAATCATGTCTATGTGATTGTATGTTTTCGTTATATTTACTTGAGTTGCGACATATTCCATCCACCATCCATCCACCCTTGCCGCACTAGCAATTGCTAGTGGCGTGCTTAGCGAAGAGGTGCTTTCGACCCTCATTCCGCCGTTCTAACCACCTCATCCGCTAGCCTTCTCGTCCATCCGCCTAGTGATTCGGTGCATAGCGGCCCGACTAGTTTTCCATCCCGCCTGGCGAAGCATCGCATAGCGGCGTTGCATAGGAGTAGTTCATAGCCTTTTATTTTCTGTTTCCGCAACCATCAAAACCCCCTTATTTAGCTCTGACCTGAGGACTTCAATCTCAAGTCCTCCTCGAAATTAACTCCACCTTACTGTGTTCCTTGTGAGATCGATACTTGGGAAAACCCCAATTTTATATTACTTGTGCGACCGGTTCACTGCCGTGATCTATAGCATCAGCAGGCCAGATCGTCGAAATCAGATCGTCGATCGCTGGCCAGATCGTCGAGCGCTGGCCAAAACCACGATCACTGGCCTGATCGTCGAACCTAAATCATCGACCGCACATATCAGCGAACGCAGATCATCGAGCGCTGGCCAGAACGTCGAGCTCTGGCCAGATCGACGATCGCTGGAGAGATCGTCGACCTAAGATCGTCGACCACTGGCCGGATCGATGATCGCTGGCAAGATCGACGATCTTTGGCAAGATCGTCGAACCAAAATCGTCGAACGCAGATTCGACACGGACCGTCGAGCGCAGACTCGACCACACTTCGTTGACTTCAAATCGACGACCTCCCGGGCTCTTTGCCGAACCCGACCGAGACACGGCCTTGGACACGCCCGTGTCCTTGGCCGTGTCACCCCTTACCAAGACCCAATCCTGGCCAAAAATGTTGATCGTCCATCTTACGGAAATTGGGGCGTTACAACATAAAGCTATTCAAGTGAAAGGAAGTCGAAGATGCTACTTCAACTATTCATACAATCTGGGAACGGTTGGTGATCGCTCAGGATAGGCAGACTAAGTATTATAACGCCAAGCATAGAAACGTCGAGTTCGTCATGGGAGATTGAGTTTATCGGAAGATCAAACCGTTCAGGAGCGTATCTGTTGGATCCCTAGTTGGATTTGGGCTAGGTTCACTAATTAGGATGAGTTTGACCCACAATGTATAGCCAGGGTCTTGTCTTTGAGTCCTAGAGGTTAGGCTAAGTCATTAGGTTCAACATTCGTGGACCAGCCAGCAGAAGACTTCAGGAGACTCAAAACTTAGAAGAATCAAAAGTTCAGTATATAATTTCGACGTTCGTCGAACTCAGATCGACGATAGTCTTGCTCACTCGACGAACTCAGAATCAATTCTCTGAGTTAAGCTCGATGATATTCGAGCTCAGGTCGACGAAGTCTTGTGTTCAGCTTCAACATATTCTTTCAAGTTATTTTTGCTTAACACAGCTCGATGAAGAAAGATTCTTAGCTTGACAAACTTGGACCGCAGAATTGGCAAGTTATTCGCAGAATGCAGTTTGCTTAGCGCAGGTCGACGAACAGGATTTATCAGCTCGACGAACTTGGATCTCCGGTCGACGAAATCTGTTCAGAGCTCGACGAATTCTGTCCAGCGCCAGACTTAGTGTTTTTCCTTATTTTCTGTCCTTACTTCATATATTATTTATCAGTAATTCTCTGAGTAATTAATGCATATATTCCCCTGAATATATCTGTTGTTGGTAGCATTGCTTATGGTCTTCATCAGGGTTAATGACTTGCTTAATTTATCGGGACAGTTGGGAATCTCATTAAAGAAAATATTCTCCAGCCGTATTTCATTCTCTCCAGGCAATCAGCATTCAATGCTAGGTATTCAAAATTTCAAAGGAGAATTCAATAGAGAATATAAAAGAGATTTTCTCTTTCAGACGGCAAGTAGTGATATAAGAAATAGTACAGAGAATACAGAAACATTCAGAACCATTCTCTGTGCAGAAAAACATTTTGTTTTCCCCTTGATCTTTCTGAAGACTGAAGAAGAACAACAATCACATATCAGGAGTCTTCTTCAACATTAACTCTAGGAACTTTCAAGGACAACAAACTTAAATCAGTCAGAAGTCCCTGGATCATTTCAAGACAAGGCTGAAGACCTACACCCTGAGCAAGGCTCCAAGTGATTTTAGAAGGAGCTCTTAACAACAACAATCCACTAAGTCTTCTCTATTGATTAGAGAAAGAGAAGACACCATTACCTCCCTCACCTCCTGTATAAAGGGTTTATTAACTCCCTTCAAAAGTTTATTCTTGGTTTTTTGGCACCTGATCAAAACCTCAAATGGTTTTGAGATCTCCCTGAAAATATATCTTGTCGTGGCAGTCACCTGATCAAAAACCTGATAGTGTATTCCTACCAAGGTGATAGAAGAGTGGATGTACCCAGTTTGGGGAACCACTATAAAATTCTTGTGTTGTCTGGTTGATCATTTTCCGTGTTGCTCTTGCTTTGCTGTGATAGGCTAGCTTTGCTGTGTTAGATTAGTTTGTTGTGATAGTTTACCTTCCTGTGATAGTTTAGTTTGCTGGGTTAGTTTAGCTTAGTTTATGTTTTTTATTACTACTATTGGTATCACTTATTTTAATACTCTGTTAATATTTAAAATAGCCAAAAGTTTTAATTACTCTATTCACTCACCCCCCCATAAAATAAATCAGATCTATCCCCCTTTCTTTCAATTGGTATCAGAGTTGTGTTACTTTGGTTGTATGTGCTAATACTTGAACCAAAAGATCCTTGATAGATCTGATTTTACTTTCCTTAGCTTTTTTGTTTAGTTCACAACATGGCACAGAACAAGGATTATACAAGCACCAGACCTCCAGTTTGCAACTTGAATAAGTTTGCCATCTAGAAGGCAAGAATCAGGCATTATATGAATTTTATTGATGAAGACATATATAATTATATTTTGACAGGTCCCACTCAACCTATAACTGCTACCACATCTTCAAGTACACATGTTGTTCGACCACCTAAGTGGACAAATGCTCAAAAGAAAGCCAAAATAGCAGATGCAAAGGCCATGAACATCCTAGCACAGACTATGTCGGATGACATATTTCAAAAAATGGTTGAATGCACATCTGCCAAAGCTATATGGTACTCTCTCAACCAGATGGTTGTTGGTTCTACAGATGAGAGAAAGGACAGGAGATCAACACTCATCTCACAATATGAGAATTTTAAGAAGGATGAATCAAAGTCTGTCAGTGACATGTACAACAGATTAAGTTCAATTATCAGTGAGCTGAAGACTCTGGATAAAGACATCTCTCTCACTGAGGTGAATGACAAAATCCTCATGTGCTTCCCTAGCTCATGGGATTCCAGAATATGGCCAATCAAGGAGGCCAAAAGCTTGAATGAGATTTCCACTGAATCTCTTTTGGGAAAGCTCAAATCATATGAGCAACTAATAAATTCAAGAAAACCTGCAGAGCAGAAGACTCCTTCAGCAGCAAGAAAAGAACAAAGCATAACTTTTAAAGCTTCAGAAGAGATAGAAGCTCCAATAGCAAGTGAAGAACTCCTGAGTCTCTTAGCCAGGAGATTTTAAAAAATGGCAAAGAAGGACTTCAGAAGGAAGTCATCTAGGCAAGATGACAAAAAAAGGTAAGACAAGACACCCACTAAAGAGTTTATTTATTTTGGGTGCAAGAAACCAGGACACTTCATATCAGAGTGTCCAGAAAATCAAAAGAAGGAGAGAATAAGAGAAAAAGAATCCAGGAAGCGGCACTACAGCAAGCCATCCTCCAGCAAGCATTAAAGAAAGGAGAAAGGCTTTATGGTTGAGACCTGGAGTGACACTGAAGAAGAATCTTCATCTTCTAGCTCCAGTGAAGATGAAGAAGAAGCAAAGATAAAGGGGTTTTCCTGATGGCCATTGATGCTTCATGCAGCCTATCTGAGGCTGAACATTCAGACAATGAAGAATCATCAGAATTAGAGGCAGATCAGGTACTATCTTCCTTTGATTACAATTCCGAAAATTTCAAAAATGAATTTAAATCTTTTTTTTATAGATTTAATTAATTCTGAAAAAGAATTTAAAGCTCTTAGGAAAAAATTGTCTGATCAAGAAAACTTGATTTCTGAAAACATTAAACTAAAAGATGAATTAACTCTAGCAAATGAACAAATCATCTCAATAAAATCTGAATTAGCTGAGGCAAGGCAACTTGAAGAATCCCTAAATGGGAGAAGTATCAAGTTGATGGACATCATAAGTACAGTGAATGTCAGATTAAATGGCAAGCTGGGCTTAGGTGCTTCATCAAGCCAACCCCCACTGATTCAGAAAAATATATTGTCAACATCAATAAAATTTGTTTTAGAAAAAGTAAAAGAAAAGATAGATAATAATAATAATGTTAAACAAACTGAGTCAAAACAAAAGAATAAGAAAAAGAAAAATAGTAACAAAAATCATAATTATAACAATGTTCAATAGATTTCATCGAACTCAGATCGACAAAAAGTGTACAGTTCGTCAAACTCAAGTCGACGAACTCCGAACGCAAATTTCCATTATAATTATTCGTTGAACTACGATCGACGAAACCAGTATGGTTTATCGAACCGAGATCGATGATTTTGGGGCCCAGAAAATGACTACTTTCATTCTCTGAGTGGAGTTCGATGAACTCATCCCCATTCATCGAACTCAGATCGACAAACTTACTTGAATTCGTCGAACCCGGTTCACTTTAACAGAAACTTTAATTTTGCTAAAACTCATAATCAACCAAGTTCTTCCATCAATCAATTTAATCAATGTATTATTCCACCTAGAAGATATCAACCTTTAGGTTATAAATGTTAACCTGAATATTCTTATATCTCCACTTTTAATTATGTGAAGAAAGAAGGACCCAAGGAAACCTGGGTCAAGAATAGCTAATCTATTTTATTGCATTTGAAAGAAAATTCCACCACAGAGCAACAGTGGTATCTAGATAGTGATTGTTCAAAACACATGACTGTAAACAAGGATAACCTAATCAACTAAAAGTTTAAGTTGGGACCCAAAGTAATATTTGGTGATTCCAATTGTGGCCAGACTGAAGGATATGGAAAGTTTAAGATTGGAGCAGTCACCTTCAGGAATGTTGCATATGTAAGTGGATTGAAGCACAACCTGATATCCATAAGTCAGTTATGTGATGAAAGGTTTTAGGTATCCTTTAATAAAACTTCATGTATTATTACTTCAGTAGATAACCTAGTAGTTCTAACTGGTACTAGAGTAGGAAACATTTATGTAGTTAACTTTAAGTCTGCCAAAACAGAAATATGCTTATTTAATCAAACCAGTAATAATAATTACCTTTGGCATATAAGATTAGGTAATGTAAACTTGAAAAACATTGCTAAACTCTCTAGGGACAACCTTGTTAGAGGATTTCCTTCTTGCCCCTACAAGAAAGAAAGACTTTACAGGGCTTATCAGTTATGCAAACAAATTAAAAGTAGCTTTAAATATGTAAATAAAAGTGACTCACCTAGAATATTGTACTTGCTACATATGGACCTTTTTGGCCTTATTGCTGTATAAAGCCTAGGAGGGAAATCTTATACTTTAGTGATTGTAGATGACTTCTCAAGATTCACTTGGGTATTCTTTCTGAGATCTAAGTCAGATAACTTCAAGGTTCTTATAGATTTTCTCAAGAACATATAGATTGAGTACTATACTCCAGTTGCATTGATTAGAAGTGATCATGGTACTAAGTTTGAGTCTCTTTTTATGCAAGATTTCTGTGAGAAGGAAGGTATCAGACACTGCTTCTCAGCTCCTAGAACATCTGAAGAAAATGGGGTTGCTGCAATGAAAAATAGAACCCTAATTGAATCTGCAGGCACATTACTTGCAGATGCTCATTTGCCCCTATCCTTTTGGGCAGAGGCTGTGAGCACAATAAATTATGTACTGAACAGAAGTTTTATACACAAGCTTAAGAATAAGACTCCTTATGAGCTACTTAAAGGGAAGAAACCTAAAGTAGGTTATTTCGAAATTTTGGGTTGCATATGTTATATTCACAATAATAATAAGAAACACATTAGAAAGATTGAAGCCAAGGCTGAAATTAGAATTTTTCTTGGATATTCCCAAGTAAGCAAGGCTTATATGGTTTATAATAAATCAACCATGAAAATAGAGGAATCTATTCATATTTCTTTTGATGAAACTAACATGTTTTATAAGGAGAAAGAAATTTCTATCAATAACACCTTGCAGGTACCTCACTTGTGTGAGAGATTGGATGATCTAAACCTCACCCAAGAGGTTCCATCACATCCTACTCCACAAGTTGAAGAAGAGAGTGAAGAAGAAATTTTAGAAGTGACTGAACTTCCTCCAACATCTATTATAATTCCACAAGAGGAATTAATTCCCCAAGTTGTTGCTCAACCAACTCCTCCTACTGAATTTGTCACACTTAGAGATCTCCATGTATATCAAGTGATTGGAGACATTTCAGTTGGTGTGCAGACAAGGCATCAACTCCACCAGGACACGATGCATGCATTCTTCATATCTCAAATTGAGCCCCAATCCATCAAAGATGCAGAGCAAGATCCACACTGGATTATTGCAATGCAAGAGGAGCTCAACGAATTTGAGAGATGCAGAGTTTGGGATTTAGTTCCAATATCCAAAGACTATCCAGTCATTGGAATAAAATGGGTATTTAGAAACAAGCTTGATGCTCAAGGTTTTATCATAAGGAACAAGGCCAGATTAGTTGCTCAAGGATACTATAAGTGACTGAACTTCCTCCAACAGCTATTGTAATTCAACAAGAGGAATTAATTCCCCAAGCTGTTGCTCAACCAACTCCTACTATTGAATTTGTCACACTTAGAGATCACCATGTGTATCAAGTGATTGAAGAAATTTCAGTTGGTGTGCAGATAAGGCATCAACTCCACTAGGACATGATGCATGCCTGCTTCATATCTCAAATTGAACCCCAATCCATTAAAGATGTAGAGCAAGTTCCACTCTGGATTATTGCAATGCAAGAGAATCTCAACCAATTTGATAGATGCAGAGTTTGGGATTTAGTTCCAAGACCCAAAAACTATCCAATCATTGGAAATAAATGGGTATTTAGAAACAAGCTTGATGCTCAAGGTCTTATCATAAGGAACAAGGCCAGACTAGTTGCTCAAGGATACAGACAAGAGGAAGGCATAGACTATTACTAGACATTTGGACCAGTTGCAAGGATTGAAGCAATCAAAATTTTTCTAGCCTATGTAGCCTACAAGAAGTTCAAGGTTTGTCAGATGGATGTCAACAGTGCATTCCTAAATGGTAAACTTAAAGAAGAGGTCTATGTAGAACAACCACCAGGTTTTATTTCTCCTACTCATCCCTCTTATGTTTTCAAATTGCATAAGGCTCTCTATGGTCTAAAGCAAGCTCCAAGAGCTTGGTATGTAACCTTGGCTAGCTTTCTTGAAAGATAAGGTATGTCTTAGATACCAATCAAATAGGGGAAAGATCTGATTTACTCTAGAGGGGGGGGGGGGTGAATAGAGTAATTAAAAATTTTACTGTTTTAAATATATTCAGAGTATTAAAATAAGTGATACCAATAGTAGTAATAGAAAGTATAAACTAAGCTAAACTAACACAGCAACATAAACTATCACAGGAAAGAAATCTAACACAGCAAAGCTAGCCTATCACAGCAAAGCAAAAGCAACACAGAAAATGATCAACCACACAACACAAAAATTTTATAGTGGTTCCCCAAACTAGGTACATCCACTTTTCTACCACCGTGGTAGGAATCCACTAGCAGGTTTTTGATCAGATGACTGCCACCACAAGATCTATTTCTATGGAGATCTCACAACCCTTTGAGCTTTTGATCAGGTGCCCAAAAACCAAGAATAAAGTTTTGAAGGAAGTTAATAAACCCTTTATACAGGAGGTGAGAGAGGTGATGGTGTCTTCTCTTTCTCTAATCAACAGAGAAGACTTACTGGATTACTGATGTCAAGAGCTCCTTTCAATCACTTTGAGCCTTACTCAGGGTGTAGGTCTTCTGCCTTATCTTAAAATGATGTCCAGGAACTTCTGACTAATAGAATGATTGTTGTCCTTGAATGTTCCTGGAGAGAAGATGAAGAAGTCTCTTGATCTTTGTTTGTTGTTATTCTTCAGTCTTCAGTAAGCATAAGGATAAAACTGGATGTTTTTTACACAGAGAAGAAGTAGATGATCTCGTGTATATTTCTATAAATCTTCTCTTTTTGTTATCTGCTGAAAAGAGAAAAATCTCTTTTATATTTTCTATATAATTCTCCTTTGAATTTTGAATTATCTGCATTGAATGCTGATTGCATGGAGAGAATGAAAGGCGTGTAATATCCCAAACTCTAGAATTGGCAAAAAATTAGGTGACACGGCCTGGGACACGGGCATGTCCCAGGGCGTGTCCCGCTCGAGTTAAGCAGTTGGGCGCGTGGTTGATGAAATTCGGTCGACGAAGTTTTCGGGAGGTCACATACTATAACACGGGCGTGACAGGGGGCGTGATGGGGGGCGTGACCTAGGGCATGTCCCCTCTGGTCGAAAAACTACGCTCGACGATCGTCGAGTGGCAAGCAAGGGGTACACGGCCTGTGACACGGGCGTGTCACAGGGCGTGTCCCACCATGTCGAGAGGTCGATGATTTTCTCTCGAGTAGGTCTCGAGGGGGTTACATGCCCTGTGTCACGGGTGTGACTGGGCTGATATGGGCATGTACCCTGGCCGTGTTCTATTTTGGATAAGTCAGAATGAGCCGGTTCGTGTGCCGCTTAAGGTACACGCCCTGTGACACGGGCGTGTCACAGGACGTGTCAGGCTCGAAAAGTGATTTTGTCGGAGTTTTCTGGTCGTTCATTTCCCTATTCTGGATCTAATGGTCCAGGATTCTTCCCTGTGGATAAAAGTGTCGAAAATGAGGTTTCTTCCCTCATGTTCATTCTTATTCTCAAAGAGAGAGAGAAGAGAGGTCAAGGGAAGGAGGGAGGTGAAGGGAAAGCTAGCTGTTGGAGGAGCTGCGGAGTGTGGAATTTAGATTCGAGTTCGGATTTGTGAAGGCAAAGCCGAGGCGGTGATTTCCATCCGGTTACTTCATGGTGTCGAAGCAATCTTCAAGGGTAATGATCTCCTTCTTGGATATCGAAGTCCTTTCTTTATGCATGTGCATGGGATCCTCCACCAAGATGTGGATTTCATAAGCAATTCCATGGTTGAGTTTGCATCTAGAGCTGGAAGTGTGGAGTACGGTATAGGCATGTTGTGTGAAGCACATCTGGACGGGTAGTCTGGATTGGTGATGATCATAGTAAACCGGAGAAGACTCCGTTGATTTCTTGTGATGAAAGATTTATGTGTTGTGGAATGAATGTATGATTTGATGTGGATTATGGATGTAAGGAGACTTTGCATAAGCTACTGGTTATGTTGAGAGATCAATGGGTACCATGGCTGGGGGAAACGCGGGATGAACCTAGCTTGTTACACCACATGGTGTGTGTTGATCTGTATTAGTGAGGATCGATGGGTGGCAATGTCTGGGAGGATGTGAGGTGGACCCTACTTGCTGCACCAAATAGTATGTGTCGATTGGATATAGGTGAGGGGTCGATGGGTGGTAATGCCGGGGGAGCCTCGATAGACCTGGCTGCCACACCACATGGTGTGGATCGATCTGCTCTGGTTGTGTATAGATGCTGTGAGGTTAGTACCTCTGAGTCATATGGACGGGATGTCGCCGCCTTATGTGTTGGTGGACTAGGATTGAACCATCCAACCAACAAGTGAAGAACATCTGATCGACGGTGTACGACTGGGATACCCGGTACACCAAGAAGGTACCCTGAGTGCACAGAGCATCTGGTGGATACCAGCATTTGTCATATGATTGTGATTGGTAGTGTTGATTCATATGATTATGGTAATTCATACAGGGAAGGAACCACTGCCTCGGGTAAGGGGTAGGGTCGTTATAAGTGGTCAGCTAAAGCTGACTGTTACTTTGTTTTCCTCTTTGGATTGGATGGCTAATTGTAGGTGTTGCTGCTTGAAATGAAATGAGCTGAATGGATGGACTGCTGCTAAAGGCCCTTGAAGGCCGTGCGAAGCGTGTTTGGATTTCTTGTGTGGCCGGCCTGCGTGCCGATGTACGAAAATATATTTGTGTAAAGAGAAACATGTAAGGCCTTAAGGCAAGTGTGTGTGAGTTATATACCTTCCTGATGTTGATATAAATGTGGAGTTTATATCGTAGTGTACATTCTTTGAGTTGAGTTCATGGTAACTTAAAATGCTGCGCTAGAATGTATTGAGTTAGGATGCGAGTAGATTTTGATTTCCACAAGTAATTCTGCCGCTTGTCTGTGACATATGGCGTGGGACCCCGGCAGGACCCACCGTTATATGCCACGTGATGAGTGGGGGCATTACAAAGTGGTATCAGAGGCAGGTTTAGATTGTGTGGGTGGCGAGAACATAATTGAACTCACGAATGTCCACTAGGAATATATTTCATGCGCGTAAGGGGCATGAGTATGTAGTCAATGTATAATTACCGGCTGATTAATGGTATTTTGTACATTGCTAGGTGGCGAGGAGTGGAGCTGGCCAGTCGGAGCCCCAGCGATCCGATGAGAGTGTAGCACCCGTTGAAGCGCTTATGCCTCCTTCGGCGGAGACCAGATGGGTGGTGACGGAAATGATGCTAGCGGTGTTACAGGCATAGCCGACTGGGCAGGAAAGGCCTGTAGGGGTGCCAGTACGGCCTGGTGCAAGGCAAGAGCGCGCGACAGTTGTGGTGGACGAGCAAGAAATGGATGAGTCCCTTAAGCACTTTATATAGTTTCATCCACCTACGTTTGGTGGAGCGCTTTCCCCAACGCAGGCGGAAGATTGGTTGGCTCGAGTAAAGAGGATCCTGACTGCAATCAGGACTACAAAAGAGCGAAAAGTGACCCGAGCCACTTTTCTGCTGGAAGGAGATGCGAGACTGTGGTGGGATGAGATGGAGGTACATCACTTGGCAGTTTGAGGTTTAGCAAAGGTTTAAATTGAGGAACTCTCAAGATTGTTTCTCGCCAAGTATTTGCCGGTTTTGTAGCGGATTGCGATGGAGAACGAGTTTCAACACCTGGTGCAGGGTGAGGCTGATATTGATACGTACCTCCATGATTTTACTAGACTGTGGAGATATACGGGGTCTATCTTTGCGGAGGATGCCTGAAAGACGAATCGCTTTTATGAGGGACTGCGGGATAAGTTGAGGTTGGTCCTCCCGAGTTCAGTGAACCAAGGTTTCCAAGTATTGGTAGATACGGCCCGTGCTCTGGAGAAAGATTTGAAGCGGGTCCAGAGAAGAAGAGACTGGCAGTGGAAAATCCAGAGTTTAAAGTGCCACAGTCGAAGCAGTCGGAGTTGAGAAGACGAGATAAGAAAAAGTTCAGGCCTGCTGAATCAGCTCCGTCGACTGTTTCTTCGGGGGCAACTTATCGGCAAGGATGTGTGGATACACGTCTATGTTATAATTGTGGGAAGCAAGGACATATTGCTAAATTTTGTTGGAATACCCCTTCTGCGAGTGAGAAAAAGACCGGTGCATCATATGAAGAAAAGGGTAAAGCAGTGGCTGAGTCATCTTCATCCCGGACGCAGCCTCGATTGCATAATTTGGAAGTACAAGAGCCGCAAATATCAATTGGTGAAATTCAGCCTCGAGTGTTTAATTTGGCTCTTACACGAGAAATGCAAATTCGGGAGGCATAGCGGAAGTAAGAATACTGACTTGTATCACTTTGGTGATGTGAATAATGTTGTATATAAGGCAATGACTAATGTGATGGTTGTGTGCATATATGTTATATATCGTGTTACATGTTGAAATGTTAGTGCACACTTGGTGCAATTGAAGTGATCGATCGATTATGATATATGTATTTGCTGTTTGAGGGTATATAGAATGTTTGTGGCTAGAGATCACTAGCTGAAACTGTGGATTAATGTGCACATGTGGAGGTTATACAGTATAAAGGTTATTGTAACATATTATTTTGATGTCATAACAGTTTGGTTGTTGTTTTCCTTCCTCTGTACAATTTCGTGGATGAAATTTCTTGTAGGAGGGGAGGGTTGTAACATCCCAAATTCTAGAATTGGCAAAAAATTGGGTGACACGGCCAGGGACACGGGCGTGTCCCAGGGCGTGTCCCACTTGGGTTGAGCAGTTGGGCACGTGGTCGACGAAATTTGGTCGACGAAGTTTTCAAGAGGTCACGCCCTGTGACACGGGCGTGATAGGGGGCATGACCTATAGTGTGTCCCCTCTGGTCGACGAACTGTGCTCGACGATCATCGAGTGGCAAGCAAGGGGTACACAGCCTGTGACACGGGCGTGTCACAGGGCATGTCCCGCCATGTCGAGAGGTCGACGATTTTCTCTCGAGTAGGTCTCGAGTGGGTTACACGCCATGTGTCACGGGCGTGATTGGGCCGATATGGGCATGTACCCTGGCTGTGTTCTATTTTGGATAAGACATAATGAGTTGGTTCGTGTGCCGCTTAAGGTACACGCCCTGTGACACAGGCATGTCACCGGGCGTGTTAGGCCCGAAAAGTGATTTTGTCAGAGTTTTCTGGCCATTCATTTCCCTGTTCTAGATCTAATGGTCCAGGCTTCTTCCCTGTGGATAAAAGGGATGAGAATGAGGTTTCTTCCCTCATGTTCATTCTTCTTCTCAAAGAGAGAGAGAAGAGAGGTCAAGGGAAGGAGGGAAGTGAAGGGAAAGCTAGCTGTTGGGGGAGCTGCGGGGTGCAAAATTTAGATCCGAGTTCGGATTTATGAAGGCAAAGCCGAGGCGGTGATTTCCATCCGGCTACTTCATGATGCTGAAGCGATCTTCGGGGGTAACGATCTCCTTCTTGGACATCGAAGTCCTTTCTTTATGCATGTGCGTGGGATCCTCCACCAAGAGGTGGATTTCATAAGCGATTCTGAGGTTGAGTTTATATCTATAGCCGGAAGTGTGGAGTGTGGCATAGGCATGCTGTGTGAACCCCATCTGGACGGGTAGTCTGGATTGGTGATGATCATGGGTAAACTCGAGAAGACTCTGTGGATTTGATGTGATGAAAGGTTTATGTGTTGTGGAATGAATGTATGATTGTATGAGGATTATGGATGTAAGGAGACTTTGCATAAGCTCCTGGTTATGTTGAGAGATCAATGGGTAGCATGGCTGGGGGAAACGCGGGATGAACCTAGCTTGTTACACCACATGGTGTGGGTTAATCTGTATTAGTGAAGATCGATGGGTGGCAATGTCTGGGAGGATGTGAGGTGGACCCTACTTACTGCACAACATAGTGTGGGTCGATCAGATATAGGTGAGGGGTCGATGGGTGGTAATGCCAGGGGAGCCTCGATAGACAAGGCTGCCACACCATATGGTATGGGTCGATCTGCTCTGGTTATGTGTAGATGTTGTGAGGTTAGTACCTCTGAGTGGTATGGAAGGGATGTCGCCGTCTTGTGTCCTGGTGGACTAGGATTGAACCGTCCAACCAACAAGTGAAGAACCCCTGATCGGCGGTGTAAGACTGGGATACCCGGTACACTAAGAAGGTGCCCTGAGTGCACGGAGTGTCTGGTGGATACCAGCATTTGTTATATGATTGTTATTGGTAGTGTTGATTCGTATGATTATGGCAATGCATACAGGGAAGGAACCACTACCCCGGGTAAGGGGTAGGGTCGTCATAAGTGGTCAGCTAAAGCTGACCGTTACTTTGTTTTTCGCTTTGGATTGGATCGCTAATTGCAGGTGTTGCTGCTTGAAATGAAATGAGCAGAATGGATGGACTGCTGCTAAAGGCCCTTGAAGGCCGTGCGAAGCGTGTTTGGATTTCATGTGTTATCGGCCTGCATGCCGATGTACGCAAATGTATTTGTGTAAAGAGAAAATTGTAAGGCCTTAAGCCTAGTGTGTGTGAATGTATACATTACTGTGTTGATATAAATGTGGAGTTTATATCATAGTGGACATTCTTTGAGTTGAGTTCATGGTAACTTAAAATGCTGTGGTAGAATGTATTAAGTTATGATGCGAGTAGATTTTGATTTCCACAAGTAATTCTGCCACTTGTCTGTGACATATGGCGTGGGGCCCCGGCCGGACCCACCGTTATATGCCACGTGACGAGTGGGGGCGTTACAATACGGCTAGAGAATATTTACTTTACTGGGTTTCCAAACTATCCCAATAAGTTAAGCAAGTAATTAACCCTGATGAAGACCATAATCAATGCGGCCAATAACGGCTATATTCAGGGAAATATATGTATTAATTACTCAAAAAATTACTGCTAAATAATATAGAAAATAAGGACAGAAATGGGGAAAAATTCTAAGTCAGGCGCAGGACAGAAATCGTCGAGCAAAGAATCTGTCTATACCTGGGTAAGGAGTGAGAAATCCTTTTCGTCGACCTGCGCTCAGCGAGCTGAATTCTGTGAATAACTTGCTAATTATGCGGTCCAAGTTCGTCGCACAGAGAATTTGTCTTCATCGAGCTGAGTTTAGTGAAAATAATCTGGAAAGAATGTGTTGAAGATGAACTCCAAAATTTGTTGATCTGAGCTCGAATATCGTCGAGCTCAGCTCAGAGAATGATTTCGCTTGAGCAAAGGAGGTAGATCTCTGAGAAATGCTTCCTAAAGCACCAGCTACTGGAGGAGGAGGAGGAGGACCTCTCCAATTCCTTTGAGAAGGAGGAGGAGTAGAGTACCTTCTGCTCTTCCTCCTGGCTTTCTGCTCATTCTTGGAAAGCCACATGCATGAGGGCATCCCTGGGTAAGGAGTGATATTCTGCATTATGTAGTAGGGAGTATCATGGGTGGGATTTAGCATGGAGGTAGCTTTAGGAACAACTTTCCTTTTCTTAACAGCTTTCTTCTTAGCTTTACAACTGTCAGATTCATCATAATCTTCATCATCATCATCAGATGATCCTTGAGGAATGTCTTATAAATCATCAGAAATCCTTTTCGTCGACCTGCGCTCAGCGAACTGCATTCTGTGAATAACTTGCCAATTCTGCGGTCCATGTTTGTCGCGCAGAGAATCTGTCTTCGTCGAGCTGAGTTCAGCGAAAATAATCTGGAAAAAATGTGTTGAAGATGAACTCCAGAATTTGTCGATCTGATCTCGAATATCGTCGAGCTTAGCTCAGAGAATGATTTCTGAGTTCATCGATCTGCGATCGACGATCGTCGAGCTGATTTCGAAGAATTTCGAACTGATTATTTAAAGTCTGGATTCTTCTAAGTCTTGAGTCTCCTGTTGGCTGGTCAACCAATGTTGAACCTAATGACTTAGCCTAAACTCTAGGACTCAAAGACATGAACCTGGCTATACATTATGGGTCAAACTCATCATAATTTATGAACTTAGCCCAAATCCAACTAGGGATCCGACAATTCCTCCTATTTGGATGAGGTCGCTAATACAAATGAAAGAAAAACAATCACAAAGCAAAATAAATATATCTGGCAGAAAATTGAAACATTCAGCAGATATGTACATAGATGCTTCATGATCTAACAATTTGAGTTCAGAAATACAAAACTAAACAAAATGTTCACTTGTTCTTCTTTGCCTTTCCTCTATCAGCTTTGTCAGTTTTCTTAGAGGGCATTGTGAATTTTTTTTCTCTGTTGAGATTGGCAGCTTCTCTTTTAGACATTGTCATGTCAGCTACTCCAATTATATTGAGAGAAGTGGCTCTGGGAACTACAGCCTCTGGATGCAAGTTCATATAAGCATCTACATTGAAGAATTTATTACCCATATCATACCTTTTAAGTTCTTATTTCCTGTAGGTTGACATTGTAGTGTACTGTGTTGGATCTCTACCTTCAGGTTTGGCTTTATTAATCATGGAGAGTCCAACTAGTTCTTGAAATCTGGTCATTCTTGCAGTGGTATCTTGTTCAGGATCCACAAAGTGGACTATAGGAGAATCTGGCCTTTTGGGACTGTTATCTTTTTCAGCTTTATCACTTTCAGATATTTTCTGTTGTTGTTGCTATCTACTGCTTGAAGAATATCTTTGCTGACTGCTTTCTTGAGATTTTGAAGATCTACCTTGATGTCTTTGATAAGTTTGAGCAAAGGAGGTAGATCTCTGAGAAATGCTTCCTAAAGCACCAGCTGCTGGAGGAGGAGGAGGAGGAGGAGGACCTCTTCAATTCCTTTGAGAAGGAGGAGGAGGAGAGTACCTTCTGCTCTTCCTCCTAGCTTTCTGCTCATTCTTGGAAAGCCACATGCATGAGGGCATCCCTGGGTAAGGAGTGATATTCTACAGTATGTAGTAGGGAGTATCATGGAGGCAGCTTTAGGAACAACTTTACTTTTCTTAACAGCTTTCTTCTTGGCTTTACAACTGTTAGATTCATCAGAATATTCATCATCATCATCATCAGATGATCCTTGAGTATTGTCTTATAAGTCATCAAGTGCTTTCAAAATGTCTTTGGAATTTTGTTTCTCAGCCTGAGGTTGTACTTGAGATTCTGCAACTTCAGGTTCAGCAACATTTTCAAGAGTAGTTAAACTTTCTTCTACTATATCAGCCATAATAATTTCATCTAGATTTGGTAGGGGACTGTCATCCATTTTATATGTAGGAGGAGAGATAGCCTTTTGAGGAGAAATAGCCTTAGGGGCTGAAATTGGTTCAAGAACATTCTCAATCATATGTTCTTCTGTGAATACTGGAACTGCAAAGCTGCCCTTGAGTTGCTTAGCAACTGCAGGACTTATTGGAGAAGAATTAGGAACTATAGTCATAGAAGGCTTTGAGCAGACTTCTAGAAGATGATTCAGATGAACTAAATCAAAAGAATTTAATAACAGAAATAAATACACTGTGGGATTGATAATATAATCACCATCAGTTAAACTTCTGGCAAGTTTACTATATCAACTGTACAAAACATATCAACTGTCACTGTCTCAGTGTAACGCCCCGAAACTCAAAAGAGTGACGGGAGGCATTTTGAGCTATGTTTGGAACTTGGTAGGGGTCGCACAGCCTGGGACATGAGCGTGTCCAAGGGGCGTGTCGTGCTCGGGTCAACGATCTGGTCGAGAGGTC